>CM074726.1:163366218-163966218 GCA_037306005.1 Rhinophrynus dorsalis | reverse complement strand
AGCAGAAACTCAGTACAAACTTCAAGGTCATAAACAAGCAAGTTTATACAAATCAGTGGCCATTTTGAGATGTTGTATTAGGTCCCTGAAGGGCTGTAGGTGCTGGCAGAGACGTATAATGAATTTACTGCAGCTGCAGGGGGCGATAAGTTTAACATTAGCTCTATAGTTATTACTGGACCTAACAAGTTCCTGGGCGCCATCACCCACAGTTCAGGAAATTCAGAAGGGGAATACATATAAAGACAAAAGTGAAGCAGCTGCATAGGGAATACATTTTTTACAAAAATCCACTGATTTAAAAGCGGCCTTGTTAACCCTTGCTTTGCAATGAATTGGAACTAGCTTTAGCTGCAAAGAGGTTCAAACCCCCATTTATATCAATGGGATGTTTTTCTTACTACAGGAGGAAACAACCTTCGGCACTCCAGCTATTGAAGACTACAACACCTAACATCCCCAACCAGCCGTTGGCTAGTTAGGGATGAAGGGAGTTGTAGTCTCCAACAGCTGAACAGCCAGGGGCTGCCTACCTCTTCCTTTAGTACATCAGCCTCAGTGAGAGAGTCACACATCACACAAGGAATTAAATAAAAATGATCATTAAGAACCTCAGTAGCAGAACTCGAACAAAGAGAACAATTATACATAGTCATTATAGAAGCAGTAAAGTTTTTTTTAATGAAAAACATTTGTTGAAGGGTTTTTACTGCTGAGTAAAACAAGGGTATTACCAGTGATGGAAGATGCCACTTTTAAGAGTTATAAGAGTTTAAACTGTTTTGTTTTTACATTGGCTTTGCCATCTAGCGGCAAGATCTCAGATAGTCATTTTGTTGCATTCTGTGGGAGAGGTGAGTCACTGACAACACTCCTCCATAGAATGTGATAGTAACAGCTGAGTCACTTCCTATCAGTTTGAAGTTTCAGGAAGTAAGATCCCTGCATCTCTGTTTCCAGAGAGTATAACAGTTTTGAACTGTTATAATTTTTGAATAAAACAAATGACAGCAGTGGGAGTAAAACCCTAAAATATATATTTTCATTTTAAAAAACAATTACAGAAGGGAGAGGATTACCTTTACATTCGGCCTTGATCCCTTGCTTTGTCCACAACCCATTGTACTGGCACTCACGGATGTATCCTGGGTGGGGGTACTTCCCCTGGGGGCAGCGATACTCCACCTTACTGCCAACATTTCCACCATCACTTATGTTGTAGGTTCCATCTTTGATTTCCACTAAGCTGAGGTTGCATTGTATAGCAGAGGCTGCAAGGGATACTTGGGGTGGGTATGAATAAAAGGGGGAACAATGAGAGAAGGAAAAAAGGGGATTGATATGGTAATGAGAGAAAGGGGAAAGGGAAAATGGATGGGGGAGTCAGATAGGAGAAAGGCAAGGATAGAGTGTGGGGAAATAATAAAATGAACATTAGCAGGAGGCATGGTAATGCCTAAGTAGAGGATAACTTAGGGAAAAGAAACAGAATGGTGTATAGTGAAGGAATAGGTAATGTGCACAAAGAGTGAAGAAGTGGGTAATTGAGGGGGAAAGAGTGAAGGAGTAGGTAATTTGTGGAGGAGAGAGTGAATAAGTGGGTAATGTGAAGGGGGACAGAGTGAAGGAGTGGACAATGTAAGGGGAGGAAAGAGTGAAGGAGTGTATAATGTGAGTGGAGAAGAGAGTGAAGGAGTATATAATGTGAGGGGAGAAGACAGTGAAGGAGTGTATAATGTGAGGGGAGAAGAAAGTGAAAGACTGGGTAATGTGAGGGGAGAAGAGAGTGAAGGAGTGTGTAATGTGAAGGGAGAAGAGAGTGAAAGAGTGGGTAATGTGAGGGGAGAAGAGAGTGAAGGAGTATATAATGTGAGGGGAGAAGACAGTGAAGACTTGTATAATGTGAGAGGAGAAGAGAGTGAAGGAGTGTATGATGTGAGGGGAGAAGAAAGTGAAAGACTGGGTAATGTGAGGGGAGAAGAGAGTGAAGGAGTGTGTAATGTGAAGGGAGAAGAGAGTGAAAGACTGGGTAATGTGAGGGGAGAAGAGAGTGAAGGAGTGGGTAATGTGAGGGGAGAAGAATGTGAAGGAGTGGGTAATGTGAAGGGAGAAGAGAGTGAACGAGTGGGTAATGTGAGGGGAGAAGAATGTGAAGGAGTGGGTAATGTGAAGGGAGAAGAGAGTGAACGAGTGGGTAATGTGAGGGGAGAAGAATGTGAAGGAGTGGGTAATGTGAGGGGAGAAGAGAGTGAAGGAGTGTATAATGTGAGGGGAGAAGAAAGTGAAAGACTGGGTAATGTGAGGGGAGAAGAGAGTGAAGGAGTGTGTAATGTGAAGGGAGAAGAGAGTGAAAGAGTGGGTAATGTGAGGGGAGAAGAGAGTGAAGGAGTGTGTAATGCGAAGGGAGAAGAGAGTGAAAGAGTGGGTAATGTGAGGGGAGAAGAGAGTGAAGGAGTGTATAATGTGAGGGGAGAAGACAGTGAAGACTTGTATAATGTGAGAGGAGAAGAGAGTGAAGGAGTGTATGATGTGAGGGGAGAAGAAAGTGAAAGACTGGGTAATGTGAGGGGAGAAGAGAGTGAAGGAGTGTGTAATGTGAAGGGAGAAGAGAGTGAAAGAGTGGGTAATGTGAGGGGAGAAGAGAGTGAAGGAGTATATAATGTGAGGGGAGAAGACAGTGAAGACTTGTATAATGTGAGAGGAGAAGAGAGTGAAGGAGTGTATAATGTGAGGGGAGAAGAGAGTGAAGGAGTGTGTAATGTGAGGGGAGAAGAGAGTGAAGGAGTGTATAATGTGAGGGGAGAAGAGAGTGAAGGAGTGTGTAATGTGAAGGGAGAAGAGAGTGAACGAGTGGGTAATGTGAGGGGAGAAGAGAGTGAAGGAGTGTGTAATGTGAAGGGAGAAGAGAGTGAACGAGTGGGTAATGTGAGGGGAGAAGAATGTGAAGGAGTGGGTAATGTGAGGGGAGAAGAATGTGAAGGAGTGGGTAATGTGAGGGGAGAAGAGAGTGAAGGAGTGTGTAATGTGAAGGGAGAAGAGAGTGAAGTAATGGGTAATGTGAGGGGAGAAGAGCATGAAGGAATGTATAAAGGGTAAAGCAACATTTAAGGATGTCAGATAAGGAATAAAAATGTAGATGATAAATAGTGGGGAAAGGTTACAGAGGTGATAGACACTTACCTGCAACCTGACCGAAAAGAAGCAAAAGCAACACCATCTCTCTCTCAGGCTCTCAGTATCTCTGCCTCCCTATATCACCCTCTTTCTTGCTCTACTACTTTGTCTCTCTCGCCCCCTCTGTTATTCTTTCACTGTCTCTATTACCTTATCTCAGTCATTCAATCTGTCCCTGTTTTTCGCCCTCTTTATGTTACAGAAAGACAGTTATTCTCTGTTCCTGTTACTTCCTCTCTCTCTCTCTATCTCACTCTTTCTCTCGCTCACACACACTCTCTCTCTCTCTCTCCCAGTCTCACTGTTATGTTGTATCGCTATCTCCCTTTATGTCTCTCTGTCTCTCTCTATGTGTCCCTGTGTGGTAGAGGCAGAACAATGTAGTCTTATGGAGAGCGGGAGGGGGGCTGATAGAGGAATGAACTCTGGGAGGAGATAAGGTGAATTCCCGTTAATGTTAAAATAAATGCATAGGTTTCACAGGAGTTGTTTGTGCAAGGTGGTGGAGTGGGGGTCATTACACAGACACATTGTGGAGGGATTCCAGTATCTTAAAGTGTATAGATGAGAGGAAGGGGGGCAATTAGCAAAAATGCCCCAACTTTAAATAAAGAACTGAAGTGCAATTACATTTATTGTAGTAAGGTTTAGCACCAGAACATTTTCAGAGGCTTTTTTAGGGGGGTTATTCCCAGAATGCAGGAGGCCAGAGGCAGGGGAGGCCCACATAAGGAAAGGCGGGAGAAGACACAGGAAACCAGGAAATCAGAGACCATCAGTATAATAATTCATTTTTAACCTTTCTTCATACATTTTGACCACAAACATTCTATTGCTGACACAATTTCAAACCCACGAACTTGTTTGAGCCCTCAAATACTTCTAAATCTATATTCCATAAGGTGGGTAAGGAAGTCAGCATCCTTGAACAGCAAACTAAGTCCAATCAGTTCTCTAAGTTGATGAAATAGAGAAGGGAAGCCAATAAGACATTAGCCACTAATCAGAAAATTGTTATCCTCCTAGCAGATAAAGGGGAGCCATTGTCTTAATGGACTACCAATACTATAGGGAAGAACTCATGACAAAACTCTGTGATAAAAATACTTATAAACAACTTACTGGTGGCCCTACCCTGAAGTATAAGCATATGATTGACAAACTTTAAGACAAGCAAATACGGCAGGGTGGATTATATCAGGCACACAGGGAATTTTGACCAGTGACCATCCAATGTGCCTGATATTTTATTCCATAACAAAAATACATAAGGACTCCATCAAACCTGCATGGATATCACGGTGCCCGTGATTGCCTCCAGTGTTGCGTTACTCTAACAGAGACCTTGCTACTTCCTGGCTGTTGCTCAATGCAAGTCGCTGTTCTTATAGGTCACTGGTAATTTCTGTCATGTCTCTGCCCACCTACTAGGCCTTTAAGGCCTCAGCATTTCCATTACCCAGTGCCCTTTCGCGGTGTACCTGAGCCTAGTGCTGTGTTGGTCCATTTACTGATTCCTGTGTATTACTCCTGGCTTTGTCTGATTACCCGATCTGGCTCTGACTCCTGGCTTTGTCTGACTACCCGATCCGGCTCTGATTCCTGGCTTCGTCTGACTACCTGATCCAGCTCTGACTCCTGGCTTCGTCTGACTACTCGATCCGGCTCTGACTCCTGGCTTCGTCTGACTACCTCCTCCTCTGTTGCGCTCCCAGCTTGGTTTACTGCCAGCCTCGGCTACCCAGCCCCAGCTATCGTTATCCTCGGCTTCCTGGGCCTACAGTTACCGCTGCGCTTGCTACTCCTGTAGCAGTGCTTGTTCAGTCAGTCCTTGTCAGTGACCTTCTGCGGTCTAGGTGCGGGTGGTTTGTTGCCTAACCTAGCTTTCTAGGTGCAGTTTACCTTTCCTTTGGTATAACCTAGTGGTAAGGTATAGTTTCTCTATTTTAACCTGCCTTGTGAAGGATTGAGGAAGTGCTGTGCACTGTCCTCATATCTAGTCTCGTGAAGGTTACTACGGGCCATACGTATACTAGCTGACACCTGCCTAGTGAAGGGTTGAGGAAGATGGTGGAGTTAGAGTTGCTACTTTGGTGCTCCAGCATTCTGGGATTTCTCGCTCCTGTTGCCTGGGTTTACCCTAGCGTTAGGGTACAGATGTGGGTCCATCTCACACTTGCCTAGTGAAGGGTGAAGGAAGTGTGTGCACTGTCCTTCCCTGGTCTCGTGAAAGTGAGAGGTACATTGCTGCTACTATTGTGTTTCAATAAAATGTATTCATTTTATCTGTACTCGTCAGTGTCTTTATTTCTCAAGTCACTCCATGACAATGGAGACCCATTTTTGCAGCTATACATTCTTTGTTGCAGTCTATAGCACAATATTTGGTTCATTATATACAATCCTTAGTACAGACATTTCCCTCGTATATCAGGGACACTATTCCAGAGGATTACCTGTTAGCAACTTTGGAGGTAAAGTCTTATATACTTCCATTTCTGCTGCTGAGGGCATGGAGGCAGTAAAACAGGCCCTTTGTCATGGTCGGTCCTCTGGACTTGCCTCTTCCTGAGCTTGAACTGGCTACCCTCGGTTGTAGAGACCTGCAAGTTCTGTCGCTGCTAACAGAGGACCTTTCATCTGCAGGCTGTCCTGTAGCACAATTGTCCTTTTTCTCGGCTTGACTTCACTGGCATTTATGTCACAATCCTGCCATGCTTCCCTCTAGTTTCTACTAGATTTGTCTGAACTCTACCTCTGGTTGCTGATTGGTGCTCTCTGGTATTTAGTAAGCCAAGGGCTAGGGTCTGGAGCCTGATTATCAAGTTTGTTTGTGTTCCAGATCTTGTTGCAGTTCAACCTTGGTTTGTGTATTCTTTGGATTGTCCTCCCAGTTGTTTATTCCATGGCTTATGTTTACTGACTACAGTTTCTGCTTATCTCTCATACCCCTTACGCTCCTGGTGACCTTGGCTTGTTTGACTATTCTACTCTGTTGTGTCTTCACACCATCAGGTATGTTCATATCATGGGCATTCTGGCTTGGGAGGTATCTTATACTCAATGCTGATCTTTGTTTTTTGTGCATTTTCTGACCCAGGCTCCTGTTGTTATCCTCAGTATCCTCCTATTGACACCCTAGTATTACCTTCAACCTGGGTTTTCCACATCCATCTAGGTGGCCTTTGGTCAACTTCACTCCTGCAGGGCAGGTCGAAGCCGGGATTGTCCAACCCCTCAGCGGTTCCATCTCACTAGTATACAGGGTAGCTGACTATACCTGCATCCAGGCCTTGTGGTTGGAGTTCACCAGAGTGAGTCGTTGTGATCCTCCTGATCGATTGTTTACCTATATCTGTATTACCCTATCCAAGTCCGGGTACGAGTGGTGTATTAGTCATACTATTGCTTGTCAATCCCTAGGTGGCGGTAGTGCTCCACTCTGCTTTTTCTATAGGGGTGTCGAGATATATGGTCAGTCCTAGTCGAATTCAACATTAAACGACGTTGGAATTCCATATCATTCGTCCTTCTGTCGGACTCGCTTCCCACATCTCCAGTCAGATGTTCAGTCAAGGAAACTCTCTTCCGACGGTAACTGGGTTATATCCAACTCGTGGTGATAGCCAGGGCCGGTGCAAGGATTTTTGTATACACAGGCAAAGGTGCATTTTGATGCCCCCCCCTCCGACCCGGACACAATCCCCTGCCCCCTGACCTTGCCACAATCCCCTGCCCCCGCCCACATATTCACCTCCACACTCTCCCCACCTCCACATTGTCCCTTCCACAATACCCCGTTCATCTCCACATTGCCCCTTCCACAACGCTCCCTTCATCTCCACATTGCCCCTTCCACAATGCCCCCTTCATCTGCACTTTGCCCCTTCCACAATGCCCCCTTCATTTCCACAATGCCCCTTCATCTCCACAATGCCCCTTCCACATTGCCCCATCATCCCCACATTGCCCCTTCCATAATGCCCCTTCATCTCCACATTGCCCCTTCCATAATGCCCCTTCATCTCCACAATGCCCCTTCATCTCCACATTGCCCCTTCATCTCCACATTGTCCCTTCATCTCCACAATGCCCCTTCCACATTGCCCCTTCATCTCCACATTGCCCCTCCACAATGCCCCCTTCATCTCCACATTGCCCCTTCCATAATGCCCCTTCATCTCCACAATGCCCCTTCATCTCCACAATGCCCCTTCCACATTGCCCCTTCATCTCCACATTGCCCCTCCACAATGCCCCCTTCATCTCCACATTGCCCCTTCCACAATGCCCCTTCATCTCCACAATGCCCCTTCCGCAATGCCCCCTTCATTTCCACATGCCCCTTGATCCCCTACCTTGAGTCCCTGGTCTAGCGGCGTGCCATAAGAGAGCTCTGTGCCTCCTTCGGCACAGAGCTGAAGCTCCCGTGCTGTTCTCAGTAATGCAGAGCGCTGGGAGATGATGTCATCTCCCAGCGCTCTGTATTACTACAGAGCCTGGGTCGCTCTGCGTTCACATAGATGCCGGGAAGGAGAGCTTGGTAGTGTAAATCAGAGCTCCCTCGCGGCAGATATATATATTTAAAAAAAAAATCCCAGCTTCCCCCTTTTCGGCGCCCCTCTGTTGCGGCATCCTAAGGCAGCTGCCTGTCCTGCCTTAATGGTAGCTCCAGCCCTGGTGATAGCTAACATCACGGGGGTACCTGTTGTCTATATCCTGTGCTTATTAATCTTGGTGGCAGAGAATCCTCCAATCCTTCTGTCAAACTCAAACTGTTCATGCCTACTCCCATCCTGATCAGGGTCCCAGCTCAACCGGGATCAGACATCTGGCTTTGCGGCCAGCACCTTTTCTCCAGCTTTGGACTCAGAAATGGATAGGTATAACCAGCAACGTACCCGACCTACACTCCCTAGCGTCGCTCTCTAGCTACCCGGCTTTTCAGATCTCCGGGACGATATCCTTGACAGAATAATCGGGTCAGTATTATGGACCCCGCAGAATTGGCAAGAATAACGGCAAGACGGGATCAACAGGAATAGATCCTAACCTCTGACGAAAATCACCTACGCAGTATAGAAAGAAAGATGGACGCAATCTTGGAAATGTTGCAAGGAGCTACTATTCCGGGCAATCCCGCGGCAGTTGCTCAGGCGGCTACTACATCTGTAGCCAGGACCAATATGGGAAGCAAATCTTCAGCACAAGCATTCCCTAAATTACCTCTCCTAGAGAGATATTCAGGTAGTCCACTAGAATGTAGAGGGTTCATAAACTAATACCTTCTACATTTTCGTACTCTTCCCCATTTCTTCAACATGCATGCTGCACAAGTGTAATTTATTATTTCCTTACTCAAGGACAAAGCCCTGGCATGGGCATCACCTCTGGTGGAGCAGGACTCTCCACTACTACAAGATTTGGAGGAATTCCTAAAGACCTTCCGGTTGGTCTTTGATGATCCAGGCAGAAAATCTACAGTGGAAGCATCTTTGTTGGAATTACGGCAAGGGTTGCAGTCAGCTAGTTAATACGCAATTGAATTCAGAACTCTTGCGGACAAGACCAACTGGGATCAAGGAGCACTAAAAGCAGCTTTCTGTACAGGACTAAATGAAGAGGTCAAGGATGCCCTAACTTGTCGAGAGGTTCCTGATTCATTGAAAGAGTTTGTTTCCCTCTGTAACTTGACCAACGGATGACAGGAAGAGAGACAGACAGAAAGTGATCAATACTGAAGATCAAGAGATTTCCCTCCCAACCATCGTCCTCAATCTTTATCACCAGTGGAACCCAGGGAGGTTGGAGGAGTGTCCAAATTATCAGACACGGAAAAATGCTGTGGCAGATCTCTGGGTCGCTATCTATATTGTGGCATCAAGGGCCACTTCTTCAGGCTGTGTCCTTCCCATCTGGGAATCTCGTGTACTTAGAGTTTAAAGAGGGAGGAACTCTCTAAGTATGAATCCTACTTTTCCTCCTGCCCCCCTCTTTTGATGGTTCAAGTATCCCTTTAGTGGTCCACCGACACTATCAGCACCTCAGCATTTGTAGATACCAGGGGCTGCTGGAATATTTATTGATAAAGATTTCACCATGCAATGGCACATTCCTCTTCTACCTAAGAAGAATCCCCTGTGGGTTACCACTATTTATGGCAAACCTTTAGGAGCAGGAAAAATTCTTCTAGAGACACAACCTATATCCCTCTCTTTGGGCATGCTGCACAAGGAGACGATAGTGCTGGACATCATTACAGTCCCTCATACACAAGTCATTCTAGGCCTCCTATGGTTCGTGTACACAACCCTACCATTTACTGGCTATCGGGCCAAATCACGACTTGGAGTTCTCATTGCTTCCATTCCTGCATCCACCCTGTTCATTCAGGAGCAGCAATGGTGGAGGTGGAAACTCATATGGAGTAAGCGACTATCCCTTCTCCATACTTGGATCTAGGCCCAGTCTTTTCCATTCACCAGTGCTCCTTGCTACCTCTTCACAGACAGGTAACTGATGTACTTCCCGGCATTATTCCTCCTAAGGGTCGCACTTTCCTTCTATCCCCACCCGAGAATCAGGCCTTGGCCCCATACATATGGAAGAATCTGGCTAAAGGATTTATCCGCCCCTCATCCTCTCCAGCAGGGGCTGGATTTTTCTTCGTCCAAAAGAAAGATGGGTCTTTGAGCCCATGCATTGACTAAAGAGGATTGATCAAAATAACCGTTAAAAATAGTTATCCTCTTCCCTTAATTCCAGAACTCCTAGAACAACTGAAAGGTGCTTCAATATTTACTAAATTAGACCTACATGAGGCATACAACCTGAGCCGTATCAGGTTTGGGGATGAGTGGATGATTGCATTTAATACACCCCACGGTCATTGCGAGTACTTGTCATTTGGACTCTGTAATGTGCCTGCGGCATTTCAATGATTCGTCACCAACATCTTTCAAGACATGCTTCTCACCAATGTCACTGTGTACCTTGATGATATCTTGATCTTTCTTCTTCCTGGATATCTGTCATAAACAAGTATATGCTGTTTTACAATGGCTACAGGAAAAATGTTTGTTTGTGAACCTGAACAAATGCAAATTCACCAAATCCCATCTCTCTTTCTTGGGATATATTATATCTTCCACGGGCCTTGAGATGGACCCCGCCAAGATCCATGCAGTTACTCAATGGCCATTTCCCAAAGATATCCAAGCCATCCAGCGCTATATTGGATTTTCCAATTACTATAGACGATTCATTCATAATTTTTCTCTGATAATTTCCCCCATCACGACTCTCATAAAGAAAGGGGCCAGTCCTCAGAATTGGTCAGCCTCAGCTCTTCAGGCTTTCGCCTCACTTAAACGTTCATTCTCTACTGCCCCTATCTTAAGATTTCCCAATCTATCCTTACAATTCATCCTAGAGGTGGAAGCCTCTGAACAAGCAGCAGGAGAGGTTCTGTCCAAAGACATCCAGATTCATCCAAACTCCACCCATGTTCATTCTTTTCTAAAAAAATGTAAACTGCTGAATGCAATTAAGACGTGGGTAAATGAGAACTTCTCGCTATCAAGCTTGCTCTAGAAGATTGGAGACATTTCCTAGTAGGTACAGCTCTTCCCATATTAATATTCACTGATCACAAAAACCTACAGTACTTGGAATCAGCTAAAAGAATCAACCCACAACAAGCTCGGTGGGTGTTATTTTTCACACGTTTTAACTTTATAATTTCCTAACAATACAGGACCAAAAAACATCAAGGCTGATGCTCTGTCTAGACAGTTTGATGACAGGCCAAAACCACTTCCTGAACCCATTCTTCCTCCAGAACATATCATCTCATCCCTGTCTACTTCCACTCTACAGGGTCTTCCAGCATCCAATCAACCTATAAACACCCTCTTTGTTCCCCAGAGATTTCATCTGGAAATTCTTCGCTGGTCCCACCAGTCCTTAACCTCAGGACATCATGGCATTCGCAAGACCCTAGACTTAATCACCCGCCGGTTCTGGTGGCCTTCGGTTCGAGCAGATATTCAAACATTTGTATCAACCTGCCTGGAATGTGCCCGCTGCAAGTCCCCTCACCTCCGTCCCGTAGGACTGCTGTGTCTTTACAGGTACCAGCTTCACCATGTACCAGCCTCACCATGGATTTTGTGGTGGATCTTCCACCATCTAGAGGTTACAATACTATCTTAGTCATGGTTGACAGGTTTTCCAGGCAGGCTCATTTCATACCATTACCAGGCCTACCTTCAGCCTCTGAATTAGCCAAGATTTTCCTGAAAGAAGTATTCCGCCTGCATGGCACCCCTGCTCATATTGTCTCCAACAGAGTTTAATTCCTGCTTCTTACGAGCATTTTCCTCCAGAATAGGAATCTCCTTGCATTTTTGTACAATATGCTAATGGTCAGTCTGAACAAACAAACATTCCAACGGGTTTTTTATGAAGTCGGACACCTCCAATTGGGAGGGTGGACCTATTTATTACCCTCTGTGGAGTTTGCATCCAACAACCACTAGCATGACTCCCTCCAATGCTCACCTTTGTTTGCGGCAGTAGGTTATAACCAGCCAAACCTTGTCTATAAGTTCCCCATCAAGAGTCCCAGCAGCAGACAAGACACTATTCATGATCGTCTCTTGGCTGCTACAACCTCTCGTAAAATAGCAGCTGACCGTAGACAGCCCGGTCCCCCATTCTGCCTAGGAAATAGGGTATGGCTTTCAACTAAAAACATTAAACTCAAAGATCCTTCTTTAAAATTTGGCCCCCGATTTGTAGGGCCATTCTACATTACCTGTATCATCATTCTAGTAACCTTCCAGTTGGCCATTCCCTCGACGTGGCGGATCTTCAACAGATTTCATGTGTCCTTACTAAAACCTTGTATGCAGAATCACTTTTCTGAAAAACGTACAACTCCACCTCCTATTCTCCTAGATTTCTACTATGGAGAGCCAGAGTTTGAGGTGGAAAAATTCCTGGATTCCAGAATTCTACATCGATATTTACAATATCTTATCAACTGGAAAGTTAAGGCCCCGAGGACTGTTCGTGGGTCCCAGCTCGCCATGTGCACGCTTCTAAATTGACTGCAGCCTTCCACAAGACTCATCCACTAAAGCCTAAATGACCGGAGGGCTCTTCCTTGTGAGGGGAGTAGTGTCATGATCCTGCCATGCTTCCCCCCATTTTCTACTAGATTTGTCTGAACTACACCTCTGGTTGCTGATTGCTGCTATCTGCTATCAAGGGCTAGGGTCTGGCACCCGATTATCAAGTTTGTGCTCCAGATCTTGTTGCAGTTCGACCTTGGCTTGTGTATTCTTTGGATTGTCCTTCTGGTTGTTTATTCCATGGCTTACGTTTACTGACTACGGTTTCTGCTTATCTCTTATACCCCTTACGCTCCTGGTGACCTCAGCTTGTTTGCCTATTCTACTCTGTGGTGTCTTCACACCATCAGTAATGTTCGTATCTTGGGCCTTCTGGCCCGGGTGTCACAGTGTTCAGGCAAAAGAAGGACAGACACAAATATAAAATATAACCACCTTTATTTATAATGTACAGCAATAATGGTAGAGCCCCCACAGAACCTCAGACATATACAAACAGGACCCAAGGTCCTTAGAGAGCTGCACACTGTACTGTGCACTGCACTACTCCAGGTCTCAAGCCTACAGGTTAGGCAAGCAGGTACTGTAAGGAGCGAGTAGGCAGCCAGAGTCCCAGGTCAGACAAGCCGGGGACTACACAAAGCGAGAGTAACCAGGCCACTGGTCAGGCAACTGGAGACTATGCTGAGCGAGTAGGAGCCAGGGCCACTGGTCAGGCA
Organism: Rhinophrynus dorsalis; assembly: GCA_037306005.1. NCBI lineage: Eukaryota > Metazoa > Chordata > Amphibia > Anura > Rhinophrynidae > Rhinophrynus > Rhinophrynus dorsalis. Next base: position 163,953,188 of record CM074726.1, on the reverse strand, counting down.
AGCCGAGGACTACAAGGAGCGAAAGTAACCAGGCCCACAGGGAAGGCAACCGGAGGCTACACTGAACGGGTAGTAGCAGTAGCCAGGGTCACTGGTCAGGCAAGCCTTGGACTACAAGGAGCGATAGTAACCAGGCCCTCAGGAAAGGCAACCGGAGGCTACACTGAACGAGCAGTAGCCAGGGCCACTGGTCAGGCAAGCCGAGGTCATACACAGAGGGAGTAGTCAGCCAGAGCCACAGTTCAGAACCGATGTGGGTAGTCAGACAAGCCGGGGTCATACACACAGGGAATACTCAGACAGGCATGGATCACAACGGAGCAAGCAGAAGCTATCAGGAAAACCACGTAAGGGCAATGACTCCCAGACCCAGGGAGGTTTATAAAGAAGCAGCAGAAGGCAGAACCCAATTAGGCCACACAGAATAGGCCCATAAACAGGCATCCTAACCAGTGACTGTTTCATGATGAAGCAATGCAGAGGTGACCGCAACTATGCCGGCTGACACACCACAGAGGAAGGCATCTCAGGCTAAGTAGTCCTCCAAGGTAGACTGTGATAGTACACCCCCCTTAACGACCTTTCCTCCACAGAAGAGGACTAGCAACAGAGGAATGAAGGGAGTGGAATTCACAGAGAAGGGCAGATGCAGATGCATGTAGATCTCTCTTAGCGACCCAGGAACGCTCCTCAGGTCCATACCCTTTCCAATGAGCTAGATATTGTACCTGGCCTCTGACCCTGCGAGTGTCCAAAATACTTTGTACCTCATACTCCTCATGGTCCAGCACTTGGACAGGTCTGGGACGGACAGGAGCAGTAGTATATCTGTTACAGACCAATGGTTTCAGTAATGACACATGGAAAGCATTAGAGATGCAAATATTAGCAGGGAGTTCAAGGGCATAGGTTACAGGGTTAATCCTGCGGAGAACCCGAAAGGGGCCTGCAAATTGAGGAGCCAGCTTTTTACAAGGCACCTGGAGATGGAGATTGTGTGAGGACAGCCATATTCTCTCTCCCACCTGGAACACTGGAGCCGGTAGCCGCCTACGGTCTGCTTGTCTCTTATAGTGCAATGTGGAACTCTGCAGGGATCTCTGAACCCGTACCCATGTGGAGCAAAACACCCTCAAGTGCTCCTCCAGAGCAGGAATATTCTGAGCCTCAAAAGACTCTGGCAGCAGCAAAGGTTGGAACCCGCAGTTAATCAGAAAGGGTGAGCTCCGAGAGGAGGAATTGACTGCACTATTTCTGGCAATCTCTGCCTACGGTAATAGGTTCTCCCAATTATCATGATGGTCGGAGATAAAACAAAGGAGAAACTTTTCCAGCGCCTAATTAGACCTCTCTGCAGCACCGTTAAACTGTAAGCCGAGGAGAACGAGAGCTGGATACCCATCTGTCCACAAAAAGCTCTCCAAAAACGCAACACAAACTGGCTCCCAAGATACGAGACCACCGCTTTGGGTATACCATGGAGGCTGACCACCTCCTTGGCAAAGATCTCGGCCAGCTCCTTGGAGGAGGGGAGTCCCCTCAGTGGCATAAAATGGGCCATCTTGGAAAATCTATCCACAATCATGAGGATGACTGTGTTCCCCTCTGAGACATGCAACTCCACCATAAAGTCAATGGATAGGTGCGACCATGGACGTTCCCCATTAGGAAATGGTTTCAGGAGACCAACCGGAAGATGTCTAGGAGTCTTATTCCGTGCATAAGTGGAACATACGGCAACAAATGCGGAGGAATCTGCCCTTATGCTGGGCCAACAAAAGAGTCTAGTCATGGACCATATCAGTTGGTCTTTACCAACATGCCCTGCGTCCTTCGAGGAATGGTACATCTCCAGCAGTCTGGTACGGAGGTATTCAGGCACAAATCACTTCCCATTAGGCTTCTCTGCCGGGGCGGAAGCTTGAACAGCCAAAATCTCCTCTCCCAATGGAGATGTAATACTGGTACGTATTGTAGCCAAGATGCGGTTAGGAGGAATAATAGGTACCGGAGGCAACTCCTCCTGGGACTCAGCCCCAAATTGTTGAGAAAGAGCATCTACTCTAATGTTTTTAGTATCAGGGAGGTAGGAGACCACAAAATTAAACCTCCAGAGGAATAGGGCCCATCTGGCCTGACGTGGAGACAACCTCTTGGCCTCTGACAGATATCTAGGTTCTTGTGATCAGTCAGTATCAGGATAGGGACTGTAGTACCCTCCAACAGATATTGTAGTTCTTTCAGAGCAAGTATGATGGCGAGTAACTCCCGGTCACCTACATCGTATAAACCCAATTAGGCCACACAGAATAGGCATCCTAACCAGTGCCTGTTTCATGATGAAGCAATGCAGAGGTGGCCGCAACTATGCCGGCTGACAAACCACAGAGGAAGGAAGCACATGCTAACTAGGCATCCAAGTTAGACTGTGATCCCCGGAGAGATCTTATACTCAACGCTGATCTGTATTATTTGTGTATCCTCCAACCCAGGCTCCTGTTGCTATTCTCGGTATTCTCCTATTGACACCCTATTATTACCATCGACTTGGGTTTTCCGCATCTGTGTAGGTGGCCACTGGCTGATTTTGCTCAACAGTGCATATTCACTTCAGGGCAGGTCGAAGCCGGGAGTGTCCAAACCCTCAGCGGTCCCATCTCACTAGTATACATGGTAGCCGACTACCTGCATCCAGGCCTTGTGGTTGGAGTAAACCAGAGTGAGTCATTGTGATCCTCCTGATCAATTGTTTACCTATATCTGTATTACTCTATCCGAGTCCAGGTACGAGTGGTGTATTAGTCGCACTATTGCTGGTCAAACCCTAGGTGGCGGTAGTGCTCCGCTGCGCTTTCTCTATAGGAGTGTCAAGATTTGGTCAGTCTTAGTTGTATTCAACATTAACCGAGGTTGGAATTCCATATTACCCGTCCTTTGTGTTGGACTCGCTTCGACTTTCAGTCATAGATATTGTCCCACATCTCCAGTCGGAGACTTATAATCGAGGAAACTCTCTTCCTACGGTAACTGGGTTATATCCGACTACTGGTGATAGCTCCCATCAAGGTGTACCTGTTGTCTATATCTTGTGCTTATTAGCCTCTGTGGCAGAGAATTCTCTGATCGTTGTGTCATACTGGAGCTGTTCTTGCCTGCGACCGTCAGTGCAATATTACTGGTATCATTCTGCATCTGGGGTTCTCCTATTGTCCCTGGTCTGAAAACATCCCCGGTGTGTACCTTCTCCCATCCTGGTCAGGGTCCTGGTTCAACCAGGATTGGACATCTGGCTTCGCAGCCAGCACCTTTACTCCGGCTTTGGTCACTGAAAGGGATAGGTATAACCGACAATGTACCCGACCTACACTCCCAAGCATCGCTTTCTAGCTACCGAGCTTTTCAGACCTACAGGACACTATCCTTGACAATCTACTGGTTAATGGCTTCCAGATGCACCCTGTTTAAAGACTATTTAAACCAGTCTTCCCGAGCTCTCAGTGCTCTGTTGTTAGCCCTGGTGGGGCTTCTTGTTTGTTTCCAAGTTGACCACAGGTTGTACCATGACTTCACTTGAACTCCACCTGTCTCAACCTCAGCTTATACCATGACTTTGCTTGAACTCCACCCTCTTCAACTTATTGTTTTGCCTTTACTACTCCTCAGTCTCCTGCTCCAGTGTCTCTGCTTTCCATGGACCACCAGTGTACCTATCCTGGTCCAGCCCCTGGCATAACCAGGGGTGGCATATCTGGCCTCAAGGCCAGCACCTTTAAAGGCATAGTAATGGATCTGTAAAACTTAGTTTAATATTGTAGCTATTCAAAAAATAAAGTAATTGAGGCCAGTTTTATCTCTCAAACCTTTATTGTTTGAGAGATATTCGATTACAAAGTTCCCCCCTTCCTCCCCTTTCTCTGACGTCGGTGCTCTATCTTAGAGCAGGAGATCCTGGTCCCAGGACCGGCGGAGGCTCTTCAGCAGGGCTGAGATCACTAGATCAAAAAACAAATACTTCATTCAAACGTTCTACAAAGCGTGCTTGCAAAGTGTGCTTTGTTGACCCCAACCTTACATTCAAGCTTCCCTCCCTAGTTTCTTCTGCAGAGACTGTGAGCCTTAGGCTTCTTAGCAGCTTTTTTTTTTATATTTTGCTTTCAATATTCAATATTATTGGGGCCGTATTCAGGGCATGTCCTTCATACAGTGTTAACCTTAGAAGATCTCTTTAATTCTTTTATCAAGGAACACACACACATAGAACTCCTGGGAGGTCGCACCTTGGTTCTATCGAGACGCCCGACCTCAAACCATCAGCCTGATGAGCAGTCCTCCTTACAGACGGAATCGCTTCTTTGAGTATTATTTGAGGCAATATACAAGAATATATTAGTAAGTGCATGATATATCTCACAGAGGATAATTTGGGTCCATAGATTACTCTCAGATTCTGCACTCTTCTTTTTTTCCATGTTTGTATAAGACTGTTGAGGTGGTACTGCAGACACCCTTTGGAGAAGCTGCAAATCAAGATATTCTTGCTTTTGGACCATCAGTATGCAAGATTTTGGACTATGACTATTTTTCACAATGGACTTTGGTAGGATCGCTTTTGTATATTTTTTGCATTTTAACCCTGGATTTAGGGATGTTGAAACCTGCTATGAACAATGAGCGCCTTTTTTTTCCAAGGCCCAGAGACAGATTAACACCAAAGACAGCACCATTAACCACATATGTAAAATGCCCACTGCAGGGCTGAGTGATTTCAGTGCAGCAAAGAAATATGCCTACTTTCTTACGTGTACCTGGGTTAAAGGTGAGGTCCAGTCAGCTTACCCTAGACAAGGCCTCCAGTCACCCTGACCCCTCTCCTCCAGCTGGGTCTTCACAGAAAAACCTTAACTCTATAATGTATAGAAAAATAGCTCTTATTGCATTGGATGCTTGAGAGGTCTCAGCACATTATGTTGGACTTTACAGGGATACGTATAGAGGCAAAAAAGTCAGTTGCATAGGTCAATAGAATAAGGATTTAAAGGAACGCTAATACCAAAAAATTAACTGGGGTTATATACATTTAACCTGTACTCCATGTGAACATCTGTAAAACATATCTATTTGTTTTCTTAGAAATAAAATCTCACTTTTTCCAGGGCTTCAAATACCATAGAAATCTCGAGCTGATTGTCAGGAGTGTCTGTAAATCGGCTGAGATAAGATAACAGTGTGCCACTCACAATAAATTAACTGACATGTCTGTCATTACCATACCCATAGCTCCCGAATGTCTCTCTTTAGTAGGAACTGTCCTTTTCTGAGACCTAGATCTCTAGATGCCCCCCTTTTTAGGAGATTGTGTGGTGTGTATAGAAGCAGGCCCGGACTGGCCATCGGGCATACCGGGCATTTGCCCGGTGGGCCGGTCCTGCGACCCAGGCTCTGTAGTAATACAGAGCGCTGGGAGATGACATCATCTCCCAGCGCTCTGCATTACTGCGAACCGCGCGCGGGAGATTAAGCTCTGTGCCGAAGGAGTCACAGATGTCTTCTATCTATGGCACGCCGCTAGATCACCAGGGACTTGAGGTACAGAATCAAGGGGCAATGTGGAGACGAACGGGCAATGTGGAGATGAAGGGGCTTTGATGAAGGGGAATTGTGGAAAGGGCAATGTGGAGATGAAGGGGAATTGATGAAGGGGCATTGTGGACATGAAGGGGGCACTGTGGAAGGGACATTGTGGACATGAAGGGGGCACTGTGGAAGGGACATTGTGGACATGAAGGGGGCATTGTGGAAGGGACATTGTGGACATGAAGGGGGCATTGTGGAAGGGACATTGAGGACATGAAGGGGGCATTGTGGAAGGGGCATTGTGGACATGAAGGGGGCATTGTGGAGATGAAGGGGGCATTGTGGAAGGGACATTGAGGACATGAAGGGGGCATTGTGGAAGGGGCATTGTGGACATGAAGGGGACATTGTGGAAGGGACATTGTGGACATGAAGGGGACATTGTGGAAGGGACATTGTGGACATGAAGGGGGCATTGTGGAGATGAAGGGGGCATTGTGGAAGGGACACTGTGGACATGAAGGGGGCAATGTGGAAGGGACATTGTGGACATGAAGGGGGCACTGTGGAAGGGACATTGTGGACATGAAGGGGGCACTGTGGAAGGGACATTGTGGACATGAAGGGGGCATTGTGGAAGGGACATTGTGGACATGAAGGGGGCATTGTGGAAGGGACATTGTGGACATGAAGGGGGCACTGTGGAAGGGACATTGTGGACATGAAGGGGGCATTGTGGAAGGGACATTGTGGACATGAAGGGGGCACTGTGGAAGGGACATTGTGGACATGAAGGGGGCATTGTGGAAGGGACATTGTGGACATGAAGGGGACATTGTGGAAGGGGCATTGTGGACATGAAGGGGACATTGTGGAAGGGGCATTGTGGACATGAAGGGGACATTGTGGAAGGGGCATTGTGGACATGAAGGGGGCATTGTGGAGAAGAAGAGAGCATTGTGGAGGTGAACAGTGTGGGCACTGTGGAGGTGGGGAGGAGGATGGGGTAGGCAGTGTGGAGCTGAATATGTGGGCGGGGCAGGGGATTGTGTCCGGGTCGGAGGGGGGTAGGGGCATCAAAATGCACCTTCGCCCCGTGTATACATAAACCCTTGCACCGGCCCGGACGTTTAAAAAAAATAACGAGCGAACGCTCCCCCCCCACACGGGCTGCTCAAAAAATAAAAATGGGCCGCTCCGCTTTAAATGCCCGGGCCTATTTTTTGTCCCAGTCCGGGCCTGTATAGAAGTGTATCACCCTGGTGTCCCTGTGTTTAGGAGATCAGACTGTGTGGTGTGTATATAAGTGTATCACCCTGGTGTCCCTGTGTTTAGGAGATTAGACTGTGTGGTGTGTATATAAGTGTATCACCCTGGTGTCCCTGTGTTTAGTAGATCAGACTGTGTGGTGTGTATATAAGTGTATCACCCTGGTGTCCCTGTGTTTAGGAGATTAGACTGTGTGGTGTGTATAGAAGTGTATCACCCTGGTGTCCCTGTGTTTAGGAGATCAGACTGTGTGGTGTGTATATAAGTGTATCACCCTGGTGTCCCTGTGTTTAGGAGATCAGACTGTGTGGTGTGTATATAAGTGTATCACCCTGGTGTCCCTGTGTTTAGGAGATTAGACTGTGTGGTGTGTATATAAGTGTATCACCCTGGTGTCCCTGTGTTTAGTAGATCAGACTGTGTGGTGTGTATATAAGTGTATCACCCTGGTGTCCCTGTGTTTAGGAGATTAGACTGTGTGGTGTGTATAGAAGTGTATCACCCTGGTGTCCCTGTGTTTAGGAGATCAGACTGTGTGGTGTGTATATAAGTGTATCACCCTGGTGTCCCTGTGTTTAGGAGATCACACTGTGTGGTGTGTATATAAGTGTATCACCCCGGTGCCCCTGTGTTTAGGAGATCAGACTGTGTGGTGTGTGTATAAGTGTATCACCCCGGTGTCCCTGTGTTTAGGAGATCAGACTGTGTAGTGTGTATATAAGTGTATCACTCTGATGTCCCTGTGTTTAGGAGATCAGACTGTGTGGTGTGTATATAAGTGTATCACCCTGGTGTCCCAGTGTTTAGGAGATCAGACTGTGTGGTGTGTATAGAAGTGTATCACTCTGGTGTCCCTGTGTTTAGGAGATCAGACTGTGTGGTGTGTATAGAAGTGTATCACCCTGGTGTCCCTGTGTTTAGGAGATTAGACTGTGTGGTGTGTATATAAGTGTATCACCCTGGTGTCCCTGTGTTTAGTAGATCAGACTGTGTGGTGTGTATATAAGTGTATCACCCTGGTGTCCCTGTGTTTAGGAGATTAGACTGTGTGGTGTGTATAGAAGTGTATCACCCTGGTGTCCCTGTGTTTAGGAGATCAGACTGTGTGGTGTGTATATAAGTGTATCACCCTGGTGTCCCTGTGTTTAGGAGATCAGACTGTGTGGTGTGTATATAAGTGTATCACCCTGGTGCCCCTGTGTTTAGGAGATCAGACTGTGTGGTGTGTGTATAAGTGTATCACCCCGGTGTCCCTGTGTTTAGGAGATCAGACTGTGTAGTGTGTATATAAGTGTATCACTCTGATGTCCCTGTGTTTAGGAGATCAGACTGTGTGGTGTGTATATAAGTGTATCACCCTGGTGTCCCAGTGTTTAGGAGATCAGACTGTGTGGTGTGTATATAAGTGTATCACCCTGGTGTCCCTGTGTTTAGGAGATCAGACTGTGTGGTGTGTATATAAGTGTATCACCCCGGTGTCCCTGTGTTTAGGAGATCAGACTGTGTGGTGTGTATATAAGTGTATCACCCTGGTGTCCTGTGTTTAGGAGATCAGACTGTGTGGTGTGTATAGAAGTGTATCACCCTGGTGTCCCTGTGTTTAGGAGATCACACTGTGTGGTGTGTATAGAAGTGTATCACCCTGGTGTCCCTGTGTTTAGGAGATCAGACTGTGTGGTGTGTATATAAGTGTATCACCCTGGTGTCACTGTTTAGGAGATCAGACTGTGTGGTGTGTATATAAGTGTATCACCCTGGTGTCCCTGTGTTTAGGAGATCAGACTGTGTGGTGTGTATATAAGTGTATCACCCTGGTGTCCCTGTGTTTAGGAGATCAGACTGTGTGGTGTGTATAGAAGTGTATCACCCTGGTGTCCCTGTGTTTAGGAGACTGTGTGGTGTGTATATAATTGTATCACATTGCTCCACAGGAATAAAATACACATTAATGTTTGTTGAAACGTCAGTATATGTTTATAAATTAGTCTGTGTAAATAAAATACTTTGGGCTTGTTCTAAATCATTTATTCAGTTACACACAGAGGCAGTAGTAGGTCATCAAGTGGCCCAAACTGTTCTACCTCTAGTTGTGGCTTCAACATCTTAAATTTAATTAAAAGTACCCCCTGTTGTGACCATTTCCCCTGTGGGGATGGATATTCTCTGCTTCTCTCTTTCTCACAATCACTGAGTATGCATTGACTTTGTCATTGTCTCAACTGGCACATGTGATTGCTGTAGTAGTGATCACATGTACCAAGCCACCGGCAAAGGGATGAAACTGACTTCTCAAGTCCTGAAGCAGTCAGGTACAGCCTTCCCAGCATGATCACAGTGCTCCCTGAGTCTCTCCATGATCATGAAGTCTATGATGGACCAGGATCGTTACCCAGTAGTAGGTCATCAAGTGGCCCAAACTGTTCTACCTCTAGTTGTGGCTCCAACATGTTAAATTTAATTAAAGGTACCCACCATTGTGATCATTTCCCCTGTAGGGATGGGTATCCTCTGCTTCTCACTTCTTCGCGATCACTAGATTAGCCAAGGGTTAGGGAGGGAGCCAAGGATACATTACTTGATTTATTTGTGTCTTCTCTCTGCCCCCTGGTACAGGCGTCCCTTGTAAAACAAATAACTCTGCCTAAACTAAGAATTAACCCTTTGAATGCCAGATAGAGGTATGCAACTAAAGATGTAGTGACTGTAACATTCAAAGTTACTCACTAATAAGGCTGGTTCAGTATTGTAATCTCTTATCTGTCCATGGGCAGTCAGTCTAATACTTAAAGTGATAGTAATGTTTCATAATAAAAGCAGCTCTAATTAATCTTCATAGTATTTGGGCCATGGAGAGTGTTATTTCAATTCTGTCAGAGTTGTAGTTCAAGAGTAATTCAATGATAAAGTACCCCCTCCCGCCCCTTTTACTGATGTAACACTGCTCAGCCAGATCAGAAGGGAGGTGCCCAGGTAGACTGCAGACAGGGACAATCTTCAATTAAGATAAGGGGAAAACCTGAAAAACTTGTCAAGGGGGGGCAGGGCTTTCATTGTTCTCATAGTAAGAAGATTGTCCCCTGCTGTTATCTGTCTGGTCTATGGACTGGATTCCACATCTGAGAAGAGATTGTTTACACTAGGTAAAAGGGGCGGGAGGGGAAACTTTGCTTGTGAATATCTCTCAAACCATAAAGGTTTGAGAGCTAAGACATATCATTCTTCATGTTTTTTAATGCATACAAATTAAAATAAAGATAAAACAAAGTATTACTATCCCTTTAACCATTATTAAACTAGAATAAATGATAAAACCAAAATCACTTTGTAAGTTCATATATGAATACCTGAGTGTCTATAAGTATTTGATTTTATAGACACTCGGATATTCATATATGACATAAAGTAATTTTGGTTTTGAGTATTCTAATTTAATAAAGGTTAAGTATTTGTTTTTATAGACACTCAGATATTCATACAAGATTACACAGTGATTTGGGTTTTATTCTTCTTTAAGAAAGGTTAGGTATTAGACTGACTGCCCATTGACAGATAAGAGATTACAGTGCTAGTGAGTGAGTACCTTTGAATGTTATGTTACAACCACTATATCTTAATTGCAGGTTTACTGTACTTTTTTTATAGTAGGCATGCACTAAACATACTGTTTACTTCAATCCAGGCACACCATTCTGATTAAAGGGATAGTAATACTTAAAATGTAAAAAATATATGTTGTAGGGTTTATCCCTCTGAGTAAAACAAGGCTACTCCCACTGCTGAGAGATATTTTATTAAAAAATTATAACAGCTCAAACTTGAATTTTTTAGGTGAGATATCACAGTGGCCTTAAAATTTACAGTGGTGCTGTTGCTACACCATCCTATGGACTGCTCTGGTCCGTAGACCATAAATCTCCATTGGATGGTGTACCAAGATTTGTTTAATCATGAGTAAGCGCTGTATAGGTGCAAAACGCGTTGATTATCATCTCGACTAACAACTTGCTGTCTTCCCGCTCTGTAAGTCTTGCTATACTTATTTGGAAACATCTATACATACAGGTATGATTTTTAAGAATTACAAATAAAGATTTATTGATTATAAAAAGATAAATAATTGTCCTGCTATTTGATTGTTTACATTGCAAGTGGTGCATCTGTTTATATATATGCTGTAAAGTTCCCCTCTCCCTCCCCTTTTCCTGAATTCAGCGTTGTAGCTGACTGCAGGGGAAGCCTGTCCTACGATCATCTGGCGGCTCAGCAGCAGAGCCACGACCGAGATAATAAAATAGAAATCATTCACTTAAAAGGTCTTCTACGTGTGCTTGGTTTGCAAGCACATGTAGAAGACCTTTTAAGTGTCTGATTTCTTTTTTATTAAATCGTTTGCGGCTCTCCTGCAGAGCCAACAGGCGGTTGTACGACAGGCTTCCCCTGCAGTCAGCTACAATGCTGACTTCAGGGGAGGGGGAGGGAGGGGGGAACTTTGTGAGTGAATATCTCTCAAACCATAAAGGTTTGAGAGATATCACTGGGGGCAAATAATTTCTTTTTATCACGCTTTAGTGCAACATTCCCTATATCTTGAACAACAGAGCAAGTGCAAATTTCATAGGGACCACTGTGATTTTCCAGCTATAGTAAAATAAATGGGGGAGGGGGACATTATTAGGTGGAGGTAGTTCTGCTTTAAAGGAGCAGTAAACTTTTTTTATGAAAAAATATGTATTGTAGGGATTTTCCTATTGAGTAAAATAAGGGTACTCCCACTGCCCAGAGATTTATATTTCCAGAGTTATTACAGTTTAAACCCATGTTTTTTTACATTAGCAGTGCCCTCTAGTGGTCGAATACTAATTAGATTTCCTGTTAGATTCTAATGGAGAGGAAAGTCAGAAAAGTCAGAGACATACAGTTATCCATAGAATGTGATAGAAACTTCTGAGTCACTTCCTGTCAGTTAGAACTATCAGGAAGTAAACACAGTAAATTCACTTCCTGTCAGTTAGAACTATCAGGAAGTAAACACAGTAAATTCACTTCCTGATTATTTAAACTGCTATAAATTTTGAATAAAACATCTGACAGCGATGGGAGTGACCTTATTTTATTCAGCAGGAAATGCTCTGTAAAATATGTGTTTTCATAAAAAAAAAGTTTAATGCTCCTTTAAGATCGCTCTTTTCTTTTTTTCTGCTTATTCAGTGTTGGATTTTCCCATTGGGCTCATTTCCAAAAAATAGCCAGGTGCGTACATTAATCAGCTCAGCCTCTGTAGATTGCTCTGTTAGTATTGGCAGTAAACTATGTTTACTCTCACAATACCACTGAATTTCTGTGGAATGAGGGAGATGTGCCAGGGGAACAGCTGGTAATCCTCAGTAATTTGCCAAACAATCACTCCTGTTTCTTTAGAAATTAGTTTGCTGTAAAAAAATATTCTGACAGATCTCTTCCTGGGTTTTCCAATTTTGCTTAATCTCCGTTAATGCATAAATGTTACATATCCATGGAATTCACTGGATAATAAAAATATACACACCTAGGAAGATTCGAAATGAGCTGACCCTGAGACCTTGATATATTAACCCTTAATATTCCCTGTAGAGGAAATTATAAGCAATATGTCCCTCTATGGTCTAGATCAGAGGTTCTCAACCCGTGCCCTCAGTGGCCACTAACAGGCCAGGACTTAGGGATTTCTCTACTAGAACACAAGTGTGTTGATCAGAGGCTCAGTTGTATTGATTAACTCACCTGTGCTTTCACAAGGAAGTCCTCAAATCCTGGCCTGTTAGTAGCCACTGAGGGCACGGGTTGAGAACCACTGGTCTAGGTGACAGAGAAGCATTCACCATTAGGCTGACTAAATTAAACACAGAACTTTAAAATCAATCTTTTTAATCTAGATTTATATAAATCTGCATTTTTCAATCACAGACAGTATGATACACTTGCCACCCTTAACCCCATAAGGACCACAGAGCTTCACATGACTCTGGTCCCTAAGGAGGTTCCTACTGAACCTGACTATTCTGTCAGATCATACATTTTCTTTCAGTCTCAAACAGCGCAGCAACGAACCACAAAACCCACTGGATCATAAAGCTCAGCCCTTCTGAACAAGAGAGTATACTATGGAGGGACTGGATTTCTGCAATAGGAAGACAAGGGTCTACTGGTCAGTAGAGTTGCACAGTAGCACCAAATGCATTTTACCTGGAGACTTTAAAGGGATAGTAATACTTAAAATGTAAAAAAAGATATGTTGTAGGGTTTAGCCCCCTGAGTAAAACAAGAGTACTCCCACAGCTGAAAGGTGTTTCATTCAAAAGTTATTAATTTTCAGAGTTGAATTTTTCAGGTGCAATATCACAGTGGCCTGAAATTGAACAGTGGCGCTGTTGCTACATGATCCTATGGACAGCTCTGGTCCCGGGACCATATATCTCCATAGGATCGTGTAGCAACAGCGCCACTGTACAATTTCAGGCCACTGTGATATTGCACCTAAAAAATTCAACTTTGAAAATTAATAACTTTTGAATGAAACACCTTTCAGCAGTGGGAGTACTCTTGTTTTACTCAGGGGCTAAACCCTACAACATATTTTTTTTTTACATTTTAAGTATTACTATCCCTTTAAGGTTTCATCCAGAGAGCCAGAGACAGTGCTCTAAATCCGGTGTCTCCGGGTGAAACCCGGCAAGTTCCCAGCTATGAAAATATATTAGGACTTAAAGGGACAATATCACCTATAAGATATAAGAGCTCACAACTTTTGTATTCTCAAAGTAACCAGATATCCATTTAAGTGCAGGGCCCTTATGAAAATATAAATCTGCAGGACTGTAGAGGAATCAGTACAACCCTGCAGTGTGTTTTTCATAAGCATCCTGCATTTATTGGGTTATGTATGTCTACCCAGCTTTGGCAAAAATTACATAAGCCACAAAATATGTGATTAATGTGCTTTTCCTAATTTTATGTAGACAGCTGTGCATGATCATTGTACCCCACATGGTTATATGTGCTATAACCACATATAAACTTAGGGAGACTAAGAAAGAAATATTGAGGGGCCACTATGCCTAAGGACAAGACACTTTATCTTGTTCATTCTTGATGGGTGCTCGTCACAATATTTGTTTTTTAGTCCCCCTAAGTGGAAGGGGATCCCAGGCATGGGCCCTTGCTCTCCATGTGCCTAGAGGGAATCGGCTGCACCACACCGACGAGGCCCACATAGGCTGAAATGTATGTCTGTGGTTTTGGTGATTCTCTAGTGCAGAGAGGATTTGCCTGACATTTCGGAGCTGGACTGTCTGTGGGTGGGACCAGTCTGATATGAATATGGAAATTTCCTCTTTGCAATGGCACATGGGAGTGAAAAACGTGACTTGTAGCACCATCGAGGAGCCACCATATCTAGAACAAGACACTTTATCTTGTTTATTTTCGATGGGTGCTCGTCACAATATTTGTTTCTTATATGTGGTATGTGTATTGTGTGGCATGATGATAGTAAACCTACAACAAAGAATGTGATGAGCACCCACCGCTAACAAACAAAATGCTTTATTCTAAAGCATGGTGGCCTCTCATCGGTACTCAAGTCACTTTTTTTGTACCATTTCAGAGAAGAAATTTCCATAACCATATCAGACTGTCCCACCCACAAGTAATCCAGCTTGGAAATATCAGGCAAATCCTCTCTATAGAAGAGAAACAGGAAAACGACAGATGTACGTTTCAGACTATGTGGGCATTACCGGGGAGGTGCAACTGATTCCCTTCTGGAATTCCTTCCAACTGTCATGGAGTGATTTGGAATAAAAACACTGAGAAGTACAGATACAGTAAAATAATAACTTTATTGAGAATCAGCATAACATAAAGTAAGATAGCACTTCCCCAACCCTCACAGGACCAGGTGTAAGGACCGTACTGGAGCACTTCCCTGATTGTACCAGTAGTCATGGCTGGGATCAGGTCTGGATAGGACAGGCAGCTGTTATCATAACATGGACAATCATGCACCAGCAGTCATGGGATCAGGCAGGTCCACAAAGAATAGGGTAGACAGACTGTATTTTTTTATTATTGTTTGTTTTACTGAAGATATCATTTTTAGTGTTGAGCGAGCATGCTCGGCCGATGCTCGGATCGGCTCGAGCATCGCTCTGCTCGGCACATGGCGGTACTCGTACGAGTACCGCATGTGCTCGCCCGCCATGTTCGGGTCTCCTCCCCGCACGTTTTGCGGCTGCTGCGCAGCCAATAAACGTGCAGGGAGGCTCTGACATCGGTGTAATGCCAGCAGCCATGTTGGCTGCTGGCATTACACTGATTGGCTGGCCAGAACCCGTGGTCGGGTGCTGTATAGCACCTGACCATCGAGTTCGGCTCAGTCTTAGCCAGGGAGAGCTGAGGATAGGAAGGGAAAGGCAGTGTAGGGAGGAAAAAAACCAAAATTGTGAAAAAAAAGAACCAAAAGTCCTTTTTAGGACTACTGTGTGTGGGGGCAGCAGGTTATTTTGTGTGGGGGGGAAAAAAAAAAAAAAAAAAGTATATATTCTGTTTAGTGTGCAAAGTTGCAGATTAGAGCACATTCTGTTTAGTGTGCACAGTTGCAGATTAGAGCACATTCTGTTTAGTGTGCAAAGTTGCAGATTAGAGCACATTCTGTTTAGTGTGCAAAGTTGCAGATTAGAGCACATTCTGTGTAGTGTGCAAAGTTGCAGATTAGAGCACATTCTGTTAAGTCTTCAAACTAAAATATCAAAGTCACATATTCCATTCAGTGTGCGTCGCCGCAGTTTAGCAGCACATTCTGTGTACTGTGCAGAGTTGCAGAATAGGAAGAAATACTGTTAAGTCTTCAAAGTAAAATATCAAAGTCACATATTCCATTCAGTGTGCTTCGCCGCAGTTTAGCAGCACATTCTGTGTACTGTGCAGAGTTGCAGAATAGGAAGAAATACTGTTAAGTCTTCAAACTAAAATATCAAAGTCACATATTCCATTCAGTGTGCTTCGCCGCAGTGTAGCAGCACATTCTGTGTACTGTGCAGAGTTGCAGAATAGGAAGAAATACTGTTAAGTCTTCAAACTAAAATATCAAAGTCACATATTCCATTCAGTGTGCTTCGCCGCAGTGTAGCAGCACATTCTGTGTACTGTGCAGAGTTGCAGAATAGGAAGAAATACTGTTAAGTCTTCAAACTAAAATATCAAAGTCACATATTCCATTCAGTGTGCTTCGCCGCAGTTTAGCAGCACATTCTGTGTACTGTGCAGAGTTGCAGAATAGGAAGAAATACTGTTAAGTCTTCAAACTAAAATATCAAAGTCACATATTCCATTCAGTGTGCTTCGCCGCAGTTTAGCAGCACATTCTGTGTACTGTGCAGAGTTGCAGAATAGGAAGAAATACTGTTAAGTCTTCAAACTAAAATATTAAAGTCACATATTCCATTCAGTGTGTGTCACCGCCGTTTAGCAGCCTATTCTGTGTACTCTGCACCGTTGCAGACTAGGAAGAAATACTGTTAAGTTTTCAAACTCAAATATTAAAGTCACATATTCCATTCAGTGTGTGTCACCGCCGTTTAGCAGCCTATTCTGTGTACTCTGCACAGTTGCAGACTAGGAAGAAATACTGTTAAGTTTTCAAACTCAAATATTAAAGTCACATATTCCATTCAGTGTGTGTCACCGCAGTTTAGCAGCCTATTCTGTGTACTCTGCACCGTTGCAGACTAGGAAGAAATACTGTTAAGTTTTCAAACTCAAATATTAAAGTCACATATTCCATTCAGTGTGTGTCACCGCCGTTTAGCAGCCTATTCTGTGTACTCTGCACAGTTGCAGACTAGGAAGAAATACTGTTAAGTTTTCAAACTCAAATATTAAAGTCACATATTCCATTCAGTGTGTGTCACCGCAGTTTAGCAGCCTATTCTGTGTACTCTGCACAGTTGCAGACTAGGAAGAAATACTGTTAAGTTTTCAAACTCAAATATTAAAGTCACTTATTCCATTCAGTGTGTGTCACCGCAGTTTAGCAGCCTATTCTGTGTACTCTGCACCGTTGCAGACTAGGAAGAAATACTGTTAAGTTTTCAAACTCAAATATTAAAGTCACATATTCCATTCAGTGTGTGTCACCGCCGTTTAGCAGCCTATTCTGTGTACTCTGCACAGTTGCAGACTAGGAAGAAATACTGTTAAGTTTTCAAACTCAAATATTAAAGTCACATATTCCATTCAGTGTGTGTCACCGCCGTTTAGCAGCCTATTCTGTGTACTCTGCACAGTTGCAGACTAGGAAGAAATACTGTTAAGTTTTCAAACTCAAATATTAAAGTCACATATTCCATTCAGTGTGTGTCACCGCCGTTTAGCAGCCTATTCTGTGTACTCTGCACAGTTGCAGACTAGGAAGAAATACTGTTAAGTTTTCAAACTCAAATATTAAAGTCACATATTCCATTCAGTGTGTGTCACCGCAGTTTAGCAGCCTATTCTGTGTACTCTGCACAGTTGCAGACTAGGAAGAAATACTGTTAAGTTTTCAAACTCAAATATTAAAGTCACTTATTCCATTCAGTGTGTGTCACCGCAGTTTAGCAGCCTATTCTGTGTACTCTGCACCGTTGCAGACTAGGAAGAAATACTGTTAAGTATTCAAACTCAAATATTAAAGTCACATATTCCATTCAGTGTGTGTCACCGCCGTTTAGCAGCCTATTCTGTGTACTCTGCACCGTTGCAGACTAGGAAGAAATACTGTTAAGTTTTCAAACTCAAATATTAAAGTCACATATTCCATTCAGTGTGTGTCACCGCCGTTTAGCAGCCTATTCTGTGTACTCTGCACAGTTGCAGACTAGGAAGAAATACTGTTAAGTTTTCAAACTCAAATATTAAAGTCACATATTCCATTCAGTGTGTGTCACCGCCGTTTAGCAGCCTATTCTGTGTACTCTGCACAGTTGCAGACTAGGAAGAAATACTGTTAAGTTTTCAAACTCAAATATTAAAGTCACATATTCCATTCAGTGTGTGTCACCGCCGTTTAGCAGCCTATTCTGTGTACTCTGCACAGTTGCAGACTAGGAAGAAATACTGTTAAGTTTTCAAACTCAAATATTAAAGTCACATATTCCATTCAGTGTGTGTCACCGCCGTTTAGCAGCCTATTCTGTGTACTCTGCACAGTTGCAGACTAGGAAGAAATTCTGTTAAGTTTTCAAACTCAAATATTAAAGTCACATATTCCATTCAGTGTGTGTCACCGCCGTTTAGCAGCCTATTCTGTGTACTCTGCACAGTTGCAGACTAGGAAGAAATACTGTTAAGTTTTCAAACTCAAATATTAAAGTCACATATTCCGTGTAAGATGAAGAAGGCGGGTAAAAAGGGACGGGGAAGTGGACGTGATCCTGATAGTTCAGGGCGCGGGTCAGGACGCGGAGAAACTGTGCCTGGTGCCAGAGCACAAGAAAGAAAGACATCCACCATACCTAGCTTCATGTCTAATTTTACAGGGCGTCGCAGGACATCACTCTCGAGGTCAGACCACTGCGAACAGGTGGTCGGTTGGATGACAGCTGATACTGCTTCCAGTCGGTTAAGCACCACCCTGTCTTCCACCAAGTCCACTCTCAGTAGCCAAGAGTCTGGTCAACATAATCCTCACTCTGATCATCCTTCCTCCCACCATACACGGTCTGGTCAAAGAAGTGATCCCACACTGGGATATAGTGAGGAGCTCGTCTCATCACCAATCCTTCATTTGACCCTCTCTCCAAGCACGCTTGCAGAGGAACATGACATCTTGTGCCCTGATTCACAACCTCTAGAGGCTACCCAATCACAAGAAGATGACAGATGTGAACGGCATTTAAGGTCAAAGGAAGTAGTGGATGATGATGATGATGATGAGACACAGTTGCCATTAAATCAACCACTATTTCCGTCTCAAGACCTTGTTGAGGAGAATGTTATACAGTTGTCAATGACTGAGTATGTGGTGGGATCAAGACTTGAGGAGGATGATCAGAGTGAGGAAGTGGAGGAGGACTTGGTGGACGATGAGGTGACTGACCCCACCTGGGAAGGTGTAGAGCCGAGCGATGACAGCAGTCCTGAGGGTGAGCCATCTGCAGCACCGCAACAGGCTGGAAGAGGCAGTGGTGTGGCTACAGAAAGAAGGCGGACCGCACCAAACCGGCCCGCAAATGTTCCACGGAGCACCCCCTTGCGTAAATCTACCTTGCCAAAGGGTAGGTGTTCCGCGGTATGGCGTTTTTTTAAGGAAAGTGCGGACGACAAAAGAATTGTAGTTTGCAACCTGTGCCACACCAGAATGAGCCGAGGCATGAACACTAGAAACCTCACCACCACCAGCATGATCCGACACATGGCATCCAAGCACCGTAGTAAGTGGGAGGAACGCCTGGATCGCCCATCTGTGTCTGCAGGCCACACCACTGCCTCCTCTTCCCCTGTTTTCGGTGCCGGCCAATCGCCTGTCGAAGGCGCAGGCCCGCATACCTCCCGCCCTGCACCTGTACCATCTGAAGCACCATCAGCGACCACATCCACTTCCCTGTCCCAGCGCAGCGTCCAAATGTCGTTACCCCAGGCATTTGAGCGCAAGAGAAAGTACCCAGCCACCCACCCACAGGCCATAGCACTAACCTCACACCTTTCCAAATTACTGGCCATCGAAATGCTGCCATTTAGGCTTGTGGACACTGAGTCCTTCCGCAGCCTGATGGCAGCAGCTGTCCCTCGGTACGCGGTCCCCAGCCGCCACTACTTTTCCCGGTGTGCCATCCCCGCATTACACCACCATGTGTCCCGTAACATCACCCGTGCCCTGACCAACGCAGTTACTGGGAAGGTCCACTTAACGACTGACACATGGACAAGTGCTTGTGGCCAGGGACGCTACATTTCCCTGACGGCACACTGGGTGAATGTCGTGGAGGCTGGGAGCGACTCGGACCCTGGGATGGCACGGGTGCTACCCACGCCGAGGATTGCGGGCCCTACCTCCATCAGGGTTTCCGACAGCACCTACGTTATTGGCTCCTCCTCCTCCGTTTCCACCTCCGAATTCTCTACACGCAGCGCCACTCCCCCATCAGCCAGTAGCTGGAAGCAGTGTAGCACTGCAGTGGGGAAGCGTCAACAGGCCGTGCTGAAGCTGATCTGCCTTGGGGACAAACAGCACACGGCCTCAGAGCTGTTGCAGGGGATTAGTCACCAGACCGAGCAGTGGCTCTCGCCACTCAACCTGCAACCAGGCATGGTTGTGTGTGATAATGGGCGTAACTTGGTGGCGGCTTTGGAGCTCGGCAAGCTCACACACGTACCATGCCTAGCGCATGTATTTAATTTAGTGGTTCAGCGATTTCTAAAAACCTACCCCAATGTGCATGATCTCTTGACCAAGGTGCGCCGCGTGTGTGCACATTTCCGTAAGTCATCTACAGCTTCGGCCGGCCTGTTGAAGCTGCAGCAGCGCTTACAATTGCCAGCTCACCGGCTGCTGTGTGACGTGAGCACGCGCTGGAACTCCACCTTCCACATGTTGGCCCGGCTTTGTGAGCAGCAGAGGGCAGTAGTGGAGTACCAGCTGTTACACGGTCGTCGCCTCTCCGTTCAACTTCCTGTAATCAGAAGTGAGGAGTGGGAATGGATGTCAGACCTCTGCGAGGTTTTACGCAATTTTGAGGAATCGACACAGATGGTGAGCGGCGATAACGCTATTATCAGTGTAACCATCCCACTTCTGTGTCTACTGAAACGCTCGCTGCTCACAATTAAAACCGACGCTTTGCATGTGGAAGAGGTGGAAATGGGGGAGGAAGAGCTTACACAAGGTGATAGCCAGAGCACCCTCACTTCGTCTTCTCAGCGACAATTGGAGGAGGCGGAGGAGGAGGAGGAGGAGGAGGAAGACACGGTTGCCTCCGCTACAGAGGGTAGCCATGGAACTTTAGTTCCATCTCTTCAGCGTGGGTGGGCAGAAGAGGAGGAAGAGGATGAGGATATTGAGAGTCATCCTCCTGGTGAGGACAGCGAAATCTTGACTGTTGGTACTCTGGCACACATGGCTGACTTTATGTTAGGCTGCCTTTCCCGTGACCCACGCGTTATACGCATTTTAAACAACACGGATTACTGGGTGTTCACCCTTCTGGACCCCCGCTACAAAGAGAATTTCTCATCTCTCATTCCTCCGGTGGAGAGGACAAGCAAAATGGTGCAATACCAGAAGGTTCTTGTTGAAAAATTGCTCCAAAATTTTCCATCTGACAACGCTGGCGGCAGAGTACGTGCTACCTTGGCCAACCGAGAAGGGGAGAAAAGGGGAGCACACAGCAGTTCCGACAAAGGCAGGGCAACACTCTCCAAGGCGTGGGACACCTTCATGACACCCCGCCAGCACCCTCACCCTGATGCGCAGCCTAGTGTCACAAGGAGGGAAAAGTTTTGGAAGATGGTGAAGGAGTACATAGCAGACCGTGTCAGCGTCCTCAATGATCCCTCTGTGCCTTACAACTACTGGGTGTCCAAGCTGGACACGTGGTATGAACTGGCACTCTACGCCTTGGAGGTGCTGGCCTGCCCTGCCGCCAGCGTTCTGTCTGAGCGGGTATTTAGTGCTGCTGGTGGCATCATAACAGATAAGCGTATCCGCCTTTCCACCGACAATGCTGATAGGTTGACACTTATAAAAATGAACAAGGCCTGGATTTCCCCTGACTTCTCCACTCCACTGGAGGAAAGCCCCGGGGGAACATAAAGTCACTTTATATATGTTATTTACAATGATGGGAATACTCTGTATTCCCATTCACCCCTTCCACCCAAAAAACGGGTATATGGTTGACTCTTAATCTTCTCATCCTCCTCCTCCTCTTCCATATGCCCTGGGATATAATTTTTATATAGGGCCAGCTCACCAGCGGGCCCTGTGATATAATTTTTATATAGGGCCAGCTCACCAGCGGGCCCTGTGATATAATTTTTATATAGGGCCAGCTCACCAGCGGGCCCTGTTTGACAATTTTTATGTAGGTCAGCTCACCAGCGGGCCTTCTCATATAATGTTTTATTGGGTCAGCTCTCTAGCGGGCCCTCTCATATAATGTTTTATAGCGTCAGCTCACTAGCGGGCCTTCGCATATAATGTTTAGGATGGTCAGCTCTGCAGCAGACCCTCACCCATAATGTTTTAGATGGTCAGCTCAGCGCACGTTTCCCTCTTAATCATGGCCTCAGTTCTGAAAATCAAGGAAATTTTTGGGAGAATTTGCCTCTGCGCACGTTTCCCTCTTAATCATGGCCTCAGTTCTGAAAATCAAGGACATTTTTGGGAGAATTTGCCTCTGCGCACGTTTCCCTCTTAATCATGGCCTCAGTTCTGAAAATCAAGGACATTTTTGGGAGAATTTGCCTCTGCGCACGTTTCCCTCTTAATCATGGCCTCAGTTCTGAAAATCAAGGAAATTTTTGGGATAATTTGCCTCTGCGCACGTTTCCCTCTTAATCATGGCCTCACTTCAGAAAATCAAGGAAATTTTTGGGAGAATTTGCAGATGATATACAAGTAAATATACAGCAAATATTGTTTGGTAAAAATTTTTCGCCTAAAGTCGTTTTTATTTTCCTTTTTGTGTGTTTTATGGTCAGTCTGTAAAAATGGCGTACTTCGGGCGAAAGATCGTTCCCAGCAGCGACGTTGGAGTCCAAGATGCATCCAGACATCCTCCCTATGCTGTCCCTGAACCATTTCTGTGGTGTTTCCATCCTTTTCTGCAATTTTCCTATGGACCAGGCACCCTCCCCTCATCAGAGCAGGGGGTGCCTGGTGTAATGCTCGAGTCCTCCCATTGACTTCAATGGGGCTCGGGTGCTCGGCCGAGCACTCGAGCCTCAGGGGGTGCTCGGTCAGAGCACCCGAACACCCGAGCATTGGGGTGCTCGCTCATCACTAATCATTTTATAAATTCAAGTTAAGCAAATAATTCAGATTAAGCCAGAAATAGGTTAAGAAAAATATAAGCCAGTGAGAGAGGTACAATGATGAATAACATTTACATATGAGAAGGAAATGAAAAAAGATACTGCACCAAATCATAAAAAACAGAAGTTGGACAAACAATGATTGTTGACTGATCATTTGTGGTTAAAGGAGTACATGTATAACAATTTCTGTGAGTGGACAGAGAGCAGATTAGGAGAGGGTAACCTGTGACTCTTCAGCTGTTAAAAAATTACCGCTTCCATCATCCTCAGCAGTCCATCGATCAGCAGAGAATGATGGGAGTTGGTGTTTAAAAAAGAATAGATAGGGTCAGGTGGGAAAACAGCCACTGGACTTCATAAGGAGTGATCAGGTAGGTGCTGACATAGTTAACAGTGCAGCGTTCTTAACCCTTTGAGCGCCAGAGAGGTATAAAAAAAAAAAAAAAAAAAAAAAACCGCTGTCAGAGAGAGTACAGAACCACCGCACCCCGCAAACAGCACAGGCTCCCAGCCAACCTCCCTAGCAGAACCCTCCACCACAGTAATGCCAGCAGTACCTGGGAAGCCGCACCAGGGGAATGATGGGACCGGCTCCTGCTCCGGCCAACAGCAACCTCCTCCCGCCTCCTGGAACTCCACCTATCAGACCGGCCGCCCTCCGCCTCCTCAGACCTCCTTGCCCGATTCAGTCTTCTAGGGGAAGGACTCCCCCGGGCAGCAGACGCCCCAGCCGCAGCACGCCTGCCACGCGCCCCACGGCTAGGGCTGGCATTCCTCCTCCGCTCCCGCCCACTTGCAGGGCTCAGGCGAACCGGCGGCCGGGCGCGGGTACTCCGCACCGGCCGCGCCGCAGAGGAAGAAGGGGATACTGCCACTCTCCCAGCAAGCTGCTCCCGCAGCCAGTCCGCCCCGCCAGCAGCCAGCAATCGCTGAACCTCCTCCAACAGACCCTTGGCCATGCCGGTAAGCCAATCTACTTCTTCCTCTTGTGAAAAAGGAAGTACCCAGAAGCCTCCTGCCCTATATACCCTAACTAACCCCCACACCTACTTCCTGTCTACCCCCCCTCTATCCTTTACTTCTCTACCCCTGCTTAGACATGCCCCCCCTTCTAAGTTGCGGGGGGGGTCTAAACATTAGTTCTCAGCAAATGCAGTACACTATGATTTAACCTAACTTAGCAAAATATCTTATCAATCTATGTGAAGGGGGGAGAGAATGAGCTGTGAGTTTCTCTTCTTATCAATATGTGTGCAGGGAGATGGGAGGGGGAAGAAAGAAAGACATAGGTTTTCTTTTTTTTTTTTTTGGAGATCATAAAATTTCTGCTGTCTCTTTAGGTGCTGGTTAACCCTTCCCTTGCTATATTGTGTGATGTAGCTTATTTTTAAACACAGTTTAAACCCATGTTTTTTTACATTAGCAGTGCCCTCTAGTGCTCGAATTCTAATTAGATTTCCTGTTAAATTCTAATGGAGAGGAAAGTCAGAAAAGTCAGAGACATACAGTTATCCATAGAATGTGATAGAAACTGCTGAGTCACTTCCTGTCAGTTAGAACTATCATGTCATGAGGAGAGGGTATGATCCATAAATAAACACACAAACACATCTGTTATTTGGGGATATCAGACCACAGCTTTATTTATTTATCCACTCACAGTTTATTGTATTTTTTCAAAACCATAACAACTAATCATTAATCAATGCTAATTCCTTAACTGACAGTCCTTGCCAATCTGCCTTCCTTGAAAACCACGCATGGCCAAATTGTCCGGGCTCATGCTAAATCCCAATGTTCATCAGCACTTACAGCTGACCCCACCATTCTTCAGCACTTATAGCTGACTCCACCATTCTTCAGCACTTATAGCTGACTCCACCATTATCCAGCACTTACAGCTGATTCCACCATTATTCAGCACTTACAGCTGATTCACCATACAATTACCCCACTGGCCATCCACTTTAGCTTCAATGGGTAACGTTAACTCCCGCAACCTAAGTCCGGGGCAAAACTCCCAAAGGGCTTCCGCCTTAACTTTACCACATCAGTTATCAATTTCTGCAAACCATGCAAGGACTATCCGCCACAAGGCCCGACTGTCAATACCTTGACCAGTCGGGCCCCCCGCCACAAAGCCCGACTGTCACTGCCGTGAACAGCCGGGCTCCACACTACTAAAGCTATGGCCTGTACCCCACCAACATGCACCAGACTCCAAGCAATACACACATCCCAAAAAAGGGGGGGACTCCCAAACACCAGCCAACCCCACAACTGATGACTACCCGACAACCCACCACAGAGCATGCATGCAACGCACCCAACAGACAGTCAGCGGACCAAACCACCAGAAGAACCCACAAATGTCCTAGAACCACTCGTGCATACCAAGAACAAAACACGTTCCGAAGTTGGAGAGGGGCGAGGGGTATGAGACCCAGGACCACCCCCCTTAAGGGGCAGCCCCGGCCACAACAGGGGACCAAAAACCCGCAAACAACCCTATCAACCCGCAGCCGTGTACCACCAAGAAAAAGACAAAACCAATAGATAACCCGCCCAGAAACACAGGAATACACACCTATGACTGACATACAAATGGAAACAAACAGACGTAGAGACACATCTACCAACGCACCTAACAACAAAACACCAACAGACACCCACATACCCCACAGAGAATTGCAAACCAGAGTCAGAAATTGTGAGATACTGAGGCACCAACCATCCGCACAAGCGAGCCGACAACACACCGTCAACCAACCGCTTCGGAAACCCACATGCATACCCCCAACCCCACACAAATCGCCCACTACCGATGCCAACCACAACCAGATATAAAGACACGGCACTAACCAGTCGCCACTTGCGAACGCATCGAACATATACAGCAGCCTCACACACCCGAAACATGCACCGGCCACATAAACCAAACACCAACAACATCCACCACACCTCACCATCCGAACACCAGAAAGGGAGGTTCTCCCGAAAGCTTGTCAATCCAAAATACAGTTAGTCCAATAAAAAGGTATTACCAGATATTGATTTTGGTTTGTATTATACATCAAAACACAGGTATCCAGACATACACCCCTCGACGTCCAGACCCAGAACACAGTAACATCGCGACACAGCCCCCCGAGACCAAAACACATCCAACAACATCCAGCACACCACATTCAGCCCATACCCATTATATAGTTACCATACAGGGATCGTAGCCACCAGAACAGGAGAACCAACAGGAACAGAAGCAAGAAGAAAACAGGACCGCCATGCCCACTGCATGCGGCGCCAGGGTCCAGTGCACCACCTGCAGCGTAGATCCCACGCGCAGTGGGACAGAAGAGCCACACCATCACCCTCCAACAGGAACTGAATTCAGACTAGGACTGCGTCCCCACCGTCAGCAACAAGGAGCACCCAGGCGTTCGCTATGCCGCACCCTTGCACCAGAACTCACACCTCCAGGAAGCGGGGCCCGAAGGAAGCCAGCCCGCCAGACAGCTGAAAAAGGACACAAAACAGGAACGGGATCCGATCCAGGAACCAGCCCCACGGGTAACCGACAGGCCGTGAGCTCACCCACCAGGGATGCAACAAAGAAAAACACCCGCAGCACCAACGGCACCCAAGGAGACTCCACAACATCAGCTACAGAGGCCCGATATGGGGTAATCACCTTCCCACTCAGCCAGCACCAGCAGGGAAAGGACCGCAACAGGCAGCCGCAAACTCCAACCGATCCCAATGGGAAAAACCAACTGAAAAAGCCTGCAGCACAGCACATTCCATGCAAACGAAAAACTCACCAGGACAGCCCGTGTTCCACTACATCCAGGCCCCCGTTTAGCCACCAATGACCCCCTTTGCGCCATCCCCACTGCACCCAAAACATCAGGACAGACCCCCCCCCCAGGAAGCTCGGCACGGTAAGATGCCAGCCGTTACCCCATCGGAAGCCACAGGTAAAGCAAAGCAGGACCCCCCATACATAACCCCAATGCAACCAACCAGTGTAACGCAGTGTCAACCCTAAGGGAAGTACACACCACCAGCGACAGCATTCCTCCTGGCAGTTTGGTTGGATGAGAAAATGCAGGGAGAAAGAAAGGTGCTGAAAGGCCTCAAAGACTGAAGTATAAATACATACAGCTAGCGACAGTTCCTAAGCGCTAACCCCAGGCAGTAAAAACCTCCAAATAAAGCAGAAATGTTCCTGGCCAAACAAGCACAGCATCCCATTGTCTCCAAAAGACACTGTCAAATGCCTAAAAGAAATGCAGGGGGAGGGTGGAAATCTGAACACCAGGCAAAAAACTATGTAGAATGGAAGCACAAAGAGGGAGAATTAGAAACCGTTCTACTGACCAGTTAAAAACCGCCCATAAAACACGGCAAGTAACAGATAACGCCCGGTCTGAGCTAAAAGTGTTAGAAAAACACGACAATAGAAATATGACGGCCTTCTGAATCCAGAAATGCCTGCAATGCATTAGAAAAACCACCCACACATGGCGTTACAAGTACTACCGAGAATATGGTTGCAAGGCAAGCAGAACCGTACCATTCGCCCCAAAAAAAGGTGCCGCGCTAAGAAGTTCCGTCACCTCAATGCCAAACTCCCCCAACAGCAATGTATGCAAACCCAGCCCCAAGCACGAACACCCGCATAACACTCCACGACATATGTACAACAAAGGGGGAGGGGGGGTGACCGTATGCCTATAAAATAAGCCCAGGTGTTGCGAAGGACAAGGAAATATACAAGCACACCGCAAAGACTACATTCACATCCCCCACAACAACACTGAGAAGACCGTTCCCATGAATTAGTTCTTGTCTAATAACGGGGTTTTGGCTCTGCTGACGAGCCACAGCGTATCGGCCGACCCAGATCTCCGTCTGTCAGTGTTAAAGTGGACTGCGAAGATCTCTCAAATCAAAGCCGTTTAAGAGATGGGAATTGTGGCAATGGGATCCCTGTTAACCCGCTACAAAGCCATAAAAGTGTATGGGACATTACTGTCCATTTAACAGCTAACGCAGGAGGCAACCAGGCAACGCCCAGATCTGGCAACCATAATGGAGAATGGTGGAAAATTCCCTAGGGCCACACAAGCAAATGCCACTCAGGAAGCCATCAACCAAACCCCCAAAACACCTTTTACGTTTTTTTTTTTTTTTTTTTTTATTATGTGTTGTATTTTAGTTTTGTTTGTTATGGCTAGTCAGCCATAGACAACCAGACACAGACACATACCACACACGGAAAACCACCCAACCAAACCACACATGCCTACCCCTAAACCTGGGGAAAGTAGACATATACCCCAGTGGCTAATTAAATTTTTTTTTTTGTTTTGTTTTTTTGTTTTTATGTCAGGCTATCCCATAGAACCCTAATACATACTAACCTAAACTTTGACACACCATCCACACAACAGACGCGTACAGAACAGACAAACAGCAACCATCGCCGGAATGCAGCAGCAGGAGAAAACCGCCAGCGCGCTAGCCCCAAACCCGCAGCCAGGCCTCAGGAAACAGAGATGAAAGCGACAACGAAAGGAAGAGTTAGCAAGAAGTGAGGTAAAGACAGCAAAGGCACAGAGAAACAACCAAGCACACTGACCAAGCAAACAGAGATAGAAAAGAAAAGAAACAAGGGGGGGGGGCAGGAGGGAGAGGGACGAAAAACACAAATAAAGAAATAAACAGAAGGCAAGCCAAAAAAGAGAACACAAAGGAGCCCCATGCAGAAACCGCACGACAAGAAAGAAAACAGAAGGCACAAAAGAGAGGAGGGGGGGGTAAAGCAGAGGCGGGTCCGAAAGGAGGAACAGACAGAAAAGAAGCGCAACAGGGAAAGAAAGTAAGTAAACCAGCCAAGAAAAAAGGGAAGAAAGCAAAAGCAAGGGCAGGGAGAGCGACCAGCATAAAAGAAAAAGGTCCCCCCACAGAAACATGAGGCCTGGCGCACTCACCGGACATGAGGGCAGGTAGGGACAACTGGAGAGACAGCCCCAGTCCTCCCCAGAGGCAGCAGCGTCACAGATGAGTCCCAAGGAAGGCCGAAGGCCCGGCCCACTCCGTCACCACCAGGCCGAATCCCACAAGGTCCACCGCAGGGACCAAGCCCATGTGAGTGCCGCCGCTAGCCGTGCCGATCCAACTTCAGAAGGGACCCACGACAGGCAAAACCACCCCCGAGCAGAGATCAGTGGAAGGGGACGACCAGAGAAACCTCGGGGGGGGGCCCCCAGGAGAACCGCGCACGGTCACAAAACAGCCTGAAGTCAGGTAGGGAATCGCAGAGGCCAGGGACAGGGCCCAACGCGTCGGGAACAGCCAGCCGTAGCAAGGTGCACCCAGGTAAGCAAAGTCTCTTCCACAGCGCCCCTGCGAATCCGGAACACACTCAAAACCGCCATCCACCAATCAGCAGGATCCACCAGTCGCCAGCTGCAGTACCTGGAGCAGATGGATGCTTCTCTCTGTCCTTTCTTCCCCCAAACAGCAGTTCACTTCCTGTACCCAGCCTACTTAAGCCCTTTCCTTAAACTCCACCCTATTACACACACTTCCTGACTGGATCAACCCTCCCTATGACATGCTTCCCCTCCTGTACCCTGCGGTCCCATCCGGGGAATTTCTGGAAGTAAACACAGTAAATTCACTTCCTGTCAGTTAGAACTATCAGGAAGTAAACACAGTAAATTCACTTCCTGTCAGTTACAACTATCAGGAAGTAAACACAGTAAATTCACTTCCTGATTATTTAAACTGCTATAAATTTTGAATAAAACATCTGACAGCGATGGGAGTAACCTTATTTTATTCAGCAGGAAATGCTCTGTAAAATATGTGTTTTCATAAAAAAAAAGTTTAATGCTCCTTTAAGATCGCTCTTTTCTTTTTTTCTGCTTATTCAGTGTTGGATTTTCCCATTGGGCTCATTTCCAAAAAATAGCCAGGTGCGTACATTAATCAGCTCAGCCTCTGTAGATTGCTCTGTTAGTATTGGCAGTAAACTATGTTTACTCTCACAATACCACTGAATTTCTGTGGAATGAGGGAGATGTGCCAGGGGAACAGCTGGTAATCCTCAGTAATTTGCCAAACAATCACTCCTGTTTCTTTAGAAATTAGTTTGCTGTAAAAAAATATTCTGACAGATCTCTTCCTGGGTTTTCCAATTTTGCTTAATCTCCGTTAATGCATAAATGTTACATATCCATGGAATTCACTGGATAATAAAAATATACACACCTAGGAACGTTCGAAATGAGCTGACCCTGAGACCTTGATATATTAACCCTTAATATTCCCTGTAGAGGAAATTATAAGCAATATGTCCCTCTATGGTCTAGATCAGAGGTTCTCAACCCGTGCCCTCAGTGGCCACTAACAGGCCAGGACTTAGGGATTTCTCTACTAGAACACAAGTGTGTTGATCAGAGGCTCAGTTGTATTGATTAACTCACCTGTGCTTTCACAAGGAAGTCCTCAAATCCTGGCCTGTTAGTAGCCACTGAGGGCACGGGTTGAGAACCACTGGTCTAGGTGACAGAGAAGCATTCACCATTAGGCTGATTAAATTAAACACAGAACTTTAAAATAAATCTTTTTAATGTAGATTTATAGAAATCTGCATTTTTCAATCACAGACAGTATGATACACTTGCCACCCTTAACCCCATAAGGACCACAGAGCTTCACATGACTCTGGCCCCTAAGGAGGTTCCTACTGAACCTGACTATTCTGTCAGATCATACATTTTCTTTCAGTCTCAAACAGCGCAGCAACGAACCACAAAACCCACTGGATCGAAAGGCTCAGCCCTTCTGAACAAGAGAGTATACTATGGAGGGACTGGATTTCTGCAATAGGAAGACAAGGGTCTACTGGTCAGTAGAGTTGCACAGTAGCACCAAATGCATTTTACCTGGAGACTTTAAAGGGATAGTAATACTTAAAATGTAAAAAAAAGATATGTTGTAGGGTTTAGCCCCCTGAGTAAAACAAGAGTACTCCCACTGCTGAAAGGTGTTTCATTCAAAAGTTATTAATTTTCAAAGTTGAATTTTTCAGGTGCAATATCACAGTGGCCTGAAATTGAACAGTGGTGCTGTTGCTACATGATCCTATGGACAGCTCTGGTCCCGGGACCATATATCTCCATAGGATGGTGTAGCAACAGCGCCACTGTACAATTTCAGGCCACTGTGATATTGCACCTAAAAAATTCAACTTTGAAAATTAATAACTTTTGAATGAAACACCTTTCAGCAGTGGGAGTACTCTTGTTTTACTCAGGGGATAAACCCTACAACATATTTTTTTTTTTACATTTTAAGTATTACTATCCCTTTAAGGTTTCATCCAGAGAGCCAGAGACAGTGCTCTAAATCCGGTGTCTCCGGGTGAAACCCGGCAAGTTCCCAGCTATGAAAATATATTAGGACTTAAAGGGACAATATCACCTATAAGATATAAGAGCTCACAACTTTTGTATTCTCAAAGTAACCAGATATCCATTTAAGTGCAGGGCCCTTATGAAAATATAAATCTGCAGGACTGTATAGGAATCAGTACAACCCTGCAGTGTGTTTTTCATAAGCATCCTGCATTTATTGGGTTATGTATGTCTACCCAGCTTTGGCAAAAATTACATAAGCCACAAAATATGTGATTAATGTGCTTTTCCTAATTTTATGTAGACAGCTGTGCATGATCATTGTACCCCACATGGTTATATGTGCTATAACCACATATAAACTTAGGGAGACTAAGAAAGAAATATTGAGGGGCCACTATGCCTAAGGACAAGACACTTTATCTTGTTCAGTCTTGATGGGTGCTCGTCACAATATTTGTTTTTTAGTCCCCCTAAGTGGAAGGGGATCCCAGGCATGGGCCCTTGCTCTCCATGCGCCTAGAGGGAATCGGCTGCACCACACCGACGAGGCCCACATAGGCTGAAATGTACGTCTGTGGTTTTGCTGATTCTCTCGTGCAGAGAGGATTTGCCTGACATTTCGGAGCTGGACTGTCTGTGGGTGGGACCAGTCTGATATGAATATGGAAATTTCCTATTTGCAATGACACATGGGAGTGAAAAACGTGACTTGTAGCACCATCGAGGAGCCACCATGCCTAGAACAAGACACTTTATCTTGTTCATTTTTGATAGGTGCTCGTCACAATATTTGTTTCTTATATGTGGTATGTGTAATGCATGGCATGATGATGGTAAACCTACAACAACGAATGTGATGAGCAACCACCGCTAACAAACAAAATGTTTTATTCTAAAGCATGGTGGCCTCTCATCGGTACTCAAGTCACTTTTTTTGTACCATTTCAGAGAAGAAATTTCCATAACCATATCATCTGTCCCACCCACAAGTAATCCCGCTTGGAAATATCAGGCAAATCCTCTCTATACAAGAGAAACAGGAACACGACAGATGTACGTTTCAGACTGTGTGGGCATTACCGGGGAGGTGCGACTGATTCCCTTCTGGAATTCCTTCCAACTATCATGGAGTGATTTGGAATAAAGACTCTGAGAAGTACAGATACAGTAAAATAATAACTTTATTGAGAATCAGCATAAAATAAAGTAAGATAGCACTTCCCCAACCCTCACAGGACCACGTGTAAGGACCATACCGGAGCACTTCCCTGATTGTACCAGTAGTCATGGCTGGGATCAGGTCCGGATAGGACAGGCAGCTGTTATCATAACCAGCAGTCATGGGATCAGGCAGGTCCACAAAGAATAGGATAGACAGCCTGTATTTTTTATTATTGTTTGTTTTACTGAAGATATCATTTTATAAGTTTAAGTTAAGCAAATAATTCAGATTAAGCCGGAAATAGGTTAAGAAAAATATAAGCCAGTGAGAGAGGTACAATGATGAATAACATTTACATATGAGAAGGAAATGAAAAAAGATACCGCACCAAATCATAAAAAACAGAAGTTGGACAAACAATGATTGTTGACTGATCATTTGTGGTTAAAGGAGTACATGTATAACAATTTCTGTGAGTGGACAGAGAGCAGATTAGGGGAGGGTAACCTGTGACTCTTCAGCTGTTAAAAAATTACAGCTCCCATCATCCTCAGCAGTCCATCGATTGGCAGAGAATGATGGGAGTTGGTGTCTAAAAAAGAATAGATAGGATCAGGTGGGAAAACAGCCACTGGACTTCATAAGGAGTGATCAGGTAGGTGCTGACATAGTTACCAGTGCAGCGTTCTTAACCCTTTGAGCGCCAGAGAGGTATCCAATGCATTGTGTTGCAATGCATTGGATACCTCTCTGACACTCAAAGGGTTAAAGATAGCTTAGGGCGTGTTCCTGTTGGACGTCGTTTCCCTGGATTATGAGTGTTGTGTGGAAGTCAGTTGCCCAGTGTGCCTCTGCTGTGATGCTTTTTCCCAGGGGTAGTTGCCCTATCTTGGGAATAACATGGGGGTCTACACCCAAAATTCAGCTAATGGGGATTATATTCCATACTCCGCTAAACATAACCATAGGTAAGAAAGGCCCACACAATGGATTCTCATTTGTATTTGTACCCTATAGGAAGAAATGTATGAAGTGGTACACCAGGTCAATCCACTTCAAAGTAGAGGTGTAAACGGTGCTGGGCCCAGACCCCACTTTTACGCTTTACCAATTACCAGGAATAAAGATTAAAGAGGGACAACCAGTGAAGCATTGTTACGTTGGTAGGAGACCCTCAGGTTCAGCATTGCTGTTTTTGGTTTGGCTTCAGTAATGGAAAATACTCAAGGGTAGCAAGAAAACTTAAAGAAGAAGATGGAACTTGATACTTTACATAGGAGGTCACAAACTTGGTTTACATAGGGAGACCAATCCTTTGCCTTCTAGAAGACCCTTAAAGGGATAGTAATGTTTCATAATAAAAGCAGCTCTAATTAATCAACATAGTATTTGGGCCATGGAGAGTGTTATTTCAATACTGTCAGAGTTGTAGTTCAAAATTAATTGAATGATAAAGTTTCCCCTCCCGTCCCTTTTACCTAGTGTAAGTCACCTCCCCTCAGATGTGGAATCTGGTCCTGGGACCAGACAGGTCACAGCAAGGGACAATGTTCTTATTGTGATCATAAGGAAACCCTGCCCCTGTTGACAGGTTTTTCTTTCTGCTCACTGAAGATTGTCCCTCTCTGCGATCCATCTTGACGGTCTTGCTGCTTTGAGGTGAGTAGTGTTACATCAGTAAAAGGATCGAGAGGGGGATACTTTATCATTCAATTACTCTTGAACTACAATTTTGACAGTATTGATATAACACTTTCCATGGCCCAAATACTATGAAGATTAACTGGAGTTGCTTTTCTTGTGAGACATTACTATTCCTTTAAAATATAAATTACAGGTGGAGGTGCAGGGGGTAAAGGAGATGTGTGACGAGTCATAATATATTTTTTAGGTGCCCTGCCTCCTAGTGGAAGAAAATGTATCCCTGTGTCCCTGTGACTCATAATTGTTATATTAGGTGATATTATCTACAGTGCAACACAACATTTGCCGGTTGAGTGGGAAGTTTACTCTCTGGAACCCTGCAATGCTCTTTGAATGACATCACCTAATAAACAGGATGTGACTGGTGAAATTAACCCCACAGTATAAACAAGGGCAAACCTAAGATCTCTAGAGAGTGGATTCCTAAAAACAATATGCAACAACAGCCTTATAATAATAATCTAAAAGGTTCCACGTTGCTAGTAATAACCTAAAAGGGGGTAGTTTTCTATAATATGGCCAAAATATATATTGCTGGTTTTGTCCTATTGAGTAAAACAAGGGTACTCCTACTACTGAGAGATGTATTCAAAAGTCATTGCAGCCCAAACTTGCATTTTTTGGAGTGCAGTGTCTCCATGCCCTCAAATTATATGGTGGTGCTATTGATAGAGCAGTCTGTGGAGGGTTATTAAATATATATATATTATATATGTACATTTTGGAAGAAAGGAGGGAGAGTGTGATATAATAGGAAACTTTAATATAGTAACCCTTTGAGTGCCAGAGGGGTATGCAACTCATTGTGGAGCAATGCGTTGCATACCGCTCTGGCACTCAAAGGTTTAAAGGATTCAGTCCAGTCCACAAGGAAAGCATACTAGAACAATAGACCAGCGGTTCTCAACCTGTGGGTTGCGACCCCTTCGGGGGTCGAATGACTAATTGCCAGGGGTCACCTAAAACCATCAGAAAATTGTTTTTTTGTCTATTTTAATCTGTAAAACTTGTAATTGTCTGGGAAACCGAGACTGACAGCACAGACAAGATGTCTGCGCGGGTGCCTGGCCTCTGGCCTCGGAACAGTAAGGATTTCTTTATAACGGAGTAATTCAGTAATTACAGCGATGAAAGAGCAATGAAGATGGGATTTATAGTCCAGCAATAATTATAGTGCTGCAGGTTACCCGTCTCTGGAATAAACATATGTACAACAGATTCAAACTGTTCTCATTATTGGGGTGTTAATGCTTTATGTGTGTCTCTCTCTGATCTGCTAGGGGGCAGTAGAGTTCACAGAGGGCACAACTGTAAACTCCTTCTTAGTCTGCACTTGCATAAACAGAATCCTTCCACATGCCACTCTGGTGCCAACAGCAGAAGCCTTGTGTAGTTCTACTGCTATTCCATTGACCGTCTGAGGATGATGGGAATTGTAGTTCAGCAACAACTGGATGATTGCTGGTTGCCCGCCTCTGCTATAGTCATAGGCACAGCAGCTGTGAACATTTGTCATTACTAGGGGTGTTAAAGTACCGTTCTTCTGTGTTCTCATGGAAGCAAAAGGAGTTCAAAGGGGTGAGTTTCAGGGTAAATGGAAAACCCGTTCTAGATTTCCCCAAATTATCTCCTATTCCTTTCAGGCTTATAAGCCCAGGCTTGAAACATAAAAAAGTTCCAACAACAAGATAATAATCCTTTTATAACTGTAAATAGATATACCTGTTTCCTGGTCACAACCTGGAATGACCTGAATGCTGGTGATCTTCACACATAATAGAGATGTCTCACGTGTCTGACTCTCTCTAACTCTGACTTGGGAACAGCCAGGTGGGTGTAAAGGGCATTTATCATCTCATACTTGCTGTATCAGAAGATCTGCCCTGGGAAGAGACCTGCAGATTAACCCTTTGAGTGCCAGAGGGGTACGCAATGCATTGCTATGCAATGCGTTGTGTACTCCTCTGGCACTCAAAGGATTAAGTTTTGGCTGCATTGCGAGCCATGGAGTACCAATGGGGACCAGAACCGGGGTCTGGAAGAAAACCACCCTAATGCGCTCCAGAGGGTTACCTATATTGCATGACGCAGCACACTTTACTGTCCTGCATGACACAGTTCCACATAGACACTTTGTATTCGGCTTGTAAGCCCAACACTGCATGTCTATGGGGATTCCATATGCAAACCTAAGACTGGGAGCCACAAACCTCTGGTGTGATCCCAGCAATAGGGATCAGCTCTCTGATCTCACAAATAGCTGACAGGAAAAAAAAATCTCAGGATTGCTCCTATGTCTACCGCCATTGGAGCAGACCCTGTATAACATGATGCTTGCCCTTTAAGCCCAGGATGTAACTGCCGGGGGGGGGGGGGCGCTATTGTGACAGCGCCCATAATCATACGTGGGAACTCTCCGGATCTGCCCTGGTGACTAAGACTGAATTATCAGGTCTATGAGGACAGAGGCTGATTGTCGGGTTGGGGAGTTCAGCTATAATCAAACCCCATCCCACCTACTTTCCCACCCACTTCATAGCAGACTCCTCCTGTCTACCACCCTACCACACCCCTGATTAAGCTCCACCCACAAACTGACATGAACGCATCATTTGGACACTCCCACCCTCGGTTCTACGGTGTTTCTCCTGGGGCTTGGGAGAAGAAGGTTCCCAGATGTGGTAACTCACTCCCAGCCCCAACAGGTTCTACTTTCTCACCTGGAATATTACTTTTGTGTCAGGGGACCCAAAAGAATATTAGCAGCAGGGTCCTCCAATGACTAGTCACACCGCTGCCCAATTTAATTTAGAGGGTATTTTTATTTTTCTCTGATGGCGCAGTTGTTTCTCAATAGAATTCCTCTTCTCTTTTGAACACAGAACTCTTAGGTCCATATTCCGGAATAAAGAGATATACCTGGGAATTCTTTGGATCTCCCCAAGAGACTCAGAAGGACTTACTGGTCTCTGGGGACAGAGACCCATACTCTGGCTTGGTGAGGACAGTCGGCCACATTCTACCTGTTCTGCCAACATTCTCACACTGCTCCTCCAGCTTCACCGCTCATTTAAATGCAAGCCCCGCCTCTCCAACGTCCAACTCTTTCACTGCAGTTAAGTCCCACCCACATTATGATTTGAATACCGTCATTTGGACACTCCCACCCTCGGCCCTGTGTGTTTCTCTGTGGGTCAGGGATACGAATGTTCCCAGGTATGTAACACACACCAGCTGCATCATAGGGAGCAAGCAAATATTCCTTTTCATTTAACCCTTTGCGTGCCACAAGGGTATGCATCACATTCCAAAGCAATGCATTGCACATGCACTCATAGGATTATATGTGGCTTTTAACTCCTTGAATGCTAGAGAGGTCTCCAGTGCATTGAAAGCAATGTGTTGGAGATCTTTCTAGCATTCAAGGGGTTACATATGTAATTAAAATATAATTAATTTCTCTCCTATGGTGCATTTTCTTTGGCCCAAAATTGCTCTCCTGTTTTGAACATACGGCTCTTCCGTGGGATATAAAGAAAAAACAGAGGTATAACTAGAACCTAATGGACCCAGGGCAGATGCCCCCCCCCGGATGCTGGACTCTGACATAAATGCACCCCCTCCTCCATGGTTAGGCACGTATATATTTCATCTTGACAGCACATGCAGATTAATCTGTAAGCAAGTGGTCACCAGTAGCTATAACAGTATGAGGCATGAAACTGCTGTGATGCACTCTACCTGCATTACTATCAGCTCTCTGGTTGGCTGCTGCTGGGTACCATGGATGAAAGCCAAGCCCAGATTTTCTGCAGCCAATTGGGGAGCAGATTTCAAACACTGGACCTTCCTCTGGCTGGCCAGATAGCTTGATACCTGATTGGACTGGAGACAGCTACTCACTGATAGAGAACAGATACAAGTAGCTCACAAGCTACTTGTTGACAACCCCTGACGGGATCACTAAATTAACCCATCATTTTTATATTCTAAGATTTTCATCCAGCACTATAATATTCATAACGATTACAGACATGGGGAAATGGTAGACAAGGCATACAATTTTAGAAAGCAAACAACCAGCCTCATTAAATGTCAACTCGCTTGCCTTTCTACCCCTAGCATGGAGTGCACTAATGTTTCCAGATGATGGCGCTAAAAGAAAAAAAAATTTTTTTTTTTTTTTTACATTTCTACCACTAAAATGGCAGAACCTCCTTATGATCAAACTATATGCATTTTGTTTATATCGGATGATCTGTGATCTCCAAACTTGTACATTTTAAAGGCTACACTTGTGTAAAAGAGGGGACTTCTTTCTTTCAAATAAGTGTAGCCCCAAAATCATAAGTGTGAGAGGCTGGGATATTCTTCCACCCATTCTTTAATGCAGTGCTTTCCAAACTGTGTGTCGTGACACGTTAGTGTGTCGGCTGAAGTGTGTAGGTGTGTCACAGGCAAAGGTGCCATTTACACAGCGCGACATTGTCATTCAACCCAAGCACGAGCTACACTGGGAGCGGAGATAGAACACTACTACTTAATGGTCGCATTTACACAGCAGGAGATTGCCTCTGTGTGCTGCATACAGCTGGAGCGCCACAAAAGATTTGTAACAGCTGGAGTGCCTCTGTGTGCTGCATACATAATATGTATGCAGCACATGGAGGCACTCCAGCTGTTACAAATCTTTTGAGATGCCACCTCCTCTATACCTCTGCCCTCTCTTTGGGCTGCTAGGCTGGAGTGTCCCTGTGCGCCGAGGCGGCCTGTCACATGGCTGCTGCTTCTGCTTGTGGCGCCGATGAGACAGGAAAGACGGGCAGTACTTCTAAAATCAGTCACGCGCTATTTAATAATGCAACATGAGAATCTTGCGCTTATATGAAGCGGAACATTCTCAATTCGCCCTTTTAAAAACCATACAACATGCTTAATGCCTTACGCAGATATGTTGTATCCCCATACATCATCTTATTACAATTTATGTATATGTCCGTATCCTATATAATAATTCGCCAAGTTGTGTGTAACGCCCGACATGCGCAGTAGATACTGCTGCGC
The DNA here is from genome assembly GCA_037306005.1 of Rhinophrynus dorsalis. NCBI lineage: Eukaryota > Metazoa > Chordata > Amphibia > Anura > Rhinophrynidae > Rhinophrynus > Rhinophrynus dorsalis. The sequence goes on along the minus strand of CM074726.1, from coordinate 163,913,930 downwards.
GTGCGGCAGTCACACACAGTGGAGACTGCTCGCGCCGCGGCTGATACAGAGCTGGGCGGTCCGAAGGAGCGTCCAGCTCTGTATCAGCCGAGGCGCGGGCAGTCACACGCGTGTGACTGCCCGCGACCGGCTGCCAGAGGCTCTGTATCAGCCGAGGCGCGGGCAGTCTCCACTGTGTGACTGCCCCGTGACCAGCTGCCTGAGGCACTGTGGCCCGTGTAACGGGCTGTTCAACTAGTCTCTTATAAGGGATTATTAGTTTAACCTCCGGTTTGCTAGCAAAACTGGATTACTGTGTCACAAAATGATGCATGTCTAAAAAGGGTGTCACCAACATGAAGAGTTTGGAAAGCTCTGCTTTAATGTATTGTGATGCGGTTATCACCCAACATTCTGTTACACAAGAATTCCCTCTTTTGAAAAAGGGGATTTTCCTCTTTCAAAAGAGGGTACTCCAGACTCATTTGGGGGGCTGAGGTGTAGACTCCTAAAAAGCCTCCCCCTTCTCCTGTATAACTCTTTGAGCACCAGAGGGGTACATAACGCATTGCTTTGTAATGCTTTGCATACCCCTATTGCCGTAGCTGGGAACTCTCCAGTTTTGCCACAGAGACTCCAGATTTAGATGTAAATTACCAGATTCTCGGGCAGTGGGGAGTTTTTACTAAAACTCTGCCCACTTCTTCTCCTTCCCAGCATGTTCCACCCACTCCGCGCCCTCTTCACCTCTATCCCCAGCCTATTCCATCAATATTTTCACGTTATTTTAAGCCCCACCCCCTTTTGACACGCATTGTGTCATTTATTTTCCCCAGCCGCAGCACAGGACTCCCCTCTCCAGGAAAAGTTCCCAGGTATGCCTATGGCACTCAAAGGGTTAAAAAACAAAACAAATGTACTCGATGGTCTAGTGGATCCAGCACACAGATGACATCATCACGCTTATGTATGCTGACATCATTTATGCAACAGGATCCCCCCCCCAGGGAGAGGAACTACCACCAGGGACCTTCCCTGAAGATAAGCCTCTGGCCCCTTGGTAATCCCTTCACTGTGGGACTGAAAGTGGAACTTTCATTTTATATAAAGTCGCCCTTAAGCAGGTAGCGACTAGCTTTATATATACCGTAAAATCTCAGGTATAATACGCACCTGTGTATAATACGCAGGTATATATTAAGCCTAAGATTATAGGGGAAAACAATTGCCTATGTATAATACGCATCCTTGTTTTCCACCTTACTACAAAAAAAAATAGTGTTAGCAGACCTCTTCCCTCCCTTCCCCGGCGCTAACCACTTTGACGAGAACTCTTACTTTGCCCAAGTGAAGTCCCCGAGAAGCAGGCAAAACTTCTTCTGTGCATATCTTCCCTGCGGGCGGCATGCTTGCACTTGCCACCCACTTCCTTCAATTGGGCTTTCAGGACCTTCCTCCTCCAGCCAATGGTAATGCCCCAACAGGGGAGGGAGGGAAGAGGACTGCTAACACTATTTTTTTTATCGTAAAAACTCTTGTGTATAATACGCACCCCCCACTTCACATAAGGTGAAGTGGGGGTTAATTGTGCTTATTATACCGGAGATTTTACGTCATCTATTACCTCTCAAAAGTAGCCGATTGTACAGTAATCCTTTATCTTAGGAGACCGGAAGCCAGGCATCAGCGCAGATATGTTGTCTGTGCGCCCGTGCTGTCAGTCCTGGTCTCCATGGAGAAGCATTACAGTGTGCCACAAGGTAACCGGAAAGGGACTGACGGCGCGGGCGCGCAGACTGCATGAACCCGGCCATCAGTCTCCGAATCGGTTACTTTTGAGAGGTAATATATATCTTTCTATATCTATATATCTATATATATATATGTATTATAAAGCTAGTCGCTACCTGCTTAATTATTGCAGGGCGACTTTATATAAGATGAAAGTTCCGCTTGAAGTGGACGTGGATGTCCACATCCCTAGCAACGAAGTGGTTAATCATTGGGAATGTATTTTGCCCCTATGATGAAGATGGTTTGCTCCAGAATTTGCACCTCTTTATCTTACTAAATAGGACTCATACAGCCTTATGCACAGAAGGAAAGAGGAGCAATTTTGGAGCAAACTCACTGCAACAGAGGCACAAAATAAATATTTCCCAATTGCCAGTTGATTTAAATTGGGCTTCTAGTCCATCTGAATGCTTTTCAATGCACTGGAGACCTCACAAGCATTCAGATGGGTTTAAAGCCCTACTAATCAGTGAGAATTTGTATTTGTCCCCTACGAAGAACTGATGATTCATGTGTTTTCATTTGAACGTAAGGATCTTAGTGTAGGTTTACACCTGTTGTACAATTCCTTTGCTTGAAGCGGATTGAGTTCTTCTTGCAATAGGCATCTGATATCTGAGTGTCTCCTTTACCCCAGTATCACACAATATTAACTCCTTAAGGACCAGGTTTTTTTTAACATGCTAGGACTGGACTGACTACATTCCCAGAGTCGGCACATGTGAGAGATCATGTGTGCCGGCACGTCGAGGTAAAGGCTGAAACTGAATACTGACTGCTCCTGTTTTGGAGCAGTCAGTTTCATCCTCCCGGCATGATCACAGCTTGCCTTCAGGTGCATTTAACCCGTGACGTGCCAGGACTGTGACTGGTCCTTAAAAGACCGAAACTTGTGACGGTCCTGGCATGTAAATGGTCCTTAAGGGGTTAAAGAGCACTCGTCCATCTCTGGAAGCCTGGAGCACAAGTTTTCTTTAATCAGTTGAGTGTCAGAAACGTTGGTGTCGGATACCTATGTGGCACTCAGAGGGTTAATGTACCCGGCCACTACTTAACCATATAAATGAGCAATACTTTTGTGATTTGATTTGTGAATCAATTTGTCAGATACTGGGGAAAACATGAATTCTGGCTGACTACACCAGGAATGAATCTGTACATCCTATATAATATTTCGTTAAAACTTGTGTAACGATGCAGTCATGCGCAGTAGAGACTGCCAGTGACGAGGCAGATACAGAGCGGGGTGGAACATGGGCCCTTGCTTCCATGTGCCTAGAGGGATTCAGCACACCGACGAGGCCCACATAGGCCGAAATGTACGTCTGTGGTTATGCTGTTTCTATCATGCGGAGAGGATTTGCCTGACATTTCGGAGCTGGACTGTCTGTGGGCGGGACCAGTCTGATATGGAGATTTCCTCTCTGCAATGGCACATGGGAGTGAAAAACATGAGCTGTAGCACCATTGAGAGGCTACCATGCCTAGAACAAGACACTTTACCTTGTTCGTGCTTGATGGGTGCTCCTCATAATTCTTTGCCTCCCTAAGTATAAGGGCATCCCAGGCATGGGCCCTTTCATCACACCACGAGGCCCACATAGGCCGAAATGTACATCTGTGGTTATGCTGTTTGTCTCGTGCGGAGAGGATTTGCCTGACATTTCGGAGCTGGACTGTCTGTGGGTGGGACCAGTCTGATATGGAGATTTCCTCTCTGCAATGGCTCATGGGAGTGAAAAAATTGAGTTGTAGCACCATTGAGAGGCTACCATGCCCAGAACAAGACACTTTATCTTGTTCATGCTTGATGGATGCTCCTCACATTTCTTTGTCTCTCTAAGTATAAGGGCATCCCAGGCATGGGCCCTTGCTTCCATGTCCCTAGAGGGATTCAGCTGCACCACACCACGAGGCTCACATAGGCCGAAACATACGTCTGTAGTTATGCTGTTTCTCTTGTGCGGAAAGGATTTTCCTGACATTTCGGAGCTGGACTGTCTGTGGGTAGGACCAGTCTGATATGGATATGGAGATTTCTACTCTGCAATGGCACATGGGAGTAAAAAATGAGAGTTGTAGCACCACTGAGAGGCTACCATGCCTGGAACAAGACACTATCTTGTTCGTGCTTGATGGGTGCTCCTCACATTTCTTTGTCTCTCTAAAGTTAAGTTCCCTTTTCCTGGCTGTTTTAGTCAAGTCTGCCATCTAGTGGACAGATTTGGAATCCGGTCCACAGATCAATGGGCAGCTCTTTAGCAGTGCAGAGATCATGATCTTTAAAGGGATAGTAATACCTAAAATGTAAAAAAAAAAAATATGTTGTAGGGTTTATCCCACTGAGTAAAACAAGAGTACTCCCACTGCTGAAAGATGTTTCATTCAAAAGTTATTAATTTTCAAAGTTGAATATTTTAGATGCAATATCACAGTGGCCTGAAATTTTACAGTGGCACTGTTGCTACACCATCCTATGGAGATTTATGGTCCTGAGACCAGAGCTGTCCATAGGATCGTGTAGCAACAGCGCCACTGTACAATTTCAGGCCACTGTGATATTGCACCTAAAAAAATTCAACTTTGAAAATTAATAACTTTTGAATGAAACACCTTTCAGCAGTGGGAGTACTCTTGTTTTACTCAGGGGGATAAACCCTACAACATATATTTCTTTACATTTTAGGTATTACTATCCCTTTAAAAAGAACTACTACATTGGAACTGTCTACAAAGTGTGCCTGGCTTGCAAGAACACTTTGTAGACCATCCCAATGACAAAATTATTTTTAAAGATCGTGATTTCGGCACTCCTGAAGAGCAGCGGCCGGTCTGCGGACTGGATTCCAAATCTGAAGGCTTGAGCAGTGACTTCATTCCAGGGGAAACTTTACTTGCTAATATCTCCCAAACCATAAAGGTTTGGAAGATAAGACTTAAATCACTTTTAATGTTTTTTTAAGTGCTACAATATAAAATAAAATTATTTTCAAGCAATACTACCCCTTTAAGTAAACATCACATGCAAACCTTACTCAGTATTAACACTTTAATTTACAATACATTGCTCATCCCTCTGGTCCACAACGGGTTAACATTTCCACTATAAGCACATAAAATATGGGGTTAAAATTAACATAGTAACATAGTTGATGAGGCTGAAAAAAGACATGGGTCCATGATGTCCAGCCCATACCAAATCACCCCTGTTGATCCAGAAGAAGGCAAAAAAAATACCAAAACATTGAAGCCATTTCCAGTTTAGCCCCAAGTGGGTAAAAAATTCTTTCCTGACTCCAAATGGCAGTCAGATATTTCCCTGGATCAACAACCTATCTGCATTAAAGCCATCTGTCTTAATTCTCAATATTGTTCTGTGCTAGTTATGCATCCATTGCTTTTTTGAAAGCAGTTACAGTACCTGCAAGTACAACATCCCAGGGCAAAGGATTCCATACCTTTACCGTCCTTACTGTAAAAAAAAAAAAAAAAAAAGACCCTGCCTTTGTTTTAGTCTACAACATCTTTCCTCTAGTCTTAATGGATGACCTCTTGTTCTTAGGTCAGCTCTTTGCATAAATAATTAATTGGATAGTTCTTTGTATTGACCTTGAATGTATTTGTAAATGATAATCATATCACCTCTTAGACCTCTCTTCTCTAATGGAAACAAACCCAGTTTGGCTAGTCTCTCTTTATAACTCAGATCCTCCAATCCCTTTATCAGTTTTGTTGCACGTCTCTGCACTTTTTCCAGTTCAGTAATGTATGATTTAAGAACTGGTGCTCAAAACTGTACTCCATATTCTAGATGAGACCTAACCAAGGATTTATACAGAGGTAGGATAATATTAGCTCCCCTTGCTTCTATACCTATTTTTATGCAGGTTAATACCCCATTAGCTCTTGCAGAAGCTGAGTGACTCTGCACACTGCTGTGAAGTCTTTCGTCTATCAGCACTCCTAAATCTTTCTCTAATGAGGATTCTCCAAGTTGTTTCCCATTTACAGTATATGTAGTATGTTTATTTGTGCAGCCCAAATGCATAACCTTACATTTATCTACATTAAATGTCATCTCCCACTTTTCTGACCAATCAACTCAGTTTATCTAAATCTTTCTGCAGAGAAAAAATATCCAAGGATAAAAGCAGGGACAGGGAGCGAAAACAAGGACTGACACTGGTAATCAGGGACAGCTGGCTGGTATTTTAAAGGCATATATGTATAAAAGAAAAAAGTGTTGGGGCAAAACAACTGAAGAACATGAATCACATTAAAATTCCATTTATTCAAATGGGAAATTTAATCTCTTCGATTAAGGTGACCAGACATCACCTTTAAGACTCTAGAATCAGTGCAGTCCTTAAGTATATATTAAATACTGTTACACAATAAACCTTTGAACATTCCTGGCAACTCAGGTTTTGATCCAAATTTCAGAACAAAGGGCCTAAATCCTAGGGTGAGTCCTATGTTGGCCACTTGATACAACTTTCTGTTTATCCAATAGTCCTGCTAGCGTTCAAGCACTCAGGACCGCATTTGTTTGCCATGTTGGCCACTACATGATCTGCACCAAATACCTGGTTCTTTGGTCTCTAATTTGGTGCTATTTCTACCACAAAGGCAGAGGACAGAGTTGTAATTGTCTGACTAATTTATGTTAATGCAGTGATAGTGCTAATCCAATGGTCCTCTCAGACAAGGTGCGTGCCGTGGGCACCATCTTAGTGTGCTGCTTTTTGTCCATGAAAACTCTGAATATTTAGTTTTAAATGTAAATTTAAATTGTTTTACAAAATATGCCTGTATTTGTCCATTTGATTGATGAGATAACTGATGGATAAGAATAACTGAATATTTGTGTGTTTATACCTTTAATTAGTCCATTTCTAAACATCTATCAAACTTTAAGGGTGCCCTGAAAGTTCCAGACTGCGCACTGGGGTGCCTCAAATGAAAAAGATCAAGAACCACTGCTCTAAACTGTAACATGGTAAGGGTTCCTCAGTGATTGGCATGTCTGGGATAAAGCAAATCAATTGGAAACTATATTCTTTGGAGAGTTAACCCCACCTAGTGACATTATTACCAAAAAATTAAAAGGGCTGAAAACTATTAACCCTTTGAGTGCCATGGGGGGCATGCATGCATTCCGTACCACTCTAGCAGTCAAAGGGTTAAGCACACACACCCCCGCTCGCGTCAAGCCCCGCCCCTTTTTGACGCAATTAGCGTCATTTTTGTCACCCCCTGCTGAACAGAGGACTCCCCTCCGGGTAGCCCTCAGCTGGAAGTTCCCAGGTATGCGGATATCCCTGCAGTCAGCGTTCAGTCAGGGAAGGGTGAGGGAAGGGGGAAGTTTGAACGCTATCATCTCTCAAACCATAAGGTTTTGAGAGATGACACTGGGAGCAACACGTTTCTTTTTAACAAAGCTACAATATGGGGATTAGTAATTTGCAAGTATCACTATACCTTTAAAATAGGCAGCTATTTTTCTCCTTCGTTGAAAAAGTTCTAAAATCTTTAAAAATAAAATGCAAAAGTGACCACTTTTGATCACCTGTTAAAAAAAAAAAGGATAAAACCATAAACAGACTGTCATGAGATTCAAATTCAATCAGTTCAGTTCACTGAACTCTTCTCTCATTTGTTTACCTTAATCGTATAGTACATTATCCATATCACTCCTATAAACAACAGGGTGAAATGGTCATGCACAACTGCCTCCAGATAAACAGGAAAAGCATGTTTATAATTTATATGGGGCTGCATTATTTTTGTAAATACTAACTTGAGATACATGCTATTCAAATGGTATGAACCCTATCCATTTTTAGGCAATGTCCCTTTGATGGTATGTAACACATTTCTTTGCAGTGGGTTGCTTACTCATCTGGCACTGAAAGGGTAATATTTCAATATTCTTAAAGTCAACTTTCTTTAAAGTTCCCTGGTACACCCTTGATTTTGAGACATCTCCATACCTGGGAACTTCCAGTTGAGGGCTACCCGGAGGGTAGTCCTCTGTTCAGCCAGGGGGTGACAAAAATGACACTAATCGCGTCAAAAAGGGGTGGGGCTTAACACGAGTGTGTGTGTGTGTGTGTGGGGGGGGACTTAACCCTTTGAGTGCCAGAGTGGTACGGAATGCATTGCAAAGCAATGCATTCCGTACCACTCTGGCACTCAGAGGGTTAAAGGTGTCACACAAAAGGTTTGGGACAGAGGAACAGCGGAAGAAAAAGCAGATGTGGCAGAGTTTCAATAGAAACTCCCCGCATCCGGAGGAATCAGCCTCTGTCCCGGAGACCCGGTAAAGCTCTGTCAGAATCGGAGTCTCCGGGGCAAATCCGGAGAGTTCCCAGGTATGGACATCTCCAACAGGCAAAGTGTTAAACATGATTACTTGTAACATTATTTTGGAAAACAGACACACAGCTATTTTCTATTTTTCCATATCTGCTAAGTTTCCCTCTTTAGCAGGCCCGGATTTGTCATTAGGCAGACAAGGCACTTGCCTAGGGCGCCAGATTTTCAGGGGCGCCTGGCAAAGGCCTTGTCACGCCCACATTCCACCCAAGGTGCATAATAAATAATGCTGTGCCACTTAATTTAAAAGTAAAATGAGCTGTTGCCTGTGCGCGCTCGCCCTTGAGGGCGCATGTGCACAAGAGACAGTAGCATGTTCCCCATTGTACCTGCGGCTGTGCCCATGCTGCCGGGCTGCCCCACTGCTGCGCCTACGTACCACTGCCTCCAGACTCCACTGGTCTCACCCCCCGCCAGGCCCCCTGTGACATCATCACTACGCTGCCGACGGTGATGAACATAGTCAAAGTGGGCTGAGCATAGTGCATGGGAGTGTGGTTGGCTCAGTGGAGGTGCAGAGCAGACAATGGGCCAGTTGTTGTTGGATGGATGGCAGCATCGGCACGCTGGCTTGCTAATTAGCTGCATACCCCAGATTAGCACCTTCCTTGCCACAAGACTACTACAGTCTAGAAAAGCTTACAGTGGTTTGTATAGGCATGTGGGGAAAACAATAATTAATATCAGTATTGATTGTGAACTACCAAACAGCTATCAACCGTGTACATCAGGGATGAGCCCCCCCAATTGTTGCTGAACTACAAACACATGGTTGGGATGATGGAAGCTGTAGTCTAGCAACAGCTGGAAGGCCTCACAATGTACTGGAGACCTCTACAGCATCAAAGACTGAAAAAGTCACTGATTTAAATGGGGCTTTTAATTTGTTTCCTATGGTCCATTTAGTTTGCCCTTAAAGCACTGCAGAGTAAATGACCAAGCCTTCCCCGTGCAGTTATGTGAATATAACTTATGTACGCTATATATAGTGCATATGGTGTTTTATAAGGTGAAGACTGCACCTCCTTTTGTTTGTTTTCATTGCCACAGTACTGTGAAGAATAGAAAAAATCTAAAAATGGGTATGACCACAAAATGGGTGTGGTTAATGAATGGGTGTGGCTAAGTGAGGGGAGTGGTTGGGGTGGGGCAAAGGTGGGACTAGGGGCGCCGGAGGGTGTTGTGCCTAGGGGCGCCTGAGATGTAAATCCGGCCCTGCTCTTTAGGAGATATTAGTAGTTCATACCTCCCAAGTGTGACTCTTTAGGTGATATTAGGGGTACATACCACTCAAGTGTCTCTCTTTAGGAGATATTAGGGATTCATACCTCCCAAGTATCCCTCTTTAGGAGATATTAAGGGTCCGTACCTCTCGTGTGCCTCTGTAAGAGATATTATGGATCTGTACCTCCCAAGTGTCCCTCTTTAGGAGATATTAGGGGTTTGTACCTACCAAGTCTCCCTTTTTAGCAGATATTAGGGATACCTCCCAAGTGTCCCCTCTTTAGGAGATGGTAGGGTTCCATAACTCCCAAGAGTGCCTCTTTAGGTAGAAGTTATGGGTCTATACCTCGGACCTCCAAAATTTCCTTCTTTAGTCGGATCAATCCTTCTTTTTAGGCGATCACATTGTGTGTATGTGTTTCACTTTGCACCACAGCAATAAAACAAACAATATTTGATTAAACTTCAGTATGTTTGTTTATAAACTAGTCTGTGTAAATAAAATAATTTGGTTTTGCTCTACGTCATTTATTCACTTTGACAAAGAGGTGTCATTGCCATGAAATAACCTAAAAGTTCTCGGTATCTCGCCCACCAGTCATACCCCCCTAAGACCCAAGTGTTCCTCTTTAGCCATGTGAAATACTGTAAGACTTTGTGTTCTCACTTTAGCGGTATGTGAACGCCTGCCAAGCTACTTAGAACCAGGTTTCCACTCGCATATGCCAATCACTGTCATCACTTCCGCTCAAGAAGCAGTACACTTCCGGGAACTTGCGCCGTCTGACGACTTCTTTGCTTTCCTACTACACTGTATAGTACCGGCTAACAGTTAGACACTTCCGCCACACTAAACGTCATCGTCCCACTGTATTCTCCATGTTTCTTTCCCTGCCACTCTGACACACCGGCAAGATCCAGAGTCTTCATTGGAAGGGTAATCGTAATTTAGTTTTTAACAAGCTGCTGTGATAAGTAGTATGCTTTGTTTATTTAGCAGCATGGATGGTATTTGCTTTTCATTTCAGTCGATACACAGTAGATCAGGGTCTTAATCTGCAGAGAGAACAGTCTAAAATACTTTGCTATTACTGTCCTGCAGAGCTGACAACCTAACATACTGGACTTTTACTGTACTGCAGAGCTATAATGGGACACACAAAACTATCTGTCACAATTAACATAATGCCCTATTGCTGTCCTGCAGAACTCACGGTATATCATAATGCACCATCTCTGTCCTACAGAACTGACAGTCTATCATAATAAGCTATCTTTGTCCTGCAGAACAGTCTATCATAATTAGCTGTCTCTGTCCTGCAGAACTGGCAGTCTAACATATTGAACTGTCTCTGTCCTGCTGAACTGACATCTTAACATAATGCGCTGTCTCTGTCCTCCAGAACACAGTGGTCTTTCATTTATTTATTTTGCTCAAGAGACCTGTAAATATTTACAGTTCATTTGTCAAGGCCTTATTGAAAGTACATTCATATAAATATATAGTTATTTTTAGATCTTATGCTGTTCATAACAATTTCCATAAATATAAACTTTAAACTCAAAAGTCACATTTTTCGTAAAGCCTTAAAGGGATAGTAATACTTCGTTTTAACTTTATTTTATTTTGTAGGCATTAAAAAAACATGAAGAACGATATAAGTCTTATCTCTCAAACCTTTATGGTTTATGAGATATTCACAAGCAAAGTTTCCCCTCCCGCCCCTTTTACCTAGTGTAAGCCATCTCTTCTCAGATGTGGAATGCAGTCCATAGACCAGACAGATAACAGCAGGGGACAATCTTCTTCCTATGAGAACAATGAAAGCCCTGCCCCCCTTGACAAGTTTTTCAGCTTTTTCCCTTATCTTAATTGAAGATTGTCCCTCTCTGCAGTCTACCTGGGCACCTCCCTTCTGATCTGGCTGAGCAGTGTTACATCAGTAAAAGGGGTGGGAGGGGGATGCTTTGTCATTCAATTGCTCTTGAACTACAACTATGACAGAATTGAAATAACACTCTCCAAAGTCCAAATACTATGATGATTAATTAGAGCTGCTTTTATTATGAAACATTACTATCCCTTTAAGAGAAAATGGAGGCACCCTAAGCTGAGTACATTGCATAAAAATGTGCTATGGCACCCAGGTTGAGAACCACTGGTCTAAAATAATTAAATGGTGGCGCTATTGCTATATCATCATATGGAAACTACTGGTCAATTGACCAGCAACTTCCATAGGCTAGTGTAGCAACAGTGCTACTGTCATAGTTTAGGACATTGATATACTGCACCTAAAGAATTCAAGTTTGAGCTGCAGTACACTTATGAATAAGACACGTCTCAGCAGTGGGAACCTTTGTTGTACTCAGGAGGATAAAGCTTACAATGCATTGGCTTCCAATTAAATGGTGAACACATTTTAAAATTGGCCTGCTGACCTTCAAAGCCTTAAATAATCAAGGCCCACAATACCTGAAAAACCTCCTGACACCCTATATTCAATCCCGCTCACTGCTGTCAGCCAACAGATCCCTCTTGTCAGTACCAGAATAAAGACAACCTCAGGTTCCCGGGCATTCAGCCACGCTGCCCCCACATTGTGGAACTCTTTACCATCCTCAATCAGAGAGGCACCATCATTACAGACTTAAACAAAAAAAAATAAAAAAGTTGAAGACCCATCTTTTTTAATATTATTAATATATACATTTTACTATATAATAAATGTTACTATCCCTTTAAATACACTATAAAGGGGTTATAAAACTGTATGATGGACCCCTACCTAGGTAAGTGCTTCTGTTACACACAGTAATTATATAGATACACCTGACTGCTGTATGATGGACTCCTACCTAGGTAAGTGCTTCTGTTACACATAGTAATTATATAGATACACCTGACTGCTGTATGATGGACTCCTGCCTAGGTAAGTGCTTCTGTTACACACAATAATTATATAGATACACCTGACTGCTGTATGATGGACTCCTGCCTAGGTAAGTACTCCTGTTACACACAGTAATTATATAGATATACCTGACTGCTGTATGATGGACTCCTACCTAGGTAAGTGCTTCTGTTACACACAGTAATTATATAGATACACCTGACTGCTGTATGATGGACTCCTACCTAGGTAAGTACTTCTGTTACACATAGTAATTATATAGATACACCTGACTGCTGTATGATGAACTCCTACCTAGGTAAGTGCTTCTGTTACACACAATAATTATATAGATACACATGACTGCTGTATGATGGACTCCTACCTAGGTAAGTACTTCTGTTACACATAGTAATTATATAGATATACCTGACTGCTGTATGATGGACTCCTACCTAGGTAAGTACTTCTGTTATACACAGTAATTATATAGATACACCTGACCGCTGTATGATGGACTCCTACCTAGGTAAGTACTTCTGTTACACACAATAATTATATAGATACACCTGACTGCTGTATGATGGACTCCTACCTAGGTAAGTACTTCTGTTACACATAGTAATTATATAGATATACCTGACTGCTGTATGATGGACTCCTACCTAGGTAAGTGCTTCTGTCACACACAGTAATTATATAGATACACCTGACTGCTATATGATGGACCACTACCTAGGTAAGTACTTCTGTTACACACAGTAATTATACAGATTCACCTGACTGCTGTATGATGGACTCCTACCTAGGGAAGTGCTTCTGTTACACACAGTAATCATATAGACATACCTGACTGCTGTATGATGGACTCCTACCTTGGTAAGTGCTTCTGTTACACACAGTAATTATATAGATACACCTGACTGCTGGGTGATGGACTCCTATCTAGGTAAGTGCTTCTGTTACACACAGTAATTATATAGATACACCCGACTGCTGTATGATGGACTCCTACCTAGGTAAGTGCTTCTGTCACACACAGTAATTATACAGATACACCTGACTGCTGTATGATGGACTACTACCTAGGTAAGTACATCTGTTACACACAGTAATTATATAGATACACCTGACTGCTGTATGATTGACTACTACCTAGGTAAGTGCCCCTGTTACACACAGTAATTCTACAGATACACCTGACTGCTGTATGATGGACTACTACCTAGGTAAGTGCCCCTGTTACACGCAGTAATTATATAGATATACACCTGACTGCTGTATGTTGGACCCCTACCTGGGTAAGTCCCTCTGTTACACACAGTAATTATATAGATACACCTGACTGCTCTGTGATGGACTCCTACCTAGGTAAGTGCTTCTGTTACACACAGTAATTATATAGATACGCCTGACTGCTGTATGATGGACTCCTACCTAAGCAAGTGCTTCTGTTACACACAGTAATTATATAGATACACCTGACTGCTGTATGATGGACTCCTACCTAGGTAAGTGCTTCTGTTATGCACAGTAAGTATATAGATACACCTGACTGCTGTATGATGGACTCCTACCTAGGTAAGTGCTTCTGTTACACACAGTAATTATATATATATATATAATATATATATATATAACCTGACTGCTGTATGATGAACTCCTACCTAGGTAAGTGCTTTTGTTACACACAGTACTTCTATAGATATACCTGTCTGCTGTATGATGGACTCCTTCCTAGGTAATTGCTTATGTTACACACAGTAATTATATATATATATATATATATATATATATATATATATATATATATATATATATATATACCTGACTGCTGTATGGTGGACTCCTACCTAGGTAAGTGCTTATGTTACACACAGTAATTATATAGATACACCTGACTGCTGTATGATGGACTCCTACCTAGGTAAGTTATTCTGTTACACACAGTAATTATATAGATACACCTGACTGCTGTATGATGGACTCCTACCTAGGTAAGTACTTCTGTTACACACAGTAATTATATAGATACACCTGACTGCTGTATGATGGACTCCTACCTAGGTAAGTGCAGATTATGCTGTATGACAGGTAACTACACAGGTAAAGCTTTCTGTTAAATACTTCAGAAGTAACTTATGTTGATAATATTTTTTCTGTATAAATTAAAGATAATTGTGTTTTTGTTTTTATCCCAGTTTCCCATCAGATGCCTTCTAGTTCTCTTATGTGATCTATCGCTGCACAATGAATAAACTGGGTGAGAAATCCATTTTCTTTATTCTAAAACTAGTTTTTGAGTTATTTACATGTAGAGATCATTCTGTTTAAGGCATGACATGCAGACACTTACTGTCTTCGCCCTAGATTACCTCTCCCGCTCACTGACACTCAACACATTAAGTGCTAGGGGAGATGGACAGTGCATTGCTGAGCAGTGTCATTGAGTGGAGGAAGTAATGTAGGTCTAAGACTTTAAAGTGCCTGCACAAACATGTTTTTACCCTTTGAATGCCAGAGGGGTATGCAACGCATATGCGATGCATACCCCTCTGGCACTCAAAGTGTTAACCCTTTGAATACCAGATAGTTATCCAATACATTGAAATGCAATGAGTTGGATACTTCTTTGGCACTCAAAAGGTTAATTATCTTCTTCTATATATAACTCCTAAAGCTTTACTACATTTTTATAAATAAGAAATGGCTAATACAGCATATAGGAGATTCGGGAAGCTCTTTCAGAGTCACCAAAGTTGTTTTTGGGTGATCTGGTTCCTTTAAGTTGACTTCTGACCTCCGAGAGACACACAGATACTTTTTTTTTTTATTTATACATTCTTTATTTCAAATATTTTCCATACAAAAAGAAATACTTATTTAGATAAATCTTATAATTCCATATTTAAGCTGAGTTACATTCTATACTACTTCCACTCCCTAACATCATTGCCTCATACATTCTTATATACAAACATTAAATCATACATACTTCCTTAATAAGGAGAACACCAGATTAAGAGATTGCAGAGAATCCTATTCAAATTTATAACTAGATCCTTTTCAAAATTACTGCCCATCCCCCTTTCCTAAATATCTATAATTCCTCTGTTTTCTGGAACCACCTAAGAAAGAAGAACTACCTTATACTGTCATATGACATCTATTTTGACCAAACCTCGAAATATTGTGCAAGTCTTCCCTCTGTAAACAGTATATTTTTTTCCCCATCTTACATTGATATTCGATTTGGTTTAGTACCTCACTCTATTCTATTCTTCCTTGTTTTTTCCAGTATCTAGCGAGACAAATTTTTACTGCAGAAAAAATATAAATCATCAATCTTTTTTGACAGTTAGAGGGGGGAAGACTATAAAAAAAGAAATAATTGAGGGGTTATCTCTATTTCCCTTGCAAATATTGGAGTATTATTTATTTATCTTATGCAATTTTACCGGTACTAAATACCAATGATAAATTAATTTATGATGTAACTAGTTGAAGAGCCCATTACACAGGCCACAGTGCCGCTGCCAGCAGGTCCAGCAGCATCCAGCTCTCCGCGGGCAGTCTCTACTGCACATGACTGCAGCACGAGCGGCAGTCTCTACTGTGCACGACTGCGTCGTTACACACATTTTAGTGAATTATTATATAGGATTCCACAAGATTTATGCAATGAATACTACTTTTAACCCATCGGATCCCCTGAATCCAATCCTTACTATCAAATTATTTATTTAAAGGGATAGTAATACTTAAAATGTAAAAAAAAAAAATACGTTGTAGGGTTTATCCCCCTGAGTAAAACAAGGGTACTCCCACTGCTGAAAGGTGTTTTATTCAAAAGTTATTACAGCTCAAATTTTATTTTTTTTAGGTGCAATATCACAGTGGCCTGAACTTGTACAGTGGCGCTGTTGCTACACCATCCTATGGACAGCTCTGGTCCCGGGACCATAAATCTCCATAGGATGGTGTAGCAAGAGTGCCACTGTACAATTTCAGGCCACTGTGATATTCAACTTTGAGTTGTAATTACTTTTGAATAAAACACCTTTCAGCAGTGGGAGTACTCTTGTTTTACTCAGGGGGATAAACCCTACAACACATTTTTTTGTACATTTTAATTATTACTATCTCTTTAAATCTGTTACCCATTTGACCCAAGGTGCACCTTTATAATTCTTTTCTAGAGTCTGCAGCAATTTAACTGATCTTGCAACTTTCTTCTGCTCGTTATTTATCTCTAGAAAGTCGATTACCTGATGGGTTTCTAACATTTGCTTCACACTCAAATAATGTTTAATTCTCAAATAACTGAAAATCTCTCTCGATGGTATATCAGAAATTTCTTGTATATTATCGAATGGCATTAAATGTTGTACATCAAAAATATTTCCCACTCTAGAGATGCCCTTACTTATCCATCCCTGCAGATTAATATCTCCAGTACCAACCTGAATGGTCTGAATTGAGTTCGACATCGGGAGACTTTCCTTCAAATCACACAGATACTTCTAATTGTTCTCTGGTTCTGGATTTGTAATGCATTCTGGCCCTATAGTATATATTATTCTTTGGCTCTGGATTTGCAGTGGTTTCTGGTCTTTACAGTGCAGATTGTTCTCTGGTTCTGGGGTTGTAGTGAGTTCTAATCCCTATAGTGCAGATTGTTCTACTGTGCTGGATTTACAGTGAATTCTAGTCCTTCTAATGCAGATTGTTCTCCGGTTCTGGATTTGCAGTGCTCTCTAGTCTGGTTTATGCAGACTATTCTCTGGTTCTGGGTTTAAAAAACGATCTAGTCCCAGTAAGGCAAAACTGATCTCCAGTTCTGAATTTGCAGTACTTCTATACCTAGAATTCAGATTGTTCTCTGTTTCTGGATTTGCTGTACCTTTATTTATAATGCAGATTATTCACTGGTTGTGGAGTTGCAGAACAATCTAGTCCCTATAAGTCAGATGGTTCTGGATTTGCAGTACATTCTAGTCCCTATAACACAGATTTTTCTTCCATTCTGGACTTGCAGTGCATTCTAGTCCCTATAACCCAGATATTTCTTCCATTCTGGAATTGCAGTGCATTCTAGTCCCTATAACCCAGATTTTTCTTCCATTCTGGACTTGCAGTGCATTCTAGTCCCTATAACCTAGATTGTTAATTGGTTCTGGATTAGCAGTGCATTCTAGTCCCTATAATACAGACTGATCTTTGGTTCTGGATTATCAGTACAATCCAGTCTATATAATACTGATTGTTCACTGGAATCGCTGTAGATTTGAGGTATCCTCTAGTCCCTATAAATCAAATTGTTCTCCAGTTCTGGATTTATGGTATATTCTGCTCCATTTATTCCTGATCTTTTCATATTTTTCATTACAGATCTACCCCCCAGGGATCCTCTGGATCTCCCACTTTCTATATTAGAAGTGGGTATTGCTGGAAGACTAGAACTGATCACAGAGCCACCCAAAACCAGTGGGTCTTCATACCCCTTGTCCACGGTATGTTCGATTCTAAAACCATGCCTTTAGCTCTTACGTTCCCTAAATGTGTGAATGCTCAGTATAAGCCATTATTTATAACGAATTCTAGATCTGGGGGTTCTGTTTGTTCTATATCAGGGGTTGTCATTTGTTGGGCAAGGCTTTGGCTGGTTGAGAACAACAAGTGGTGGAGACTCCAAGAGTTGATAGTCCAACAATTGATTACCCCTGTTCCAGATCCCCCATTCAGTCCATTTAACCCCTCCCCTCTGTTTCAGCTCCCTCATGGACTGCCACCCTATGATGTTGATCTGTCCTTTGAAGTGGTCCAGAAATATCTTGTTGATCCAGAATGGCTTCCTATTCATGACTTTGATAGGAGCCAGAGGTAAGTGAGCCTCCCAGTCCTAGAGATGCCAGTATGTGTATTTATGATGTGCCAGCCCAATCTGTGTATATCTTTGGTGCCAGCCTTATTGTTGCCAGAATGTGCAGGTATCATCCTTTGAGGAACCATGGTACATGTGCTACCTGTACTAGTTGTGTATTTCCCTATGCTCCCTAGTGGAGCCATGCAATATATATGTTATATATCTAGTGCCAGCCTAGAGGTCCCAGTATGTGTATTATCTTCTTCCGCCTTTAGGTCTTGGCCTCGAGTGAAGAATGTACACTCTCTCTATCACATGGAGGTGACGCCTCCGCACATGGAGCTCAGTGTGGAACGCAATGCAGCCACTGGGGAGTTACGTGGAATCAATGAGGTGTGAACCAGTGAGAGAGTGGTAATTGATCAGTCAGGTGTAGAGGATCAGTAATGGTAATGGGTGTATATGCTGTGTGGCAGATCAGCGATGTGTAATGGCAACGGATGTATGCTGCGTGGCGGATCAGTGATGTGTAATGGCGACGGATGTATGCTGTGTGGTGGATCAGTGATGTGTAATGGCAACGGATGTATGCTGTGTGGTGGATCAGTGATGTGTAATGGCAACGGATGTATGATGCGTGGCGGATCAGTGATGCGTAATGGCAACAGTTGTATGATGTGTAGTGGATCAGTGATGTGTAATGGCAATGGATGTATGCTATGTAGCGGATCAGTGATTTTTATTTATTTTTTTTAATTATTATTATTTATTTTATTTATTTATTTTTCATTATCGCTGTCCTCTCCCCCCAGATCTCTGTGGATCACACAGGTCTCTCTGCTCAGAACTCTCTCTCCCTTCGACGTCCCCCCGGCCCTCCTTCTCAGTCTGTGAGGGGCAGCACCTCCAACTTCCCCTTCTGGCCAGGTAAGTGTTCCTGGGAGGGAGTGATGTCAAACTGAATCACCATATTTACCCACTCCCTCTCCCCTTGCCTTCCAGGTGGGATGGATGAACCCACTCTAGAACAGATTAAAGCAGTTGGTGATGAAGAATCAGCCCTGGACTTTGATAAAGGTACAAACTGTATTTACCTTTTTTTACGTTGTATCCCCAGTGCTGTCAAACCGTCAGTATATAAACAAGTAGAAAGCAGCTGCACTCCGGTGGTGTCATTAGGGCAGCCAGCCCAACATTATTGGGTAAACACTGGGAAATATGGGTTCTAGAAAGGATTGGGCCATCAGAGGCATGATCCACCTACTGCATGACCCACTCATGAGTCAGATGAGTCAACATTTGGCTTTCAAGGGCTGTAAAATGGCTTAAATGTAATCCTCAGAGTTCCAGAGAGGTATCTACGGGTTAAGTCACGAGTGGACAAAATGTGCCCCTATAGGTATTGCTGGAATACAACTCCCATCATCCAGCAGTCAACTGAGGATGATGCAAGTTGTAGTCCAGCACTACCTGGATGACCTCACGCTGTTGGTCCTTTTCATAACTTTTCTGTGTGTGTTAATTATATAGTACAAGACACCACAGTGAGAACGCTGACCTCCCACATTCAATGTCTGATTATTCATGCAAGTTAGGGAGAGGAAGCCGGGTCAGTGAAGCCCTTAGGGCGATATGGATGTTTTGAATGTCTCTGAAGATATTCCTAAAGTAGGATCTTCTGTGTCTCTTTTTCGAGTGTAAAAATAAATCTCTGTTCTCTTTCCCTGCTAATGCAGAATTGGACCAGATTATTCAGGATCAGTGCTGTTTTCCTGACAAAGCTCTGTCTGTCTCTTTCTAATTTTCTCTACTCTACCCTTTTCCCCCAAGCTGTGGTTTGTTTGATTTGCAGTGGATTCTACAGTATCTTATCAGTCTAAGCACACGCCCACCCCCATGCAGAATGCAGCAGCTCTTAAAGGGATAGTAATACTTCGTTTTAACTTTATTTTATTTTGTAGGCATTAAAAAAACATTAAGAATGATATAAGTCTTATCTCTCAAACCTTTATGGTTTATGAGATATTCACAAGCAAAGTTTCCCCCTCCCGCCCCTTTTACCTACTGTAAACAATCTCTTCTCAGATGTGGAATGCAGTCCATAGACTGGACAGATAACAGAAGGGGACACTCTTCTTCCTTTGAAAACAATGAAATCCCTGCCCCCCTTGACAAGCTTTTCAGGTTTTTCTGTTATCTTAATTGAAGATTGTCCCTCTCTGCAGTCTACCTGGGCAGCTCCCTTCTGCCCTGGCTGAAAAGTGTTACATCAGTAAAAGGGGCGGGAGGGGGACACTTTGCTTGTGAATATCTCTTAAACCATAAAGGTTTGGGAGATAAGACTTATATCATTATTCATGTTTTTTTAATGCCTACAAAATAAAATAAAGTTAAAACGAAGTATTACTATCCCTTTAAGGAATCCACTGGTAAAATTGAACTCATTTAATAGACTGCTTTTCTCAGGCCAGGGTGCTCTCTCATTAGAGAGAATGGGCTTGCAGAGTGATGGAAGCGTGGCAGAGACAGCTTCTGCAGGCAGTCCAGATATTCTTGCCTTGGTCAGTCTCCTTCAAGATGCTACGTTTTATACTGGCGAAGTGGCTTTGGTGATTGCAAAGATTGCAACCAAGAGCTCAGCGACCACAGTTGCTCCTTGCCTTACCCTTTGGCTTAAGATTTGGAATGCAGATTCAGATTCCAAGAAAGCTTTGGGGGCATTGCCATTCACTGCTTCATTTGTTTGGGCCAGAGCTGGATAAGATGGTCTGTAAAGCCACAGGTGGCAAGAATACTCTTCTGCTTCAAATAAGCCTCTCAAGGTTTATGTGCTTTGCATTGTATTGTCCTAATAAGGATTTTTGCAGTTCTCCTTGTCAGTCCGGATCCATTTCAGCAGAGTCTTCCTTTCGTTATACAGGGAAGACCAAGCCCACTTGGCTCCAGAAGAAATCTGTATCCAAGTCTCAGGACACCAAGTCCGCCTTAGCATGAAGAAGGTGGAGTACTGGGGTTCCCCAACAATCCTCCATTGGGGGCATACTACGACACTATATTTTTCGGTGTAGGAATTCCATTTTGTACAACTGGGTGCTTCAGTTAATTTCAGAGGAATACCCGATGTCTTTCACATCCTTCCTCCAGCTCGTTTCTTCATGTACAAAGTTCCCATGGACAGACCTCTCCTAAGTAACTTTCCATCAGGCTATTCACACCCTTCTGGCAGCCAGGGGTTGGTGGTTCCAGTCACTCAGGACCACAGATCCAATGTCTTTTAATCCAGTCTTTTCAATGTGTCAAAAAAAATGGATAATTTCGTCTTGAACAAGTATCTTCATGTACCCAAGTTCTTGTCCTGATCCTCAGGACAAGAGAGCAGGGTTACAAGTAAAGATTCCTCACTTTCTGGACCACTCAAGACCATCGATCAGGAACTGCATGCTCTGGTGGGAACTTTGGTTTCCACACTATAGGCAGTTCCCTTTTTCGCAATTCAGTTTGTGGTATCTCTAGCAGGAGATGCTTCAGCACTGGACCAGGAGTCCATCTTGCCTATATCACTCAATGTCTTTCTCCAGGGTCACCAGGACGTCTATCAGGTGGTGGCTGACAACTCTGAATCTGTCCAAAAGTCTGTCCTTCTTAATACCAGATTGGATGCTAGTGGCAACGGATGCCAGTCTATTCTCGCATTGAGTGATTCAGTCATCCAGCCTATACTGTGTGTGCACGGAAGCATGTATCAGCCAAGATCTGTCATCGGGTTTGCTCTCAATTCCTTACAATTCCAGCTTCCATCTCATTTGGATTTTTTTGCATGTTGAGCTTGAGAAAGGACTACAGAACAGTTCCCTTGAAATTCAAGCTTCCACCTTGTTTGTTCTTTTCCAGAGAAATATTGCTGTAATTCTTAAGATTCATACTTCTCTTCAAGGAGTGACTCGTATACTATCTCCATACTGTGATCCCACCCCTCCTTGCGACTTGAATCTGGTGTTGGAGGTGCTTTAGTCTTCTCACTTTAAATCACTCTCTTCTATTTCACTCTAGCGTTTTACATGTCAGATGATGATTCATACTTGTATTGCTTCAGCGAAGAGAGTCACCAAATGCAGTGCTTTAGCCTACAAATCTCCTCACCTTATTTTTCACCAGGGCAATGTTTTCTTATGGACTGTTCTGGAGTTTCAACCTAAGGTTGTCTCTGCATTCTAAATCAGTCAGGAGCTGGTTCCTCCCTCCTTGTGTCTTGTGTCTCGCAGTCCCAAGGAGGAGGTTCTTCACATTTTGGATGTAGTTCGATGTCTTTGCCATTGCATCCAAGCCACCCAGTCTTTCAGGCAACTACACCCTGTTTGTCATTCCTGCCAGCTCTAGGAAGTACCGACCTACTTCTAAGACGACTATTGCCTCATGGCTTAAATGGACAATAGGCAAGTCTATATTCTAATGCCCTGTACAGCTACTTTATGGATTACAGCTCATTTGACCCATTCCAGAATGAAGCCTTTGTGGACCAGCTTTGCAAGGCAGCAGCATGGTCATCTGTTCACACATTCACCAAGTGTTGTAAAGTTTGTTTTTGCATTGCAAGGTGTCAGTTTTGTACAAGGTGTTGCAGTCCGTTCTCTACGTTTCTCTCCCTCATTCTGTTTTTTTTGTGAGTGCTTTGGGATGTCCTCATGGTCTCTGCATCCCTCATGGATGACAGAGAAAAGGTGATTTTTATACTCGCCAATAAATCTTTTTCTCTTCGTCTATGGATGTAGTGTATCCCACCCTACAAAAAAATGAATATGGGTCGGGATGCCCTGCATTGGTTGGCTACTCCGTTTTAGTGTCTATAACTTTCCTGACTTTGCTAACTGGTGACTAGCTTGCAGCTGATTGGTGAAAGGGCTGAAGCTGATTAGTGGAGGGGTATAGAGGGCAGGGAGTGGGAAGAGTTTAGTTCAGAGTGCTCTGTCTCCTGGAAGGAGTAGCTCTATATCCAAAAAATACAAAAATCGCTTTACATAATACATAGGGAGCATGTATTATTGGGACTCATATGCTTGTATCACAGAGGGAATATGTGGCTGCATTATTGTCCTGTATGTTTCACTATTGCACCAAGTTTTCTGTATTCTTAACACAGGTAGTTTAACCCCTTAAGGACCCATGACGGTTCTGGACCGTCATGGGTTGTTATACCCTTAAGGACCCATGACAGTCCTGGACCGTCATGAAATTCCAGGCTTCCAGCGCAGCTGCACGCCATTCGGGGAGTCCGGAATCGGGTTCAGAAAGAAAAAAAAAAAAATGGTCCCTGGTCCTTAAGTGACAGCCGCGTGCATGCGCGGCCAGTCCTTAAGGGGTTAATGTTTACTCTCTTTTCAGTTGTTCTGGAGAGGTCTGGGGAGGCGTGAGTGTCTTGAACCCAGGGTTGGTCAATATATGGCTCTCCAGCTGTTTTGGACTGAAATTTCCACCATTTTTTTGCCAGCCAAAGACCCATTTGAGGATGATGGGTGGTATTGTCCAACAACCGCTGGAGAGCCACATATACATGTTCTCTACCTATGCATGAACCCTTTGAATGCCAGAGGGATATCCAGCCAAGGTCCCACACAGGTAGGAGATGACCTCTTGAACAGAACTTGAAATTATTACTGAACCAGGGTTGGTGCAAACCTATAGGAATCTCTGGTGGAAGACGCCTGCTCACACTCTATTCATTTTTATTTTCCATGTACAGATTTACTCACAGTCCCTCCTGGATGGAAGCAAGGAATGAATTTCAAACCCACAGGTAACTTTTATTCATTTTACCGGTGTGTGTGTCCCTAGAGATACATAGTATCCAATAGACACAGAGAAAAACACAGTACACTGCACTTCTAATTCAGGGGTGGACAAAAATAGAAAAACCTGCATATGGTAAGTTTTTTACTTTCTGGGTCAGTTTGTCCCTTCACCAGATGGGATAAAAGCAGAATTGACTCATATCATGTGTTCATTTCACCTTAACCTTTTAAAGACCAGAGAGATGTTCAACACATTTCTAATAATGTTCATTATGAACACTAACCATTATCAATGCTGGCTGGCTTCCCTGGTCATAGCTGATAATATCAATTTATGATTTATATTGAACTAGGGTAAAAGCCCGTTTACACAGGCCATGATCCGGGTGATGTAGACCCTTTAAATGCCAGAGGGGTACGCAACGCATTGCTTTGTAATGCGTTATGTACCTCCTCTGGCACTCAAAGGGTTAAGAGGCCGGTCTTGCTCTGGGAACTGCCACGTCCTCACCGGCGGTGCATACTATGCAGTCATGTGCTTTAGCGACTGCCCGAACACAGAATGCTCCCAGCATTCTGAGCATTCAGGCAGTCTCTACTGTGCATGACTGCATGGACAAACATTCTATCATTTTATTATATAGGATAATGATAACTATAAGGAACCACCACCAAGTGTAAACAAAAATGAAAATCTGTAGTAAGCAGAGAAAGACAGACAAAAGAAAAAAATGCAGCTTTAAAACCCTTTGAGTGCCAGACAGTGATCCAATTCATTGCTCTGAACACCTGGTTACCTCTCTGGCACTCAGATGGTTTAAGGATTGACTTTTAGTTCTCTGGGAAACCTGCCCACTACCTGCAAAATGCTTCCAGGTTTAGGGGCAAACCAAACCTTCTCACCTCCTTAATATCGCTCATAATGATTAAGTCCGGCCCATGTTGTGCCATGAAATCTATTATTTGGACACTCCCTCCTCAGTCCTTTTGTAGTACTCCAGGGATTTTGGTCAGAGAGGTTCCCAGGTACTATCACATGGATCAGTGACATCTCCTGGCTCCTCTGGGGCTATATGAACTATAGAACACACATATGATAGACACAGATCCTGGCTCCACTAGGGCTATATGAATTATAGAACACACATAAGATAGACACAGATCCTGGCTCCTTTAGGGCTATATGAATTATAGAACACACACAAGATAGACACAGATCCTGGCTCCTCTGGGGCTATATGAATTATAGAACACACATAAGATAGTCACAGATCCTGGCTCCTCTAGGGCTATATGAATTATAGAAAGCCCATAAGATAGACACAGTTCCTGGCTCCTCTGGGGCTATATGAATTATAGAACACACATAAGATAGTCACAGATCCTGGCTCCTCTGGGGCTATATGAATTATAGAACACACATAAGATAGACACAGATCCTGGCTCCTCTGGGGCTGGCTGAATTATAGAACACACATAAGATAGACACAGATCCTGCTCCTCTGGGGCTGGCTGAATTATTGAACGTATATAAGATAGACACCGATCCTGCTGCTCTGGGGCAATATGAATTACAGAACACACACAAGATAGACACACATCCTGGCTCCTCTGGGGCTATATGAATTATAGAACACACATAAGAAAGCTCCTCTGGTGCTGGCTGAATTATAGAAAGCACATAAGATAGTCACACATCCTGGCTCCTCTGGGGCTATATGAATTATAGAACACACATAAGAAAGCTCCTCTGGTGCAGGCTGAATTATAGAAAGCACATAAGATAGTCACAGATCCTGGCTTCTCTGGGGCTATATGAATTCTAAAACACACATTAGATAGACACAGATCCTGGCTCCTCTGGGGCTATATGAATTATAGAAAGCACATAAGATAGTCCCAGAGAAGCCAGGATCTGTGACTATATGAATTATAAAACACTCATTAGATAGACACAGATCCTGCTCCTCTGGGGCTGGCTGAATTATAAAACACACATAAGATAGACACAAATAAGGATATATCATTGTCTTGTACCCTCCCTTTCTCTGCAGATGTCCAGCGCCCCCTAGGTGTTCTTGCTCTCACCAGCCTACTTGGGTCCCTGGAGGATTTCACTCTTGGAGATTCTAGTGAGGATGAGGAGGTGGGAGAGGGCCATGGTAAGGTCAGCACCGGAGGAGCAAAGAAGGAAGGACTGCCTAGGAGTAACAGCCTGGAAGAGCTGGGAGTGGAGGTGAGAGGGCAGTGATCAGATAATTAGCATATTTTTACCAACTTGTAATTGTGCTTTGTGTACACACACATCCATGTTAACTATTAAATCAGTTCTGTAGTACGGCCTTATTAGAGAACAGTTGGACTTAACATTTTTTCTCTCCTTTCACCTCACTTTTTCTTTTTACTTTCTCCCTCACTCCTTTCTCTCTGTGTCTCTCCACTCTCCCCCTTGTCGCTTAGACTGTTGCTCCTCCAGCGCCTCGGCCAGTTTCTCCTCCCCCAGAGGTTCCCCAGGAGCAGTGGGCTGTACCGCTGAACAGTAACTCCCCAGTCGACGATTTCTATAAGCGCATCCCTGATCTGGCCTTTAAGGTGTGGAGTTTACTGTGTGTTCTTATGTGTCTATCAGTTGTCTGTTTATATAAGTGATGTGCAAGATAAGTGCAGTTTTATTATTATTATTATTATTATTATGGCTGTGACACAGACCGTACCACACAAGCACAGAAGTGTCTTTAAAGGGATAGTAATGTTTCATAATAAAAGCAGCTCTAATTAATCATCATAGTATTTGGACTTTGGAGAGTGTTGTTTCAATTCTTTCAGAGTTGTAGTACAAGAGTAATTCAATGATAAACTATCCCCCTCCCGCCCCTTTTACTGATGTAACACTGCCCAGCCACATCAGAAGGGAGGTGCCCAGGTAGACTGCAGAGAGGGACAATCTTCAATTAAGATAAGGGAAAAACCTGAAAAACTTGTCAAGGGGGGCAGGGATTTCATTGTTCTCATAGGAAGAAGATTGTCCCCTGCTCTTATCTGTCTGGTCTATGGACTGGATTCCACATCTGAGAAGAGATGGCTTACACTAGGTAAAAGGGGCGGGAGGGGAACTTTGCTTATGAATATCTCTCAAACTGTGACATAAGACTTATATCGTTCTTCATGTTTTTTTAATGCCTACAAAATAAAGATAAAATTAAGTATTATTATCCCTTTAACCACTTGGGTCCTGCAGGCCACTCTAGAATCCAAGTGTTTAAATAATGGCCAGCAAAAGGGTATATAAACTGGTAAATAAACCACCCTCTAAAGGGATAGTATTGCTTAATAAGCTGTATATTGCAGAGTTTATCATGCATTTAAAGGTACTCCTAATGCTGAGAGATGTTTTATTTAAAAGTAATTGCAACTCAGATATGCATTTTTTGGATGCAGTAATGCCATGGCCTGAAACTTTAAGAGGGCGCTGCTGATACTTCAGTCTATGGACAGCTATTGTCAGTGGCCATAAATCCGCCATAGACTGCTGTAGCAATAGCTCCTCTGTAAAATTTCAGGCCATAGAGGTACTGCGCCTAAAAAAAAAAAATTGAGCTACACTAGCTTTTGAAGGAAATATCTCAACATTACCCTTGTTTACTCAGTAGGCAAAATATGTATAATCACTTTAACCCTTCGAGTGCCAGAGGGGTATGTATCATATTCCAGAACAATACGTTACGTGCCCCTCTGGCACTCTAAGGGTTAAACCATTAGAAGGTGTCTGATGCAGGTGAAGTTGGGATTTCCATGGCCACACCTACAATTCAGAATGTGGGTGTGGCCAGTACAACTGAGTTCTCTCCCCTCAAGATACTGACTGCTTTTCCTAATGGGATATCTAGCCCTGTCTCTGATTAGATCCACCCCTTCTCCTAGACCTGGCAGCCCAGTGTGGCCCTGGTGGAAGCAGTCTGTGCCATGTGCAGGGCGAGGGTGGCTTGTGTGCCTATGTGTGTAATAGTAATATTCTGTATATTTGCAGCACCCTTTCGAGCTGGATCCCTTTCAGAAGAAGGCTATTCAATGCCTAGAGGCTGGATCTTCAGTATTTATTGCTGCTCATACGTCTGCGGGCAAGACCGTGGTGGCAGAATATGCCATAGCGCTGTCCTTGAAACACATGACCAGGTGAGTGTGAACTGGGGAGAAAAAAAAAATCCCATTTATTCAGTTGGAGATTTTAACCCTTTGAGCGACAGAGATGTTTCCCATTCAGTGCTTTGCAATCTGTTGGAGATTTTTCTAGAATTCTAAAAAATCCACGCCCAGCTGTAATTCTTCCTCTGCCAGCCTTAACATTGTGCCCCTCCCTGCGACTCCCATAGGACTATATATACCTCCCCCATCAAGGCTTTGTCCAACCAGAAGTTTCGAGATTTCAAGATAACATTTGGGGATGTCGGTTTGATAACAGGGGACGTGCAGCTGTATACTGCAGCTTCCTGCCTCATTATGACTACAGAGATCCTACGGTCTGTATATATCTTTCTGTATGTTTATCCTCCCTTTGCCTTTATATATCATTCTCTGTTCCCTGCTTTTTATCTTTCTTTTCTTCCGCTGCTTCTCTCTCAACTGAGCTTGCTCTCTCCCCCACCTTTCTCTCTCTCTCTCTCTCTCTCTCTCTCTCTCTCTCTCCTTCCCCTACCTTTCTGTCTCTCCCTCACCTGCCATTCCCTTTCTCCTTGCCCTGTCTTTCCCTTTCTTCTTGCCCCGCCTTTCCCTTTTTTTCCTTGGCTCGCCTTTCCCTTTCTCCCTCCCCTGCCTTTTGTCTCTTTTTCCCCTACCTTTGCCTCTCTCCCTCAGCTGCCTCTTGCTTCCTCTCTCTCTCTTTCTCTTTCCCCAACTGTTTCTCTTGCTTCCTCGTCTGCTTTTTGCCCTCAGTTTGCCTGCCTCCCTCTTCTCTCTCTCCATCAAACACTGTATAAAATATCTTTCCCCACTACCCTTTTTCTTCTTTATCTATTTCTGCTCCCTTACCGTCTGGTCTGTGTCCCACTTTTGTTTCCCTTGTTCTTTCTCACCCCCTTTCTTCACCTCCATCTCTCCTCAGGTCAATGCTGTATAATGGTTCTGATGTAATTCGGGATTTAGAATGGGTTATCTTTGATGAGGTCCATTATATTAATGATGCAGAGGTAAGTACTGCTCCCACCCCTTCCATACCCATTCTTCGCCTCCTCCTCCCCAAGCCCTATTCAACCCATGTTTCCCCCACAGCGTGGCGTAGTATGGGAAGAAGTCCTGATTATGTTACCAGAACATGTCAATATCATTCTGCTGAGCGCCACTGTCCCTAACACCGTGGAGTTTGCTGATTGGATAGGGTGAGTGGTTCTTGATTTCAACAGGTAAATCAATAATATTTGGAGGATTTTCTTTCCATACTTTACTAGAGGAATCATTTTATTTATTTTTAATTATTAATTTTTATCCACCGTGGCATATCCTATTTTTGCAGCAGCACTTGTATTATGTCAAGCCTTCCATGTGTAATCTCAGTTTACAGTACTGAGGCTTCTTCATCCATCCATCCATGTAACTTGGTCTGACTTTTATTTAGGTACCAGTTGAAGAGCCTGTTACACGGGCCACAGTGCCACTGCCAGCTGGTCGCGAGGCAGTCATGCACAGTAGAGACTGCCCACGCCGCGGCTAATACAGAGCTGGACACCCCGAAGGAGCGTCCAGCTCTGTATCAGCCGCAGCGCGGGCAGTCTCTACTGAGCATGCCTGCAGCAGGCACAGCAGTGTCTACTGCGCATGACTGTGTTGTTACACACGTTTTAGCAAATTATAATATAGGATTAAGGGCCTTGTTGGGTCTAGATTAGGGGAATCCAAATTTTTTCAGCCGTGGTCACATGATCATAAACTGTAAGTGTGAGGGCCGTGTTTTTTTATTGATAACGATGGTGGATTATAGCCTGTCCGCTCTGCAAAATTATGGATTTATTTATTGAAGTCAATGAAGATACTGATATACAACAGACATCTGTTCTTGAACTGTACCGTTCTGGAAGGGGGGGTTAGGTCTTACTGGCCTTATAGTTCATGTGTGCTAGTTAATTGGGTAAAATAAAAAAATGTAAAATTAGTTTCAGGCAGCCGCACCTGGGGTCAGTAGGGCCGCATTTGGCTCATGGGCTGCAAGTTGGATGCCCAGGGTCTATATGGTTTTATTGAGGTACTTGTGGGGTCTGTATGATTTCATTAAGGTCTTGGTTTGTATGGTTTCATTGTCTTGGTCTCGTCCGTATGGTTTTTATCAAGGTCTTTCTTGTGGCTGTATGATTTTTTTTAAGGTATTTGTCTTGTCCATATGGTTTTATTGAAGTCTTTGTCAGATCTGTATGCTTTTTTTTTTCCTTTTTCTTTTTTTTATTATGTTTTCTGTGTTGGGTCTATAGTGTTTTTATTAAGGGCTTTGTCTGGCTCATGATTTTTTTTAATTAAAGTCTTTGTCTGGCCTGTATGAGTTTTATTAAGGTTGAGTCTCTATGTTGAGTCTCTATGTTTATTATTAAGATTTTTGTTTGGTCTATATGTTTATGGTCTTTGTTGAGTTTATTATGTTCTATGTTGGGTCTGTATTGTTTTTTATTGTCTTTGTCTGCCTCATTTTTTTTTTATTAAGGTTTTTTTTTTAGTCTGTGAGTTTTATTAAGGTCTTTGTTGGAGTTTAATGTTTATTATTAAGGTATTTTTTGGATCCGTATGTTTACTGTGGTCTTTGTTGGATCTGTGTTTTTATTACATCTGAGTTTTAGTAATGTCTTTGTTGGGTATGAATGTGTTTTGTTAAAGTCTTTGTTAGGTCTATATAGTTTTTTTTTATTAAGGTGTTTGTTGGGTTTGTATGAGTTTTACTAAGGTCCTTGTTGGGTGTGTATGAATGTTATTAAGGTCATTGTTGCCTCTGTATGAGTTTTATTAAGGTGTTTGTTGGGTCTGTATGAGTTTTAAGGTCTTTATTAGGTCTACATAGTTTTTTTTTTATTAAGGTGTTTGTTGGGTTTGTATGAGTTTTACTAAGGTCCTTGTTGGGTGTGTATGAATGTTATTAAGGTCATTGTTGCCTCTGTATGAGTTTTATTAAGGTGTTTGTTGGGTCTGTATGAGTTTTATTACTATCTTTGTTGGGTCTGTATGAGTTTTATTAAGGTCTTTGTTGGGTGTGTATGAGTTTTATTAAAGGGACAGTAATGTTTCATAATAAAAGCAGCTCTAATTAATCATCATAGTATTTGGATTTTGGAGAGTGTTATTTCAATTCTGTCAAAGTTGTAGTTCAAGAGTAATTCAATGACAAAGTCTACCCCTCCCGCCCCTTTTACTGATGTAACACTGTTCAGCCAGATCAGAAGGGAGGTGCCCAGGTAGACTGCAGAGAGGGACAATCTTCAATTAATATAAGGGAAAAACCTGAAAAACTTGTCAAGGGGGCAGGGTTTTCATTGTTCTCATAGGAAGAAGATTGTCCCCTGCTGTTATCTTTCTGGTCTATGGACTGGATTCCACATCTGAGAAGAGATGGCTTACACTAGGTAAAAGGAGTGGGAGGGAGAAACTTTGCTTGTGAATATCTCTCAAACCATAAAGGTTTGAGAGATAAGACATATCATTCTTCATGTTTTTTAATGCCAGCCAAATAAAATAAAGATAAAACGAAGTATTACTATCCCTTTAAGGTCATTGTTGGGTCTGTATGAGTTTTATTAAGGTTTATGTTGTGTCTGTATGAGTTTTATTAAGGTCTTTGTTGGGTCTGTATGAGTTTTATTACTAACTTTGTTGGGTTTGAATGAGTTTTATTAAGGTGTTTTATTAAGATCATTGTTGGCTCTGTATGAGTTTTATTAAGATCATTGTTGGCTTTGCATGAGTTTTATTAAGGTCTTTGTTGTGTTTTGTATGAATTTTAGTAAGGTCATTGGGTCTGTATGAGTTTTAGTAAGGTCTTTGTTGTTGGGTCTGTATGAGTTATTAAGGTCTTTGTTGGGTCTGCATGAGTTTTATTAAGGTTGCTGTTGGGTCTGTATGAGTTTTATTAAGGTTGCTGTTGGGTCTGTATGGTTTCTTAAGGTGTTTGACTGATCTGTACGGATTTTAAGTTCATTGTTTGGCCTGTATGGTTTTCTCCACGTATTTGTTGTCTTTATATGGTTTCTGTTGTCACTTTTTAATCCATTACAGGAGGATCAAAAAGAAGAAAATTTATGTTATCAGCACATCACGACGCCCTGTCCCACTGGAACATTATCTGTACACGGGAAACAGCCAGAAGACGCAGAATCAGTTTTTCCTGTTGCAGGATGCACTGGGAGCATTTCAGACAAAAGGGTGAGTGCACAGTCCATGGTGAATGAAGCTAATACATATATCCTGTATATTATATGGATAGATATCACATAAGTTACACTGGTAGCCTTTCTAAGAGACCTCGGGGTTTATTTACTGTTTAGCACTGAACTCAGAAAAATGGGGGAGAAGTTTATAAAATGATGTAAGGCAAACCAGCTGCACTGTAAGGGTGAGATAAAGTCCAAATGATTTAGATTATTTCTTTTTTTTTTTTTAACTTTTTGAAGGATAGAGGCCCAACACATTGCGGATCAATGCACTGGAAACCTCTCAAGTTCAAGAGGTTAGAAGTCCCAATTTTTTTGGGAATGTTTATTTATCCCCTACTAGTTGAAGAGCCCTGTACACGGGCCACAGTGCCACCCAGCAATGGCCTCGGTGCAGTCATGCTCAGTAGAGACTGCCTGCGATAGGCCTATAACGGAGCGGGACGCTCTGAATTCAGACCGTAGTCCTCACTGCGCACCGAAGCGCACTTTCGATGCGCAGAGTGGACTACAGTCTGAATCCGGAGCTGCCCGATCCATAATGAGCCGTGGCGCTCGCAGTCTCTACTGAGCATGACTGCAGCGCATGCAGCCAACTGTACTGCGCATGACTGCAGTGTGCAGCCAACTGTACTGCGCATGACTGCAGCTCGTGCAGCCAACTGTACTGCGCATGACTGCAGTGTGCAGCCAACTGTACTGCGCATGACTGCAGCGTGCAGCCAACCGTACTGCGCATGACTGCAGAGTGCAGCCAACTGTACTGCGCATGACTGCAGCGTGGAGCCAACTGTACTGCGCATGACTGCAGCGTGCAGCCAACTGTACTGCGCATGACTGCAGCGTGCAGCCAACTGTACTGCGCATGACTGCAGCGTGCAGCCAACTGTACTGCGCATGACTGCAGCGTGCAGCCAACTGTACTGCGCATGACTGCAGAGTGCAGCCAACTGTACTGCGCATGACTGCAGCGTGCAGCCAACTGTACTGCGCATGACTGCAGCGTGCAGCCAACTGTACTGCGCATGACTGCAGCGTGCAGCCAACTGTACTGCGCATGACTGCAGAGTGCAGCCAACTGTACTGCGCATGACTGCAGCGTGCAGCCAACTGTACTGCGCACGACTGCAGCGTGCAGCCAACTGTACTGCGCATGACTGCAGCGTGCAGCCAACTGTACTGCGCATGACTGCAGAGTGCAGCCAACTGTACTGCGCATGACTGCAGCGTGCAGCCAACTGTACTGCGCATGACTGCAGAGTGCAGCCAACTGTACTGCGCATGACTGCAGAGTGCAGCCAACTGTACTGCGCATGACTGCAGCGTGCAGCCAACTGTACTGCGCACGACTGCAGCGTGCAGCCAACTGTACTGCGCATGATGGCTTCTGACAAACAATGGTAGCATTTTATTATATGCAGTTGGTTTGCTCAAGAATTGCACCTCAATGGCAAGCTTTTCTTTGACCTTTCTGTGACTTTCATGCCAGGTTTGTGTTTTGTTTTTTTGTTTTTTTTGTTTTTTTTTAACATGGATTTAAAGTTTTGAGACTCCAGTGAGACGGTGGCGGGCACATTAGGGACAAAAAAAGTATCTTAACCCTCTGAGTGCCAGCGGGTAAAGCAATGCGTTGGCTACCTCACTGGCACTTAAAGTGTTAGTAAAGCCTCATTCAAATACTTTACCCAGGTCTTCTGTATAATAATAGTAACACAATGTTCTATGTCAGACATGTCAAACTTACTTCTTTGTAGCTCAAAAGTTATGAGGTGATAAATATCCCCTGCCCGCCCCTTCTTATGACGTCACTCAGAAGATACAGGCTGGTGTGGACGGCTGCAGCAAGGGACAAACTTCAATAAGCAAAGGGAAATCCTGCCTTCTTTCATCAAGGGGGGCAGAATTTCCCTTATAATTACTAAAGTCTGTCCCTCGCTAGAGGCATAGAGTCACGCGATCCGATCTGAGAATCAGAGGGAGGCGGCCCAAAAGGGGCGGGCGGAGGATCTTCTCAGCTGAATATCTTTTGAACTACAAAAAAGTAAAATAATTGACATAGCGCATTGTGTTTCTATTAATATACAGAAAACTCAGATAAAGATTTTTAATTAGGCATTACTATCCCTGTAAAGGGTTAAAACTTCCAAAAGGCACCAACTTTGACACTGGCTGTGACAAAATTATTATTATTATCATAGACATGCCTGCAAATTGTTGTAAATTGCATTTCCCACTATTAAAGCAGAGGAGATATTTGTATGTGCAAATACTTTTTTAATGTATGCAGTCAATGGGACAGATGATGTTTCAGAATCACTTCTATACACCTCACTCTTTGTAACAATAAAAAGAGCAACAATCAACTTGTCAGATGTCCCAGGTAGTAGAAAACTTGCAGGCAGAATTTACACATGCGAATGCAGAGCTGGGAAACATGTGGCTCTCCAGCTACTGTTGGAATTCATCTCCCATCATCTTCAGCAGCTGTTTTAGTCCATGAACAACTGAGGAGCCAGATGTATATTAATAACCACAATAAATTAACTACTGTGGTGTCTCACACTCTCATGGAATAAAAGGGCATCTAACAGAGGAATTTTATTTTGTTTGTCGTGTATCAGGTACTATGCTGCAGTTGAGGCAAAGAAGGAACGATCATCTAAATACTCACAAACATTTGGGGCAAAACACCCACATGGAGGAGGAGCCGGGCATGTGAGTGAAACTATTATTCAGTAGCAGAGTTATAGAGTTAGAAGAAGGGCATTACAGTGGGTGAGAGAGAGAGAGAGAGCAGAGTTATAGAGTTAGAAGAAGGGTATTACAGTGGGTGAGAGAGAGAGCAGAGTTATAGAGTTAGAAGAAGGGCATTATAGTGGGAGATATAGAGAGCAGAGTTATAGAGTTAGAAGCAGGGCATTACAGTGGGAGATATAGAGAGCAGAGTTATAGAGTTAGAAGCAGGGCATTATAGTGGGAGATATAGAGAGCAGAGTTATAGAGTTAGAAGCAGGGCATTATAGTGGAGATATAGAGAGCAGAGTTAGAGAGTTAGAAGCAGGGCATTATAGTGGAGATATAGAGAGCAGAGTTAGAGAGTTAGAAGCAGGGCATTATAGTGGAGCTATAGAGAGCAGAGTTATAGAGTTAGAAGAAGGGCATTATAGTGGGAGATATAGAGAGCAGAGTTATAGAGTTAGAAGCAGGGCATTACAGTGGGAGATATAGAGAGCAGAGTTATAGAGTTAGAAGCAGGGCATTATAGTGGGAGATATAGAGAGCAGAGTTATAGAGTTAGAAGCAGGGCATTATAGTGGAGATATAGAGAGCAGAGTTAGAGAGTTAGAAGCAGGGCATTATAGTGGAGATATAGAGAGCAGAGTTAGAGAGTTAGAAGCAGGGCATTATAGTGGAGATATAGAGAGCAGAGTTAGAGAGTTAGAAGTAGGGCATTATTGTGGGAGAGAGAGAGCAGCGTTATATAGGTAGAAGCAGGACATTACAGTGGGAGATATAGAGAGCAGAGTTATAGCATTAGAAGAAGGACATTACAGTGGGAGATATAGAGAGCAGAGTTATAGAGTTAGAAGCAGGGCATTATAGTGGGAGATATAGAGAGCAGAGTTATAGAGTTAGATGCAGGGTATTAAAGTGGGAGAAATAGAGAGCAGAGTTATAGAGTTAGAATATTAAAGTGGGAGAAATAGAGAGCAGAGTTATAGAGTTAGAATATTAAAGTGGGAGAAATAGAGAGCAGAGTTATAGAGTTAGAAGTAAGGTATTACTGTGGGAGAGAGAACAGCGTTATGTAGGTAGAAGCAGGGCAATATTAAAGTGGGAGCGAGAGAGCAGAGTTATAGCATTATAGTGTTACAGGGCATTACAGTGGAAGATATAGATAGCAGAGTTATAGGGCATTATAGTGTTACAGGGCATTACAGTGGGGGAGAGAGAAAAGATATAAAGTTAGAAGCAGGGCATTACAGTGGGGGAGAGAGAGAGAGAGAGAGAGCAAAGTTATAAAGTTAGAAGTAGGGCATTACAGTGGGAGATATAGAGAGCAGAGTTATAGAGTTACAGGGCATTGCAGTGGGAGAGAGCAGAGTTATAGAGTTAGAAGAAGAGCATTACAGTGGGAGATATAGAGAGCAGGGTTATAGAGTTAGAAGAAGGGCATTACAGTGGGAGATATAGAGAGCAGTGTTATAGAGTTAGAAGAAGGGCATTACAGTGGGAGATATAGAGAGCAGAGTTAGAAGAAGGGCATTACAGTGGGAGATATAGAGAGCAGAGTTATAGAGTTAGAAGAAGGGCATTACAGTGGGAGATATAGAGAGCAGAGTTAGAAGAAGGGCATTACAGTGGGAGATATAGAGAGCAGAGTTATAGAGTTAGAAGAAGGGCATTACAGTGGGAGATATAGAGAGCAGAGTTATAGAGTTACAGGGCATTACAGTGGGAGATATAGAGAGCAGAGTTATAGAGTTACAGGGCATTACAGTGGGAGATATAGAGAGCAGAGTTATGAAGTTAGAAGCATGGCATTACAGTGAGAGAGAGAGCAGAGTTATAGAGTTAGAAGAAGGGCATTACAGCGGGAGATATAGAAAGCAGAGTTATAGAGTTAGAAGAAGGGCATTACAGCGGGAGATATAGAGAGCAGAGTTATACAGTTACAGGGCATTGCAGTGGGGGGGGGGAGAGAGAG
Organism: Rhinophrynus dorsalis; assembly: GCA_037306005.1. Classification (NCBI taxonomy): domain Eukaryota; kingdom Metazoa; phylum Chordata; class Amphibia; order Anura; family Rhinophrynidae; genus Rhinophrynus; species Rhinophrynus dorsalis. The sequence continues at coordinate 163,876,905 of CM074726.1, read as the reverse complement.
AGAGAGCGCACAGTTATAAGAGTTCCAAATGCTAAACAGCAGAGCACTTTTCTCCTCCACAGGACAAGGGTACTTGGCTTTCCTTAGTGCAGTCTCTCAGGAAACGTGACGCTCTCCCTGTGGTGGTGTTCACCTTCTCACGCACTCGATGTGAGCAGAACGCGGAGGCCCTGAGCACTGTGGATCTGTGCACCTCATCAGAGAAAAGCGAAGTCCAAACTTACTACACTAAGTGCCTGAGCCGCCTGCGTGGAGGGGACCGGCAGCTGCCACAGGTGGGTGTTCTAAACACTAAAGGGAGAACTAACTGCCTGTGTGACAATGAGCTCCTGTGTGGACTACGAGAAAATGGCAGTCAAACCTCAGTCAAAAATCATGTCCATATATTTGTAGAGATAGCGAAGTAGAATTATATAGGTACATATAGAAAAATCCTTGTACACTGACAGTCACTGAATGTGCAGCAACTTTACATTACAAAAAATGGCTGCAGCAGATCCTATGTTGGATCAGGAAACAGTGCTTAGTTCTCTCTCTCTCGTATGTAGAATTCTGGTTTGTGTGTATTGGGTGGAGGTGGGCCATCAGGGCCTCTACAGCAATTCATATACAGTATAATGTTACTGATAGGTTGATGTGCTAAACAACTCTCTAGCATTCAAGGAGTTAAACCTGCCATTTAAATGAATTAGAATTTTTTTTGAATTTTTATATATTCCATGTCGTGAACTTTGTTTGCACCAGAATTGCACCGATTTTCTTTAGTTCATCAGCCTTTGTGTATGTGTTTATATAGATTTATTTTATTACTGTTTCCTCCAGTTGGACTTAAGAGAAATATATATTATATTGATGTATCCTATACACCCACAGGTTCTGCACATGTTGGATCTGCTTAAGAGAGGCATTGGGATTCACCACAGTGGGATCCTGCCCATCCTAAAGGAGGTGGTGGAGATGTTGTTCAGCCGGGGACTTGTAAAGGTAGGTATATATTTGTGTATATATATATACATCCAATATTGAGAAAACACTCACAGGTCTTTCTTCAAATGAAATCAAGTGCAAGTTTATTCATCGATGAATAAACCTACACTTGATTTCATTTGAAGAAAGACCTTTGAGTGTTTTCTCAATATTGGATGTATATTACTATTAACGTGGAGGATAGCACCCAGGCGAGTGTGGACTTAACAGTGAGTGCATATCATGGGACATCTCTGTGTATGTGTGTGTATATGTGTGTATATGTGTATATATGTGTATATATATATGTGTGTGTGTGTGTGTGTGTGTGTGTGTGTGTGTGTGTGTGTGTGTGTGTGTGTGTGTGTGTGTGTGTGACACCTTTGGAACCATCAAACCAGTGATGAGTGAATGGGATTAAAGGAGCAGAAAACTTTTTTTTATGAAAAAGTGTATATTGTAGGGCATGTCCAGTTGAGCAAAATAAGGATACCTCCTCTGCTGAGGGATGTATATTTCCAGAGTTATTAAAGGGATAGTAATGTTTCACAATAAAAGCAGCTTCAATTAATCTTCATAGTATTTGGCCCGTGGAGAGTGTTATTTCAATAATGTCAGAGTTGTAGTACAAGAGTAATTGAATGATAAAGTATCCCCCTCCCGCCCCATTTACTGATGTAACACTGCTCACCTCAGAGCAGCAAGACTGTCCTGATGGATCGCAGAGAGGGACAATCTTCAGTGATCATAATGGACAAACCTGTCAAGGAGGGCAGGGTTTTCATTGTTTTCACAGTAAGAAGATTGTCCCTTGCTGTGAGCTATCTGGTGTTAAGTCCAGATTCCACATATGAGGGGAGGCGGCTTACACTAGATAAAAGGTGCAGGAGGGGGATACTGTATCATTCAATTATTCTTGAACTACAACTCTGACAGTATTGAAATAACACTCTCCATGGCCCAAATAATATGAAGATTAATCAGAGCTGCTTTTATTTTGAAACATTACTATCCCTTTAAGGTTTAGACCTGTGTTTTTTTTACATTAGCAGTGCCCTCTAGTGGTCAAATTCTAATTCGTTATTCTGTTACATTCTAATGGATTGGAAAGTCAATGAGAAACAGTTCTCCATAGAATGTGATAAAAACTGCTGAGTCACTTCCTGTCAGTTAGAACTATCAGGAAGTAAACGCACAGTAAATTAATTTCTTGATTATTTGAACTGTTATACATTTTGAATAAAACTGACAGTGGTGGGAGTCCCATTGTTTTTTCTAAGCAGTAAAAGCTCTATAACTTATAGGCTTTCATAAAAAAAGTTCACTGCTCCTTTAAGTTTCACCTCTACACAAAATTAAAATACAGATGCTCATATTGTGTCCCCCAGATCCTTTTCGCCACAGAGACCTTTGCGATGGGGGTGAACATGCCGGCTCGTACAGTGGTGTTTGATTCGATCAGAAAACACGATGGGTCCAACTTCAGAGACCTGACACCAGGTATATAATATGCCATATTGTCTGTATATGGGTTTTGTATGTGTGTATCTGTCTCTTTGTATCTTTGTGTATATGTCTATATCTATGTTGTTCTGTATCTGCATGTGTATATTTTGGTTTGTATGTATATATTTGTGTGTTCCCTTTATATAGGTGAAGTTGGATTTCGGCTGGTGTGCAGATTCCGTTTCTGACATGTGCAGTTAGTAGCTGTTACTGTAACAATGTTTAGAACAGGTCATATGCATAAAGTCAGACTTGTAGACATTCTGATGCAAAGTCAGTGCATTATAGGGAAGAAATAGAAATCCCCACTGATTTTAAATGAGTATTTCCAACCCTTGTATATTGCTCATATATTTTCCTTTTTTATCCCCCCCCCCACCTTTAGTCCTACTTCCTCACTAAGGGCCGTATGTTCAAAGGGATAACGACAAAAAAAATGTCATATTTAAGACAAAAATAAGTAATTGTATGTATGAACAAAAAACTAGAAATGTCCAGAATTGCTGGGCAAATGGGTGGGGCAAGGGCGTGGCTGAACTATTCTCTAGTGTCGTATAGAGGAAAAGAAAATTAGTCGTAACTAACGAGAAAAAATGTCTTGCAAAAAAGACAATATTTGTTTGTTAAGAAAAAAGTGGAGGGAACGTGAAATTCTGAATGTGAGAATTTTTGTCTTTAGTTAAGACATTTTTGTTGTTAAGACATTTTTTGTGGTTAGTTAAGACATTTTTGAAGACATTTTTTTACGTTAGTTAAGACTTTTTTTTGTCATTCCATACGACACTTTCAGTCAGGACAAACGACATATTTCCGATCACAACCGACACTCTCTGAAAATATTAATGATCCCAATGACATTGTACTTTGAAAAGTCGTTACAAATGACAAAAGTTATTTCGCTACTTCTTTGAACATATGGCCCTAAAAATGGTTTAACAGAATTTTCTAGAGAGAAATATGAGACAGCATTCATCTTAACCCTTTGAGTGTCAGAGGTGCGTTGCCTTATGAGCAGACGTTTCTAAGTTTTGAGAGGACATGAAAAGGTTTGATATTTTAGGTTTTATTACATGAATCTTGTGTGAAAAGTTTTATTAGGAATTCATAATGCAACATAATTCATCAATTCCATTTTCAAAAATAAGTTTCTGTTGTTGCCTAAAAATGAATAGATTTATTGTTTCACTGCCACTTAAAGAAAATATCTTTATCATCTATTGAATCAGATACCACAATTGTGAACCATTTTAACTGCCAAGACATCTTTAACCCCTTGAATGCTAGAAAAGGTTCTAATGCATTGTGAAGCTGTTCATTGAAGATCCTTCTAGCATCCAAAGGGTTAATAAAAATGCTAACAAGGCTACAGCGCAGAAGAGTAATTAGTCCAGAAGGCAAAAGGTCAAATGAAGAAATGTTTACAGACAGATTAAGCGCATACAGAGAAAAATAAATACCATGTTTTATAGCGACCTGTATACGCAGACACAGAAAGTCTAAAGATGTTTCTGAAATGCTGCATAAAACAGGCAGATTTGAGTAAATACATATTTAACTCCCTCGGACGTTGGACATCTTCAACACATTGCAAAGAAATCTTTTGGGGGAGTCTGTAGTTTCAAGGTTTTTTTTTTTTTTTTGGTTTTTTTTTTTTTAATTTATGCAGACCTTATTGGGGTCATCAGGACCCCTTCAGATGTTGATCTCTTATCCAGTAGCACTGGGAGATCAATGCTGGTGACGCAGGAGAGTAACATGCTCCCCTGCTCCCACTCCCACCCAGACTTTTGGATAGGAGTCAGTGGGATTGGGGAAAGCCTCTTCATATCACCAGTGCCATGATCACCAGTGACATGAGGAGGATTTCCCCCATTGCGCCCAGTCCTACCCAGAGTGCCATGATCACCAGCGACATGAGGAGGATTTCCCCCATCGCGCCCAGTCCTACCCAGAATGTCGGATAGGAGTGGACGCAGGTGAGTTTGTCTCTCTCCTGTGTAGCTTGCATTGATCTCCCAGCGATATTGACTGGGAAATCAGTAACTGCATTGGGATCAGTAGGGGTCCTGATGCCCCCTCCCCATGTGATCTGATTAAATTTTAAATAAAAAAATGAACCTTGTGTTTGCCACATGGGTTTCCAGTGCAAGACATTGCACACCCCTGTGGCATACACAAGGCTCTTTCTAGCATAAAAGGGAGCTCCAGATTGTGTTGTATTAAAATGAGTAAGGTGACACCACAGTCATCACTTTGTGATTGCCATGGTGACCTGGCGCCTGGGGTTTGTCAAGCTCTGAGTTAAAGCAGAACTACCATCTCACAAAATGTTTAGCTTACTGCGCCCTTCGAAATTTTTCTTTGTAGTCAGACGATCCTTCGTCACACATTGAAACATTGGTACTCCTTTTTACTCTCATCTTCTCGAGTTGAAGTTCCAAACTTCGTGAAGGACTGGGAGCACGATCTTGCTTTATCGTTGGACCCACCCCAATGGCTTAAGATATGGAATTCCCTCATGGAATTCTCACCCGATGTTCCCACCAGGGAATGTAATTATAAAATACTTACTAGGTGGTACCGCACCCCGTATTTGTTGGCCAAACTTTATAACACTTCTTCACCTCTATGTTGGAGATGCGAACAAGCGCCGGGGACATTGCTGCATATTTTCTGGGAGTGCCCTCTGATCTCTCAATTTTGGGACGATATCCAAGCTGAGATACAGGTTGTACTGGGCCTTACTTTCGACACATCCCCATCCCGGGTGCTCTTTGGCTACACTTTACCGGAGGGTCTCGCATCCTCTAAGACTTTCCAGCCTTTGTTTTACCATCTGACCAACGCCGCCAAGTATCTTATACCCTTACATTGGAAATCACCTACACCCCCTTCGTTGGCCGAGTGGAAACAACGCGTCGCTCAGGTATATGACATGCACCGTTTATGGCATATATCTATGGGTGCCACTTCATTAGTCCCTGCTGAATAGGAACGGTGGTCCAGCTATACTTCCTGTGGCCACTAGCTTCTGAAGCTTGGTTGTGGTGATGGTCGGGCGGGCGCCTTCCTCCCTCAGCTGGTTGTGCTCCAGTGCTGCCTTCCTTCCTTCCTTCCTTCCTCCCTTCCTTACTCCCTTCTCTTTTCTTTTAATCCTCCTTTCCACTACCTCTCTCTCCCTGTTTTATCCTGCCCTGCTACTATCAATCTTTTACTAACCTCCCTTTTACTCCACAATCCTTTACTACTTACTCTATGGGTTTCTGCTCTTCCTGTACTGTACTCTCTGTACTCTCTTTACTCTTGTTCTTGCCATCCTTATTTCTCTGAATTAGTACTCCTCCTTTATCTCTGCGATTGGATGGCAATTTCTGTTCAATCTCCTAGGTATGACTTACATTATACTGTTGTTTCCTTTTTTTTTTTGATAGAATGTAACCGTCTACCGCTACCTTTATATTTACAAGCCTTCATTTTGTAACTTGCCTTTTGTAATTTGTTGATATTCAATAAAGATTTAAAAAAAAAAAAAAAAAAAATGTTTAGCTTAACTAAGTCCCCTTCTGGCAACTAGCTGCTTAGTAGCACTAGTCTACTAGCTCTGATCCTATTAATTAACACTACTCACACCTGTTAATTATGGTTGAGCAAACATACGCTGCGAGTCTTTAATGTGGTTCGGTGATTAAGCAATGATACTTGTTTGCAGAGGCTGAGTGGTGAATAGTGCTAGTCTTTAGATCTGTGTCTTATTGAATGGTTAGGATCAGATCGGAATACAGCCTCTTTGTAGTATACAGCATTGACGATATCCAGTGAATAAATAGCAATCAAAGGTGTTTACTTTGAATGCTAGACTTAGATAGTCGGAGTTTACTTAACATCAGGGTATATTAAGTCTAGGTAGTCGAGATACGAAGAGAAGACTAGCATAAGTGATGTGGCAGTTTCAGCAATAGAGCGTACGTAGTATTAAAGGGATAGACTACCCTTATATATTTTTGAACTGATACAATCATATGCACGAAGTAACGGCTCTGGGAGAGATCTGAATATATAGGCAGAGCATTTATGATATAACTAGTTGAACAGCCCGTTACACGGGCCACAGTGCCTCAGGCAGCCGGTCGCGGTGCAGTCACACAGTGGAGACTGCCCGCGCCTCGGCTGATACAGAGCCTCTGGCAGCCGGTCGCGGGGCAGTCACACGCGGTGGAGACTGCCCGCGCCTCGGCTGATAAAGAGCTGGACGCTCCTTCGGAGCGCCCAGCTCTGTATCAGCCGCGGCGCGAGCAGTCTCCACTGCGTGTGACTGCCACACGCGCAGCATTATCTACTGCGCATGTCGGGCGTTACACACAACTTGGCGAATTATTATATAGGATAAGAGATATATCCCTTATACAACATTATATATAAGTTATCCTATAAGTTCACATATCAATAAGATTAGTAATAAAAGATAGGAATGATGATGTATAAGTATAATAAATAGGTGCAAATCCTACATCATCATCCCATTTTATTTCAGTCTATCTATGAAGATTGTCTCCATAAAGAAATATATGTGTGTCCTTGTTTGTTATAATACATAAATAAAGTACTGCATTGAATATTAAGAAAAACATTTAAAAAGCACGGTAATTTTACTAAGTGCTAAAGTCGTTTCACACATCCTCCTCCCCCCTCTAACTGCCCATTTTATGGACATAGATCCATATTTTAATAAAACTGAAAAGGTTTCTAATAATAACAATACGAAACCTATTTGGTTGGTTACCATTTTATGCAATTAAAAAATTTAAGAGAATTAATAAAAGTTATATTTTAAGATTGACTCTAATATCAATGTGTGGGCTTTGAGTGCAGAACTGGTCTTCTTTTCCAGCATTCAAAGGGTCCAGTTCATACAAATAAGGACCTACTTTTTGATAGCTGGTATTTTTCTTTTCTTTGTGTTCGTAGCACTAGTCGCCAGAATTATTACCTGAATTAATAGATATATGCTTTATTCCCCAGCTGTTAGTCGCACAGAGCGTGGACATCTTGCCAGAATGACGTCCGCGCGCCTGCGTTGTCAGTCCCATCCAGAGCTGGCCGGCTCCTAGCAACGCCACCTAGACCCAGCTGGGACTGACAGCGCAGGAGCGCAGATGTCATTCTGGCAAGATGTCCACACTCCGTGCTACTGACAGCTGGGGAATAAAGCATATATCTATTAAATCACGTAATAATTCCTGCGACTAGCGCTACTAAGCAGCTAGTCGCCAGATGGGGACTTAATTAAGCTAAACATTTTGTGACATGGTAGTTACGCTTTAAAGCAGAACTATCACACAAATTAAAGTTAGCCCCAAATTATGCACATAATAATAAGCATATCCATACCAGTATTATCCAGAATAAATCAAGTGTTACTGAGAAATTAAGCTCATTCTGAGACGATCAGTCAAGCAGCTTGCTGTAGAGGCATCTACACACCTGTGCCATCAGTCCCTTCCTGTGCCTTAAGTTACAATGCAGCTCCTCCTAGAGGAGACCGGGACAAACAGTGCAGGAGCACAGATGTGTCTTTGCCAAGATGTCTGCGCTGATGCCTGCCTAACGTCTCAGAACTTGTTGGATTTCACACTAATGCTGGACTTGTTCCGGATAATATTAGTATGGATATGCTTTTCGTTATGTGCATAATTATTTTGGGGTAAGTTTAACTTGTGTGTTAGTTCTGCTTTAAAGGGTTAGTAATGTCCAAAAAAAGATTTTTTGCATTTAGAAGAGCTTAAAAAGCTGAGCTAAATGCAAAAAAAAACGTATATCTCAAACCGCTATGGTTTAAGAGATACGGGCAGTTAAAGTTTGATGTTTCCTGCTGTCAGCAGGAGATCCGTGTCCCGTGTCGGTTGACATGAAGGCTCTGCAGCAGAGCTGCAATCTCGTTGGTTACAACGAATCCCTTCATTGGAATGGTCTAAAACGTGTGCTTGTAAACCAGGCACACGTTTTTAGACCATTCCAATGAAGACATTCGTTGTCAATAACGCGATTGCGGCTCTGCTGCAGAGAATCCATGTCGACCGACACGGATCTCCTGCTACAGCTTTACAGCTGTCAGTAGGAGACATCGAACTTTAACTGCCTGTATCTCTTAAACCATAGCGGTTTGAGATATACGTTTTTTTGCATTTAGCTCAACTTTTTAAGCTCTTCTAAATGCAAAAAACTTTTTTTGGACATTACTAACCCTTTAAAGCAGTGATTCTCAGCTCCAGTCCTCGGGGCACACCAACAGGTCATGTTTTCAAGATATCCCTAATTAATCACAGGTGAATCAATCACAATGACTGAGGAACTAATTACTCACCTGTGATTAAGCAGGAACAACCTGAAAACCTGCACTGCTGGTGTGCCCCGAGGACTAACGTTGAGAAACACTGATTTAAAGCATCACATATTACAAATGTATACCTCTTTCAATGTTATGTAAGATAACCTGCATCACATATTTACTGCCGTATGAATCCTGCAGGGGAGTACATACAGATGGCGGGCCGTGCTGGGCGCCGAGGTCTGGATAACACTGGGATGGTGATTATACTGTGTAAATCGGACGTGCCAGAGATGAGCGACTTACACAGAATGATGCTGGTGAGGGGGGAAAGGGGGTGTTTGTTGGGGCAGCGTTTATAGTGGAAAGCGAGGGGGGACATGGGAGAGCTGAAGGGAAGAGAGTAGAAATGTGTGGTGTGATTATGAGCATGATTAGCATCCAAAGGGTTCGAGACGTCTGTATCTCATTACTATACAATGTTGGAGACATATTTAGCAGTCAAGGCGTTAAAAGAAAAAGCGGAAGGGAGAGGTAGAAAGAGGGAGAGAAAAGAGGGATACAATTAGTACAGACTACTCTTTGCTGCAGAGGGGCAGATTTTAACCCTGTGACCACCAGTTCATTTCATTGCAACCCTTTCAAGAAACAGAATTCAATGACAGATGAGAACCCAATGGCCCATATACTCTGCCCATTTTCACGTCTAGTTAGCTCAAACGTATTGTTAGAATAGCCATATCTCTTTCAAGAGTTCTTATATTCAGGCACACTTTTAGCCTCAACCACATCTGCTGGGAGACTGTTCCGTGTACCTGTCACACTTTCTGTAAAGTAGTTGTTTTCTCCTAGAGATCATTATTCCCTTTCCTGTTTTTCCCTCACTTTTCTTGTATTTCTCACTAATTCTGTCCTGTGTCACCGTTATGGTGACAGAGACAGGCATAGGGACATAATAGTGATTCCTGACATGGGGTGGATTCACTGTTGTACATTCATCCCATTGTGACCAGAGATCCAACCCTGGTGATGTCAGAGAAAGCGAACTGGGCTCTGATTGGGAATGTAACACTGCACCCTAGGGGACAAATACAAAATCCCCATTGATTTAAATGGGTCTTTTAAACCACTAATGCTAGAGCAGTCTCCAGTTCAACAAGGGGTTAAAAGCTATATTTAAATAAATGGAACTTTTTAGTTATTCCTTACGGTGCAGTTGGTTTGCTTCAGACTTGTTCCTGTTTTTCTTTCTTCATAAGGCCCATTGGTATGAAAAGCATCGAAGAATGTCTCAGTGATCCTAAGCCTGGGGCGGTCAGTTGCTGGACCTCCAGCTGCTAGGGAGACCCCATCTTATTTCTTTTTTCTGTCTCCATCTACTCCACCCTCACCCTCCTCCTACTTATATATCTCTTGTCCCTCAGGGGAAGCCCACTCTGCTTCAGTCTCAGTTCCGTCTGACCTACTCCATGATCCTAAATCTTCTCCGTGTTGAAGCCCTGAGGGTTGAGGACATGATGAAGAGGAGCTTTGCTGAATCCAGGGCACAGAAGGACACCAAGGTAACAACAGCATCTGACAGCGTGATACAGACAGAAGGGAGCTAGGAACCTGCTAGAATAGAAAAGAGTCTGCCCCCCCACAGGGTGATACAGACAGAAGGACATATGAGTCTGTCCCTCCTCCTGCAGGGTGATACAGTGACACAGACAGAAGGAGATGTGAGTCTGTCCTTCCTTGTGCAGGGTGACACAGACAGAAGGAGATATGAGTCTGTCCCTCCTCCTGCAGGGTGACACAGTGACACAGACAGAAGGAGATTTGAGTCTGTCCCTCCCCTGCAGGGTGACACAGTGACACAGACAGAAGGAGATATGAGTCTGTCCCTCCTCCTGCAGGGTGACACAATGACACAGACAGGAGGAGATATGAGTCTGTCCCTCCCCCTGCAGGGTGATACAGTGACACAGACAGAAGGAGATGTGAGTCTGTCCTTCCTTGTGCAGGGTGACACAGACAGAAGGAGATATGAGTCTGTCCCTCCTCCTGCAGGGTGACACAGTGACACAGACAGAAGGAGATTTGAGTCTGTCCCTCCCCCTGCAGGGTGACACAGACAGAAGGAGATATGAGTCTGTCCCTCCTCCTGCAGGGTGACACAGTGACACAGACAGGAGGAGATATGCGTCTGTCCCTCCTCCTGCAGGGTGACACAGTGACACAGACAGGAGGAGATATGCGTCTGTCCCTCCTCCTGCAGGGTGACACAGTGACACAGACAGAAGGAGATATGAGTCTGTCCCTCCTCCTGCAGGGTGACACAGTGACACAGACAGAAGGAGATATGGGTCTGTCCCTCCTCCTGCAGGGTGTCACAGTGACACAAACAGGAGGAGATATGCGTCTGTCCCTCCTCCTGCAGGGTGACACAGTGACACAGACAGAAGGAGATATGAGTCTGTCCCTCCTCCTGCAGGGTGTCACAGTGACACAGAAAGAAGGAGATATGAGTCTGTCCCTCCCCCTGCAGGCTGTCACAGTGACACAGACAGAAGGAGATATGAGTCTGTCCCTCCCACTGCAGGGTGACACAGTGACACAGACAGAAGGAGATATGAGTCTGTCCCTCCCCCTGCATGGTGATACAGTGATACAGACAGAAGGAGATATGAGTCTGTCCCTCCCCCTGCAGGGTGACACAGTGACACAGACAGGAGATATGATTCTGTCCCTCCTCCTGCAGGGTGACACAGTGACTCAGACAGGAGATATGAGTCTGTCCCTCCTCCTGCAGGGTGACACAGACATTTCTTTTTAATGCATTGGAGATTCCTCTAGCCTTTAAAGGGTTAACATTTTGAGTGCCAGAGGGGCATGCAAAGCATTGCTTTGCAACTTGTTGCGAAGCCCTCTGACACTCAAAGGGTTAAAGCCCAATTTAAATTAGTGGGTATTTTAGGAATTTGTATTTGTCCCCTGTAGTGCAGATGGTATGCTCCTGAATTGCTCACCTTTTCCTTTCTTCGTAATGCCCTGTGAGTGCTGTCCTACAATTTAAGCCTTTGAGTGCCAGAGGGGTACGCAACGCTACCCCCTCTGGCATTCAAAGGGTTAAGGGTGACTGTGAGCTGAGAAATTAACATATGCCTTTTTACCTGTAGGCCCATGAACAGCGTATCAAGCTCCTTACCAAGACGTTGGCAGATATGGGCGAGATTGACTGTTCTGGAGACCTGAGCGATCTCCAAGACTATTTTGTCACTGTGCAGGAGTTAATTCACACCCAGGAGACCCTACAGGTAAGAACCTGGCACATCTTGGACTGGCTTTAGAATAGCATAAGTGTGGTGTACCTCTAGGGTTGATATCAAATAATGTACAGAGAGTTGTACTTATAGGACTAGCCTTAAGGAATATTCCTAGCCTGGTACTTCTAGGGCTGGCATTACATACCATATAGAGTGGTGTCTCCAGAGCTGTCATTACGGAGAAGTAAAAGGTCAGGGGCTTTTTAAGTGTAGGGATGTAACATACAGCTGTGAGAATAGAGTACCCAGAGCCACTTTCTCTTGTTACCCCTGCAGGTCTCTGTGATCTGCAGGGCTGGCTGAAATTAGCACTTCAATGAGAGATCTCTTCTTTCCATTGAAGCCTATTGTTGGCAAATTCACCAAGACAGGGCTTCGACTGAGAAGTGATCAATGTTGATTTTACTCCCAGAAGCTCTGAATGATATCACATGGCCCTGCAGATCAAGGAGATCTACAGTGCAAATGGAGAGAGAGTAGAAGAGTTTTAAGCTATAGGAACTATATTCCTATAGCCGTCAGGTAGGTTCCTACAGTTATAAAGTTACTTTCTTTGACCCTTTATTGCCCACTGAAAGAATATACAGAACCTGGTATGCATAGGGTTGGCATTAAACAATACACATACAGCGGTACTGCTTAGGCTGGACTTAAAAATGTTACCTCTGGGTTGGTCAGGAATACTCAGTAACCCAGGTCACTCAAATTTATCACATGCATTGGGTAAGTCTGGCATAACTGCATATATAGAAATTGGCACAAGTGAACATAGGAACAGGGGAATTTACTTTGCATGACACTACTGTGGTTCCTATAGGTTTAGACAGGAATCATGTTGGCCACACTAAGGATCTTAAAAGGGCATTAAGGGAAAGGTGTAGTAAACTTTTATTAAGAATATATATAATATTTATATTTTGCAGGAATTTTTCCTGCCAAGTAATACAAGTTGCACTGCCACCGCTGTGACATTCTTCATTCCAAAGTTATTCCAGTTAAAACATTGTTATCCAGACTAGAAGGCCACCTGGTGTCCAGGCAGATATTCTGTTGCAGGGGTAGTCAATTCTGAGACCTCCAGCTTTTGAGAACTAGAACTCCCATCATCCCCAGCCAGCCAAACATTGGTTGGAGATGATGGGAGCTGTAGTTCTCAACAGCAAGAGGTTCGACAATTGACCATACCTGTTATACAGGCAATATGAGCCAATGGCCACAGTTGTAATAGCAAAGGCTCCATCACTATGACAGTTTTAATTATAATACCTTTTGAATAAAGCAACTGTCAACTGAGTGAGTACCCTTGTTTTACATATAAGGAAAAGTCCTATAATATATGCTTGTTTTTTCCATAATAAAACTTTATTGGTCAGTGAAGACTGAGCAGTATACATATATTCTGGCTTCTCTGAAACTGTGAATGGTCTCCCATTCTAGAAAAGGGTTTTAGAGTCTATTAACGGAATGAAATGTCTGAGCGTGGGACGAGTCATCATCATCAGTACTGACTATCACCGGTGGGTGCCTGGGGTGATCTTGCAGGTAGGTATGAGCCTGGCATGGTGGTTGGGGCTAGGTGTGCACAAGGAACCACACTGGAAGCCATTTTGTTTTATCCCATAGGTGTCTTCAGATGCCACCAACAGGATCTACACCACCCTGGTACTGTCCGAAAAGAAGAGAGAGGGAGGAGCCACCCAACCACAGACGGTGAAAAAAGAGGAAAAGAAAGCTCCCGCCCCTGAGGATCTGCTGATGGGCAAAGTGTTTAGACCAGAGGGTGAGTAGATTCCTTAATTCCAAGAGATGTGTCTATAAATACATGAGTTTGTGTAGACATAGTGGGGAGACAGGATGGGAGGCAGCACAAAGAAAGTGATAATAAAAGATGAATTACCTGTGTACTGTTAGGGAGAAGACGAGTTTTTGAGTGCAATTACTGGTGATATGAACAAAAGTGGAGTAATTCAGATAAAAGTTCCCAATGATTTAAATTGAACTTTTAACTATTTGAATGCCAAAAAGGTATACAACACATTGCATCGTAACGCGTTGTATGCCTGTCTGGCACTCAAGGGGATTTAACCCTTTGAGTGCCAGAGGGGTACGCACCGTATTGCTTTGCAGTACATTGCGTACCCCTCTGGCACTCAAAGGGTTAATATCTTGAGAACTAGGAAGGACTCCAGCACTTTGCCTAACATCATCCTGGAGAGTTCACTAGCATTAAAAGATGGATTTAAATCATTGGGAAATATTATTTGTTTTTGTTTTTCCTCTGTGTTTGTCCAATTTATTTATTTTTGCATATGGCCCTTTGACAGGGAAATACTAGTATGGAGAGCAAGGAGATGGGGGAACAGGAAGAAGGAATAGGGAGAAGTCTAGGAGGGGGGAAGGAGGAGGATGGACAGGAGGGGTGTATACAGTAGATCAGGGCAACATGTGGCCCTCCAGCTGTAGTTGGGCTAACACCCCAGCTGTTGATTGGTGAACGATGATGGGAGATGTAGTCCAACAACAGCTGAGTGGCCTCATGTTTCGCACACCCTGGGTACAGGGAGAAATGGATGTTTACATTAACAAGGTAGGGAAAAGTGTGAAGAGAGCGGGAGGGCCGTGCTTGAGATGAAGGGTACATGAGCTGTGTGAAAGGACAGAGATAGAGAAAATAATGGATTGATTCAAGCCTTTGAGTACCAGGGCAGTGTTCCAAACAATGAAGTGCTCACCTGCTGGCACTCATACAGTTAAAGAGAAGGGGATGAGAGGACGTGCGTGCAGACTCCCCCGTGCTAGTGTGAGACAGCTATGTGTTCTCTCTCCTTCCACAGGCCCCTGCGATTACGTGCTTCTCAAGCTCCACCCCGCAGACATCATTACTATAACGGGAAAGACCTTGCGGGTCCAAGCGGACAGGGTACTGGATGATGTCGCCAGGAGCCAGGCGCCCCGCTACAGGTAACCCCCATCCAGATTACTGTAACTGCCCCAGCTGTGCCTGCCTGACTCATCACTCTCACTTTGTGTCACTCACATTCTTTCGCTCTGTCTTGTTCTGTCTCTCTTATCTTGCCTGTTTCATGCTGTCTCTTGTTTTCACTCCATTGCTGTCTCTCTCATGTTCTGTCTCTCTAGCTTGCCTGGCTGTCTTGCATGCTTTCTCTTACCCATGCTCTGTCTCATTCTCTGTCTGTCTTGCCCCTCCCTCATACATCTGTGCCTGACCCAGCATCCTCTCCTACTTTGCCTTAACCCGCTGAGTGCCAGAGGGGCAATGCATTGGATACCCCTCTGGCACTTAAAGGGTTACTTTCATGATATATCACTGTCTTTTTATGTTTGTATGTTGCTTTGAATCTCGTTATATATTTATATATATATTTGCACCTCTCTCTCTGTCTTTGTCTGTCTGGGACTGTTTATCTCCCTCTCTCTGTCTGTCTCTCTTGGTCTGTCTGGGACTGTTTATCTCCCTCTCTCTGTCTGTCTCTCTTGGTCTGTCTGGGACTGTTTATCTCCCTCTTTCTGTCTGTCTCTCTTGGTCTGTCTGAGACTGTTTCTGTCACTGTATTTCACTCTTTCTTTCTCTGTCACTCTGTCCCCACATGCCTCAGCCCTTTACTGCCCGCTATTTGAATACTCGCTCATGCCCACTCTATCTCTACCATCCATACAGAAATGACCCTCCAGGCCCCGCAGTCTCTGGTGTGACCCAAGAGCTCTCCCGTCTGGCTGATTTACCCCCTGGTTCTCTGTGCCCCCTCTGCCCTGTCAATGATCTACAGCTGAAGGACCTGGAAGTGGTGGAGGCAGTGAGCAGAATGAGAAGGCTGGAGGGGGCATTAAGTGGTTTCAGTTGTCCTAACAGCCCCAGGTTTAACACTCAGGTAGTTTGACTTCTACTCTTAGTGAGATGTTTTCCCTTCTTGTACCCAATGTATATTATTTTTATTATTGATGCCATACACAGTATCATGTCTGATTAACCCCTTTCTTTCAGTATCTACACATGGAGCAGAGATCACAGGTTGTGAATGAGCTGGATCGTCTCCGCTTCCTGACCTCGGACCAGTCTCTGAGTCTCCTGCCCGAGTACCAGCAGAGAGTCAATGTGAGGCACTAGGAAGTCAATGGGGCAGCTGGTCCAGCTGTGCAACAGTGACTAGAAGTCATGGGGGATAGCTGATTCCAGGGTGTAATAGGCACCTGAAATTGTGGTGCTGGTGGGGGTTTTCGCAGAGATCAGAAACACAAGAGATACATTTATCAGAAGAGGATAATTGGGGAGACAGTAAGAGTAGGCTGAGTCACATGACAGTCCTTAACTCTTGATAGTAATGTTTCATTTATCTCTCTCTTCTGTCCTTTCACCCATTACAGGTCCTGCGTACTCTCCAGTACATAGACGATGGAGGAGCGGTGCAGCTGAAGGGTAGAGTGGCCTGTGAGGTTAGCAGCCACGAGTTGTTGGTGACTGAGCTGGTCCTGGACGGTGCCCTGTCCCCCCTCACACCGGAGGAAATCGCAGCCCTGTTGTCCTGCCTGGTCTTCCAGCACAAGACCCAGTGTGAGCCGCGTCTCACAGACACACTAAAGCAAGTGAGTGAGAGACAAGGATGGAGCTGTGCGTAAATCCTAGTACATCAATAACGGGCCGAACGTATAAAGCCAAAAGTGGATCAATTCTGGGGAAAACTATGTCATATTTATTTAAGTGGGGCTTTAAACCCCATATTGCTTTGTATTGCATTACAGACCTTTCTACTATTTAAAATCCTAATTTACATTAATGGGAAATGTAGTCGTCCCCATATGTTTCAGTTGGTTTGAGACAGAATTGGTTCACTTTTCTTTTGTGCATATGGCCCTTAATGATTTTATTTATAAACCCTACTACAAATTGGGGTGTATGTGTGAGCTTCCAGTTTATTACAGGGAATATACCAGTTTATGGATATAAGAATGAACACACATATCTCCACTATTTACACTGTGTTCCGCTAACCTTCTCAGGGTGTGAAGAAAGTGCGTGAATTGGCCGAGCGCTTGGCAGTGACACAGAGGGAGTGTGGCCTGCGGGAGTCAGTGGAAGACTTTGTGGCTCAGTACAAGTTTGGGCTCACTGAAGTTGTGTACGAATGGGCTCGTGGCATGGTAAGTAGGGTGAGGGGAATGGCATGGAAATTGGGCAGTGATGAGGTTAGACGGGTTATCTGCCCAGGATGCTATGCAGAAACTATAATAGAGAGGGAAGTTCTGCCCAGGATGCTGTGCATCAGTAGTAGAGAGGAGTACTTAGCCCAGATGATGATGATCAGTAGTAGAGAGTAAGACTCTGCCAATATGCTGTGTACCAATAGTAAAAAGGAATACTCAGCCCAGATGCTGCCCAACAGTAATATCGAGGAAGAAGCTGCCCAGGATGCTTTGCACTAATAGGAGGGAGAAAGACTCAGTCCAGATGCTGTGCACTAATAGGAGGGAGAAAGACTCAGTCCAGATGCTGTGCTGCAATAGTGGAGCGAGAAAGACCTAGCTCAGATACTGTGAACCAATAGCAGAGAGTGACAGACTCAGCCCAGATGCTGTGCACGTATAGTAGAAAAAGACACACTCACCGCAAATGCTGTGCACCAATAGTACAGAGAGAGAGACACACACACAGCCCAGAGGCTGTACACCAATAGTAGAGAGAGAAAGACAACCTAGATGCTGTGCACCAATAGTAGAGAAAGAAAGACTCAGCTCAGACATTGTGAGCTTATAGCAGAGAAGGACAGACTCAGCCCAGATGCTGTGCACCAATAGTAGAAAGAGACCTTCACTTCAAATGCTGTGCACCAATAGTAGAGAGAGACACTAAGCCCAGATGCTGTGCACCAATAGTAGGGAGAGAGAGAGACTGAGTACAGAATATGTGCACCAATAGTAGAGAGAGAGTGACTTAGCCCTGATGCTGTGTACCAATAGTAGAGAGGCAGCCTCGGCTCAGATGCTGTGCACCATCTAGAATCTAGCCCATCGAGTTTGCCCATTTCCCTGAGGTAGACAAATGAGGCAGATGGAGAACTCAGGCTAGCAGAGACTTTACTGCTTAGGGGTATGTGTCCAACCCAAGAATAGCCCAGCTGTATGTGTGTATATGCATAGTGGATTAAGCAGCTTTCCCATCCTGTTTCCAGCCCTTCTCTGAGATCATGACACTGACAGACATCCAGGAAGGTCTGATTGTGAGGTGTGTTCAACGGCTGGACGAGGCCTGCCGGGATGTACGCTCTGCTGCACGCCTGGTCGGAGATGCTACACTCTGTGCCAAGATGGATACCGCCTCTCAGCTCATCAAGAGAGACATTGTCTTTGCTGCCAGCTTATACACCCAGTAACTTTTCGCCAAGATGGTGAGTACAAAACTCTTGTGTTTATTTCCCTCTTTAACTATCATGTAAACAGTGTACTTCTTCCTCATGTTAAGAGTAGTAAAACTTTATAATAAAAATATATATATTTTGAAGGACTTTTCCCATTGAATAAAACAAGGGTACTTTACTGCCAGGAGATGCTTGGTTCCAAAGATATTAAGCTTCAAGCCTTTTTAATAGTGCCCCCGGTTCTCCAAACAGTTATTCTATTGCATTCTATGGGAGAGATGAGCCACTGACTACAGCTCTCTATAGAAAGTGATAGTAACTTTCTTTGTGATGATCTGGACTATTATAACGGTTTAATAAGGAGCAATCTGCAAGGAGAGTACCTTGTTTACTCAGCAGGAAAACCCCTACAATATGTTTACTTATTCATAATCCAACTCTACTGATCCTTTAACTGCCACTGAGATATAAACTTCTCTTACAAATAATTCCATGCCTGAAACAACCCCTTATGTTTACGGCATGGTAAACTTGTAATTCAAATGGAAACTATCTGTAAGAATAAATGGCATTTAATTTGTTTGTAGTCGGACCTCTTTGCGCTGAGGTAAATAACGGCAGAATATTGCTCCCTGCCGTCGTAGAATAGGCCTAAGAGAGGGCCTATAAGAGAGAGAGCGAGAGAGAGAGGGGAAAAAAGGGGGGGGGCACCCGGAAAAGTGGGTGGGGACCGTACAACCCCAACGGAGATCACCCAAGGTGAGTGACCCGCTATAAGAGGAGATACCCGGTCCTCCCACAAATCCAGGCTAACCAATAGCCTTTCACTTATCAGACTTTCCCAGGTCGGTGCTCTTCATACAGCAGTGAGGAATCGGTATCTATATTCTTCCACTTAAGTCTGTTCCTGCCAATCAAAGAAGAACTACATTTGGCAGACTTATCCTCTTCTTGCATTGCTCAAGAAATCACCATTTTTGGGGCTAGGTAGTAACTAGGGAGGGAATGGTCAGGGAGGTTCTGGATTTTTACTGTTTATTGTGACTATATATTATACAAATATGGACTTCCAAATGGAGATATGCAGCTGCAGACTTTCAGTGTAAAGAAATAAAAAAGATAGGAAAATATGGGAATGAAAAGGCTTCTATAATAAACTATAGATCCTCTATCTTAGATCCCTGAAAAAACTTTCAAATACAAAGCAGTTTAAAGAGCCTAAATTTAGAATGATAAATACGAGAACACACTGACACTATATAAACAGAATAGCAACATATACATATAATATACTAAAAATTAAGCATGTATTAAAACCTCTGCCGCCGCCGATTTCTCAATCAAAATGATCAGCATAAAACCCACGTGTATCTCCAGTATGCTGGTATAGTAGGTCATGTCTACTCATCGTAAGACACATTGATGTCTTACCCTATGTGTACCCACAACCGTGCTACTGAAATGTAAATATAAACTTTCAAAGGATACTATAATATATATCAAACCCCTCTGTGTATAAAATGTCTCAACAAAATAGGATTTTAGTGTTTTGTCTGTTAAAACATTCTCTCTTTAGTCCATATGGAACAAAGGTACCATGAGAGTTGAGACCCTCCTCCTGGAGGGCAGGAGATGTGGACTAAAGAGAGAGGATGTAACAGGTAAGAACACTAAAATCCTATTTTCTCTTATGTCCATTATGGAAAACAGGTACCATGGGGATATACCAACACTAAGCTCTCAGAGGCGGGAAAGGACCTCATGCACATCCCCATGATACTGTAGTTCCTCAGGGCTATCTAGTATCTGAATAACCCAAGCAACAAGTGTCAGCAGACACTGAACTTACACAGCACACACAACAAAATCCAACAGGGCTCAGAAACTACTGAACAACTGGCGGAAAAAAGGTGTGCAGGTCTCTAGACAGGCAAACCGCCTGCAGGACCTTCCGTCCAAAGCTGGCCTCAGCCAAGGCCAGGACAATGACATGGAAGTATTTGGTGAAAGTGTGCATGGAGGACCAAGTTGCTGCCTTGCTCAGCTGTTCAGCCGAGACCTGGTTCTTGTAGGCCCAAGAGGCACCCACAGACCAAGTGTAGTGCCCTGTGATCTTAAAGGGAACAGGTTTCTTCCAAATCCCATACGCCTGGCATACGGTAACCTTGTTCCAAGAGGCAGCAGTGACCTTGGAGGCAGCCTGACCTTCAGGCTGTGGTGGTCTTGGACTCAAATGACTTAGGTAAAGTTTGGTTTGGTTTTACCTCCATATTGAAAGGTCTCCCCTGACGTGTTAGGTGTAGATTGTCTGGAAATGCCTCTGTAGTCTCTGTTGCTATGTATGTAGAGCTTTTCTTTTTTAAATCAAATTTTCAGGGTCTGTTTTGTGGTAAAAGAACGTTGATTGTTCTGCATGACCAAGCCGAGGCAAATGCTGCCCTAATTATAGCTCCCTAGTTTGTTGAATGCATCAGTTATATTATCTACAGTATATCTGAGTGCCACCGCACTCTCTACTGGTATGGTTGTATGTTTGGACAGTATTGAAACTGTGGGGTCCACTACTGGTGGAGCTGACCATAATTCAACTTTTTATTGAGGGGAAAGTATATCGGTCTGTACATTTTTTTGGATATTACTAAGGATTTATCTGGATTGTGCCATTCATCCTGAATTATCTGATCTCATTCCGCATATGCTAGGAAGGTAATTAAAGATTTCTTTTTGCGTTTAAAGAATGATTTGGGAGAAGTATCCTTACTGTTATGATGCTTGTAAAACCTCTTACATTGCTTTTATCAAAGATTCTGTAGATTCAAAATCTTCCTCTTCCTTAGCAGGCCGCTCAGATAATGAATGAGTCAGTTCAGACTCTATGCTATGTATCTCTCCTTTATCAGAGGATCCCAGATAAGACACAGATATGTCATTAATTAAATCAACTGGTGGTGGTCTTTTCTTTGGCATCTTTTATATCTCTGTTAGCCATTTTCCCAACACTTTTTTGAAGAGTATTTGCAATATAATCTGGTGAGGCTCTAGCCCACTAAGGTTCTAACTTTGGAGGATAAGCTGTAGATGTATGAGCTAAATGCTTGTCAGAATTTGCATATTTAGTGCATTTTAAATTTTGATTGCTAGATAACATATTGCCACATACTGAACAAGAGACTGAAGAGCCTTTACTGCTTAGATTTATGATCTGTCATTGTCTTGTCATTGTACCAGGAATATATATTAATTCCTTCATTTATTTTACTAGTTGAACAGCCAGTTACACGGGCCACAGTGCCACTGCCACCCGGTCACGGGGCAGTCACGCGCAGTAGAGACTGCCCGCACCACGGCTGATACAGAGCTGGACGCTCCTTCGGAGCGCCCAGCTCTGTATCAGCCGCGGCGCGGGCAGTTTCTACTGCGCATGACTGCAGCATGCGCAGCAGTGTCTACTGCGCATGTCACGGCGTTACACACAATTTAGCAAATTATTATATAGGATAAATCACTTCAGACAGACTTAATAGTGTCTTAGTAAGAGGAGAGAATGGGCGCGTGCACATAACGTGCGTGCGCTCTGTGTATTGCGTAATGTCTGCCACTCAGCCAAGAATCCTGGCTATCATGTAAAGCGTTTATAAAGGCACTTCCGTTCTCATAGTAAAAGGATACTGTAACTTGGATACCACAATGCAGTTATCTTGAATTCATCTCTCTCATTCTGGTTTTCAGTCGGGGCGAGCGAGCACTGTTGATATGGTCTTACTAATTGTTGCTTCTTGTCTATCTTTGAATTTAAATAAATTGCACAGCATTTCTTTTTTTGTTTTTTCATGTCTCCTCCTCACTGATAGTTTTCATTGTCCCCAGTATATTAGTTTCCCTAAGTATAAGTACTGTTCCAATGGAAGCAGCAACATTTACCAGTGGGATCCCAGGTATAAGGACTCTCCTCACAATGTGAAGGTCCTTCTGTGCTGCTTATCTCCCAGTTGGTTCAATACATGAATTTAAAATCCATAAAAATAAACTGAATAGATAAACTGGAATAAAATAAAATCCTTATTTTCCCTGGAGGAGGGATATAGGTATCTGGAAGTGGTAAGAGTTTCATTTAGAATGTCCTGCCTCTTATAGGTGGACATTCATTGTTCTAGCATTCAATAGATCAGGGCTGTCCAAGCTCAGTCCTCAAGGGCCTCCAACAGGTCAGGATGTAAGGATTTCCCTTATTAAGTACATGTGAGTTGATCAGTGGATCATTCATTGTGACTGACTCACCTGTGCTTAATCAGGGAAATCCTTACATCCTGGCCTCTTGGAGGCCCTTGACTGAATTTGGACAGCCCTGTAATAGGGTAGTGTTTTATAGTATATCCATTTTTGTTGACACATTTATTTTGTATACAGAGGGGTTTGTGTATGTATTATAGTATTCTCTGAAGGTTTGTATTTATATCAGGGCTCAAAATTTCCACTCGCCACTAGCCAATGGCGAGTGAAAATTTAGCCCTGGCGAGTAGAAATTCAGCCCTGGTGGGTATGTTTTGGCTTGCAGTGGTGAGTAACTTTTCAGGTCTGGCTAGTAGCAAAGGAGTTCAAGTTTTAAGCCCTGATTTATATGTTGGTGGCACAGTCACGGGTACACATAGGATAGGACATAAAGTGTGTCCTCCATTGAGTAGATGTGAACCACTACTCCGACATATTGGAGATACACATAGGTTTTATGTTGGTAGTTTAGACTGAGATCACAATGCTGGCAGAGTTTTTATTATTGTGTTCTCGTATTCATCATTTGAAATGTAGGTGCTTTAACCTCTTAAGGACTGTATGATGTGCCAGGACCATCACCTGCTTTGTCTCTTAATGACCGGTGACAGTCCTGGCACTTAACGTACTTTTTACTTACAGCACTCCTGTAAATAAAAATGGGGTCAGAAATTGACAGCTCCAAGATCGGAGAGGTCTCTCTCTGACACCCTTTCAGTGCACTGGTACATGTAGCTTTTACCGGCGTGTCGGCAAGGCTCAGAGCTTTCATTAAGGGAAGGTAACTTCCCTAGACCACTGGTCCTTTGTACTTTATTGATAAATATACCTGACGGCTGTATGAAAGTCTTCTACTTCGGTAAAGGTGTCCATACAAAGGGTGATCTTGGTTGAAGCCAACCAGAAATTCCACCTCTGAGCGATCAGATTGCTGACACACACACACACACACACATACACTGACACTGACTAACCAAAATCGCACCAGTTTGGTCAGTCCAACTTGATTTATGTAGCCCGTACATAGTGAGATAACCAGCCAATCTGGTCCATTTCAACCAGATTAGACTGAATTGGCCAACAGAGTTGCCATGTGTATGGACACCTTAACTCTATTAAACAAATTAAATTCTTATTCCTAAAACAGTTAGTGCCCTTTAAGGAGACTGATTCACAGCATTAATGCCAGCCTCCTATTTTATGTTCCCTGTTAGCAGAAAATTAGAGCCAGCTGATCGGCCAGACCAAAATGATCTTCATAAGACTATAAAATGTTTTCTCTTTTGCAGAAACGTGATGAAAACGGATCCGAGGGACAGAAGGCAAACTAACCAACGCCCATCGGGTAATGCAGAAAAGCAGATATACTAAAAGACCAGGAGGAACCAACTGCGCCGTAGGGGTCAAATACAAACGCGTCACTGATTAAAATGGGCCTTTTAACCCCTCTAATACTAGAGAGGACCTCTCTAACATTCAAGGGGTTAAAGTGGAACTTTCACGTTAATTCAAATTTGCATATTTTTAAAACTGCATAAAAAACTGCCTATGAGTCACGTTCAACAAAAGTCCAGCAAATGTACAATTCAGGCGATATTCACACTTCTTTCATGTGCTAATTGCGGCACCCGCGTGTCATCAGGCATTTTCATATGCTATTTAAGCTAATCAATTATGTTTCATATGCTAATTAAGCTTGTTTAGTGACGTGTCATATGCTAATGATGGTTTCAGTGACATTTCTTATGCTAATGAAGCTTTGTGCAGTACCAGGTAATGTTCTCTTTCACTTTGCCAAGAAACAAAAAGTGTCACTACCTCCTAAACTATACATCTGCTGGACTTTTACCTAACATAACATATAAGCAGTTTTTGATGCAGTTTTCAAATATGCAGACTTGAATTAAGGTGAACATTCCACTTTAAATGCTCAATATTAATCCATGGGAATTTAGGGGATTTTGAATTATCCCCATGGTACAATTAGCAATTCTGGACAAACCAGTTATTCTTAATACAGCCTTAGTCTGGTATCCACTCATATATATAGCGTAGCTTCCATCTGACAAGACACAACAAAATGGCTTTCACACTTCAAGGCTCTTCAGGTTTAACCTCTGTGAGGTTCGCCCTCTGTCATATCAGCTATTTATAAGAGTGAGTCTCAGGTCCATGGTGTTCTCGGACACAGATCAATTCGGCTGTGTTCGTGTATCTGACACAAAGATCACTTTAGTTTCAAAATATATAAGATCCACAGGATCGTGGCCTAAGACAATACAGGCCTGCTTGCTGTAAATTACAGTAACGTTACTGATAATAAAACAATATTCAGTCTAAATGCTTGCTTTATGTCATGATTCATGGTTCTGTGTTTTGCTAATCAAGGGGTGTCTTGGTAAAATCAAAGGAAAAAAGGAATGGGATTTGTATCAGTCGTGTACTATTCCCTAATAAATGTGATGCTAAAGAAGTCATACTGTTTAAAGGGTTAGTAATGGATTATTTTTACTAAAATGAATATTGTAGATCTTTTTAAAAAGGAAATCAGTTGATGCCAGTCCTATCTCTCAAACTATACAAGTTTGAGAGATATAAGATTCTAAAGTTACCGCCTCTTTCATAGACATCAGCGTGCTAGCGGACAGAAGGAGACACGCTTTGTAGACTGTTCCCATGAAGCATTTTGGTTTAGATTGCACTGTTTCGGCTCTGCTGAAGAGCCGCCAGCCGGTACCAGGACCAAGATCTGCTTCTGTCAGCTAGAGGCTGATGTTTATGAAAGGGGCAGGAGGGGGGAACTTTAGAACCTTATATCTCTCAAACTATACAAGTTTGAGAGAGAGGACTGGCATCAATTGATTTAGTTTTTAAAAGTCTACAATATTCATTTTAGTAAAAATAATCCATTACTATCCCTTTAAGGCACTGCTACTCAAACCACTTTGTCTGAACCCCTAAGCAATTCCCAACATAAAGTCTGTAATCCTATTTCTGCCACCAATTTTGACATATGATAGGATATGTCACCAACAAACTTAAACTAAGAGCAAGTCTTTGCATCATTTACCGTGATCAGTGTCTCAGGCCTTCTTAATCAGAAGAAAGAGCCATGTCTTTGATACAGAAGATAAGCCTCACAATCGGAGCAGGAGCAGCTTGTGGACACATCACTGCCTCCTTCTGGTACCTTATTGTTACTACTAAGTACTCACCAGTAATGGAACCTCATATCTGTACTACTCTAGTGATTTTTGGAGATGGAGGGTCCTTCTCCCACAATTAGCTACATTTTGGTTCTACTGAAAAAAGTAAAGCAAATGCTGTATTTTGGCTTGGGATCTAGCGACCTCCATAATGCAAAACAGACAGAATGGATCACTACAAAGTCAAGAGTAACATATACAATAGATAGTCACCAAGGCATTGAGGCCCAGCAAGCCCACTGCCAGTGTCAAGAACCACAGAGAGGTTTCATTAAACCAACACTGGATGGGAGCGATTGGACATTTAGTTTGGGGGCGGTATCAGAGTTTAATTCTCCTTTAATATGGTGATTGTACAGTCTCATTCATAAGCGACCATTAAGGACCACAGGGCATTTTTTTTTCCTTGCAGTGTAGCTGCGCAGTGACCTCGGAATTCCATGATGTGCCAGGACGGTCACTGGTCCTTAAGTGCTGGATAAGGCATGACGGACCTGGCATGTCAAGGGTTCTTAAGGGGTTAAAGACAGCTTGGTCCAGGAGAGGGGTGCACTGTAGAACCAAGGCACTTTTGTTTTTTCGAGGAACGTGCTTGGTGATCACAGCGTGCCATATAGGGGGGCAACCGTGACAGTCCTGGCACATCATGTGTCGTTACACGTGCCAATCTGCTGACACTGAGGGACAACTGGACTCTGTAAAGAAAACTCTCCCTTAACTCTTTGAGTGCCTGAGCGGTATGCAATGCGTTGAGTACCCCTCTGGCACTGAAAGAGATAAAACACCCCAGATTTCTGTTTCTTGGTCAGTAAGAAGCAAACCAATTAGACCCAGGGGATAAATTAAATCATTGCTCTGCAATGTGTTACGTACCCCTCTGGCACTCAAAGGGTTAATAGGGGATTTTAACCCCTTGAATGCTGGAGAGGTCTCTAACACATTGCAAAACACTGAAGACCTATCCAGCATTCAAGAGGTAAAACGCCCATTTAAATCACTTGACGTTTGGTATTATTCGTTTTCCTCCTCGATGCTGTTGGTTCCCCCCAAAACTACTTCTCCTTAGTTTCCTAAATACAGCCCTTAAGTCACTTGCTGGGTATGTGCCTATTTTACTCCTTTAACATTTTGAGTGCCAGAGGGGAACCAAAGCATGAAAAATGAAACGTGTCATCTACACCTAAATCTCCTGTACTACGTACTAGTAACAATTATCTAGTTGTAGGCCTAAAATCTAGTCTATACTAATAAAAAAGCAGCAGTCATGTGAAACAAATTCTGTCTGTCTGGCACACACACCCAGAGGCAGCAGTAAGGAGGAGTTATTCAAATCTCTTCTATACTGCCTGTCCTAGTAGTACAACTATGGGGACAGGAGTGGCCACAGGGGGGCGTAGCCTCATTTCAAAATCTCTGCACTCTGTTAACTCCAACCAACTCCTTCTACACACTGCCTCCCTACACCTTCCACACCATTTGCCTTCTCTGTTCTCATACTTTGGCCTTCTCCCCTGTACTTCCGCCCACCCTCCTCCAGTGCTCGTATGCTGTGCGCCAGTAAGGAACCTGCCCTGAAAGAAAATATCAACCACGCTTTTTGTCATAGCAAATGTCCAAGTCTTTCCTCACCACCCTATTGCCACTTCTGCCTCTGCGTACATCACCTCCCCTTTCACCACAGACAATAACAGGAGCTGTACTTCACCCCCTCATCCACTGTAAGTAAAGGAGCCAAAGACACAACTTGGCCCATGCAAACATCCACTGCAGACACAGCATGCACATGCACTTACTTTTAAGGGGTTAATTGCATTCTGCCTGCCTCTCGCATCCTCACCGGCACTTTTTTGTAATGCAACACCTGTTACAATCCTCCTGCACTAGGCAGCTGTGTTTCACACAGGCTGCTGTCAGGTTGTATTTTAAAAAAGTAACACACAACCGATCGGCATGGTCGCTTAACCCCATCCCGCCCGCGGACGTACATGTATGTCCTCACCGGATGTCCTAGGAGGACAGAGAATGTACATGTACGTCCCGGATGCCATTCACTAGAATTGCAAAAAAAAAAAAAAAATTCCGGTTCCGGACTCCCTGAACGGCGTGCAGCCGCGGGGGGAGCCTGGAATTCCATGATGGTCATAGTACATCATGGGTCGTTGACTCAGATCGACCAATGACGTACTATGACCGTCAAGGGTCGTTAAGGGGTTAAAGAATCGCTTCACAGTGGTATGTGGCCAAAGAGCCACACCTAAGTCCTTCTGTTATACACAATAATCATATAGATACTAGCAATACTGGCACGGCTTTGCCCACGTGGTTAAAGCAGAACTTTCACCTTGTATAAAGTCACCCTCCAATAATTAAGCGTATGGCGACTAGCTTCATAATAGTTTATTACCTCTCAGAAGGGAAATATTCTAAAGTAATCCTTAACCTTCGGAGGCCGGAAGCCAGACATCAGCGCAGACATCTTGTCTTAGAGACATCTATGCACCTGCACTGTCAGTCCTGTCTCCTCTAGGAGGCATTGCATGTTACCTTAACGTAACCAGAAGGGACTGACGGCGCAGGCACGCAGAAGGCACCAACATGTTCATCAGGCTCCAAAAATTAAGGCTCACTTTAGAATCGGGTACTTCTGAGATGTAATCAAACTATTATGAAGCTATTCGCCATATGCTTAATTACTGGAGGGCGACTATACAATGTGAAAGTTCCGCTTTAACTAGGGTGGCAAGACCTCACCTTTAACCAGGGACACATATGAAAACTGCATTCTGCAGGGCTGATTTGATTTCAGAGCATTCCTGAAATATGCCTATTTCCTATGCGTCCCCAGTTAAAGGTGAGGTCTGGTCAGCCTAGCTTTAACCCCTTAGTGACCGGCCGCACGGGCACGCGCCCAGCACTTAACGGCTGCCGAACTTTTTTTGCCATTACTTAAAGTGACTTCCGGGGCGTACATGCACGTCCTCTGTCCACCGGGGACATCTGCTCGGGACGTAAATGTACGTCCTCGGGCGGTAAGGGGTTAATAAAACAAATTAAAAAACAAAGGTCCCATGTGATACATGCCTGGCACTAATAAGATTATAAACGTGGATTTTCACGTAGGACTATTTTCCCCTGACATCCAGGTGAATCCAAAAAGAAAACATGTTCTTAATGAGTGGATTGTAGAATTTTTGGTGCTTAGCCATTTCAAATCCAAAACCGTGTGCAACACATTGAAAAGCACTATGTTACACAACTCTACATCAGTGTGTGTGTGAGAGCGTTAGGGTGTGAGCCTATGTGACAGAAAGTGTGTTAGTGTGTTTGAGCATGCATGAGTGTAGTGTGTGTGTTTTGCGTGGTGTGTTTTGCATATTGCATTTTGTGTATAACTTTCTGCACATAGCATTTTTCATAGAGCGTTTTACATACAGTAATTTGTGTATAGCTTATTGCGTTTTGCGTATAATGTTTTGTGAATTACGTTTCGCATAGAGATTTTTGGGCATAGGACTTTACTCATATAGTGTTTTGCGTATAGCATTTTGCATGTAGCTTACTGTGCGTAGGCTTGCGTTTTACGTATAGAATATTGCACATAGCATATATCGTTTTGAGTGTTGCATAAGGCATATATCCTACTGCGTACCTCTTTAGGAGATATTAAGGGTCCATACCTCCCAAGTGTCCCTCTTTAGGAGATAATAGGGGCCTGTTTCTCCCAAGTGTCCCTGTTTAGGAGATAATAGGGGCCTATTTCTCCCAAGTGTTCCTCTTTAGGAGATAATAGGGGCCTGTTTCTCCCAAGTATCCCTCTTTAGGATGGACAGTCCCTCTGTGAGACTCAAATCCCTCAGTCCCTCTTTCCCACCCAGGTGTCCCGCTTTTTAGGAGATTAAACTGTGTGGTGTTTGTATAAGTGAATCACATTGCTCCACAGCAGTAAAACTCACATTAATGTTTAATCTTCAGCAGGGGAGGACTGGCAATTTGAGGCCTTGGGGGGCAAATACAATCTACTGGCCCATTTCTTCAGTCTCTCCAGCCCACTGTCCCAGCCTATCCCCTTTAGTTATTTTTAATGTTGGCATTCATACTGTTAAGTAAGGCAAATGAGACCACATAGCTTACCTTTCAAATGCGGCTACACTAGTGATACCATAGAGCTTACAATGTAAGTACAGTAACATGACTGATACCATAGAGCTTACAAGGGAAATAAGTTATGCTGCTAGTGTATCTCTATTTGCATTGTAGCTCTTTGGTATCATTTGTGTAGTTCCATTTCAATTGCAAGCTCTGCCATTTAGTAGTGCAGCTCCATTTACAGCAGCAATTGGGAGATTGAGTGAGGCAGTGACCCACTGGCCCAGACATGTGACCAGCCCAGAGGGCAATTGCCCCTCTGCCCCCCAGGCCAGCCCTCCCCTGACCTTCAGCATCTGTGCTTGTAAATGAGTCTGTGTAAATGAAATACTCTGCTGTAGCTCTAAATCATTCATTCATTTAAACAGAGGTGTCAGTAGGTCATGAAATAACCTTGGAATTCTCAGTAATGCCCCTTCCACCAGCCACACCCCCAGAAACACCACATAAATCAAAAGTGTCCCTCTTTGGCCATTTGAAATGTTGGGAGGTGAGATGATGTCCCTCTTTTTTTTTTTTTTTAGGAGATCCGACTGTGTGGTGTGTATATAAGTGTATCACATTGCTGCAAAGCAATACAACTCACATTAATCGTTGTGTAAACTTCAGTATATGTGTTTATACATGTATGTAAATAAAATGTTCGTTTTGTTACAAATCATGTATCAGTTACACAAAGAGGTATCAATAGGTCATGAAATGAATAACCTAAAAATATCAGTAATGTCCCGCCCCCCAGCTACACCACCTGAAACACAAGTGTCCCCTTTTAGCCATATGAAATATTGGGAGGTATGTAGTTGTAGAACTGCAGATTTCCTCAAGGCACTTGTGCGAGGGAAAGGATAGTAGTTTAGGCACGAAATTCTTATCACTAGAACTGTCTATTGACTGTAGTGACACAAGGTGACGTCTGTGAAGAGCTACAACAAAATGGGAACACGCTTTAGCTCGCCTTCACGCTCCACTAAAATGGCGCTACAGTCCAGCTTCTGGTTTAGATTTCCTTTTAGTGGTGTCAGCGCCCCCCTGCGCTTTTTCCCATTGTAAACAGAGTCACTAACAGACAATCCGGCGAAAGCTTATAGTGGGATTCCATTGGCTGCGCTGCCGAATTCATCTCAGTGGTCGGGATAAGCAGGAAATGTCCGATTGGTTGGCGGGATATGTTTATCCATGACGTAGAAAAAAAGCGACCAGCAGTGTGGTGTGGTAAATATGCTGTATTATTTTAGAGACTAGATTTAACCCTCTGAGTGCCAGAGAGGTATCAAACCCACTGCAGTGCAATGCATTGGATACCTTTCTGACGCTCATAGGGTGAAGTAAGGCTTACCCAGCTCCACGGAGCATATGGATAGATAAAAAGTTGATTAACTGCGGGGCAAACCAACCGCAAAATAATAGGGAACAGATAAAACACTTCAAATATTGATATTGTTTTAATCATTCGAGTGCCAGAGTGATATCCATCTCATTGCAGCGAAATGCGTTGGATACCTCCCCGGCACTCAAAGGATCAGTGGGGTTTTTACCACATTGACTGCCAGAGAGGACTTCAAATGCGCCAGGGTCCTCTCTCGCATTCAGTGGGCTAAAATCACATTTTAAATCAGTGAGGTATTCATATTTGCGCCAGGTGGGGTTATCATTGAATTACTCCATTTTTATGATTGTGCATATGACCTTAAGTGTCTTGTATCCATCCACCTTATCTATATGTATTTAATATGTGTACATCAAACTTATTTTTATGATAAATATGTAGAATATTGCTAGTATCACCTAATACTTAATTTTATTTCGGTATATGGTGCTGATTTTATATTCTACAATAGAATTCCAGCTATATGAAGTTACTAATTGTATTTATATAACTGGATCAATTATGTTGAGCCATTTAAGTTCCAGAGAGGTATATAACACAATGAATGGATGTGGTAGATACCTCTCTGACACCAAAAGGTTTTTGATGCGACCAGACATTCCCTTTGATGTAGTAGTACACAATGTGAATACGCTCTATAAGTAAGTCTCTGATGCACTGAACTTAATATCTAATGTGGTATCTGAGCCCCAGGCCAGTCTCATGACATCCCTGAATCCTTATAACAAAACAGTCAAGACACTTCAACTTTAGAGTCTGTGATTTAGTTTAAGGCATAGGTCACACAGGTGTATTTGTTTACTGCTACTTTGTTGCAAAAAAAACAAAAAAAAAAAAAAAACTTTCACAGAATAGATACCATTGTTGTCTGTGTGGTGGCTCACATGGTTTACAGCAACACAGTTGCTAATGTGAATGGCCCCTAAATCAGCTGGCTGGTTTGGGTTGATGGGTGTTGTAGCCCCCAACAGCGGGAGTGCCTCTTATTTAAACATTGCCTTTACTTACTGTGACTTTATTGATGGGTATAAATATGTAAGATACTTTTATATGGTGATATAGAGGCAGCTAGTAATTTATAATAACTTGTCTGTCTATCCACCCAAACACCAGCTTCTTCCCCTTAATCAGGTGGTATCCAACCCAAGCATCATGGTCCTACTTCCAGCCAGCCTGACAGAGGAAGAGGAAACTCTGCAGAGAAAGTTTGCAAAGCTGAAGAAGAAGGTAACTGCACTTATGGTGTCTTGTTAGTCAAGACAGAAATCATGAAAAGTGAGGTCTGTTCTTGAAAATGCAGAACTGGTCAGTTTGTATTGGCAGTATATCATGTCTCATACTTACACAGCTACCTGTTGGAGCCAGTCCAGATACAGCAGGCATTACCAATGTGCAGAATAGAGTGTGGTAACCAAAATGCAGGAGTGAAAATATCCTAGCAGCGTGGGAGTCCAACCTTCTAAAATTTTACTTCTGGATCGTAGCTTTTTGGGGTTTTATGTACGAATGTTATTTAGTAGATCCAAATACTAATATATGTATATATGTATGCGGGTATATAATATATATATATATATATATATGAAAAAATATTTTTGTCCTGCCAAAAGGATGTTCTATGCGAGATGAAGCCACATAATTCACATTAATCCTTTGCATGCTATAGACATCTCCACTGGTACTTTTCATGCAGCTAATGCAGACTTTTTTTCTGTTAAATCATCCTTTTATTTATTGTTTTAGTGTTTTGTACAACAGTACCAGTAATTTGAGAGTTTTATAGATTCGAACAGTGGTGGGCAAAAGTTAGGTCCTCCTGCTGCTATCTGACTACAACTCACAACATTCCCTGCCAGCATTTGGCTGACAGGGAATCACGGGAGTTGTAGACTGGCAGCAGCTGGAGGGATTCACACTGTCCATCCGTGGATTAGAGTGGTTTCTCTTTGCTTAATACCTCCGCCTCAGTGTCTCTTTGTCCATCTCGCTCTCTCTGCAGAAGAAAGCTCTGCTCGCTCTAAAGAAGCAAACGTCCACTAACCAGACCAGTCAGGCTGGAATCAAGAGATGTGAGTGATCTTTATCTTCATGCCACTCATCATATGTAATAATAGGAGAAATAACCTGGCATTGCACATGGTGTTTATTATATACATATAGTTTACAGAGTCAGTTTTACCGTGGTTGGTAAGTGTGAATATATAGCCTTGTTCTGCTTTTTCATTAGTAGTCATAGGACCACACATACACTGCCTGACGCCCCACCTTGATCTACTGTCCACTGTATCACATATACACTGCATGACACCTCAGCATTGTTCCTTGAACCACTGTTAGTCACAGAAACACCCATATACTGTTTGCCATTGAGCCTTGTTTCCTTGTCCACTTCTAGTCCAACAACTAATGCTGAGGGAGCTTGCTGTGCAAAGTACACCCCTCTGGGTGTGCAGTGGTGGACCTGCCCACATTCTTCTTCACAACATACTGAGGTCACTGTGTATTATAATGTGGGCAGGTCCCTGTCCGAATACAGAGATGAGCAGGTTGCAACACTGCAGTGTATTTAACACAGGGGAGGGGGGAGAGAGTGTGCACACCTCTATATTCTGGAGGTCACTAGGTACCTGCTGACCCACAATTACTTTCTCTTTGGTGGTGGGTTCTACTTCCAGAGGCTCAAGACTTCTATGGGTGCACAATTTGCGCCCTCCTACACGAACCTATTTATGGGTTGGTGGGAGGAGTCCCACGTCTTTGGGGCTAGTAACCCACACAGGGAGAGTATAGTCATGTTTGGCAGGTACGTAGATGGCCTCTTGTTTATTTGGCGTGGTGATACCTCAGAGATACAAAATTTTTTGTCCTATTTGAATGATAAGCTTGGCCGACTTATTTGCAAACTGAAGTGAAAGGTTTCCGTTACCTCATTAAGAGGCTAGCTCTAACAGTTCGTGATGTTGATTAATACTTTAGCAGGTACGGATTGCCGTGATTGGATTGCATTTCTTTTGCCTTCTGTTTTGGTATTTTGCTCGTGCACTGCTAATATCCAAGAGACGGACTGTAGCTATTATAAGTTTTTATTAAGGTATGTTCCCTTAAAGAGCATCAGTGTCTAATGTTGCCATTGTTTGTAAGGGATAATTAATGATTTTCATTGGATTAAAGGCTGACACTATCTTTCCAATTGGCCACTCAACCTTTTAAATTAACGGGCTTGTGGGAAACTGGTTGGCATCATGATAAACCATTAAACACGCGAAACATATCAATTGGAGCAGTAACGCTGCTGCTTTAGTTGAACCCTATATGTTGCCCTCTATTTGTAAAGTGGTCTGTGAAGAATTTGCTATTAACTCGAAAATAAAGGTACAAACTTTCTGATTTTATTCAGTCTGGATACTTAGGATTCAAGCTAGTGCAGTCTAGTTTTCTACATTGCACACCTCTATGGTACTCAGAGGATTAACCACTATGATGGGGGTTTTCCTAAATTTATTATTAATAATTTGCCTCCAAGCTGATTTTTTTTTTTTTTTTTTTTTTTTTTTTTTTTTTTATGGTTCTTACTCTGTTATGCACATTTTTCTATTTTGGAAGAGTGAAACTATGGTCTGAGTCATTAAAGGAGAACTAATACCTTCTAATAACATCTCCCATTTACCTCCCTTGTGCCTTTCATAGATAACATCTTCAGTCAGTCCTAGACATCAGATTCATGGATTCACATTCTGCTAACAACTGTTATTAACCACATGAACAAAGGCGTGCCAACATTGATCATATATATAAATAAAATAAATATGTAATGCCAAATATTAAAATGCTAATAATATGGATTTGTAAACCAGTGATAAACTTCCATCCAGCTCTCTCAGACCAGCCTGCTGTGGACACAGCAACAGCTACAGAACAAGCCAAGATGCTAGTGAAGACTGGAGCCATCAGTGCTATTAAATCGGGGACCAAGAACAGCGGCTTCAAACGCTCCCGGACTCAGGAGGGCAAACTCAAGGTCATCTCTTTGTTCCCCTCACTGTGTAATATATCCGTAAACACAAGGACCTAAGTGTATACCTCCCATTGTACTATCTTCTAGGAATATTGAGTCCTAGACTGTGGTCGCTGGGACTTGGACAAAGCACTTTGTAGGAGAATTTACTCCTCCTAATAATAATTCCCCACTTGCCTTAGTGTGATTAGAAAATGCTAATGGCCCTTATGGATTTTGCAGTTGTGCCTTTGTTCAAGGGGTATCTTCAATCAGTCCTGGATGCCATGTCAATAGAGGTGGACATGACCGTTGTAGGATTTTTGTCAGAGTGGATTAGAGCACAAGAGCCTGCTTAACCCTTTGTGTGCATTAGAAGTACTTAATGCATTGTGAAGCAATGCTTTGTGTACCCCTCTGACACTCAAAGGGTTAACCAGCAGAGGTTGTGCAAAACATAGGTTTGCATATTCTCCTGGTCCTAAAAGGGTCAAGATTTACAGTGAGCAGAGTTTGTGGTCGTTCAAGCAACTGTCATGTCCGCCTCCGTGGGTGTGACATCCAGGTTGATTAAGGCAGTTATTTCTTTATCAAAGGCACAAGGGCAGAATTTATAGGGGCATTAGGGTTTTCTGGCGATATTGCAGTAAGTGGGTTGTATTTAGCAGTAGTTGTTAGCTCTCCTTTAACCATTT
This sequence comes from Rhinophrynus dorsalis, assembly GCA_037306005.1. Lineage (NCBI taxonomy): Eukaryota > Metazoa > Chordata > Amphibia > Anura > Rhinophrynidae > Rhinophrynus > Rhinophrynus dorsalis. The sequence goes on along the minus strand of CM074726.1, from coordinate 163,840,732 downwards.
GAGTGCCAGTGGGGTGCAATGTGTTGTGTACCCCTCTGGTACTCAAAAGGTTAAGAAGCAAAGCACAACTGACTCCTCCTGTCCTCTGTTTAACCCCTGGCAGCTCCATCTTCTCTTAATTTTTTTTTTTTTTATTCTGTAACACATGAGATTTGGGCCTTTTTTATTAGTTAATATTTTAACTATTTCTTTTGGTGTCTCTCCAGCTGTAGGAAACCTATAGAAAGTGTTCAGCAGATAGGATGTTGATCTACTTAAATATCTGACTGCCCTTTGGAGTTAGGAAGGAATTTTTTACCCACTTGGGGTTAAATTAGAAATTGCTCCAGAGGGGTTTTTTTTGTCTTCCTCTGGATCAGTAGGGGTGCTTTTGGCATGGGCTGGACTTGATGGACACATGTCTTTTTTTCAGCCTCATCAACTATGTTACTATGGGAACTGTAAGAATTTTTCCTGCTGAATGAAACAAGGGCACTCCTACCACTATCGGTTCAAATGTGATAACAGTTCAAATTGTCAGAAAGTGAATTACAAAATGATTATTTCTATGAAGAACAGTTTGTCAGTGACTCACCTTGCCCAGAAAATGCAACATAATAACTAATTGAAATCTGACCACTAGCAGGCACTGTTAATGTAAAAAGAAAAACAGGAAAATAAAGTTTAAATTGTAATAACACTAGAAATATGCATCTCTCAGCAGTGGGAGTAGACTTGTACTCAAGAGGAAAAGCCATACTATATATATATTTTAATAAACATTCAGTGCTTTGTTATGTTCCTTCAATTAAAAGTCAGAGTATTTAAAGGGATAGTAATGTTTCACAAAAACAACAGCTCCAATTAATCTTTATAGTATTTGGGCCATAGAGAGTGTTGATTCAATACTGTCAAAGTTGTAGTTCAAGAGTAATTGAATGATAAAGTATCCCCCCTCCCCTTTTACCTAGTGTAAGCCACTTTCCCTCAGATGTGGAATCTGGTCCTGGGACTGTACAGCTCACAGCAAGGGACAATATTCTTACTGTAAGAACAATGAAAACCCTGCCCCCTTGATGGGTTTCTCCTTATGATCACTGAAGATTGTCCTTCTTTGTGATCCATCTGGACAGTCTTGTTGCTCTGAGGTGAGCAGTGTTACATCAGTAAAAGGGGAGGGAGGGGGATACTTTTTAATTCAATTACTCTTGTACTACAACTCTGACAGTATTGAAATAACACTCTCCATGGCACAAATACTATGAAGATTAATTGGAGCTGCTTTTATTATGAAACATTACTATCCCTTTAAATTAAAAATTAAATAAATCATGGCTGACTCTCCCCACCCTATTATTAACTCTAATTACAGGTAAATGCCTGAGCTTGGACTCCGTACAGGCCTCTTTGTTGTAATTAGTTTAATTATTTGTAAAATCCTGTTCTTTCCCACAATCCTGAACCAATAAGGATATTTATCTTATAATAGATCACTGAATATCATCATCACCTAACAGAGGATGGACTGTAGTAACATTTCTGTCTTGTTCTAGGACCCTGATAAGGGCCCAGCTCCAAGCTTCCAGCCATTCCAGCGTAGTGTCTCTGTGGATGAGGAACAGGCAGAGGTAAAAATACTAAGTATGGGAGGGAGGAATTAACGAAGGTGTGTTATCACTGCAATAAAACTTACTGTATCTCCTCTGTCTCTCCTTCCTTCCTCCCAGGGTTCCAGGCGCTCTCAGAGGAAGTCACTCTATGAAAGGTGAAGTTTGTTCTCTGTCCTTTCTTTCTACAAAAAATAATAAAACAAAAAAGAAAAGAACTGGAGCACTGAATGTGTAAAACACTAAGGACAGCTAATATTGTTAACTGTTATATACGCTGCCGTGCACCTGTATCTAAACCTTACATCAATAATATAGAAAAAATTCAAATTTCAATAGATACTTTAAAAGGGCACTCTAATGTTAAAGTCACCAAGAAAGTCTTCTAATTAAATACATATTGCTTGAGGTGAATGTAATTAAAATATATATTTCTACATCATGATAACTCTTTCTTTCTCTGTGCCAGGAGAGGACAAACTGTGGCTTTTCTACTGCTATTGTACTACAATTCCCATCATCTATAACCAGCCAGCTGAAGATAATGGGAGTTGCATGCCAACAACAGTAGAATCGCAGGTCATGGGGATATGATACATGAAGGGATTCAACAATGTGCAGGAGGGAAATACAATTCAAATGAGTGGAAATGTTAGGAGGAGGTCCTAATCTAAAACTAGAGGATCAGAGATTTAGATGTAACGTAAGAAAGGTTTTCTTCACTGAGAGGGTAGTAGATAAGTGGAACAGTCTGCCAGTAGAAGTGGTAGAGGTTAATACATTGATAGAATGTAAGCATGGATGGCAAACATTCCCCAAATTCCCTTTGACTTAAATCGTTAATAAACCATTGAATGTTACAGAGGTCTCCAATGCATTGCTTTTTAATCCTTTTTAGCACTGAAGAGGTTAAAAGCACAATTTAAGGGGTGTGGTTAGATGTTTGTGGTAGGAAACATTGTTGGATGGCTTAGAGGCAAACAATCTAAATCCCTCAATATCTATCTCAAAACAGCTCATTATTGAGTTTGTAAGGGTTCTACTACATTCAGTTCACCCTGCAGAATGTTTGGAGACGAGGCTCACCCACTGTGATCTAACGCAGTGATCAATAGAGCGACATTCTGATATCGTGTGCTTATTGGTCACCACGTACATGGAGACAGTTCAATTTATAATGATGAATTAACCCCTTGTCTGCCTTTCCCTCATAATGATCCTCCTGTACCTCATAATGGGGAGTAAACCCCTTGACTGCCTTTCCCACATAACGATCCTCATGTACCTCCAGTTTACGGTGTCCTGATCCTTGGACCAGTATGAACTCTACACCCCCATTTGTTATGTCTCTCACTGCCTGTACTTCCTCCCCCTGGTGGTTGCTGTAAGTTTGGAGGTGATGGGATCCAGGGCAGGAGTCTTGGCAGTTACGGACACAAAGAATGGGGGTGTAGCGTTGATACCAGCCCATGTAGATGAACAGTGTAAACTGGAGGTACATGAGGATCGTTATGTGGGAAAGGCAGTCAGTGGGTTAAATCACCATTATATATTAAACTCTCCCCATGTATGTGGCTACCATTAGGAGTGTGATATCAGAATATCGCTCTATCGATTGGGGTGACATTCTGATCTCGGATATTTGCTTCAGGTGATATTTTTAACACTATTTTTGTTGACCTCCATATAGATGGCAACATTTCAGTAGTGAACCCAAAGACACAACTTGTCACAAAGTAATTTATTCAGTGGATTATTTTGAATGTCTGCCTTGGCTGGGTTTCATTTTTTTGTATGTTCTCTATTTTGTCTGCATTTCTTGTGACATATTTAATATGTCTGTCTTTATGGATCACTATTGTATTTTCCAGGAATTCGTTTTCATTTGTCTCTTGAGTCACTAATTTTACACTTCTGTCACTGTTTTGTTTAATAACTAGGAACAAATCAATCACATTTGCATTGTTTTTTGAATTGGTGCCACATTACTACACACAGTATATGCCTTGTATTTTGCTTTTCACTCTCAACAACTAAGACAGATGTACTAAGAAAAAAGTGCAGTTCTAGTGTAAACCGATTACATCATAGGATAAGAATACAAATTCCCCAAAACTCCATTGATTTAAAGTAGAACTGTAACACTTGATTTTTGAAAGCGCTTTCAAAATCACCTATTTTTTATGTCAGGTGGCTGTTGGAGCAGATTGGCCAGGCATGCCGGCTGCATACTAACATTCCACAGTGCTCTACATTACCAACTGCCATTTCCTGCCAGCCAGATACTCGCATTCCACACTGCTCTACAATACCTACTACCCTTTCCTGCCAGCCAGTTGATTTGCTTCAGCTTGTAAATAAATGAAAGCTAAATATCTCAGAAATTATTGTTTGGAATAAAAATGGCTAATATGAATATGTGATTTTGAACATTCTTTGCAAATCAATGTGTTGGAGACGTCGCTTGCATTCAGTGGGTTAGAATCCTCATTTAAATCAATGGGAATTTTTATTTGATCCTCATGATTGTTTTTTTTCCTAACCCTTTGAGTACCAGAGGGTTACGCAACGCATTGCAGAGCAATGAGTTGCATACCCCTCTGGCACTCAAAGGATTAAGTCAGACTCATTGACTCCAGTTTCATTCTCTCATTTTATTTCATTATGAGTGTCCTTCTCAGCTTTGTCAGTTCCAGTGATTGGCTGCGAGACACAGAGAGAGAGGCTGAGGATAGAGAGGCAGACAGAGATGCTCGACGTGGAGGAGAACCTTATGAGAGAGAACCTTTTGACAGAGAGCGCGGAAGGGAACGAGACCGTGATAGGAAGAGGGATCGGGAACGAGAACGCAGTGATAGAGATCGAGACCGGGAACGGGACCGGAGTGAGAGAGATCGTGAGAGAGACCGCGGCGAAAAAGACTGGGATAGAGATGACTTCCACCGAAGTAATTCTTCTGTGTTACTCTATCTCACTGCTGATGGGGAGAATGTCTCATAAATTATTTTCTGTCTGTATTATCTTTCCACCCTGCAGTGGGAGGCACTATCGGCTCCCGTCCTTATCCCGAGGGGAACAGTCTTATATTTCGCTTCTGTGTGTGACTGTATTGCCCTACATGGGAAGGGACAGACTCGTAGCTGCTTCTATTATCTCTAGCATCATTGAGGGATGCAGGGACCGTGGGGTTAAACAGCGTGCCTATAGGAGGGAGGGAACTTTAAACAAACAAATCTCTTTCCAGCTGCTAACCCCTCCCCCTGCCTAACTGCCTTCTGTTTTAAAGGGATAGTAATACTTTAAATGTAAAAAAAATATGTTGTAGGGTTTATCCCCCTGAGTAAAACAAGAGTACTCCCACTGCTGAAAGGTGTTTCATTCAAAAGTTATTAATTTTCAAAGTTGAATTTTTTAGGTGCAATATCACAGTGGCCTGAAATTGTACAGTGGAGTTGTTGCTACATGATCCTATGGACAGCTCTGGTCCCGGGACCATAAATCTCCATAGGATGGTGTAGCAACAGCGCCACTGTACAATTTCAGGCCACTGTGATATTGCACCTAAAAAATTCAACTTTGAAAATTACTAACTTTTGAATAAAACACCTTTCAGCAGTGAGAGTACTCTTGTTTTACTCAGGGGGATAAACCTTACAACATATTTTTTTTTACATTTTAAGTATTACTATCCCTTTAATATTGTGTCCCTCAAGGAGGTCCAGGGCTACATTTCTCCTGAGAGAATTTATTTACTTCGATATTTTATTATTTTACCTTTATCGCCTAAAGCTTCTGAGGGCCCTCACTTTGTGAAGATAGTCCTCTTATTTAACGCTATGATTTTTCCATGATTTTCTCTCCCTACCAGAAGTTTCTGTCAAGCACTACCTGAATATTGTGGGAAAAATGATAGCCACAATAGAAGCAGTCCTTTTTGCTGTGTTTCAAATGAGGCCTATACAAATGAAACTAATTTGCACTTGGTCCAAAAATCCAAGTCCTCTTCGTCTGATGATTGAGATATTGCAGACCAAGAGACAGTTCCTACAGTGGTGGCTCACAACTTAAAATCTCCTCAGAGGAAAACACTTCTCTATAACCGAGTGGGAGATAGTCACAACAGACACCAATCTGTTTGGGAGGAGAGTGATACACAATCATCACTCCATTCATCACTCCATTCAAGGTCCTTGGACTTAATAGCATTTCATCTTCCCATAAACATTTGGAGTTGCGTGCAATCTACAATGCACTATCGGTATGGACTTCAGTTCTGAAAAACCTTCCTATTAGGATTCATTCAGACAATGCCACAGGAGTGGCATACATGAATCCTCAAAGAGGAACAAAAAGCAAAGCTACCTGGATGGAAGTAGAGAAAATTCTTCTCTGGGCAGAGAACAGCGTTCCAGCATTTTCAGCCATTTACATTCCAGTAGTGGAGAACTGATAGGCAGATTACCTCAGGCATCAGACCATAAACCCAGGGGGATGTGAACTAAATCAGGAAATATTCCTTTAGATAACTCACCATTGGGGAGTTCCAGACGTAGACACAATAGAGTCAAGAAGAAATAGAAAACTACCAACATTCTGTTCAAGAGCAACGGACCCACAAGCAATAGCAGTGGATGTCTTAACGATTCCATGGAATTAGAGACTAGTGTATGTCTTCCTTCCACCAGCTATGATTCCCAGAATAATCAGCAAAATAAAGGAAGAGAAGGTGCACACCATTCTCATAGCTCCATTTTGGGCCAGGAGGTCTTGTCATTGTCAAAGCTATGGCGTCTACCTCAGATTCCAGATCTCATCTTTCAAGGACCAGTTCTCCTCCACAACTTACTCAACATCGCTTTGATGATGTGGAACCTGAGACTTAAATCTTGAAAAACAAAGGCTTCAGTTCTCCAGTAATTCAAACCATGCTCATGGCTCTCGGCAAAAAAAATTACCACGGAGTTTGGAGAATCTAGTTTTCTTTCTGTGCTAGGAAAGAACTAGATCTTTCTTCTTCCATTTTCCATCTCTTCTAGGGTTCCTGCAGACAGGCCTAGATAAAGGTTTAAGGATAAACTCACTGTTCTCTTCCAAAGGAAGATTGCTTCTATCCCATAAATACAAACATTAGTTCAAGGGGTCAACACGATAGTTCCCCCATATAGACGTCCCAGGCCACCATGGAATTTACTTTTGTGTTAGAGGTTCGTCAGTCCTCTCCATCTGAGCCTTTGTCACCAGCCTCTATCTGAGATCTTTCTTTAAAAACAGTGTTCCTCATGGCAGTTGTCTGCAAGAAAAGTTTCAGAACTCATTGCTCTTTATTGTACATCACCGCCTTTCTTTCATCAAAATAAAGTTGTTTTAAGAACTGTTCCAGAGTTTCAACCTGAAGCAGTTTCAGCTTTCCACATAAACCAAGAAGTGGTCCTCCCTTCATTGTGTCCTAATCCAAATAATTCTAAAGAGAAAAGGTCTTCGTATTTTTGATGTTTAAGACAATATGTCCAAGTCATGCAATCTTTCAGTACATCAGACACTTTGTTTTTGATTCCAGAAGGCCCTAAAGAGGATAGAGCAGCATCCAAGATGACCATTGCTTCATGGCTCAAACAGGTTATCAGACAAGCTTACAGAATGATCTGTTCCAGGACCTTTCAGAATCTTAGCTGTTTCTACTAGGTCCATTAGTACTTTATTGGCCTTGAAGAACTAGACTTCTATTGACAAGCTGTGCCATGGTCATCCGTTCACACGCTCACAGTTTTAAAAAGTTAACATTTTTGCATCCCAAGATGCTAGTTTTGGCCTTAAAATTTTACAGGCGGTTGTTCATTCGTTTTCTTCCCTTCCGCTAATCTGGGATGGCTTTGTTACGTCTCACTTGGCCCCTGCAACCCTCAGTGACTCTAGAGAAGATGGTATCTTAATCCATTGAGGGATGCAGAGCTTCCCACCCACAGAAAACTCATTGGGTGAGGATGTATTGCCATTTCTGCTTGATCTGCTTACTGCTGTTCTTTTCCTGACTCTGCCAAATGAGAACTGAAGGCAGTTAGGCAGGGTTTAGGGGGAGATTTTATTTTTAGAATGCCCTCCTTCCTATAGGCACGTCCTTATCCCCATGGTCCCTGCATCCCTCAATTGACTGTGAAAAAAGGATTTATCTGTAAGTAAAAAAATTCCATCTTATCACATTTCCTCTAGGGTCAGATTCTTTCCCAGAATGTCCAACACCCAAGAAGGGTAACACCGTGTACGTTAATGGTGTTGGTATGACACAGACAATGCTACGAACAGCCTTCTCCGTATATGGAAACATTTTAGATATCTCGATGGATGCTCCAAGGAAGTAAGGAAACAGAATAGGGGACTTACACCTGTGGGAGGGGGGTTGGGGTTATACTAAAAATGAATATGATTTCTTCCTGAGACATTCCTGGGAGGAGGGTGACTCTGTAACCTGTCTCTCTCTGTTACCAGTTGTGCATTTGTCACCTTTGATAAGATTGAGTCAGCTGACCAGGCTATTACTGAGGTGAGTGAGAGCTATGCACGTGTAACTCTTTTTCTTTCTCCTTCTCACTTTCTCTCTCTCTCTCTCGTTTTCTTTTTCTCTCACATTTTCTCTCGATCTTTCTCACTCCCTCCCTCTCCTGCTTGCTCTCTTTCTCGTTTTCCCCTACAGCTAACTCTCTCCTGCTTGCTCACTTTCTCTCTCTCTGTCACTCTTGTCTCTAATTTTACCCTACAGCTCCCTCTCTCCTGCCGTCTGTCTCTCTCCTCTCTCTCTTTCCCCTACAGCTCCCTCTCTCCTGCTTGCTCTCTCTCCTCTCTCACTTTCCCCTAACACTCGCTCTCTTGCTTTCCCATTCAGCTCCCTCTTTCCTGCTGCTTGTTCTCTTTCGCTTTCCCCTACAGCTCCCTCTCCCCCGCTCTCTTTCTTCTCTCTCACTTCCCCTACAGCTCCCTCTCCCCCGCTCTCTTTCTTCTCTCTCACTTCCCCTACAGCTCCCTCTCCCCCGCTCTCTTTCTTCTCTCTCACTTCCCCTACAGCTCCCCAGCTCCCTCTCTTGTGCTGTCTCTCTTCTCGCTTGCTTTCCCCTACAGCTCCCTCTCCCCTGCTGTCTTTCTCCTCTCTCACTTTCCCCTACAGCTCACTCTCTCGTGCTGTCTCTCTTCTCTCTTGCTTTCCCATACAGCTCCCTCTCTCCTGCTCGTTTACTCTCTCTCTCACTTTCCCCTACAACTCCCGCTCTCTCTCTCGCTCTCTCACTTTCCCCTACAACTCTCGCTCTCTCACTTTCCCCTACAACTCTCGCTCTCTCACTTTCCCCTACAGCTCCCGCTCTCTCTCTCCTGCTCTTGTGCTGTTGCTTTGATTTGCTCTCTTCCTCTGTCTTGGTCCCTTTGGGCCACATTCATAGAGCTTGAGAGGAGCAATTCTGGAGCCAACCAGTTAAATATATATTCTCATTGATTTAACCCTTTGGATTCCAGAGGGGTGTCTAGTGCAATGTGAAGCGATGCATTGTCTACACCCCCCGCAGTCAAAGGGTTAATGGGGTACTTTAACCCCTTGAATGCTATAGAGGTCTCCATCACATTGCATAACAAAGTATGATAGACCTCTTTAGCATAAAAGGGGTTAATTCCCTTTCTCTTTCTGATTTTGTTTTCCTCGCCCTCGGTCTCTCTGTATCTCACAGTCTCTCTTTTTCACTCCCCAGCTCAATAACATGCAGATAGAAAACATCCCGGTGAAGGTCAGCATCGCTCAGAAGCAGCCCATGCTAGAAGCAGCCGTCGGGAAATCGGTTTGGGGATTGTTGTGTGAGTGATGACATCAGTCTCTCTCTGTGACATCATCTGCATGTTCCAATCTCCCAATGACTAAGGATGTACATGTGCGTCATGGGTAGAACGTGCCTAAAGGACCCATGACGTACATATACGTACTGGAATTCAGGGGGCCCCGCACGACTGTACACCATTCTGGGACCTCTGATTCCAGTAAGCAAAAAAAAAAAGTCCCTTGGTCTTCTGCGGCGTTCCTTAACTCTTTGAGTGCCAGAGGGGTAGCAACCTGTTTCTCTGCAATGCGTTGTGTACCCCTCTTGCACTCAAAGGGTTAAGAAATTAAACTGTCACATGGTGGTGGAACTATCACATTCTGTGGAGAGCCGTTGGCATTGGTTCACTTATTCCTTCCATAGAATGCAATAGAATAACTGTGTGGACACCCAGTGGCACTGTTTATTCTTTTAGAGTAACTTTGAAACAAAGCATCTCCCAGCAGGAGGTATAGTCTTGTTCTATTTAGCACAAATGCAGACGTCCTTCTACTACACAAAAAAGTGATAGGGCAGATCTAAAAATACTACCAACCAATACGGCTGTTCCCAGTTGTCTGCAAAGTTTTCAAACAGGTACTATCAAGAAGAATGGACACAGTACTTAAAGGGATAGTAATACTTCATTTTTAGAGTCCCTCATCTTGTAGCCCTTAAAAACCAGAATTAAACGAGACCAGCGGCATCTCTCAAACCTTAATGGTTTGAGAGAGATCCACATTCAAAGTTCCCTCTCCTTCTTTCTCCCCTGACGTTAGCGTTGTAGCTGACAGTGGTGGAATCCGGCCCGTGTGCAAGCGGTGGCTCTGCAGCAGTGCTGAGATTGCGTTATAGAAACAGAAATCCTTCACTGAAATGGTATTCTACATGTGCTTGGTTTGCGCTTGGTTTAATACAAGCACACGTAGAAGACCATTTCAGTCAAGGATTTCTGTTTCTATAACACAATCTCACCACTGCTGCAGAGCCGCCGCCGGTCCCGGGACCGGATTCCCCTGCTCTCAGCTAAAATGCTGATGTCAGGGGAGAGAGAAGGAGAGGGAACTTTGAATGTGGATATCTCTAAAACCATAAAGGTTTGAGAGATGCCGCTGGTCTCGTTTAATTCAGATTTTTAAGGGATACAACATGGGGGATAGTAAAAATGAAGTATTACTATCCGTTTAACAGGCATCAGCTCAGACATCTTGCCTGCACTGTCCGTCCCTTTCTCCTCTACGATTGGTGAGGGGGAGTTGCATTGCACCTTAACCCTTTTGAGTGCCAGAGGGATACGGAATGCATTGCAAAACAATGCATTCCATACCCCTCTGGCACTCGTAGAGTTAAGGTACAGGAAGGAACTGATGGTGGAGCGCACAGATGCCTCTACAGCAATATGCTTGCCGGCGAGTCTCCGAACAAGCTGGATTTCTCAAAAACATTGGACTTATTCAGAATAATACAAGTATTGATATGTGTATCGCTATGTGAATAATGATTTTTGGGGGGGCACTTTAACCCTTTGAGTGCCAGAGGACCCCTCTGGCACTCAAAGGGTTAATTTGAATGAAAGTTTCACTTTAAAGACACTAGTACAAAATAGCTCTCGAGTACATTTCGTTTTGATTCTGTTAACTCCCTCATTGCTTAAGAGGGCTCCAGGCCTCTATTGCATTTGAGGGGTTAAGGGTTTTGTTACAGTTCCATAGGTAGCCAGGGGGGTTCCACAGTACAAAATGTTAGGTACCCACTGTTCCAGGTAACATGTGGATGTAGGGTGGGAGACTGTTTAACTGAGATGTGGGTGCTTGTGTGTGACATATCCACTAACCGAGATCTCTTTCCCACAGCCGTCCAGAACAGTGTGAAAGGTTCCCTCAAAGACAAGAGGGCACAGGTCACCTACTCTGCAGACTTATTTGGTGAAGGCCAAACTGGTGGAGACAGAAAACCAGAATAACGATACTGGAAGAGGCGCTATGAAATGGTCACCTCACTGGAGCTACTCAGGCCCAAATGCACAAAACGAAATAAGTGTAGTTCTGGGGCAAACCACCTGCGTGATATAGGGGAGAAATTAACATTCCCATTGATTTAAATAGGGCTTTTAACCCAATGAGAGCTAGACACGTCTCAAGTGTTTTGCAATGCATTGACATCCCCTCTATCATTCAAGAGGTTAAAATCCCCATTTAAATCCATAAAGATTTGGGGAAGTTTTATTTGTTCCCTATGGTGCAGTTAGTGTAATCCAGAATTGCACTACTTTGCTTAATGCATCAGCCCCAGTGTGTGTGTTTGTGTGTGTTACAAAGGTGATGAATTTAGAGGATGCAGCTCAGCCTGCTCATGAGGACAGAGGAGGAGTAATGGACTGACACTCACAGAGTTTATTACTATAATAAATAATTACGCTCTAGTGTCAGTGTCATTGAGTCATACTCTGTAATTAGGCACATGCTCCCGTATGTCAGTGTCACAGAGTTATGCTCTGTAATTAAGCAGATGCCCTCTAGTGTCGGTGTCACCAAATCACAGTCTGTAAATTAGGCACATGGTCCCTTGTGTCAGTGTCACAGCAGTGTACTTTGTGTTCACCAGGTGGTGCTGCTCTTACCACATTCTATGGGCAGCCATAGTCACTGACTCAAGTTCTTCCATAAAGGGCATTGTAGAACAACAGTGCTAACTGGTGTTTAAAAGGTTCATTTTTGAGTGTTAAAGAGAAAGAAAAGTGTGAATTATATTAACTTTGTAAAATCTCCCGGCTGTGAGTACTGCTGTTTGTACTCAGCAGAGAAAACTTTAACATATTTTTTTGAAGAAAATAAATGTACTTTTCCTGTTTAAAAAGTTAAACATTGATGAAAGGTAAATGGGGGGGGGGCTTTGTTGGACAAGTGACCATTAATCACCAAAAATTCTCGTTAAAAAAAAAACCATGAAAGACATTTATGTGAAACGGCAACAAAAGAGCGATTTGGGTGAACGTGTGACTTAACCCTTTGGGCACTGAGGGCGATGCACTACATTTGGATATCCCATAGGAGCTCAGAGGATTAAAAGGCCAATATCCCAACACAGGAAAGGATACTAATGTTGGGTGAAGGGTAATTAGGAGGTCAGAGGTGGATATTATTTGATGAAAATCACGAAATTGTAAATGAACACACACAATGTTATCATGTTATTTTATTCTAAACAGATTACACAACTAACTTGCATTTTTCTGTCTACTTGCAAGCAACACTCTTTTCTGCCAGGTCAAGCTTTTTGCTACAGTCACCTATGGAAAGCAGTGGCTGTGACACTCAGCTTTTCAAAGGCAGTAACATCGCCCCCTGGCTGCAACATATCTTGAACTCAAACACTGTGTCTCTCTCTCTCTCAAAAAAATATTTTGCTCTGTACTACCTTTTGAATCAATCATCTCCCAGAAGAGTAAGTACTCCTTGTTTTACTCAAAAGAAAAAAAACCCCTAAGATATAGATTAGTGAACACGGACAGATAGATACATGAGGTCTTACGTGGTAATGTGGTAGTGAGGCTGATGTACAAAGAATAACTGGAGCAATTTTGGTGCAAGCCATCAGCACCATAAGAGAAATAAAATCCCCATTGATTTAAATTGGGCTTTTAACCCCCTGAATGCTAGATGCGTGGGAGACCTCTCTGGCATTCAGGGGTTAAAATTAAATTTAAATCAGTGGGGATATTGGGATTGTGTATTTGCCCCTGGTACAGTTGGTTCAGTCTTGAATGGCTCCTGGGGGAAGATGCACTAAGGTGTGATAAAGTGGAGATGACTTCTCCAGATGTCTCTTCTCCACTTCCTGTTTTATTCTTCTGAGCCGATGCACTAAGATCTCTCCAATTAAGATATCACCTCTTTACCACACCTTAGCGCATACCCCCAGTTGTTTTTAATGTGTGTAATACAGTCCTTGAGGCTTCATGTTGGTTCCGCTCAATCTGGGCACTTTATGTCTGCATATGGTGGGATGTCGGACAGGAACGTGAGCTCTTCATCAAGGTGTTTGCGCAGCCAGGGCAAGACTTCGTAGATGCTAATGTGAAAATCCCGTGGTTCAGATCCAGGTGGTGGTGGATTGCGTACACCGGCTATGGGACAGGGGTTAAACAGCCCAAAACTTAGCACTCCAACCTAAAGGAAAGATCAAGGGATGGGACAGATCAGTGGGGTAGAAAGGTGAAGGAGAATATGTAGGACTAGGGAATGAGAGGAGAGACGGGGGATGGTAGGCGATTGTGCTAGAGTAGGGATAGTCTTTTCTAACCATCGCCGTTAGGTTGTTGGCGATGGGAATTGTAGTCCCCAACAGCTAAAAGTCCAAATATTGACTAATCCTGTGATAGAGGATCAATGAGAGCATGATAGATTGGGGAGAAGAAAGGGTGAGAAACAAGGATAGTACATGGGTAGTAAATGGAACTGGAAACTCTCTGCATCTGCTTGTGTTCTTTCTCAGTACACCTGCGAATCAACATTAAAGCGATAGTAATATATCCAAAGAAACGGACCTCCAATTAATCTGCATAATTTATAGTTCAAGTAGATCAGTATTTCAATACTAGCCAATTTGTAGTTCATGAATAATTTAAATATAAATTTTCCCCCTCCTGCCCCTTTTATTGACGCAATGCTGCCTCTCATGCTGGTCTGGATGGAGGACAGAGAAGGACAATCTTCAGTGAGTATAAGGAAAAACCTGCCCTCCTTCGTCAAGCGGGGCAGGGTTTTCTTTATCCTTACTGCATGACGATTGTCCCTTGCTGCGAGCTGTCCAGTGCGATGACCGGATTCCACATCTGAATTGAAATACTGCTCTAGAAGTACTACAAACAGTGCAGATAAATCAGAGCTCTGTTTATTATTATTTATTACTATCCCTTTACTGCCTCCTAATAATAGTCCCCACATAACCCCTTAACGACCCTTGAAGGTCCTGGCACATTATGGGTTGTTTTGCGTTATTGATCCATGAGGTGCCAGGACCGTCATGGAATTCCGGGCTCCCAGCGCGGCTGCACACCGTTTGGGGAGCCTGGAACCGGATAAAATAAATAAAATGGTCCGTGTGTGTTGCGCAGCCAGTCCTTAAGGGGTTAAAGTGCAACTGTTACTTTGTAAAATAAATAGGTGATTTAACCCCTTAGTGATGAGGTTTTTTTTGTTTTTTTTTTACACGAGACAACGAGCAATTTTTGCCGTTTAGTATGCCTTTGTTCAACCCTATGTTCCCTCTAAGTCCACCCACACAAATTATTTTCTAAGCATAAACAGTGCTTTCTGTGTCGTCCAACACAGGTTACTGGTAACTTTGGGTAGGTGATCCGCCCCTTTAAATTAGGCAGGAACAATTCTAGAAGTGAATGCAGGGGGTGGAGCCTACCTTCCCTCCTTGGCTGCAGCTAGCCAATCCGCTCCAGTAAGATTTGTTCCTTGGTGAAGACACAGGCAAGAGAACAGTTCAGCTATAGTTTTAGCTAATTTTTTATTTTTCTGTTAGAAATGGAATACCACCATTAGGCGGATTACCATAACTGACAATTCCCTAGATGTGGCTAGCTCAGTATCCAGGTGCTTTTTGTGGACCTTAACGACCCTTGGCGGTCATAGTATGTCGCATGTCAAGGGTCGATCTGACTGAACAACTCATGACGTACTATGACCGTCATGAAGTTCCGGGCTCCCCCCGTGGCTGCACGCCATTCGGGGAGTCCGGAATCGGAAAAAAAAATGCTCCGTGGTCATTCAGTCGCGTGGCCGTGATGATCGGCCGGTCGTTAAGGGGTTAAGCCCTAGGGGAAAAATCTCGGCTACAAGTTCTTTCCCCAGTGGGAACTCTTACTCTGTATCCGCCTCAGAAAGATGGTCAGCGCCGGCAGGAGCCTCAGCCGCGGGTCTCACTTGCAGCACCAGCATACCTGCTCCATCCCAGCTGTCTCGCATGCACCAGTCCAGCCAGCCAATGAGGACCATATAGCAAATACAGTTCATTGGCTGGCTGGACTGGTGTTTGTTGCTCCATTCCGGTACTCTTTGTTGTCCCGGTGGGGGGTGGCCTGGGACACGGGACACAGACCCCCAATAAGGGACGGTCCCGGGCATTCTGGGACGTGTGGTCACCCTACCAAAAAGGTGGCTCAGTTCTGAAATGACAGACGAGTCCCTATGGATCAATTCTGTGTTAATCTGTTCCTCAGACGTAGTCTTTAATTAGGGCTGAATATCATGTCCATGAAGAAAGAGATGAGGGAAGATTTAGAAAACTGGATTTATTAAAGAAAGTGTCTGTGAAATTATTGCAAAGTGACAAAAATGTCACAAAACTTTTATACACATCCTTATAAGTGCTAACTCCAGTCAGCTGGTATCCTTTTTGAAAAGTGGAGTAGAAATAGTTTTTTTCAAATAAGAATTATGTTGCAACGTATTTATAAAGAAATTCACTAATTGCGTCCAATACAGGTTACTGGTAACTTTGGGTAGGCGCTCTGCCCCTTTAAGTAGGCAGGAACAATTCTGAGAAGTGAGTGCAGGGGTGGAGCCTACCATCTAACCTTAGCTGCAGCTACCTGTTAGCTTCCGTAAGTTTTGTTCCTCGTTGCAAGCAACAAGGCAAGAAAACAGTTCTGTTTAGTTTTAGAATTTTATTATTTTCTGTTAGATATGGGATACCACCATTAGGCGGATTACCATCACTGACAGTTCTCATTACCCAAATGTGGATATCTCAGTTTACCAGGTGCTTTTTGTGGACCTAAGCCCTGGGGGGGGGGGGGGGATCTTGGCTGCAAGTTCTTTCCCCAGGAGTTGCCCACTGAGGCTTCTTTTTGATAATATGGTAATCTGAAGACAGAAGTCCTGCAAAAAAGGTGAGCACCCTTTGCGTGCTGAGGTCCACATGTCCCATGGAACCCCTATTCCTATTGCATACTCTAGCACTCATTGGATCTACCTGTATGTCTGGGTGTTTGGAGCAGGTTTCTGAGGTACTTTAACTATTTCACTGCTAATTTGGCATGTTGTGGGCAGGGCCAGATTTACATCTCAGGAGCCTGTAGGCACAGGAATCGTAAGCGCCCCCTTCCTCTCCCCCCCAAAAAAGTTCAAAAAGTGTGACTGTGTACAAGCAGCTCCTCTGTGGCTGTGCTGTTCGTTGGCTCCTTGCAGCATCTGAGAGAAGGCGGGGCAGTTCGGGCAAGTGAGGAGGTGGGAGAAATGTGCGGTGCACCTGTAGGCAAATGCCTACTCTGCCTTATTATAAATCCGGCCCTGGTTGTGGGGGGGGGGGGGGGTTGAGAGCACTTTCCCTACTGGGTTTAGTGTTTTTATACTTTAATTACATGTTCTGGTATAATATTAGCTTAAAATTCACTTTCATTCATTTTTTGTTGAAATTGTGTACTGCGACTTTAAGACCGTGCTTTGCCGCTCAGACACCATTGCTCCATTCACTTCAATGGGACTGTACAGTTGGGACGTATCTCTGCAACCGTTTATGACAGCGAGGTCAGAGACAGCTCATTTTTCTTGTCTGCCCTTGCTCTGTCATTCGGTCAATGTTCTGAACATGCTGGGGGGCTTCTGGCACTGTTGGGGTACTTTTGTCAGAAAAACTACAAATCCCATGAGCACTTGCTTCGCGCACTTGTTTCTGATTGACTCCTGTCGGGGCAGCCATTTTGTGTCTTTCTGAGAATGAGTATCCTACGCAGGGCCTGAACTCTTCTCTGCTCAGTTGTTTCTTCATCAGATAAGTTTATTATAACTTTTTCTGGGCTATTTTATCACTTTTAAACATTGTTTTTGGGTGATCAGTGTATTTATTGTCCAGTTGACATCTGTGAGAATGTCTGTTCCACTTGAGGCTGGGGCTAGACATAAGACTAAGGAATCTGGGGTGTCTGTGTCCCCCATTGCTCATTGCTCCTCATGTCATACAGGGCTACTTAGAGAATTCTTAGGTCATATTTGCCCAGCGTGCGCTGCTGCCGCCTCTGAATCTCCTGCAGGGACCTCCAGCCATGCACTAGAGCCAGTGTGGATGCAAGAGTTTAAGGCTGCTACCAGGGATCTCCGGTCCTCCTTACGACTCCTTCCATCCACTTTACAGGAAGTCTTCCACTTGTGGCAGACCCACACCCTTATCAGATCTTCCCTGCCTAAACCGCCGGGTGTGTCTGACTCCTCTGAGGAGGAGTTGTTGGTGGACTCTGATGATGTTTTTAGCTGTTCCTTCATCTTAGTCTTTTGGGGACCACTTTGAGGCAGACCCCATCTCCTCGGCTGAGGGCCTGATCAGGGCTGTGTTGTCCACCCTGAACATTTCCTTTGTGCAGAAGGCGTCTTTTGACCCCTCTGATGTTTTTCAGGAGCCTGTTAGGCCCCATGCTTGCTTTCCACCTAACCCCACCCTTGCCTGCTTGGTGTCAGAGGAGTGGAAATTTCCAGACAAGAAACCATGTGTGTCTAGGAAGTTTGCTAAACTTTATCAGTTTTCTGAAACGGCCCTCACTCAGTGGGTTCATCCCCCCCAAAGTGGATGCCCCAGGTTCCAGGCTTTCTAAATCCATTGCCTTGCCAGTGGCTGATGCCTCTGCTCTCAGAGACTGGACTGATAAGAAGCTTGAGACTTCTCTCAAGGCTATTTTTGCGACAGCGGGCTCTGCCCTTCGCCCTACCTTTGCTGCTGCATGGGTAAATGGGGCTGTGGCTGTTTGGACTGAACAGTTCAATTCTGCTGTCTGTTAGGGGGCCCCTACTTCTGACATGTTGCGACTTCTCGGTAACATTGCTGAGGCTCAGCATTATGTCTCTGCTGCCCTGTTTGATGCTGTGTGTATGGTAGCCAGGGCATCTACCATGTCTGTGGTAGCCAAAAGGGCTCTTTGGCTCAAGATCTGGTCTGCTGACACGGCCTCCAAGAAGGCTCTACTGTCTTTGCCTTTTCAGGGATCCTCCCTGTTTGGGCCTGAGCTCAAGGATCTCATCAGCGAGGCCACTGGAGGGAAGAGTACTCGCCTGCCAGTGGTCCTGAGGAAGAAGGCCCCTATCAAAAGGAATCTGCTTTTTCGTTCCTTTCAAGCAGACTCGCACCAAGCAACCCAGACGGTCTCTCAGGCTCCGCACTCCTCATCCAAGCCTACGCAGCAATGGAGATCCAAGTCCTCCATGACGCCCAGGCTTCCAAACCTTCTTCTGCATGACTCACAGAACCCAGGTCCCCAACCGCAGGTAGGTGGCTGCCTACGCCACTACCTTTCAGCTTGGTCGGCCTCTGTGGCGGACCCATGGGTTTTACAAGTGGTGGCCTCAGGATACAGGATTCTCTTCATCTCTCTTCCTCCTCCAAGGACCTTTTGTTTCTCGTTCTCCCTTGGGAGCAGAAAGAGAAGCCTTTTTGGGGAAGCCATACAGGCCCTTCTGGACAAGTCGGTCCTGGAGCCAGTTCCCCCTCAGAAGAGGGGCTTTTACTCCAACCTCTTTGTGGTTTCCAAGAAGGATGGGGGCTGTTGTCCCATTTTGGATCTGAAGGATCTCAACTCCTTTGTGGTTAGGTTCCAGTACCACCAGGAGTCTCTCTGCGCACAGTGACAGCAGCCATGTCTCCTGGGGAATTTCTGGCCTCTCTGGATATTCAAGATGCAGTTCTCTGCCCTCCCCTTTGGCTTAACCATGGCTCCTCAAGTCTTCAACAGAGTCCTAGGAGCACTGATCTCCATCCTACATCAGAATGGCATCAGGGTGACTCCATACATGGACAACCTCCTTCTGAAGGCCTCGTCTCCGGAACTCCTTCACCAGCTGGTGCAGGACTGCAACCATGCTCTCTCCCATCATGGGTGGATCATCACCTTGGACAAGTCAGACCTTGTTCCTTCCCAGAGGATGGTCTTTCTGGGCCTCCTCTTCAACACTCAGGGAAGTTCATTTCCACCATAGAAGCAGTCCTGTTTGCCATGGCTCACACCAGGGAACTTCAGAGGTTTCTAATCCTGGCATGCAAGGGCCGTCCAGATCTCCTGGAGAGATCCCTGTCTCTCCCTCTTCAAGTGGAGCACAGCCTCTTGTGGTGGCTCAACCTGAACCATCTCCTGAATGGCAGACCCTTCCTGGTGCTCTTCTGGACCACAGTGACGACGGATGCAAGCCTCTCCGGATGGGGAGCTGTGCTGGAGTGTTCAGGGCTGGTGGTCTCAGGAGGAATCTCTCCTTCCCATCAATGTCTTGGGGCTTTGGGTGACATTTCATGCCCTACATCTCTGGACACGGCAACTGGAGGATTGCCCAGTCAGGGTACAGTCGGGCAACGCCACAGCAGTAGCCTACATCAACAAGCAAGGTGGCACAAGAAGTCTTGCAGCTTGACTAGAGGTCAAGGTTATTTTATCATCGGCAGAGGAGCATGTCCCTGCCATTTCCGCAGTTCATATTCCTGGCGTAGACAATGTTCTGGTAGGCTTCCTCAGTCGGTACACAGTGGACAGCGGAGAGTGGGAGCTACATCTAGAGGTGTTCATCCTCATCATCCAGCAGTGGGGTCTTCCTTGCATCGACCTGATGGCAACCAGGCAGAACAGGAAGGTTCCAATGTTCTGCTCTCGCTGGGCAGGTCCCCTGGCTCTGGCAGTGGATGCCTTGTCGATCCCGTGGACATTTCCTCTGGCATACATCTTTCCTCCTGTTCCCCGGTTGAACGGCGTACTTCGGAAGATGAGACTGGAGCTCTGCCCAGTCATTCTGATTGCTCCATACTGGCCCTGACAGGATTGGTTTCTGGACCTCTCAGTGGCAGAACCTCTTTGACTACCCCCGTCCGGACCTTCTTCTACAGGGCTACCTCTGGAAGGAAGACGTTCATCATCTGGCTTTGACGGCATGGAGACTGAATCCTCAATTTTGAAGAAGAAAGGATTTTCTTCTGGCATGGTGGCTACTATGCTTAGTGCCCGTAAACCTGTTTCCTCTAAGGCCTACCATCAAGTTTGGTATACTTTTCTGTCTTGGTGTGCTGACAAAGACCTGTCTGAGGATTTTGACCTTCCTACAGTTCTTTCCTTCCTCCAGGATGGTGTGGATAAGGGTCTCAGTCTGAGTTCTCTTAAGGTTCAGACTTCTGTGCTCTCTGTCTTCTTTCAGAGGCGTCTTGCTATCATTCCTGATGTCAAGGTTTTCTTCCTGTGGGTTGCTCATACGCATCTGGTGTTTAAATCCCCTGCTCCTCAGTGGGATCTTAACGTGTTCTTGGGAGTACGTCAGCGTCCTCCTTTCTAGTCTTTGGCTACCATTCATCTACGTATGCTGACTTGGAAGATGGGCTTTCTCCTGGCGATTGTTTCTGTTCTCAGAGTCGCGGAGCTGCATGCCCTGTCTTGTAGACCACCCTTTTTGGTCTTTCTCAAGGACAAGGTGGTGCTTCGCACCTCCCAAGAGTTTCTCCCGAAGGTAGTATCTGAGTTCCACATCAATCAGGAGATTGTGGTCCCTTCCTTCTGTCCTAACCCTACTTCTGACAAAGAAAAGGATCTTCATTTGTTGGATGTTGTGCGTTGTCTCAAGTTCTATGTGCATCGCACTAAGTCCTTGAGACAGTCTGACACTCTTTTTGTCATCCCTGAGGGTCCTAGGGCAGGGAAGCCTGCTTCCAAGGTTACCATCGCTTCTTGGATCAAGTCCACAACTCATAAGGCTTATGAACTTTGGAAGAAGCCTGTTCCCTTCAGGGTCACGCTCATTCTGCGAGGTCTATTGAGGCTTCTTGGGCCTATAAGAACCAGGCCTCAGCTGATCAGTTGTGCAAGGCGGACACTTGGTCGTCTGTGCACACTTTTTTCTAAACACTATCGTGTGGATGTGCTGGCATCGGCTGATGCCAGTTTTGGGAGGAGATCCTGGAGGCAGCCTTGCCTGTCTAAGATCTCTTTAGTCTCTCGGTACTCTTTCACTTTTGAGCCCTGTTGGATCTAGTCCAGCATGCTGTGCTAAAGTTCATGGGGTTTGTTTTACCCCTGTTCAGTGTCCGTTGACAGTTTGTGGTTATTGTTGAGCTATTCATGATCTGTAGGTTCATTGGCGCTCTGGTGACTTTGGGGGCCTGCACCTGGTCCTTGCCTTTCTTCACACCCTGGGGAACTTAATGTTTGGACATCCCAAAGTTACCAGTAACCTGTATTGGACGACAAAAAAAAAAAAAGGATTTTAGTCTTACCTGTTAAATCCTTTTCTCTTAGTCCATACAGGTTACTGGTCTCCCACCCTGTAAGGGACCTTGCTTGGCTCTCCTGCGACAGAACGTGGGGGACCACTTTTGGGTTCATGCTCCCAGGAGTCTTCTGTTTCCTTGCAGACTACTTGTTGTAGTTTGTTCCAAAACTTACTGAACCTAATGGGAAGCTGCAGCTACGGTTAGAGGGTAGGCTCCACCCCTGCACTCACCTCTCAGAATTGTTCCTGTCTGCTTAAAGGGGCGGAGCGCCTACCCAAAGTTACCACTAACCTGTATGGACTAAGAGAAAAGGATTTAACAGGTAAGACTAAAATCTTATTATATTGATTACATCTGCCAGGCATAACCTGTTCTTAATGGAAGTATATAGTGAAGGTTATGTGTGCAAAAAATATTCTCCGTTGCAAATCTTCTGTGACTTTTCTTAGACCTATTAATAAATGTGGCTTCTTTATAAATATGACCCAGCGCTGAGAATTTTAGCGACTATTCTTTACTGTTTGAATGCCAGTGAGGTATCCAATGTGTTGGATACCTCTCTGGCCCTCAAAGACTTAAACATGCACTAAGAAGGCTTTTTCTATATCTCCCCCATGATTCTTTGTCACAGGACTCCAGGACATCAAACTCCTCCCACTAAAGGACTTCAGTGATAGGAATGTGCAGTCTACTTCCACAGACTTCACTCTTAGGCTATATTAAAGGAAAATGTACACTTAATTGTAACTCCTCTCCCCCACTTACACTACTATATCAGAAAATCATGATGACCTTTATGAATTTTTTCCATTGTTCCTTGGTTCAATAAATATCATCTTCATCTCGTCCTGGATGCCATGTCCATGCCGGAGATATGACCGTTACTAGGAAGATCACAGGACTTCAGACTGCGCAATGTGTTGGCTATTTCACTGGCACTCAAATGGTTCCACCCCCATTGGCGTAGTTGGTATACTCCAGAATTCTCATCTTTCGTTTTTAATATGATGCCCTATGATCACCATTTACTAAAGGTCAGATCGCTATTAACCCTTTGAGTGTCAGAGAAGTATGCGTTGGATAGTCCTCTGGCACACAGCCAGTGAGGTGGGTCTTTGAACACTTTGAGTGCCAGAACGGTACGGAACGCATTGCAAAGCAATGCATTCCGTACCCCCTCTGGCACTCAAAGGGTTAATCCTGTGACTGCTAGAAGAAATCACCATTTACCTCAATGGTCATTTGGGGGATTTTTATATGTCCCCTATATGAGTGCAATTTTCAAATATTTCTTTAATTATTCTATAAATGATTGCTTCACATTTTCCATGTAATCGATAAAAAAAATAGCAGAGTGGAAATTGGAAACTTCACAAACGTGCGGCTACGCACATAACTGCACGGGTTTGTGTGTATAATGACTGACTTTATTCTATATTAGTAAATAATCTACTGTGCCTAATGTTTGTAAACTAGTCAAATCATTCACAGAACTGTTTCATCCCTAGTCCCCTATGGGCATACATGCGATCTCTCAGGGTATTAGGCCAAATTCTCAGGGTGAGATAGAACACAGGTACCTATATTATATGTGCCAATTAACTGCTTCCTTAAAGAGATAGTAATGTCTCATGATAAATTAAGGTTCGATCATTGCTTATATTTTGGCATCGGCGCAAATCTTTATTACAATGTCCAAATAGTAGTCTAGTTTATGTGTAATTCTATTATAACATTTCCCCCAACCGGCCCTTTTACATATGTCACTATTCTGTCTTCAGATCAGAAAGCTGGTCCGGACGGATCGCAACAAGGGACAATCTTGTATCAGTATACAGATACAGAACAATATTGAAAATGATGACAGTTGGCTTCAATGCAGATAGGTTGTTGAGCCAGGGAACTATCCGACTGCCATTTGAAATCAGGAAGGAATATTTTTTGCCCACTTGGAGCTAAATTGGAAATGGCTTCAGGTTTTTTTTTGTTTGGGGGGGGGGGGTTGCCATCCTGTTAATCAACAGGGTGTTTTTGGCATGGGCTGGACTTGATTGACACATGTCTTTTTTTCAGCCTCGTCACTATGTTACTATGTTAATATAAGGAAAAGCCTGTTCTGCTTTGTCAAGGAGGGCAGAGGTTTCCTTACACTGATAGAAGATTCTCCATCATAGCGATGTGTCCGGTCAAGCAACCAGATTGAGGGAAGAAGATTGACGTATGGAAAAGGTCCGGGAGGCGGAAACTTTATAATTACACAGAAACTAGACCAATTAGGACATTGTAATAAAGCTCTGCACCGATGCCAAAGTATAAGGAATGGTTGAACCTAAATTTATCATGAGACATTACTATCTCTTTAATCTCTAAATGGGTGTCAGTTATACCAGAAAGGCAGAGAATTCTTCCTGCATGTCGTTGCGTGTGTTCAAATAGAGCGCGATCTCTAAGCTGTAGCATGTTATAGGTTCATTAATCCTTTGAGTGCCAGAGGGGTACACAACGCATTGCAAAGCTTTGCGTACCCCTCTGGAACTCAAAGGGATTAAGAACTGAATGGAGCAGCGCCGGGTTACAGCAAGCAGGAGTAAATCTTTTTTTCTGCATATAGCCCAAATCTCCTCCTCCATTCTCTTCCTGCCAGAGGCGTAACTAGAAGCCTCCGGGCCCTGGTACAAGAAGTGCCACGGGCCCCCCACCACCACATTGGCCCCCCTCGGCCACATTGACCTCGTCCACAATGCCCCTCAATCTCCACAATGCCCCCATCTCCTACCTGGAGCTCCCGCGCTGTCCTCTTAGTAATGCAAAGCGCTGGGAGATGATGTCATCTCCCAGCACTCTGCATTACTAGCGCGCTGGCGGGAGATTGTGGGCGCCAGGCGGAGGGGTTGCAGGGGGAGGCTGGGCCCCTAGAGTGCACGGGCTCGGTCACAGGTGCGATCCCTGCTACCCCTATAGTTACATCACTGCTTCCTGCCTTTCAGTCTCACTTACCCTCTGTCATTCTTACCTGGAAGAATCTCCGTCTTTCCCTTAAGTCAACAAACAGAGATCCACCCGATTCTCCTGTGGGAAAGTAGAATGTTACGGTAAGGTTCCTCACCGACTAGAGAGGAGGCCAACTGTCCATTACAGATCCATTACACTCATCTGGATGCAGTTGCACTCCATGAACCATTTTATTACTTACTAGTTACAAAGCCCATATACACGGGCTGATCCGGCGCGGGGAGCTCCGGATGGCTCACAGCCTGTCTGTGCTCCTGGCTCCGGGGCAGCAATGGAGGAGCTGGGTGACAGTTTGTCACCCAGCCGCGTCCGCTGCTGCCCCGGAGCTGGGAGCACAGACAGGCTGTCAGCCTTCCGGAGCTCTCCGCTCTGGATCAGCCCGTTCTGCAAGTGCCTACTGCGCATGTGTCGTTACACACACAGTGAGCGAACCATTCTAGGACTTTATGTTAAAATAAGGAAGTTGCATTAATCGTTAGAATGCCATAGGGGTGCCCGCAATGTGTTGGACACCCCTCTGGTACGCTAAGGGTTAAAGTGGACCTGTCGCTGTAACCCTTTAAGCGCCAGGGAGGCAGCCAACTCATTGCTTTGGGAATCAAACAGTTAAGACTAGTTTGACAGATAATTCAAATCTTCTATATTGTATTAACTTTTCTTCTGACATAAAAGTGTAAAACAAAATAGGTGAAAAAGATGAAAAACAGAATAATAAAGGGATAGTAATACTTAATATATAAACAAATATATATTTTGTAGCGTATATTCTACTGCTGAGTGATGTTTTACTTAAAAGTTATTACAGCTCAAATTTGATTTTTTTTTTTGGCGGAGTATCTCAATGACCTGAAATTGTACAGTGGCGCTGTTGCTACGCCATCCTACGAACAGCTCTGGTTCCAAAAATCTTCATAGGACGGTGTAGCAACAGCGCCACTGTAACATTTCAGGACATTGAGATACTGCACCTTAAAAAATCAGGTTTGAGCTGCAATAACTTTTGAATAAAACACCTTTCAGCAGTGGGAGTACCTTGTTTTACTTGGGGGGGGGGGGGATAAACCCTACAACATATATTTTTTTACATTTTAAGTATCCCTATCCTTTTTACAGACATATGCAGGTAGAAGTCCTTCACCCAGCTGTCCGGTCTGTCTAGTGTGGTTTTGCATTGGACGTTTGCAGGTACCTATGACTTCAGGTATCCGTTGGCAGTCTGTATTCAAGGGATAGTAAAGTCAAAAAAGTATGTTCTAAATGGTAGCTGCACTAAAAAAAACACTTAATGCGCTTAATCCTTTCAAACCGTTATGGTTTGAGAGATGTAAGAAAATAAAGATCTCCGTTCCCTCCCCTTTCCGCCTGACGAGCTGTAAAGCTGTCAGAGGCAGAATCCGGTCTCCCGACTGTAGGCGGCTCTTCAGGAGCGCTGTCATCGGGATATCTAAGTATAATTACTTCCCCAGTATGGTCTACATGTGCCTGGCTTGCAAGCACACGTTGTAGACCATTCAGATGAAGTAATTATACTTGGATATCCAGATGACAGCGCTCCTGAACAGCTGCCGTCTGGTCCCAGAAGCAGGATCTTATGACATCCGCTGTACAGTGGACGCATGAGAAGGGGGAGGGAGTGGAGGTATTTATTTTATTACATCTCTCAAACCATAACAGTTTGAGAGAAAGGACTAAGCACATTAAATGTTTTTTTTTAGTGCAGCTACGATTTAGAACGTACTTTTTTTGGGACTTTACTATCCCTTTCAGTTCACACAAGGAACACAAGGACAAACCTTCTCTGCTTTATATTGGTACTAGGAAGAACAAGGCAATTCTGGGACAATCCAACTGCACTGTAGAGATCAAATGAATATCCCAACATTCCATATGATTTTTGACCTTCTGAGTGCTAGAGTGGTCTGTGACCCATTGCTTTGCAAGGAATCGGAGACCTCTCTAGCATTCAAGCAGTTAAAAGCACCACGCAAAATATTGGAGATGTTCATTTGTACCGTAGAGTGCAATTTCTCCATTTCTTAATACATTAGCCTTAGTGGCTGCTTCTAGTCTACCCATTTTCCTACTGTAAAAACCTCAAACATTATTTGGTCCTTGGTCTTTTCTTACGTTAAGGACAGCCTTATGCCTATCCCATGCATGCTTACATTCCCTCACTGTATTAACCTCTACCACTTCTGCTGGTAGGCTATTCCACTTATCTATCACCCTCTCATTGAAGCAAAACTTTATTACATTACGTCTAATCCTTCTGTCCCTCTAGTTTTAGGCTATGGCCTCTTGTCCTAACATTTTTACTCTTTTGAAATGTACTTCCCTCCTGCACTTTGTTGAAACATATACTACTGCTTTCAGTACCCTCCAACCATAGAACACCCTGTAGAAAAAGTCTACCCTGCCCACTCCTGGGTTGCATACGCATTTTCCATAGACCAACAACGTCAGGCTACCAAGTTCAATGTAGAGCTTCTATGGGGACCTGAAACAGGAAACTGTCCTGCATAATGCAGCAAGGGAACATCAGGATCTCTTTTCTGATCCCCGCTGATCGATTGTGCCTCACAATGCAGCCCCAGCTTAAAGGGATAGTAATGTTTCATAATAAAAGCAGCTCTAATTACTCATTATAGTATTTGGACCTTGGAGAGTGTTATTTCAATTCTGTCAGAGTTGTAGTTCAAGAGTAATTCAACGACAAAGTATCCCCCTCCCGCCCCTTTTACTGATGTAACACTGTTCAGCCAGATCAGAAGGGAGGTGCCCAGGTAGACTGCAGACAGGGACAAGCTTCAATTAAGATAAGGGAAAAACCTGAAAAACTTGTCAAAGGGGACAGGGTTTTCATTGTTCTCATAGGAAGAAGACTGTCCCCTGCTGTTATCTGTCTGGTCTATGGACTGCATTCCACATCTGAGAAGAGATGGCTTACACTAGGTAAAAGGGGAGGGAGGGGAACTTTGCTTGTGAATATCTCTCAAATCATAAAGGTTTGAGAGATAAGACTTATATAATATTTCATGTTTTTTTAATGCCTACAAAATAAAATAAAGATAAAACGAAGTATTACTATCCCTTTAATCTGCAGGTCTACTCTATGGGGAGCAGATCTACTGAGAGGGGGCTATCAGATAGTTGCCCTTTAATACTAACAATTACATGTAATCCATAGCGAGGCTAATAAGCTACCTTATATTTTGTTAAATAAACTGTACTCAGCACTAAATATTTCTACATTAATTATCTATCTGCTTGATTTAGATCATACAAGTGTGATTACTGTTTTGTAGCTGGTCCCACTTTTACTTCTTAACTCCTTAAGGTCCGACGATCCCGCAGTGTCTGGTCCTTTAAGGACCAGATAGACGAGTTTGACGTGCCGTCCCACGTGACTGATCACATGGGGCGGTACATAGAAAGGAGGACTGAAAGAGATCGCTCCGGTATTGGAGCAATCAACTTCAGTCCACAGTATTACTCACAGCGCTCCTGCAGGAGCGCGGTGAGTAAAAGTACGTGACTTACCAGGACCGTCACTGGTCCTTAAGTGCCGGACCAGCGTGACGGTCCCGGTACGTCACAGGACGCGAAGGGGTTAATAGAAGTTATATGAAGGATGATGTCCAAGGGATGATAGTATCCTGAGCCTTAGTTTGAACTATAGGTAGCTGTAGATTAGCAAAGACAGACACAGCTATACTGATCTTCTCCATAAAGAACCCTTTCCTTGGTACATACTTCTATTATATTAAGATACACTTCTTATTCCTAGTGAAATGGATGCTCTTTATGCCCTCGAATGATAAAGAGGTTTCCAGCACACTGGAAACTTCTTTATAATCCAGTGGTTAAAAACCTCAGACATTAGTGAGCACTCACACTCACTGCACACAGTCTACCACATAAAAAGGCAGCCTGATTTAGGGAGGAAATGTTTTACCTTTACAGGACATCTCTCCCTTTACACAGAGATGACGAGGTGACACGAGGAGAGAGGGATCAATATCTTTAAACTTAGTCCAAGTGCGTACAGCTGATACACAGGAATCTCTCTGGGAAAGGATAAGACAGAGGGATTGTAAGAGGAGGCGAGGATTTACATTTCAGCCATTCCAAGGAAACTGAATCTTACAGGAGCTGCCCATAGTCAACATCCATGCTCCTCCCATGACCCCCCCCCCAGCCTCATATTATTATCTGGCGTGGAAGGTGCCCTTAGCCAATACAGTATAAGCAAGGGTGTCCAGGTTCAATCCTCAAGGGCCACCAGCAGGTCAGTGTTGTTATACACGTGTGATAAGGTGGAGATGACTTCTCCAATGATATCTCTTCTCCAAGTCCTATGTTAGTGTATGAACTTTACTCACTAAGATCTCTATAGCTGGAGAAATCTTAGTGCATTGGCTCCATAGAATGACATAGGGCTTGGAGAATTTATCACACTGGAGAAGTCATCTGCACGTTATCACATCTTACTGTGACTAGGGATTTTTCTGATTAAGCATAGATGAGTTATAAATGGCTCATTAATTTTGATGGGCTCTCGCAAATCCTTAAATCCTCCTCAGGAGAGGAATCCAGTGTATGGAGGCAAGTTCAAGTGCTTCATATGGGACTCACAGCCTGCTTATTTTGTATAAAGACTCGTAGTTCATTCAGTATTGATGGATCTTGAGGACTCTTAGACAGATAGCTTGCGGGTTCCTCGGCTGTCTTCATTAAATGATCCCCTGAGTGAAACAGAATGCATTATATTGAATAGAGGGTAACAGAGTGATAGAGTGAGTATTTAACATAAAGGAGACAGATAGGCAGACATGAGGGAGAATGTATTGATATGATTCTACTAGACAGACATGGGGATAATGTACTGATATGATTCCACTAAACAGACACGAGGGAGAATGTACTGATATGATTCCACTAAACAGATAGATATGATATTATTTCACTAGACAAACACGAGGGAGGATGTACTGATATGATTCCACTAGACAAACACGAGGGAGGATGTACTGATATGATTCCACTAGACAAACACGAGGGAGGATGTACTGATATGATTCCACTAGACAAACACGAGGCAGCATGTACTGATATGATTCCACTAAACAGACACGAGGGAGAATGTACTGATATGATTCCACTAGACAAACACGAGGGAGAATGTACTGATATGATTCCACTAAACAGACACGAGGGATAATGTACTGATATAATTCCACTAGACAAACACGAGGCAGAATGTACTGATATGATTCCACTAAACAGAAACAAGGCAGAATGTACTGATATGATTCCACTAAACAGAAACGAGGGAGAATGTACTGATATGATTCCACTAGACAAACACGAGGGAGAACATACTGATATGATTCCACCAAACAAACACGAGGGAGAACATACTGATATGATTCCAGTAAACAGACACGAGGCAGAATGTACTGATATGATTCCACTAAACAGACACAAGGGAGAATGTACTGATATGATTCTACTAGACAAACATGAGGGATAATGTACTGATATGATTCCACTAGACAAACATGAGGGATAATGTACTGATATGATTCCACTAGACAAACACGAGGGAGAATTTAGTGATATGATTCCACTAAACAGACATGAGGGAGTATGTACTGATATGATTCCACTAAACCGACATTAGGGAGTATGTACTGATATGATTCCACTAGACAGACACGAAGGAGAATGTACTGATATGATTCCACTAGACAAACACGAGGGAGA
Source organism: Rhinophrynus dorsalis (assembly GCA_037306005.1). NCBI lineage: Eukaryota > Metazoa > Chordata > Amphibia > Anura > Rhinophrynidae > Rhinophrynus > Rhinophrynus dorsalis. The sequence continues at coordinate 163,810,299 of CM074726.1, read as the reverse complement.
ATTTACTGATATGATTCCACTAGACAAACACGAGGGAGAATTTACTGATATGATTCCACTAGACAAACACGAGGGAGAATGTACTGATATGATTCCATTAGAAAAACACGAGGGAGAATGTACTGATATGATTCCACTAGACAAACACGAGGGAGAATTTACTGATATGATTCCATTAGAAAAACACGAGGGAGAATGTACTGATATGATTCCACTAGACAGACACGAAGGAGAATGTACTGATATGATTCCATTAGAAAAACACGAGGGAGAATGTACTGATATGATTCCACTAGACAAACACGAGGGAGAATTTACTGATATGATTCCATTAGAAAAACACGAGGGAGAATGTACTGATATGATTCCACTAGACAGACACGAAGGAGAATGTACTGATATGATTCCACTAGACAGACACGAAGGAGAATGTACTGATATGATTCCACTAGACAAACACAAGGGAGAATGTACTGATATGATTCCACTAGACAAACACGAGGGAGAATTTACTGATATGATTCCACTAGACAAACACGAGGGAGAATTTACTGATATGATTCCACTAGACAAACATGAGGGAGAATGTACTGATATGATTCCACTAAACAGACATGAGGGTGGATGTACTGATATGATTCCACTAAACAGACATGAGGGTGGATGTACTGATATGATTCCACTAAACAGACACGAAGGAGAATGTACTGATATGATTCCACTAGACAGACACGAGGGAGAATGTACTGATATGATTCCATTAGAAAAACACGAGGGAGAATTTACTGATATGATTCCATTAGAAAAACACAAGGGAGAATGTACTGATATGATTCCACTAGACAAACACAAGAGAGAATGTACTGATATGATTCCACTAGACAAACACGAGGGAGAACATACTGATATGATTCCACCAAACAAACACGAGGGAGAACATACTGATATGATTCCACCAAACAAACACGAGGGAGAATTTACTGATATGATTCCACTAAACAGACATGAGGGAGTATGTACTGATATGATTCCACTAGACAGGCACGAAGGAGAATGTACTGATATGATTCCACTAGACAAACACAAGAGAGAATGTACTGATATGATTCCACTAGACAAACACGAGGGAGAACATACTGATATGATTCCACCAAACAAACACGAGGGAGAACATACTGATATGATTCCAGTAAACAGACACGAGGCAGAATGTACTGATATGATTCCACTAGACAGACACAAGGGAGAATGTACTGATATGATTCCACTAGACAAACACGAGGGAGAATTTACTGATATGATTCCACTAGACAAACACGAGGGAGAATTTACTGATATGATTCCACTAAACAGACATGAGGGAGTATATACTGATATGATTCCACTAGACAGACACGAAGGAGAATGTACTGATATGATTCCACTAGACAAACACGAGGGAGGATGTACTGATATGATTTCACTAAACAGACAAGAGGGTGGATGTACTGATATGATTCCACTAGACAAACACGAGGGTGGATGTACTGATATGATTCCACTAAACAGACACGAGGGAGAATTTACTGATATGATTCCACTAAACAGACACGAGGGAGAATGTACTGATATGATTCCACTAGACAAACACGAGGGAGGATGTACTGATATGATTTCACTAAACAGACAAGAGGGTGGATGTACTGATATGATTCCACTAGAAAAACACGAGGGAGAATTTACTGATATGATTGCACTAGAAAAACACGAGGGAGAATGTACTGATATGATTCCACTAGACAAACACGAGGGAGGATGTACTGATATGATTCCACTAAACAGACATGAGGGTGGATGTACTGATATGATTCCACTAAACAGACACGAGGGTGGATGTACTGATATGATTCCACTAAACAGACACGAGGGAGGATGTACTGATATGATTCCACTAAACAGACATGAGGGTGGATGTACTGATATGATTCCACTAAACAGACACGAGGGTGGATGTACTGATATGATTCCACTAGACAGGCACGAAGAAGAATGTACTGATATGATTCCACTAGACAAACACAAGGGAGAATGTACTGATATGATTCCACTAGACAAACACGAGGGAGAATGTACTGATATGATTCCACTAGACAAACACGAGGGAGAATGTACTGATATGATTCCACTAAACAGACACGAGGGAGAATGTACTGATATGATTCCACTAGACAAACACGAGGGAGAATGTACTGATATGATTCCACAAGACAGACACGAAGGAGAATGTACTGATATGATTCCACGAGACAAACATGAGGGATAATGTACTGATATGATTCCACTAGACAAACACGAGGGAGGATGTACTGATATGATTCCACTTAACATAAAAGAGAGCGAATGTGCTGATATGATTCCACTAAACAGAAACGAGGGAGAATGTACTGATATGATTCCACTAGACAAGCACGAGGGAGAACGTACCAATATGATTGTACTAGACTGTGTGCGTGTGCATGCGTGTGCCTGCCCCTTTTTTTAAGGCTCAACAGATATCTATTATAGAACAGACATCCACAGAACAACTGAACATCATTTAAGACGATACAAACAAATTGAAGAAAAGAGAGTATCTTTATCGAATGAAAACCCCAAGGGGAATTGGGAAGAGAAAAGTTTAGAATATGTTTCAACTAAGAAACTTAACAAATCTGAAATGTATGTGAGTAAACAGAGTGAGTAAACATTGAGCCAGCCAATGAGGACCATAGAGCAAATACATTTCATTGGTTGGCTGGACTGGTGCGTGCGAGACAGCTGGGGTGTAGCAGGTATACTGGCGCTGTGAGTGACACCCATGGCTGAGGATCCTGTCGGCGCTGACCATCTTTCTGAGGCTGATACAGAGTAAGAGTTCCCACTCTTCTCTGTGTCAGCCCCAGAAAGATGGTCAGCACCGGCGGGAGCCGTGGGACTAGGGTGACCACATGTCACGGAATGGCAGAATGGAAATGTGGTCATTCTACCTTGCAAATTATACACACCACACAGTCTGATCTCCTAAACACAGGGACACCAGGGTGATACACTTATATACACACCACACAGTCTGATCTCCTAAACACAGGGACACCAGGGTGATACACTTCTATACACACCACACAGTCTGATCTCCTAAACACAGGGACACCAGGGTGATATACTTATATACACACCACACAGTCTGATCTCCTAAACACGGGGACACCAGGGTGATACACTTCTATACACACCACACAGTCTGATCTCCTAAACACAGGGACACCAGGGTGATACACTTATATACACACCACACAGTCTGACCTCCTAAACACTGGGACATCAGGGTGATACACTTATATACACACCACACAGTCTGATCTCCTAAACACAGGGACACCAGGGTGATATACTTATATACACACCACACAGTCTGACCTCCTAAACACAGGGACACCAGGGTGATACACTAATATACACACCACACAGTCTGATCTCCTAAACACAGGGACTCCAGGGTGATACACTTCTATACACACCACACAGTCTGATCTCCTAAACACAGGGACACCAGGGTGATACACTAATATACACACCACACAGTCTGATCTCCTAAACACAGGGACACCGGGGTGATACACTTATATACACACCACACAGTCTGATCTCCTAAACACAGGGACACCAGGGTGATATACTTATATACACACCACACAGTCTGACCTCCTAAACACAGGGACACCAGGGTGATACACTAATATACACACCACACAGTCTGATCTCCTAAACACAGGGACACCAGGGTGATACACTTCTATACACACCACACAGTCTGATCTCCTAAACACAGGGACACCAGGGTGATATACTTATATACACACCACACAGTCTGACCTCCTAAACACAGGGACACCAGGGTGATACACTTATGTACACACCACACAGTCTGACCTCCTAAACACAGGGACACCAGGGTGATACACTTATATATACACACACCACACAGTCTGATCTCCTAAACACAGGGACACCAGGGTGATACACTTATATACACATCACACAGTCTGATCTCCTAAACACAGGGACATCAGGGTGATACACTTATATACACACCACACAGTCTGATCTCCTAAACACAGGGACACCAGGGTGATACACTTATATACACACCACACAGTCTGATCTCCTAAACACAGGGACACCAGGGTGATATACTTATATACACACCACACAGTCTGATCTCCTAAACACAGGGACACCAGGGTGATACACTTATATACACATCACACAGTCTGATCTCCTAAACACAGGGACACCGGGGTGATACACTTCTATACACATCACACAGTCTGATCTCCTAAACACAGGGACACCAGGGTGATACACTTATATACACACCACACAGTCTGATCTCCTAAACACAGGGACACCAGGGTGATACACTAATATACACACCACACAGTCTGATCTCCTAAACACAGGGACACCAGGGTGATACACTAATATACACACCACACAGTCTGATCTCCTAAACACAGGGACACCAGGGTGATACACTTATATATACACCACACAGTCTGATCTCCTAAACACAGGGACACCAGGGTGATACACTTCTATACACACCACACAGTCTGATCTCCTAAACACAGGGACACCGGGGTGATACACTTCTATACACACCACACAGTCTGATCTCCTAAACACAGGGACACCGGGGTGATACACTTATATACACACCACACAGTCTGATCTCCTAAACACAGGGACACCAGGGTGATACACTTATATACACATACCACACAGTCTGATCTCCTAAACACAGGGACACCAGGGTGATACACTTATATACACACCCCACACAGTCTGATCTCCTAAACACAGGGACACCAGGGTGATACATTTATATACACACCACACAGTCTGATCTCCTAAACACAGAGACACCAGGGTGATATATACACACCACACAGTCTGATCTCCTAAACACAGGGACACCAGGGTGATACACTTCTATACACACCACACAGTCTGATCTCCTACACACAGGGACAGCAGGGTGATACACTTCTATACACACCACACAGTCTGATCTCCTAAACACAGGGACACCAGGGTGATACACATATATACACACCACACAGTCTGATCTCCTAAACACAGGGACACCAGGGTGATACACTTATATACACACCACACAGTCTGATCTCTTAAACACAGGGACACCAGGGTGATACACTTATATACACACACCACACAGTCTGATCTCCTAAACACAAGGACACCAGGGTGATACACTTCTATACACACCACACAGTCTGGTCTCCTAAACACAGGGACACCAGGGTGATACACTTATATACATACCACACAGTCTGATCTCCTAAACACAGGGACACCAGGGTGATACACTTCTACACACACCACACAGTCTGGTCTCCTAAACACAGGGGCACCAGGGTGATACACTTATATACATACCACACAGTCTGATCTCCTAAACACAGGGACACCAGGGTGATACACTTATATACATACCACACAGTCTGATCTCCTAAACACAGGGACACCAGGGTGATACACTTATATACACACACCACACAGTCATACATACAGGGATATCAAGGTGGGAAAGAGGGACAGAGGGATTTGGGACTCCTACAGAGGGACACTTGGGAGGTATGTCCTAAAGAGGGACACGTGGGAGGTATGTCCTAAAGAGGGATACGTGGGAGGTATGTCCTGCACAACACATAGTTTCTGATAAAAGAACATTGAAGGTGGGAGGCATTGTTCAGTTTTGCACTGGGAGCCATACTGCCTAGAAATTACCTTGGACCAAATGGGTGTACAACTCTGGTCCATAAAGGTTAAAGAGGACTGTTTATGAAGATGTGTATTTGAATAACGCTTGCACCATGCAACCCAGTCCACTTTCAATTACTATATTATGCAATAGTTAGCGGCCCCACTTTTAATTTCTCTAAGCTATTTTAGAGTTGCTCACCTTAGAGGGAATATTGTGAGGAACCACCCGGGGGCTTTGGAGCATTCCTCTGCTTTGAGCCTGTTTAACTGTGTGTACTAACAAGGAGATCGCCGTTATATTTCTCCATTCCCTGCTAATGCCATACTAGACTTCTTCAGAACTTTCTCACATTAAAGTGTGATTTTCACCTTAATTCAGATTGCATATTTGAATCTGCCTATGTGTCACGTTAGCTAAAAGACAAGCAAATGTGAGGTTATGGAGATATTTGAGCTCATTACCATATGCTAATATATGCTAATTACAGTACCTGTGTGGTACCAGTGATGTTTCATTTGCTAATAAAGCTTTTCAGTGACATTTCACGTTATTGAAGGTTTCAGTGATATTTTATATGCTAATGAAGCCTTTTCAGTGATATATCATATGCTAATTAAGATTTGTTAGTGATGTGCTATATGCTAATGAAGGTTGTAGTGATTTTTCTTATGCTAATAATGCTCTGTGCAGTACAAGGAGACTTTCACTTTTCCCAGAAATATAATTGTGAATATCACCTACACTGTACATTTGCTAAACATTTGGTTAACATGACACATAGGCAGTTTCTAATGAAGTTTTCAAATATGTAAAGAAAATTCAAGGTGACAGGTTCACTATAAAGTCTCATTGCTGAAGGAATGTCTGTGTGTGTCAGCATGAGCTAAAGAGGATTGAAACTGGTAAGAAGGAAAAGATGTGGGGATGAATATCTACTATATACTGTTACTATGTATGTATGTATGTATCTTTATTTATATAGCGCCATACATGTACACAGCGCTTAACAGAAGTTGAAATAATACAATACAAAAACGACAGAACTGGGGTTAAGAGCATTAAGGTTACTAGAAAGAGATAAGTAATTACAGTGCTCTTGGCAGGTTGACCCCTTGCTCTTCTTCATAGCTCTGTTGGCTGACTCGGTGCAGGGAATACAGATTGGCCTGTGAAGAGTAACATAAATGGTCAATAACAGAACTGGAGCACATGAGGAAGATGGTGAGAAAGATGCAGCCGAGAGTCAGAATCACAGAATTAGGGGATAATAGTGAGTAAGGTCCAGCAGAGAGTCAGTCAGAGCACTAGATGTAGATAATGAGCAATGTCCAGTCAGAATCAGGGCACTAGATGTAGATAATGAGTACGGTCTAGTCAGAATCAGGGCACTAGATGTAGATAATGAGTACGGTCCAGCAGAGAGTCAGTCAGAGCACTAGATGTAGATAATGAGCAATGTCCAGTCAGAATCAGGGCACTAGGCTGGGGACAGATAGTCTGCAGCCTGCAGGGTGTCAGAATAGACCACTAGAGGGAGGTAGTGAGAAAGATCCAGCAGAGTCAGTCAGTGAGTATGTGCAAATGCATAGTATGTGAGCGTGTAGTATGTGTGTGTCTAAGTGTGTGTATATGTGTGCATGTGTATCTATGTGTGTGTGTTTATATGTGTATGTGTATATAGAGCGTGTGTATACGTGTATGTGTGTATGTATCACAGTAACATAGTTGATGTGGCTGTAAAAAGACGTACGTCCATCAAGTCCAGCCCATGCCAAAACACCCCTATTGATCCAGTGGAAGGGAAAAAAACTGTATGTGTGTGTATATATATATATATGTACAGAGAGAGAGAGAGTTAATCCAGTGATGTAGATGTAAAATAACAAACAAAATGAATATCTTGTAATACCTTTTTTATTGGACTAACAGAATTTTGGATTGACAAGCTTTCGGGATAACCTCCCTTTCTAAAGTCTAAAGCTTGTCAATCCAAAATTCTGTTAGTCCAATAAAAAAGGTATTACAAGATACTTATTTTGTTTGTTATTTTACATCTACATCACTGGATTAACCCCTTAAGGACCGGAGGTTATGGGACATTTCCGTCCCATAACGACCGCATAGGGGCACTTTGAGGCGCCGGTACATGTAACCTGTCACGTGTATCGGCGCGTCACTATGGGGCTTGAAACAGATCGCTCCGATCTTGGAGCGGTCTATTTCATGCCCCATTTTTACTTACAGCGCTCCCGGTAGAGCGCTGTAAGTAAAAAGTAAGTGACTTACCAGGACCGTCAAGGGTCATTCGAGCAAATTTACCCTTGACGGTCCTGGTACGTCAAGGGTCCCTAAGGGGTTAACTCTCTCTCTCTTATATATATATATATATATATATATATATATACATACATACACATACACACACACACACACACACACATATATACACAAGTGTGTATCGGGGTTTTTTACCTGGCGCTCTTTGAGAATTTCACACTTTTGTCCAATTTAATAAGGGCGACATCATAGTCGTAATCTTGCTCTACTCCAATGGCGTTCTTTCTACGCAGGTTGTAACAATCATGTATCTCAATCTTCTTAACTTTGTAGAGCAAATCCCCTAAAGACAAATACCATGGGGTCAGTAACAGAGATCTTTTTGCTCACAGTTTAAAGAAACACAAACACCTCCAAATAATAACTCCCTTCTTATACCAGTACTTGCACAAAAACTTAAAGGGATAGTAATACTTCATTTTAACTTTATTTTATTTTGTAGGCATTAAAAAAACATGAAGAATGATATAAGTCTTATCTCTCAAACCTTTATGGTTTATGAGATATTCACAAGCAAAGTTTCCCCTCCCGCCCCTTTTACCTAGTGTAAGTCATCTCTTCTCAGATGTGGAATCCAGTCCATAGACCAGACAGATAACAGCAGGGGACAATCTTCTTCCTATCAGAACAATGAAAGCCCTGCCCCACTTGACAAGTTTTTCAGCTTTTTCCCTTATCTTAATTGAAGATTGTCCCTCTCTGCAGTCTACCTGGGCACCTCCCTTCTGATCTGGCTGAACAGGGTGGGGGGGAACTTTGCTTGTGAATATCTCTCAAACCATAAAGGTTTGAGAGATAAGACTTATATCGTTCTTCATGTTTTTTTAATGCCTACAAAATAAAATAAAGTTAAAACGAAGTATTACTATCCCTTTAATGGCCCCTGTAAGTTTTGTCATTGTTCCTTTGTTCGAGAGATAACATTATCATTCAGTTCCTGCATATCAGGTCCATGGAGGAGGACATGACAGCTCCTGGCGTAACTCATGGACTGTGAACTCAACCCGTTGCCCATGGTAATCTCCAGCGGCTCATGCACTCTGCCGGCTTCAGTTTAATAGTAAACAAGTTCCAGTCTGCAGAGACTGAAGTACAGTAGTCCTGCTAGCAACTGTCATGTCTGCCTCCGTGTGCAAACAGCTGGTCACAGATGCTCAGATAGGAACGAACCTGCTGTGGAATTTAGCAGGCTCTATAGGAAAGGTATCCTATCCAGGGTACAGTCTCTTTTAGCTCACTAGTGTCTTATACAGAGGGAACATATCCTAAAGCACATCATGCTAATGCTGTCAAAACAGCAGTCCAGCCACGAAGTGCCAGGCAATTCCTCACTGAATAAGAGAAACAGCCAACCCCAGACATACTCCTTCCTCACAGTGCTTAGAGGGATCAGCTACACTTCACCGACGAGGCCCAACAAGGCTGAAACGTACATCTAGGATTGGCTGTTTCTCTTGTTCAGAAAGGAATTGCCTGGCACTTCACAGCTGGACTGCTATTTTGGCAGGGTCAGTATGATGTGCTTTAGGATATTTCCCCTCTGTATAAGGCACTAGTGAGCTAAAATAGACTATACCACGGGTAGGACACCATGACTATAGATCCTGCTAAATTCTATTGTAGGCTCATTCCTAGTTGAGCATCTCAGACCAGTTTGTTTGCATATGCAAATTATCCTTGGCCTCAGTCATCCCAAGAATAACAGGGGAATCCAGCCATGGGCCCCTTGCTCACAGGGCCTACAGAGACCATCTACACCTCACTGACAAGGCCCAACAAGGCTGAAACGTACGTCTGGGGTTGGTTGCTTCTCATGTTCAGGGAAGAATTACCTGACACTTCGTGGTTGGACTGCCATTCTGGCAGGATCAGTAGGACCTGCTTTAGGATATTTCTGCTCTATGAAAGGCATTAGTGAGCTAAAAGAAACTGTACCCTGGATAGAAAACACTCCTACAGAGCCTGCTAATTCTATGAATGAAGTGTGGTACCGTGTTAGCCACAGAAATACAGGAGACTAATATAGTGAAAATGATACCTTTACTGGCTAACTGAGTGGCTTTGGATGTAAGCTTTCAAGACAACTAGGTGTCTTCTTAAGCTTGCATCCAAAGCCACTCAGTATTTTACTTCTAAAGACTAATTTATAAACACATTTACTGAAGTTTATACAACATTAATGTGAGTTTTATTGCTGTGGAGCAATGTCATACACTTCTATACACACCACACAGTCTGATCTCCTAAACACAGGGACACCAGGGTGATACACTTATATACACACCACACAGTGTGATCTCCTAAACACAGGGACACCAGGGTGATACACTTATATACACACCACACAGTCTGATCTCCTAAATACAGGGACACCAGGGTGATACACTTCTATACACACCACACAGTCTGATCTCCTAAACACAGGGACACCAGGGTGATACACTTCTATACATACCACACAGTCTGATCTCCTAAATACAGGGACACCAGGGTGATACACTTCTATACACACAACACAGTCTGATCTCCTAAACACAGGGACACCAGGGTGATACACTTATATACACACCACACAGTCTGATCTCCTAAACACAGGGACACCAGGGTGATACACTTATATACACACCACACAGTCTGATCTCCTAAACAGAGGGACACCAGGGTGATACACTTCTATACACACCACACAGTCTGATCTCCTAAATACAGGGACACCAGGGTGATACACTTATATTCACCACACAGTGTGATATACTAAACACAGGGACACCAGGGTGATACACTTATATACCCACCACACAGTCTGATCTCCTAAACACAGGGACACCAGGGTGATACACTTATATACACACCACACAGTATGATCTCCTAAACACAGGGACACCAGGGTGATACACTTCTATACACACCACACAGTATGATCTCCTAAACACAGGGACACCAGGGTGATACACTTATATACACACCACACAGTCTGATCTCCTAAACACAGGGACACCAGGGTGATACACTTCTATACACACCACACAGTCTGATCTCCTAAATACAGGGACACCAGGGTGATACACTTATATTCACCACACAGTGTGATATACTAAACACAGGGACACCAGGGTGATACACTTATATACCCACCACACAGTCTGATCTCCTAAACACAGGGACACCAGGGTGATACACTTATATACACACCACACAGTCTGATCTCCTAAACACAGGGACACCAGGGTGATAAATGTATATACACATCACACAGTCTGATCTCCTAAACACAGGACACCAGGGTGATACACTTCTATACACATCACACAGTCTGATCTCCTAAACACAGGGACACCAGGGTGATACACTCATACACACCACACAGTCTGATCTCCTAAACACAGGGACACCAGGGTGATACACTTCTATACACACCACACAGTCTGATCTCCTAAACACAGGGACACCAGGGTGATACACTCATACACACCACACAGTCTGATCTGCTAAACACAGGGACACCAGGGTGATACATTTATATACACACCACAGTCTGATCTCCTAAACACAGGGACACCAGGGTAGGAAAGAGGGACAGAGGGAGTTGGGTATCAAAGAGGGGCTGTCCCTCTTAAAGAGGAACACTTGGGAGGTATGGAGCTCTAATATCTCCTAAAGAGGGACACTTGTGAAGTATGGACCCCTAATATCTCCTAAAGAAGGACAATTGGGAGGTATGGAGCCATAATATCTCCTGAATAGGGACACTTAGGAGTCCCTCCTAAAGAGGGAAACTTGGGATATATGGAGCCCTAATATCTCCTATAGAGAAACACTTGGGAGATATGGACCCCTAATATCTCCTAAAGAGGGACACTTAGTAGGTATGGACCTCTAATTTCTCACAAGGAGGGACACATGGGAGGTATGGACCCCTAATATCACCTAAAGAGGGACAATTGGTAGGTATGGACCTCTAATTTCTCACAAGGAGGGACAATTGGGTGGTAAGGACCCCCTAACATATCCTAAAGAGGGACAATTGGGAGGTATTCTTTTAGTAAATGGAAGTCCAGCCCTGGATATAATAAACAATAGGAAGACATGACTTGAGACTCTACTCCACTGCTATGAAGTCCCCCACCTCAGGATCCTACTCAAGAGAGCAATATGGCTACTTGCCGATTTCGAGTGAGTACTTGTCTGCCGGAACATCTTCTTTGAAACAATGAGCAGCGCTGAGGACCCAAGATTTTGATATGAGGGACCCCAGGCAAGGATCTTTCCTTTGTGTTGACTGGAAGAGAGATGGACATGTCTGTTTTATTTTTTCATCCCACTGCAGATCCACAATACTGCAAATAATATTTATTTTGCAATATAAATTTTATACAATCAATAATAAATTCCATTGTTCATCGTGAGCTTCACTATACTTTGTACTGCCATGTAGCCTATTTTATAATCTATAACAGATTCACGTTATATAATGACTTAAAATCTGTCGTAAATAAAATATAACTTTTTTTTCCCTATCTTCCTTCCGTAAAAGATTTAAGGATCAGAGGGGTTGAGTATAAATTTGTGAAGCGATGCATTGCATACCACTTGTCCTTAACCATTTAAGGACCCATGACGTGCCAGGACTATCACGCCATTTCTGGCATTTAAGGACTGGTGACGCCGTTCTACCATCTCAGAATTCATCTTACAAAAAAAAAAGGTCCATGGTCCTTAACGGCTACCCATGCACCAAATCGGGTGATCGTTAAGGGATTAAAAATATTGGATGAAACGCATTGGGAGTCATGTATTAGGGAACGTTTGCTGAAACCGGTCCAAACGAACTAAGATGGGGCAGTGAGATATGGAGAAACACAAATCAGACAGATACTTCATCTAGAGATACAGAGAAGGAGATGAGGAAGACTGTGATATGGAGGGTGAAAGAATTCTCTAGTCCGTACCTGTTTGGTTCTTGTTTCTCTCCAAAATGCGTGATTTGCCTTATTTGGGAGTTTTGGAATATGTGCATACCCAGGAACTTCTTGCCTTTGAGGCTCCTGGAGAGGGGTCATGTGCTGCTGGACAAGGGATGTTAATGACGCAATTCTCCCCATAAAAGGGGTGAGTTTTAATTGGGTGGACGGGGATTGCTAGTCTGCGTGATATAAAGTGGGTGGGAAGTGGGCAGAACAGGGTGAGAAGGAGGACAAATGGGTGGGAAGTGGAAGGGAAGGAGAAGAACCTCACCACAGATGGAGAACCAGCCTCTGTCCCTGGAGACCTGGTAATGAAGTCTGAAAACTGGAGTCTCTGGGGCAGATACGAAGAGTACCCAGGTATGAATATGTGCATTTAATCAGATGTGTACCCAAGAGATACAAGTCAGTTTAAATTGCTTTATGTAACCCTTTTTGTCTGTTACGGTTGGCAAGCAAAACCAGGAGTCAGATGTTATAGTTAATAGAACCTTTATTATGAGAATAATGACAGTAATGCAATATATAAATAAACACACAGTGGGTGATAGAAACGACGAGCACTGTATCAGGAATAGCAGTCTCCCAATCTCAGCACCACACTGTCTGAGAATAGGCCTCAGCCCACTGGAGTCTCGTGGTAAGGTAACGCGCAAGAGATACTGACTCAGCCTGTAGTCAGTAGTTAGGAGTCTGCTAGAGCCCCAGGTCAGTACTAGGAAGGATGTCTGAATAACTGAGCCAACAAACTGAGAGAACAGACAGGGCCTTCTAGTAAGCACCAGATTGGATAGTCAGACAAGCCAAAGTCATACACGGAGCAGGTAGTCAGCCAGAGCCACTGGTTTGCACCAGAAAGGAAATCCACTGAAGCGATGGAATGCTGGATGTGCAGTGGATAGAGCCCCAGGTCAACAATAGAGTGGGTAGCCAGACAAGCCTAGGTCATAGTCAGCCAGAGCCACAGATTTGAACCAGAAAGGATATCTGAGCCAAATCGGAACGCCAAGGAGAATAGTCAGACAGAGCCACAGGTCAACACCAGAATGGATGGACAGACAAGCCGGGTCATACACAGAATCAGGAATACTTAGAAATGAACTGCTCAGAACAACAACGTAAGGGTGACTGAGTCAGGACTCAGTCTTCCCTTTAAACCCCTCCACAGGAAGTAGGTAGGAGGAGCAGCTAGAGGGAGGAAGTAGGTAGGAGGAGACTACAGGAAACAAACACACATAAAACAGAGACCTGCAGCATGCTTGAAGCCTTGCACCTGCAGATGATGCATGGAAAGACGCCGAGCGTCGCTGAAGCGGTGGCGCTGCAAACAAGGTACTGTGGCAGTGTCTTTCAGTAATTTCAGATCAACTACATTTCATATGGGATTATCTGACTATTGCGGAAAGAAAAGAGAAGCAGTTCTAGATGACACCAGTAACAACATAGGACAAATGAAAATTTTCCTTTATATATTTGTACACGCTTTTTATATTTGTATACCACAGCCAACACCTATTTAGTATTTGAAGAAGAAGATGTAGTTTCGAAATGCGTCATTATAGGCACAATACTGGCGTCTCTTATTTTTGGCATGTACATATTCTTTTTATATTAAATTTTACTATTACATGTGGATTCCATTTTTATTTTTCATGGGAGAGTGACCGTAGCTGGGTGGCATTGATACCCAGTTTGAAATTGCCGGTTGTTTCTACAACCGTCCACTAGCAAGGTTAAGTGTGAGTATTGGGTCGATTTTCAACATCTACAGCTGATACATTTATTGGTGGTTTGCAGTCCTTCTGGCTTTGTTCTTCCATGCATATATTGTGTGTGTGTATTGTGTGCTGAAGGCCCGTAATTCCTTGCAGAGATTTTCACAGGAGTGGCAAAGGGGGCGCAAATCACGACCTATGGGAGCCTCAGTTAAAACAATTTGAATAACCCCTCCTTACTGCCACCCCTGTGTGTGTGCCAGACCGGTAGAAGTCTTCTTTTATATATATACTAGTGTAAAAGTCCGTGTACACGGGCCAAAATGCGTCTGTGCGTTCGGGCAGTCTCTACTGGGCATGACTGCATCGGACAAACATACATCTGGCCTTTTATATTATTTTATTATGATGATGATGGGGCAAAACTTCTAGGGCCCCCCAAATGTGGCAGAGCCCCTATGAACCACAGGGGAATCTGGGAATCTGGTCACTCATAAAAATGTTATTGTAGGGCAGCTCCTGATTAGTGCAACCCTGAAATGTTTGTTTTTCACAAGCTATCTGCATTACTGGGAAGCACTTTTTAGTAAAGATGTAAGAGCCACCTCTGAAATATAACAGGATTTTAACCCTTTGACTGCTGGGGTAGAATACGTTCTGGTACTGAAACAATTAAATTAACCCTTTTTCGACCAGAGGGGTGCCCTTCTTATCCATAAACGGTTAGC
This sequence comes from Rhinophrynus dorsalis, assembly GCA_037306005.1. Taxonomy (NCBI): domain Eukaryota; kingdom Metazoa; phylum Chordata; class Amphibia; order Anura; family Rhinophrynidae; genus Rhinophrynus; species Rhinophrynus dorsalis. Next base: position 163,794,749 of record CM074726.1, on the reverse strand, counting down.
ATTTGTAAGCACTTTAATCCTTTGAGTACCAGAGATATATCACGTTTGATACCTCTCTGGCACTCAAAGAGTTTAGGCAGGGGCTGGTACCATCGGTTTCTCCATGTCGTATAAGAGCCACTAACCCTTTATCAAGTCTAAAACATACTGGTTATAAGAGAAAAAAAATGCAACATGTATATAAAAGCCATGTAGAGGGAAGTTTAAAACTGATAAGTAATTTGTCCCCTAACAGGAATGCGATGGGGGGGGGGGAGGGGGGTATGAGAGACAGACAGAACCATAGTCCATAGATGTAAGTATAAAAATAATATGAGAGAGATTGGTAAACATGAACAAGGACAAAATAAGTAGAAGGAAATATTATGTGAAGTTTTGGTATTGTGCAAGGAATATCAAGTCCTTATTTAGTCTAATGTGTTTGGTGTTGAAAAAACTGATCATCTTAATTTCAAACATATTCCTCTCCTGTGTACTTTTGAAGTTCCCTCTGAGTATTTGAATTTAAAGGCGAAGTAAACTTTTTTTATGAAAAAATATATATTGTAGGGATTTTCCTACTGAGTAAAATAAGGGTACTCCCACTGCGGAGAGATTTATATTTCCAGAGTTATTACATTTTAAACCCATGGTTTTTTACTTTAGCAGTGCCCTCTAGTGGTCAAATTCTAATTAGATTTCCTGTTAGATTCTAATGGAGAGGAAAGTCAGAAAAGTCAGTGACATACAGTTCTCCATAGAATGTGATAGAAACTACCTGTCACTTCCTGTAAGTTAGAACTATCAGGAAGTAAACACAGTAAATTCACTTCCTGGTTATTTAAACTGCTATCAATTTTGAATAAAACATCTGACAGCGATAGGAGTGACCTTGTTTTATTCAGCAGGAAATGCTCTGTAAAATATGTGTTTTCATAAAAAATGTTTACTGCTCCTTTAAGCTTATGAAGGGAGTGGTTTCTCTGGGTAAAATTATGACCGATTTGGGTATGGGTCTTTGTTTCATTGTATTTCTCAATAGACTGTCTGTGTATATTCATCCTTAGGTTTAATGATAGGCCTGTCTCGCCAATGTAGCATACAAATTAACATTCAGTGCATTGTATCATATATACAGCATATACTGATGTGCAGGAATATAATCCTTTAACCTAAGGATGAATACACACAGACAATCTATTGATTTTTTTCCCATTATAACATCACAAAAAAGCTGACAGGGCTACAGCCACATGTACTGACCAGATAATTTTTAAATCTGACACCTAGATAGATATTATGGAGGACAGCTCGCATTTACATACCTGTTCATTGGTGTTTCGGATCTTAAGACATTAGGCTCTGAAGTTTACGGCTCACTCATGCACTGTATATCTTTGCAACTGTGAATAGCCCACAGTGCTGGTGCAAGGATTTTTGCCACCCTAGGCAAAACCTAATTTTGCTGCCCATTTGGCTCCGCCCCTTATGTCCCACCCCTTTATACCCCGCCTAATTATACCCCACCTCTTTTCATGATTGTCCTCTCTCTGCCCCCTGGGCCAATCTGCCCCTGGTCTGGAGATGCCTGTAAGAGATGCCCCCCACCAGCTCCAAATTGCTCCCACCAGCTCCAATTTGCCTTCACCAGCTCCAATTTGCCCCCTCAGCTCCAACTTGCCCCCATCAGTTCCACTTTGCCCTCCATCAGCTCCAACTTGCCCCCCATCAGCTCCAACATGCCCTCCATTACATACCTGTAGCTGCTGGAGCTCCAGCGCAGTCTTCTCTTCAGTAATGCAGGGCGTGCCAGGAAATCATGACTCCTAGCACGCTCTGCATTACTAAAGAGCCGACCTGACTGTGTTGCGGTTCCCGGCGTGGTGCGTGGGGCGCAGCTCTTCTCTGCTGCATGCCCACACCCCTAGTACATGTGCGCCCTAGGCCGGCGCCTACTTTGCCTATAGGTGGCGCCAGCCTTGATAGCCCATCCAGGTTAGCTTAGGTTTACATCAAATATAGACTTTTTAGATCAATCAAGCATAATTAAAAGGTTAAAAAAAGGGTAATTGTAGAATGAAACTGTTGTACTTTGTGAATTTGATTGGGCAAAATGTTGATCTTGTGAACGAAGTGTGACCGATCAAACAAAACATTTGCCAAACAAATGAATATTGTTGTTGATTTTGTGTGCAAATTGAGCCCAATCAAACATAAGATTAGCTGGAAAAAACAGTTGATCGTGCTCATAAAACACACTCCATCAAACAAAAGATTACATTAAAAATGATGGTTGTGCACGTATACCACATTATAGAGAAAATAATATTAGATGGAAAAAATTTTGTCTGCGTAAGTGAAGCTGTCTTGGACAAAATAATAAAAAACACAGTTACAAAAAAATTTATGTTGAATGTACGTGGTCAATCCAACAAAAAATTAACTGAAAAAACTCAATCGTGTGTGCACTCCATCAAACAAAAGATTTGACAAACATTTTTTGATAACTTGTACTAAATTGAACTAAAGATTTTGCTAAAAAAGTTAATTATGGGTAAAAATAAAGCGCACTAGACTGGACAAAACATCAAACAAATGAAAAGCATGTTAAGTGCGCACGTGTGGTGCGCTTGAGTGAACAAAATATTTCTTAGAAAAACAAGAGGTATGGTAGCTTGTGCGCACAAATTTAGCTTGATCAAACAGAAGATTACACAAAAAAAGGAAAAGCTCACTGTTCAAAAAAACTAACGTTAAAGCAGACACTACAGTTCTCATACATACAATTAACCCTTTTTAGTGCCAGATGGGTATCCAAGGAATTATTCTAAATGTGCTGGATACCCCTGTGGCACCCGAAGGGTTAAAAGTATGAAAATTATTGTTATAGTTGTGAGAGGAGAACTGAATAAGCAACAAATCGCAGGATGTCATGGAGTTACCGTAAAGTGTTGCTCTCTAACTATAGCCCAAATGTCCCTCCTCTTTGTCCCTACACCAGTGAGATGGCTCAGTTGGTTAATGCACCAGCTGTAGAATCTGATCAAGCCACAAAGTCACAGATTTTAGTCCCGGGAAGGTCAGCTCGGCCTTTCATCCCTCTGAGATAAATAAAATAAGTCCAGGATTTACTTGAAAACAAGAGATAATCTCAGTGTATTCTTCCTGGTTAAATACTTTCACAACAACAACAACTTTTGATCGTTTACGTCAGCGATTCTCAACCTTTCTAGTGCCGCAACCCTTTGATAAAATTTCCCAAGCTATGGTGACCCCTAACAGTAAAATTATTGCGTTGCTCCTTCATCGCTTCAATAACACGGGCTACAAAACGTCCCGGTCTCCCGGAAGAGACTGATGTCGCAGGCGCGCTTACTGCACTAACCTGGCCGTCAGTCTCGGAACAGTAAGGATTTCTTTATAAACGGAAAAAATGTTTACAATTACACATTTTACAGATTAGAATAGACAAAAAAACTATTTTCTGATGGTTTTAGGCGACCCCTGGCAAATCGTCATTTGACCCCCCCGACGGGGTTGCGACCCACAGGTTGAGAACCACTGGCTTACATGATAATTATAACATTGGCTTTAACGATTTTGCTATATAATTGTTTTGTATTCAAAGTCTGTTGCAGATGGGGAATTCCATTTCACAGAGTGCTCCTCTTCTTACATTATTTGGCTGAATGTATAAGGGGATTTTATCGGCTCTCTCATGCAGAGTGTTGATGACTATTGAGAGGTGTTAACTATAGGCACTGTGGAGACATGTCCCGGGGACTGCAGGGAAGCAGTCAGGCACCCATTGCCTTCCTGAGAGCAGATGGGCTTCACATGCACACATGCCTTGGGGACTAATTGGGATTGGGAGCAGGTGGGATTCAACATCCAGACATCTACTTTAGAGCAGCATAGTGCCTGGTTCATGCACACCGATCCCAGGCTCCAAGGCTGAGCTAAAAGGAGAGTTTTTACCTTTTCTGCAGCAAGCCAACATTGCTGTCCAGTTGTGGGAACCCTCCATAGGACAATAGACCACCAGGCAGCTAGATGCAGTGAGTTGCAGAAGGCCTTTCCAGAGGCATTGCTCAAGGATGCCTTCTGCCAGGATGACGATTTGGGGATTGACTTGATCCTTTAATATAAGGAAGTCAATGGAGCTGTCCTTCATGCTGGATGCTGAGGGGGAAGACCATCTGGGACTTCTGCTTGCTTCTGCTTCTGGTCAACTGTAACTATGAGTTTAGAGAATTAAGTGGCCTATTCTGGGAAGAATCCAGATTCTCATACCAATTTCCCTCTGGGAGTTACATGGACATGAGTTCCCAACTGGAAGTCTGTTTTCTGACTGGAAGGATGGGACTCAGGAAAGCCAAGGCAAGGAACTGGATTTGGGGAAGATTGTGGACAGAGAGGGTTCCACTGACAAACTGTCATCAGACCCCGGCCCCATGGACTGACACTTCTGGTCTCAAAGACGACAGGGAGGAGAAGGGTGGATGTACCCAATGATCCCCTGTAGCACTTTCTTTGGACAGGCCATTCAGCAGGACCTTGGGGTCAGGCATGACAGGTCACCAAACCTTGATGGACATTTTTATCCAGGATAACCTTGGCCCCCACCCAAGAATTCTTGAGCCAGTGGTGGGCCTGTTGAAGCCCTGGGGACTATCAGGAAGCAGGTGCATGCCAGCAGTAGAGCAACCAGGCATCCACTTCATACATATCCTGGGGATTTTTTTGGAGCAGCCAGGTGCCAGGCTCTTTCTGACCAATCCCAGGACCCCAGAAGCCCTGGCTCATTTCACCAGACTAACAGTGCATTTTTTATTATGCATGTGTTGTATTTAAAAGTAGATTTATCATGAAGGCTGGTAATGTATTTAACTGAATATGTCCCCTTTGATTCAGCACCATGGTTGAAACAGAAAGTCACAAGTTTGCCCCATTGTTCTACAGGGCAATGGAAGACACCGTAGGCAGTCCTGAGGAGATCACCCAGATGGATTGAATGAGCCCATTCTGTGCTCTTCAGATTGTTAACAGGGTTCCACTTGGTTGAATGCAAGCCTGGAACTTGTTGGTAGCCTCCTGAATGGCTGATTTGGACCCCCTATGAAAAACAGGTTTCAGGATTGTGAGGATAAATGCTGGAGACTGTGTCAGTATATGTGTTGCTAGTCTAGGGTTTTCCAGCTGGGGGTGTTGGCACATGTAGAGGCAATTCTTTAACGCCCAATATTCCTGTTATGATGAATAAAGTCATGTTGCACCCTTCTTCTGCCTGATGCACTTCATTTCATCCTGCAACAAAGATCCTGTACCAGAGCCTCTAGTGAAGCTCAGAGATGTTCCATCAAAGACAGACTTCAAACGGAGATCAGTGAATACAGACAGTTGTAGATATAATGCTATAATATTTGAACAGATACTCATGACTGATGTAAGAAGACAGCATATCTAGGCAAGTTCTCCTGTTATAGGCGCAGTGTTAAGTGTTATGATATTTCCTACTGTGTTGTACACCTACCTGTATCAGGACGTTCCAAGGGTGATGAAAGCTCTTCTCCGAGCCAGGGGATTCGTCGTTCAGACCACACATGTCACCATAGTTCTTTATTTCTGTAGAGATTCAACAAAAGCAGACTGATGCACTATGCAAATTGGAGGTCTCCAAAACATGGCTTTCGAAATGCGCTGGAGACCTCTCTGGGACTCAAGAGGTTAAAAGCCCCATTTAAATCAAGAAGGATTTGGTGAAATTGTGTCTCCTATGGGGTGGTTAGTTTAGCCTCATTCAGATTAAAGACTCATCTGAAGCTTAAAGGGATAGTAATACTTCGTTTTATCCTTATTTTATTTTGTAGGCATTAAAAAAACATGAAGAACGATATAAGTCTTATCTCTCAAACCTTTATGGTTTGATAGATATTCACAAGCAAAGTTTCCCCTCCCGCCCCTTTTACCTAGTGTAAGCCATCAATTCTCAGATGTGGAATGCAGTCCATAGACCAGACAGATAACAGCAGGGGACAATCTTCTTCCTATGAGAACAATGAAAGCCCTGCCCCCCTTGACAAGTTTTTCAGGTTTTTCCCTTATCTTAATTGAAGATTGACCCTCTCTGCAGTCTACCTGGGCATCTCCCTTCTGATCTGGCTGAGCAGTGTTACATCAGTAAAAGGGGCGGGAGGGGGATACTTTATCATTGAATTACTCTTGAACTACAACTCTGACAGAATTGAAATAACACTCTCCATGGCACAAATACTATGATGATTAATTAGAGCTGCTTTTATTATGAAACATTACTATCCCTTTAAAGAAGCAGTAAACTTTTTTAGTGTATTAGTTTCACTATATCTGGTTGTTAGAGCAGCTTCTTACTTTGGTAATAAATCCCTGCACAGTATACCGTTTAGTCATTTTTTCAGGCCAAACCAGTGTACGGGCTCTTCCTAGATCCATTCATAGTACAATGTGCAGTAATATTGGTCCAACACAGAAATTAATAAGCATACAGTGATAGTCTGTGTCAGCAACAAAAGTTACATTCTCAAAAAATATTTATATTACAAAATTAACTAAATGTATGTAAGGTCCACTTGATTTATTCCACAAATATTCTACCTGTGGCCTTAGATCAGATCAGAATCGCACAGGGGAGCGCTGGCAACTTGTGGCCCAGGAGGGAAATATAATCAAATTGACAATTTCTATTATCATTCTAGTCCACGGTCCCAGCACCCCATTTTGTAAATTTAAAATTTGCATAAATGTTGTGGAAGTGTGTTATACCACATAGCTTACGACTGAAATGGGGCTACACTTGTTATACCACAGAGTTTACAGTTGAAATGAAGCTATACTATTGATACCACAGAGCTTATAATTGAAAGAGAGTTACATTAATGATACCACAGATTAAAGGGATAGTAATACTTAAAATGTAAAAAAAAAATATGTTGTAGGGTGTACCCCCCTGAGTAAAACAAGAGTACTCCCACTGCTTAAAGGTGTTTCATTCAAAAGTTATTTGAATTATTGAAATTGTACAGTGGCGCTGTTGCTACACCATCCTATGGACAGCTCTGGTCCCGGGACCATAAATCTCCATAGGATGGTGTAGCAACAGCGCCACTGTACAATTTCAGGCCACTGTGATATTGCACCTAAAAAATTCAACTTTGAAAATTAATAACTTTTGAATGAAACACCTTTCAGAAGTGTGAGTACTCTTGTTTCACTCAGGGGGATAAACCCTACAACATATTTTTTTTTTACATTTTAAGTATTACTATCCCTTTAAGTAAAACTACACTAGTGATATCATAGAGCTTACAAGGGAAATAAGTCACGCTACTGGTGTATCTCCATTTGGATTATAGCTCTGTGGTATCACTAGTGTAGCTCCATTTACAGCAGCAAGTGGAAGACTGAGTGAGGCAGTGGCCCACCAGCCCAGACACATGACCAGCCCAGGGGGCAATTGCCCCTCTGCCACCCAGGCCAGCCCTCCCCTGGATTCGCCCTAGGCAATTTCTACCAATGTAGAAGAAATATTCAACAATTGTGTTTCACTAAACACATCTCTTACAGTCAACTGCCACTAAACACAAATTAATGTGACTCTTTTGAAGCCTGATGCAGAAAGGACAATGTGGGCACTTCTGGAGCGTATCGACTTCAGTGTGGGGGTGAGGGATACAAATTCACAAGATTCCAGAATTCCTCCATTTCTACTTAGTACATCAGCCTCATCCAACCACTAGTATTAGGAAAGCCACAGACACAATCATGAAGACTAAATATTTTACCACTAGTAACCGCGTGCTCAATTTGGATGCTAAAAAAGTGTTCTAATCCCACAATTTCTAGACTACCAAATCTGTGGCTCCCTGTTCACAGGATTCAATTAATTTGTACAGAGCCAAGGGTAATCTTTATTACAAACAACCTAAACTCCACCCTGTTTCAGTTACACAAGCACACTGTAAGGCTGTCCATATTCACCCCCACTTAAAGGGATGGTAATCTTTCATAATAAAAGCAGCTCCAATTAATCTTCATGGTATGTGGGCCATGGGGAGTGTTATTTCGGTACTGTCAGAGTTGTAGTACAAGAGTAATTGAATGATAAAGTATCCCCCTCCCGTCCCTTTTACTGATGTAACACTGCTCACCTCAGAGCAGCAGGGTGGAGTCCAAGTGGATTGCAGCGAGGGGCAATCTTCAGTAAGCATAAGGGAAAACCTGAAAAACCTGTCAAGGGGGGCAGGGTTTTTATTGTTCTCACAGTAAGAAGATTGTCCCTTGCTGTGATCTGTCTGGTCTATGGACTGGATTCCACATCTGAGGGGAGGTTGCGTGAGGGGAAACTTTATCATTCAATTACTCTTGAACTACAACTCTGACAGTATTGAAATAACACTCTCCATGGCCCAAATACTATGATGATTAATTGGAGCGGCTGTTTTTGTGAAACATTACTATTCCTTTAATTCAGCATAGCCATAGAGCAGTGCTTTCCAAACTGTGAGTCGCGACACGTTAGTGTGTCGGCTGCAGTGTGTAGGTGTGTCACAGGCAAAGGTGCCATTTACACAGCACTAGATTGTCATTCAACCCAAGCACGAGCTACACTGGGAGCTGAGATAAAACACTATTCTATACTGGTCGCATTTACACAGTGCGAGATTGCCTCCGTGTGCTGCATACAGCTGGAGCACCACAAAAGATTTGTATCAGCTGGAGTGCCTCCATGTGCTGCATACATAATATATATGCAGCACATGGAGGCACTCCAGATGTTGCAAATCGTTTGGCGCTTCAGCTGTTAAAATCCTTTGAGATGCCACCTCCTCTATACCTCTGCCCTCTCTTTGGGCTGCCAGGCTGGAGTGTCCCTGTGTGCAAAGGCTGCCTGTCACATGGCTGCTGCTTCTGCTTGTGGTGCCGATGAGACAGGAAAGATGGACAGTACTTCTAAAATAAGTTATGCGCTATCTATTTACTAATGCGATATGAGAATCGTGCGCTTATATGTGGCGCAACATTCTCATGTCGCCATTTTAAAAGCACACGACATGCTTAATGCCTTCCGCAGTATGAATGAAAGGAATTCATGAGATATGTTGTGTCCCCATACAGCTTGTTATTACAATTTATGTATGTGTCCATATCTCTTATAAGGGATTATTAGTTTAACCTCCGGTTTGCTAGCAAAACTGAATTACTATGTCACAAAATGATTCATGTCTAAAAAGTGTGTCACCAACGTGAAAAGTTTGGAAAGCTCTGCTCTAGTGGTTACAACTGAATGTTGCATTTGAAACCAATGGGCAGATCAGAAGTAGGAAACCTTTGTGCGTCCAACTGTCAGGGACGACAGGTCCCATATCCCCAATAAGGCAATGGCTAGCTCGGGGTAATGTCGTAGTCTCGAACATCTGGAGAGCCAAAGGTTTTGTACCCCTGGGTTAGATACAAACTCTTGAACAGTCAAACAATGGACAATGAGGGTCAATCACTATGATTATTCATCGGATAGTCACAAGGACAGAGAGAACATGTGGGTGGAAAATGAATTCATCTGGAACACTATCCAGACAGAGCGGGGGAAAGAACGAGGGAACGTTTACCAAGTATCTTCTGAAACACTTTCTTCATGTCTTCTGCATCTTTCATGACGTACGCATGTTTTTCAGAATCCTTCTTTGAAGCTATATCCCTCAGCTCAGTCATATCGACATTTTCAGTACCAATTCCAAATGCGTACACATCTAAAAGAGAGGGACGGAGAGTGAGAGTGGAAGCGTGAGGATGGGGGAGAGGGAGAGAGAAGGGTGGATGAGAGAAGGAAAGACAGAGAGGGGGGAAGACATTAAGATAGACAAAAAGAGCAATGCTTGGAGATCTCTCTCTAGCAACCAAGGGTTTAAAGGTTTTTTTTGTCCTTTCTTTCTGTAGGCCAAAAGTATTTTCTGTGCTGGCAAACAGTGGGATTGGGGGTGCGGTCATGTGAGGAATGGTGGTATGGTCATGGGTGGAGTTAAAGGTGCCTACAGTACCTTGACTAGGGGAGTCTGGGATGAAAATCTGGCTCTGGGTGTGGATTTGTATCACAGGTGCCCCCAAACAACCGCCCCCCAGCTCCTCCCTTGGCCACAGCCCACTTCTCACAAACCCCGCCCACTGTCCCATCTACTGTTCCCAGGCATAGAAAATAACCTTAGCATATAACAGATAAGCACAAGAAAAAAATGTTTAACCCCTTGGTTGCTAGAGAAATTTCCAACGTGTTGCAATGCTTTGGAGACCCACACCTCCCAATTTTTCAAATAGCCAATGAGAGACACTTTTGTTTTAGGCTGTGATGCTGAGGGTGCGGCCGGTGGGTGGGGCATTATCGAGAATGTTTAGTTTATTTCATGACCTATTGACACCTGTTAAATGATTTAGAGCAAGACCAAAGTATTTTATTTACACAGACTCATTTCGAAACACATATACTGAAGTTGAAACAATGTTTTACTGCTGTGGAGCAATTTGATATACTTACATACACACCACACAGTCTGATCTCCTAAAAAGAGGGACACCGGGGTGGGAAAGAGGGACAGAGGGATTTGGGTCTCAGAGAGGGACTGTCCCTCCTAAAGAGGGACACTTGGAAGAGTATGGAGACCTCTGTAGCATCCAAGGAGTTAAATAGTAGACAGAAAAGGGGTATATAAACAGGCACAGGGACATTGAGTTTGCACTGGCCACACCTACAATATATATATATATATATATATATATATATATATATATATATATATATAAAGAGAAAGGCTCATTGCATAATGTATGTCTCCTCAGGAGACACACACACCCAGGGGTGGCAGTAAGGAGGGGTTACTGTTCCCATTGGGTGATTCAATGGGGGTGTGATTTTCACACCAATTGCAGTGGCCGAAGGGAGTTGGCCCAACCCCACTATGCAGCCCACCCACCACTATCAAAGTCAGAAAAAAACAATATGGCCGCCACTTGCTCCTACACCACAGACAAACACACACATGCCCCACTCACACAGCACCAAACTCACACACATGCCCCACTCACACAGCACCACACACACACACGCCCCACTCACACAGCACCACACACACACACAAATGCCCCACTCACACACACACAAAAGCCAGAAATAAATATGGCTGACACACAGTCACTCACCCTGACTCCCAGTGGCCTCAGCAGGACCTGTACTACAGCCACTGAGGAACAAAATGGCACTCAAAGGGTTAAGGTAGGTCCTCATTGCTCAATTATTTCTTCACTGTCATCATTTGCCATGCAAGACACAGGACAGACAGCCATCAGATTCACACTTAACCCACTGACTGTCACAGAGTTGTGTATCAAGTTTTACCCCTCAGGGAGTGTGTTCAAACCCCTCACACTGTAAACTTGCATTTTCCTCCCACTTCTCCTCCTTCCCCAGCCTATTACTAACACTTTTCCACATTTCTCTTAAGCCCCGCCCCCTACTCGCGATTAAGCCCAACCCCCTTTAACCCAAATTGCCCCATTGCTCTCTCCACATCAGCACCACATGAGGGACTCCACAAGTAAAAGTTCCCAGGTATTACACACTCATGCCCCACTCACACAGCACCAAACACCCATACACACACACACAAAGCCAGAAAGAAATATGGCTGACACACAGTCACTCACGCAGTCACTCACCCTGACTCCCAGTGGCCTCAGCAGGACCTGTAGTATAGCCACTGAAGGGTGCTGCATCACCAGGGGAACAAAATGGCACTCAAAGGGTTAAAATAGGTCCTCACTTCTCTTAAGCCCCGCCCCTACTCACAATTAAGCCCCGCCCACTTTTAACCCAAATTGCCCCATTTGTATCTCCACATCAGCACCACATAACTCCCCTCCAGAGACAACACAAATCAAAGTTCCCAGGTATGAACACACTTCCCACTGCTATTTAACTCTGACATGCCTCTCTATAACTTAACCATCTGAGTGCCAGAGGGGTGCACAACTCATGCGTGCATGTGTTTCTGCGCATATATGTTGCGTGTGTGTGTACATCTCTGCTACATATTTGTGTGCATGTGTGCATCTCCGGTGTGTGTGTGCATGTCTTTTGCATGTCTCTTCCGCTCACTGTGTGTATGTGTCTGCCTGTGTGTTGCATATATCTGTGTTTATCAGTGTGTCTACATTTCACACGCACATACACACGTGCGCCCAACAGTCATAACATGACGGCCAACGACGTCCCACATTGTGTATAAGTGCCCAACATGTGTCACTTAACCTTTTCACTGCCAGAGGACTATACAACTCATTACACAGCAATGTGTTGCGTACCTCTCTCACACTCAGAGTTAAAGTGCTACACTCCAACCAACTGCTACACTATGTCTGTATAATGCAGTAACCCTACAGCCCTGTATTTCATGTCTACTTCACTGTCTATGTATAGTCATTTCACTGTCCCTCTTCTCCTCAATCTCTCATCTCCTCCTCCCTTGTCATCCCCACTCACCTATCCCCTTGCCATTCATCCATAGTCCCAATCTCGCCATTTTACTCCCACATCACCATTACATTATCTATCACTGCATCTGTCACTTAACCCTCTGTCTGCCAACCTATTTCTTCAAATGTACTGCAGTATCCACTGCTGTAATCTAAATTATTCCTTTACTCACAAACATCTTCTCACTGTGACCTTCACCAAGTACATAGCACACTCACTTCAACTGTAAGGATACAAGACCTTATTCATCAAGTAACACAGCACACTCACTTCAACTGTAAGGATACAGGGCCTTATTCACCAAGTAACACAGCACACTCACTTCAACTGTAAGGATACAGGCTCTTATTCACCAAATAACACAGCACACTCACTTCAACTGTAAGGATACAGGCTCTTATTCACCAAATAACACAGCACACTCACTTCAACTGTAAGGATACAGGGCCTTATTCATCAAGTAATACAGCACACTCACTTCAACTGTAAGGATACAGGGCCTTATTCATCAAGTAACACAGCACACTCACTTCAACCGTAAGGATACAGGGCCTTATTCATCAAGTAACACAGCAACTGTAAGGATACAGGGCCTTATTCATGAAGTAATACAGCACACTCACTTCAACTGTAAGGATGCAGGGCCTTATTATCAAGTAACACAGCACACTCACTTCAACTGTAAGTATACAGGGCCTTATTCATTAAGTAACACAGCACACTCACTTCAACTGTAAGGATACAGGGCCTTATTCATGAAGTAATACAGCACACTCACTTCAACTGTAAGGATACAGGGTCTTATTCATCAAGTAACACAGCACACTCACTTCAACTGTAAGGATACAGGGCCTTATTCACCAAGTAACATAGCACACTCACTACAACTGTAAGGATACAGGGCCTTATTCATGAAGTAATACAGCACACTCACTTCAACTGTAAGGATACAGGACCTTATTATCAAGTAACACAGCACACTCACTTCAACTGTAAGGATACAGGGCCTTATTCATCAAGCTGAAGAGCTGCAATTAAAACATTTTTTACAACTCTTATCAGCATATCTATATCACTACTGCGTCTGTCACACACTGTCTACATATGTGACATACGTCATGTATGTGTGTGTCTCTCTGTATGTATGCGTTTCACAGTGTGTGACACGCTCTGTCTCTTTAAGTGTGTGTCTGTAACACTGCATATTTCTGTTTCACACAGTGTCTCTCTGTGTAAATAATATGACGGGCAACGCCGTCCCACATTGCTGGTTCAGAATATGGGTCGTCACCAGCATAGCTGATGTTCCCTTCAAAACTTAATATCTGCCTACTCTGCCTAATGGAAAATACAGTGCTACTCCCAAACATTTTTTTAATTCACTTGCTGTATTAGTTCCTACCACTTCCACTGCTATAGGGGTTGTCCTGTTGAGTAAAACAAAGGTACACCAACTATAGGGAGACTTTGCATTCAAACATTATTATACCTGAAAATGTCCTATTGTGAAGCAGAAAAGTGAATATTCACTAAAGGGGAACAGAAGTGTGGCATTTCCTTGTTCATTGGCTACTCATTGCTCAGTAACATCTCTATTTAGCTCTCTGGTACCATTACAAAGGATAAATAACAGTTTGGATATTGAGATGACTTACAGTTGAAAGGGAGCTACGCTAATTCTACCACAGAGCTTACAGCTTTACTAACGCTACACTAGTGATATCACAGAGCTTGCTATACTAGTGATACCACAGAGATTACAGTTTAACTAAAGCTGCACTAATGATACCACAGAGCTTTACAGTATAACTAACGCTACACTAGTGATACCAGAGTTTGCTACACTAGTGATACCACAGAGCTTACAGTTTAACTAAAGCTACACTAGTGATACCACAGAGCTTGCTACACTAGTGATACCACAGACCTTACAGTTTAACTAAAGCTACATTAATGATACCACAGAGCTTGCAGTTTAACTAAAGCTACCCCAATGATACCAAAGAGCTTTACAGTTTAACTAAAGCTACACTAGTGATACCACAGAGCTTGCTACACCAGTGATACCACAGAGCTTACAGTTTTACTACAGCTACCCTAATGATACTGCAGTGCTTACAGTTTCACTAAACACTAGTGATACCACAGAGCTTACAGTTTAACTAAAGCTACCTTAATGATACCACAGAGCTTACAGTTTAACTAAATCTACACTAGTGATACCACAGAGCTTACAGTTTAACTAAAGCTACACTAGTGATACCACAGAGCTTACAGTTTAACTAAAGCTACCTTAATGATACCACATAGCTTTACAGTTTAACTAAAGCTACATTAGTGATACCACAGAGCTTACAGTTTAACTAATGCTACACTAGTGATACCACAGACCTTACAGTTTAACTAAAGCTACCTTAATGATACCACAGAGCTTACAGTTTAACTAAAGCTACCTTAATGATACCACAGACCTTACAGTTTAACTAAAGCTACACTAGTGATACCATAGAGCTTACAGTTTAACTAAAGCTACCTTAATGATACCACAGAGCTTACAGTTTAACTAAAGCTACATTAGTGATACCACAGAGCTTACAGTTTAACTAATGCTACACTAGTGATACCACAGAGCTTACAGTTTAACTAAAGCTACCTTAATGACACCACAGAGCTTACAGTTTAACTAAAGCTACACTAGTGATACCATAGAGCTTACAGTATAACTAAAGCTACCTTAATGATACCACATAGCTTTACAGTTTAACTAAAGCTACATTAGTGATACCACAGAGCTTACAGTTTAACTAATGCTACACTAGTGATACCACAGAGCTTACAGTTTAACTAAAGCTACCTTAATGATACCACAGAGCTTACAGTTTAACTAAAGCTACACTACTGATACCACAGAGCTTGCTATACTAGTGATACCACAGAGCTTACAGTTTAACTAAAGCTACACTAGTGATACCACAGAGATTACAGTTTAACTAAAGCTACACTAGTGATACCACAGAGCTTGCTATACTAGTGATACCACAGAGCTTACAGTTTAACTAAAGCTACCTTAATGACACCACAGACCTTACAGTTTAACTAAAGCTACATTAGTGATACCACAGAGCTTACAGTTTAACTAAAGCTACACTAGTGATACCACAGAGCTTGCAGTTTAACTAAAGCTACCTTAATGATACCACAGAGCTTTACAGTATAACTAAAGCTACACTAGAGATAACACAGAACTTACAGTTTAACTAAAGCTACACTAATGATACCACAGAGCTTTACAGTTTAATTAAAGCTACACTAGAGAACATAGAACTTACAGTTTAACTAAAGCTACACTAGTGATACCACAGAGCTTATAGTTTTACTAAAGCTACCTTAATGATACCACAGAGCTTACAGTTTAAAGGGATAGTAATGTCAGAAAAAAGTATTAACTATATGGTAGATACAATTAAAAGAGAGTTCTTGCACTTATTCTTATCTCTCAAACCATTATGGTCTGAGAGATATAGGAAAATAAAGTTCTCTGGTCTCTCCCCTTTCTGCTTGACTAGCTGTAAAGCTGTCAGAAGCAGATTCTGGTCACTTGACCAGACGCGGCTCTTCAGCAGCGCCGATATAACGATCTCTAAAGATAAATACTTAATTGGAAGGGTCTACAAGGTGTGCTTGCAAACCAGACACACGTTGTAGACCATTCCGATGAAGTATTTATTTTTAGGTATCGCTATATCGGCGCTGCTGAAGAGCCGCCGTCTGATCCAGGAACCAGAATCTGCTTCTGACAGCTTTACAGCTCGTCAAGCAGAAAGGGGAGGGAGCGGAGAACTTTATTTTCCTATATCTCTCAAACCATAACGGTCTGAGAGATACAAATAAGTTTAAGTACTCTCTTTTAATTGTATCTACCGCATAGTTAATACTTTTTTCTGACATTACTATCCCTTTAACTAAAGCTACACTAGTGGTATCCTAGAGTGTTATCATAGAAGCAATGTGTTGGAGATCTCTCTAGCATTCAAGGAGATAAATAGTAGCTAGTATCTTGCAGAGGGGTATAAAACTGGTGCAGGGCCATTTAGATTGCTCTGGCCACACCCACAATCCAGAAATGTAGAGCTCTCGGCAGTTACCTACTCTGCCTCTTGGGAAATCCAGCCCTGATTAGAATAGGGTGACCACATTTCCGTTCTGCCATTCCTGGATATGTGTTCACCCTACTGACAAAGCAACTGCACCGTAACAGACAAAATAAACACTTCTAAATATGAATATGTGGCCATTATGTTCATCCCATACGGTGCAGTGTGTCCCATACTCCAATTTATATTAACTCTTTAAGGACTACATCCCACTGGTCCATTGAAGGGTGAGGCATAGACATCCGTTCCTTCAAAAAATTCATATCATGGTAATTAGAAGCCTAGAGCAGTGAAAAGCAAATCTAACACTGTTTACCGTTTGATACTATGACAATAGCGACTGTTGTGCTCTCACTTACTCAAGTTAGTCAGGGTCACGGTGCTTAGTTACCAAAAACTACACACTACACAAAAGCTGTACAGCCCTGTACCTAGCTGGCGCGGACCTCCTCTCTCCTCTCCAAGTCTCCGTAACTTTCTGTAGTCAGTAAGTCACACACTGCTCACTCTGCTCAGCGCTCACTCACATCATGACATGGCATGCTGCGCAGCATATCAATTCACACGCTGCGCACACACAGACCAGCCAGCCAATGAGGAGAGGAACACTGTGCAAATACTCTCTTCATTGGCTGGTGGTGTGGCGCATGTATGTTATGTTGTTGTTATTAGGCTGCCGCTGTGATTGAGCTGGCCTGCAGCACCGCACAGAAGCGGAACAGGGTTCCCGGCTCACAGAAGAACAGGGCTGACCTGGCAATGAGTGATTCCGGGACTCTTTATTGTCCCGGAGGGGTATCATTTGGGATGCGGGACACAGACAAAAATTAAAGGACACGTGGTCACCCTAGATTAGAACCAATTCAGCTAATATCTGTCTCTTTCAATTTTAAATTTACTGACTTTTCATTAAATGTATATTTACTAACCATCTGTAATTCTAGTTGTCCCTCCTCCAGTCTCCTCTCTTCTAGACAGTTGGAATGTGTATGTATGGACATTATCTATTACGTGTCAGTATATGCCATTTAACTCTTCTTCAGTTTATCTATTTACATATTCGTATGACAATATTCACTATTCATAGATCTTGCTACTTACATATTCATGACATAATGTGCTTATATACAAGTGTATAGCCACACATATGGCGCTTCACACTGGAAAAACTCTAACTGCTGTATTGGACCCTCCAGTGTATGCTGTGTGATGCCATGGAGACCCAGACTTATTGTGTCACTTCCACATCGACAACACTTCGACAATCCTGTAAGCTAATAGGGACCTTCTCCACCCCTCCGCTTGAATCCATAAATTTTAGTGACTATGTCGACGTGTGTGTGTGTTTGTGTGTACATTGAAATGTCAAAGTATTTCGTACACATTGACAAAATCATATTGCCACAGCATCGACCTTCAACGAATCTAGGCCAGGGACGTGCACAAACATTTTGGGGGGCAGGGGCTCAAATGAAAAAAAAAAAGGGCACTTCTCATAATTATTATTATTTTTTTTTTGTTAAAAGGGCATGAGGGCACTTTGGACAAAAAGGGCAGGTGCTCAAGCCCCCGTTGGTGTCTATGTGTGCACGTGCCTGATCTAGGCCGATGTGTGATCGATCATTTTCCTCACCTAGGTAATCCGACCTGTTGCGTTTGATGTCAAGGAATTCGTTGATTCTCTTTATTGTGTCGACAGGTCGGCCGCCCATGTTGGCTTTGCCTGGAGAAGAGGGAAAACAGAACAATGCATTGGAGCCGTCAATATCTGCTTTCTGTGCTTCTGGATTATCAACTTATTTAACCCTTTAAGAACCTGAGGGGGGGTTGTAACACATTGCGCTGCAATGTGTTGAACACACCCTATTCCTTAAAGGGTTAAGTGGGCTCTTTCAAATAATAGAGTTACAGAATAAAATTAGTTAGTTACCATGGCGTGGTGCATCTGCTTTTCAAGTATTTTGCACCTGACACGTTAATGAAGAAATATAAATTTTTTTTTATCAGTCAACAGGGCTGGATTTCCCAATAGACAGGGTAGACAACTTCCTAGAGCTCCAAATATTGAGGGGCGGTGCCTGAGGTGTGCTGGCCACACCCACATTCTGAATTTTGGGTGTGGCCAGATCAATCTCAATGTCCTCTCTTTAATATCCCTTTGGTCCACTTGCTTTGCGTTTCCTACTGACCTCAGCAGTTTCTATCACATTCTATGGAGAACTGTAAGTCACTGACTTTCTTCTCAATGGAATGTAACACAAAAATAATTACAATTTTACCACTAGAGGGCACTGCTAATGTAAAAAAACATGGGTTTAAACTGTAATAACTCTGGAAATATAAATCTCTCGGTAGTGGGAGTACACTTATTTTACTCAGTAGGAAAATCCCTACAATATATTAATTCATGAAAAAATTTACTGCTTCTTTCATAACTGGGTCTCCAGGACAGAGGTTGATTCTCAGGGCTCAGTGAGTTCCCTTGTAACTCCACCCAATTCACTGTCACTTCCAGTTATACTCTGCCCTGTTCTTCACACTCTTTGTCCTTTTCAAGGGCAAGCTCCACCTCCCCTCATCCCAATCCTGCCCACCCCAATCAAACCCTGCCTATTTTATGACCCAAATTGCATCATCTGGACCTCCGGAGGCTTGAGACAAGAGAATTCCCAAGTATGGAGCAGCTGCGCAGTTCCAGAACTGAATTTCCTTGTCTTACTGAATACAGTCCTATGATCCTTCCTATGGTAGCTCGCTTTGAGTCCTCCGTCATCTAGAGGACGATTCATACTTTGTAGCATTGGTAAGAGGAAACTATTTATTTCAGAACAGTCTGTTTAGCTTCAATAGATTTTGGGCAAGGAGAAGAACCTGGCTTACACTTAGAAGGGTGTTTCACTGTTTAATTTTCCCTATCCCCGTTAAGAGTTAAGTTACTAGGCAAGTTGTGTGAGTGTCTAACAAGGGATAACAGACACATTTTGCCGCCATAAGTGTATATACTTTGTGAAAATAATTTTTACAAGGTTATTTACCTCATGCCTATTTCTTGCTCCTCAATCATTTTTGAATAATCTACTCACTCCGAACCTGAGGATTTTTTAACTTCCTTCTTTTCACTATAGTTATTTTGGATTTAAAAATATCAATAAAATTTGTTCTTTTAATAAATGAATATTCAGTGTGCACCAAACACAACATTTTCTTCTCTCTCTTTCTTGTAATGTTGATCATTGAATATGATGTTGGGGTAGCACCTGCAATAAGGTTTTTCCATTATTAGGGAAATATAATGCAATAAGCTCCCAAATAGTAGGTTATAATATTTCCTAAATCAATGAAGGGACAATTAAATACCTTTTGCATTTTCATTTAAACATCAGACAGTGCAGTTCTGAGTTTTGTTGTACTGATCTTATTTTGGGTCCATACTTGCAATATATTCTCTCCTCTACAGTTCTGATCTCTCATTAATCCTGGACTTGCAGATCTCCCCCTGATTCAGATCCCTTTGCTCTTAGGCACATTTGTGACCTTATTCTGTTTAAACTGCTGGTTTTTAGCTGCGCTGTACCTGTGATGTGCTTCACTTGCACACTTGATTCGATTGCTGAGAGGCTGTCATGTGACTGATGGACGTATCAGCCATACATCATTCCAGTGGTGCAACTAGTCATTGGAAGGCCCTGGTATAACAGATTTTTAGGTTCCCAAATGCAATTTTCACAGATGCATAACTAACTAGAACCTATTGGACCATGGGGCAGACAGTGGCCCGGGACAAATGCACTCTCTGTATCTATACCCCTTCATTATTCACTGATACCCACATGAGTCTGGCCTTCACTGAACACCGTGATGCACATCACAATGTCCAGGTAGCCAGTGTGAATGATTTGCACCACTGTCTACAGACATACCTGGGAACTTTCTTCCCTTGAGCCCCCGGAGAGGGCTCATGTGCTGCTGACCAGGGGGATGAAAGTGGCATGATTTATGTCCTAAAGGGGTGGGGCTTAATTGGGTGGTGGGGCTTATTGTCCTTATGTAATTAAGTGGGTGGGAAGTGGCCAGGACAGGGTGGGAAGGAGAAGTGGGCAAGAACTGGGAGGAATAGGATCAGAAGGAGAAGAAGTGGGCAGAAAGTGGGAGGAACAGGGTGGTAAGGAGGAGAATTGGGCAATAACTGGGAGGAACAGGGTGGTAAGGAGGAGAAGTGGGCAGGAAGTGGGCAGAACAGGGTGGGATGGAAGAGAAGTGGTGGGAAATGGGAGGAACAGGGTGGGAAGGAGAAGAAGTGGGAAGAGTTCCAGAAGAAACTCACCACCACCACAGAATCAGCCTGTGTCCTCAGAGACCCGGTAATTAATTGTAAAAAAACTGAATCTCTGGGGCATGTCATAGGCAAAGGGTTTGATCCTCCCAAAATAAACACAGACTCATGGTTTGGGGGACAACAAGCCACAGATTTATTAAATTACTTAAATCCAAATTATTTCCACCATAACTGTATTAATTATTAAAACTGACTGACAGTCCTTACCACTTGAACCACGCAAGCCAAAAGGCTCATGCTAGAATCCCAACATTTTTCAGCATCTTAAAGGGATAGTAATACTTTGTTTTATCTTTATTTTATTTTGTAGGCATTAAAAAAACATGAAGAACGATATAAGTCTTATCTCTCAAACCTTTATGGTTTGAGAGATATTCACAAGCAAAGTTTCCCCTCCCGCCCCTTTTACCTAGTGTAAGCCATCTCTTCTCAGATGTGGAATTCAGTCCATAGACCAGACAGATAACAGAAGGGGACAATCTTCTTCCTATGAGAACAATGAAATCCCTGCCCCCCTTGACAAGTTTTTCAGGTTTTTCCCTTATCTTAATTGAAGATTGTCCCTCTCTGCAGTCTACCTGGTCACCTCCCTTCTGATCTGGCTGAGCAGTGTTACATCAGTAAAAGGGGCGGGAGGGGGATACTTTATCATTCAATTACTCTTGAACTACAACTCTGACAGAATTGAAATAACACTCTCCAAAGTCCAAATACTATGATGATTAATTAGAGCTGCTTTTATTATGAAACATTACTATCCCTTTAAACCTGACTCTAAAGGAATTACTCCATTGGCCATAACATAGATTCAATGGGTAATGTCACACCCAAGATCTAAGTCTGGGGCAAACTTCCAAAGGGCTTCAGCCTGAGGATAAATCCACATAACCTTAACACGTTCTTCCTCGAATGGTAGACTTCTTCCTGCCCAGCTACCCATAAACCCCTGCTCTTACTTCTTCCATTACACCCAGCCTACATCTGGCTCAACCTTCCCCATGACATGCTTCCCTGTATACTTTGTTTCCCTTCCAGAGAAGTCTGATCCGGAGAGATCCCTGGTATGCCCACAGATCTCCATAATGCAGTGGAGTTGCCACATGTTGTGATGCACTGCTTTCATCCATAACTAAACCATAAGTGTGAACAGCTTAATCGCCAGCATTGTGCTCCAAGATATTTGCACTCAGCATAATGTTGAAAACAATGTGCTAATTCTGCATGTGTGAACAAGTCCTTAACCCCTTAAGGACTACGTGACGTGGTATGACCATCACGGTCCTTATACCCTTAAGGACCAGTGACGGTCATAGCACGTCACGTACTTTTTACTTACAGTGCTCTACCGGGAGAGCTGTAAGTAAAAACGGGGCCTAAAGTTGATCGCTCCAAGACCGGAGCGATCTCTCTTAGGCCCCCAAGCGGCGCGCCGGTACGCGTAACAGGTCACGTGTACAGGCGCGTCGGCAAAGATCAAAGCGGTCCTTAAGGGAAGGTAACTTCCCTGGACCGCTGGTACTTAAGGGGTTAATCTCATTCATCTCTAGATATGCTGTAAATAATTGTCCTTACCATCAGAACCAGATTTATATCCCAGGTACCTTAAGGCAAGGCGCCTTAGGTGCCCTTAGCTCCACCCATGGCCACACCCCCACTCCTAACATGACCCTACCCTCAGTCTCATACACTGTTTTCTGACTCAGAAAATACCCATGGCCCATAATAAGAAAGAATGAAAAGAGCATCAACCCCTTGGTTGCTAGACAGATCCTCTGTGGCATTCAAGGAGTTAAATAATAGGCTGCAAAGGGTGATAAAACTGATGTGGGGAGATTGAGATTCCTTTTGGCCGCTCCCACCATTCAGAATGTGGGTGTGGCCAGCACAGCTGAGGCACCGCCCTTCAATATTTAGAGCTGTAGGCAGTTGCGTACTTTACCCGATAGGAAATCAAGCCTTGGGCCTTGCTTACCATCCGTCAGCAGTATTATGACGTGATGGATAGAATTCCACTTGTTCTTATCAGCATATCTCTGTTCTTGTAATACCATCATTGCGTACACTTGTTCCAGAGCAGCTTTAATGTTTGTCCCTGTTTTGTCCTTGTGGCCTAGAATGAAGATGCATAAGGAATAATCAATATTAGGGTAGGTGTACAGGCAAATGTGCAGTAGTTGTGTTTGCAAACCAACCTTACAGAACGAAAAAAATTAAATAATTAATTTACATGAGAGATTTAACTCCTTTCATACCTCCCAACTTTCCCTCTTTAGGAGGTATTAGGGGTCTGTACCTCCCAACTTTCCCTCTTTAGGAGATATTAGGGATCTATACCTCCCAAGTGTCCCTTTTAGGAGATATTAGGGGTCCTTACTTCTTAAATGTCCCTCTTTAGGAGATATTAGGGGTCCTTACCACTTAAAGGGATAGTAATACTTCGTTTTAACTTTATTTTATTTTGTAGGCATTAAAAAAACATGAAGAATGATATAAGTCTTATCTCTCAAACCTTTATGGTTTATGAGAGATTCACAAGCAAAGTTCCCCTCCCCGCCCCTTTTACCTAGTGTAAGCCATCTCTTCTCAGATGTGAGTCTGGTTGTATGACAGGACAGATAACAGAAGGGGACAATTTTCTTTGTATGAAAACAATGAAAGCCCTTCCCCCCTTGACAAGTTTTTCAGCTTTTTCCGTTATCTTAATTGAAGATTGTCCCTCTCTGCAGTCTACCTGGGCACCTCCCTTCTGATCTGGTTGAACAGGGGGGGGATACTTTGTTTGTGAATATCTCTTAAACCATAAAGGTTTCAGAGATAAGCCTTATTATATCATTCTTCATGTTTTTTTAATGCCTACAAAATAAAATAAAGTTAAAATGAAGTATTACTATCCCTTTAAATGTCCCTCTTTAGGAGATATTAGGGGTTTGTACCTCTCAAGTGTCCCTGTTTAGGAGATATTAGAGGTTTGTACCTCTCAAGTGTCCCTGTTTAGGAGCTATACTGGGTACATACCTCCCACATGTCCCTCTGTAGGAGATATTATGAGTCCATACCTCCCAAGTGTCCCTCTTTAGGAGATATTAGGGGTCTGTATGTCCCAGGGTGCTGTCTTTAGGAGATATTAGGGGTCCATACCTCCCAAGAGTCCCTTTTAGGAGATATTACGGGTCCTTACATCTTAAATGTCCCTCTTTAGTAGAAATTAGGGGTTTGTACCTCCCAAGTGTCCCTCTTTAGGAGATATTAGGGACCCATACCTCCCAAGTGTCCCTCTTTAGGAGAAATTAGGGGTCCATACCTCCCAAGTGTCCCTATTTAGGAGATATTAGGGGTCTGTATGTCCCAGGGTGTCTGTCTTTAGGAGATATTAGGGGTCCATACCTCCCAAGTGTCCCTTTTAGGAGATATTAGAGGTCCTTACCTCTTAAATGTCCCTTTTTAGGAGAAATTAGGGGTTTGTACCTCCCAAGTATCCCTCTTTAGGAGAAATTAGGGGTCCATACCTCCCAAGTGTCCTTATTTAGGAGATATTAGGGGTCCATTCCTCCCAAGTGTCCCTCTTTAGGATATATAAGGGGTAAATACCTCCCACATGTCCCTCTGCAGGAGATATTACGAGCCTGTACCTCCCAAGTGTCCCTTTTTAGGAGATATTAGGGGTCCGTACCTCCCAACTGTCCCTCTTTAGGATTGGTGCCCCTAGTTCCACCCATTACCACACTGTTGCTTGGTACAAAAATAATCTTACCCTGTAAAATACAACTAGAAAGAAAGCACTTAGCCACTTGGTTGCTATAGAGGTCTCCAACGCATTTGGAGACCTCTCTAGCATCCAAGGAGTTAAATACTGGTTTATCAGGATCTGTGTGGAGTATTGAAATGCAGACTGGCAATAAACTTGTGCATTATGGAATATTCACAGTTCTTATGAGGGCTGATTCTTTGGACCATTCTATTCTCTATTTCCAGTGCCCAGGAAAAAAAAAAAAAAATATATATATATATATATAACCGGTTTACTATTGAAGTGTTGCATGTAAAATTAATAAAGGATATAAAGATATACTCAGTCTAGGAGAAACTCCTCAGCCACACAAAAGACTGCACACTAATCCAAAAACCTTCAAAAAAGTTAGCAATTTATTGCATCCATGCTGAACGTTTTCGGTCCTACATGGACCTTCCTCAGGGCAAATGGTTACTGAATCCACACATACAACTATATGTAATTAAAGTAAAGCTACCCCATTCGTGGCACATCCACGTGTGATACAGGCTCCTGCACAAGTGAATGACGTCACGGAGATACCCTGTGGTTATATAGGTAGCCATTTGAAGTGTTGCATGTAAAGTTTTTGTTTTGCCGCATCATTTGAAGTGTCGCATTTAAAGTTTTGCATCATAAAGTGACACAGATTCTACATTTTGAGTCGCTTCGAATGGCGCATTCACCATTTTGTGCGTTAACGTGTAGCAATATGGGTGCAATAATGACGCAATATGGGTGCAATATTGACGCATTATGGGTGCAATAGGGGTGCATTAAGGATGCAATATGGGTGCAATATTGGTGCAATATGAGTGCAAGATTGTGCAGGAGCCTGTATCACACGTGGATGCGCCAAGAATGGGGTACATTTACTTTATGTACATACATCCATACACAGGCATACACTTTTGCAACAGACACACACTTATATATATATATATATATATATATATATATATATATATATATTTATGATGTGTGTGTGAGACGAGATGAATTTAGTTCAGGATATTGCATATTCAAAGGTCTGACTAAAATGTACAGATTCCTACAGAAAATCCCATCTGTTTAGTTGTTGGAGACCTGGGTATCACCTGATAACACAGAATATTGTCACACTCACCACTGTACGTGAGCTTTGTGTTAATCAAATCCATCACGTAGCGGGCATCTTGGGATTTATCATCAGAAGCCTGAATTACAACGAAGGGAGAGGTTGCATAGGAGAGTATTCCAAACTGTATCTTCATATCAAACTCGCTGAGCTAGAGAGGGGAGAGCTGTGATTAGGTGGGGAGAGGGAAAGGTGACAGAGGAGAGAGAGGTGTAACTAATTTGCCATTAGGTAAAGTAGGGAACAGCCTAGAGTGACAATTTTTGAGGGGTGTTGCCTCAGCTGTACTGGCTACGCCCACATTCTGAGTTGTGGGTGTGATCAGTGCAAGCCTTGAATACAGTAGCAAGGTTATTTACCAGTTTACATAACCATTTTACTGGGTGTTTTGTAATCCCTTGGACAAGAGAGCTCTTTAAAGGGATAGTAATACTTCGTTTTAGCTTTATTTTATTTTGTAGGCATTAAAAAAACATGAAGAACGATATAAGTCTTATCTCTCAAACCTTTATGGTTTAAGAGATATTCACAAGCAAAGTATCCCCCCCTCCCCCCGTTCAGCCAGATCAGAAGGGAGGTGCCCAGGTAGACTGCAGAGAGGGACAATCTTCAATTAAGATAAGGGAAAAACCTGAAAAACTTGTCAAGGGGGGGAAGGGCTTTCATTCTTTACATACAAAGAAGATTGTCCCCTGCTGTTATCTGTCTGGTCTTACAACCAGATTCACATCTGAGAAGAGATGTCTTACACTAGTTAAAAGGGGCGGGGAGGGGAAACTTTGCTTGTGAATATCTCTCAAACCATAAAGGTTTGAGAGATAAGACTTATATCGTTCTTCGTGTTTTTTTAATGCCTACAAAATAAAATAAAGTTAAAACAAAGTATTACTGTCCCTTTAATGCACTGCTGCACAATGCATTACATACCTCTCTAATATCCAAATGGTTAAGAGAACATTCATTTCACATTCCAAAGTATAGCAGGATTTAAGACTAGTTTTCACAAATCCAAGGCTCTCTGGCTGACTCCCCACCCTACCCATTTGGACCAGGATATTTGTCCCTTTACCTTTGTGTCAAAAAGTCTCATATCCTTAGGTATCCAATTGCCTAACCAGATCAAACACTTATGTAATTATATTCCCCCCACACTCACACTGAGCCAAATCACCTCGGATCTCCACGCGTGGATGGCCTGGCCACTTTCGTTCATTGGCAGAATACATCTCATAAAATGGTGACCTTCCCCAAAATATTGTATAAACTCCAGACACTTCCTATGTAGATTCCCAGTACGGACATAAAGCTCTTGAGTAGGAGACTTTAAGGATTCATATGATAGGGCAAGAGGCCCAAGATTAATCCTTATAAATTGCAACAACCAAAGGCAGAAGGGTTATGGGACTCCCGAATATCAGACTATACAATGTGGTGAGCCTCTTGAGTATCACCAAAGATTGGATTAACCACACAGATACCTACACAACATAATCGAGGGACCAAGCTTTTACTGCCCATATCAACCTTAGCTCCCTGTTACACGCTCCCCAATCCCACATATCGCCACACTGCACTGGAAATCCGTCACTCACCTCCACCTCCAGCCTGGTGATACATGTGAAATCTGTTATATGGTGGCAATAATAGCTCGGTTTTCCTCCCCTTCATACATAACTTAAATTTCCAACACCATTCCCCAGACAGTAGGTTTTACATATGGACCTACAAAAATCTACACTGGGAACCTCCTGGATCCCCTCACAGTGCAGGCTTTTTCTTTCCCAGACTTGCAAGCAAATTGGATCTGCCGATGGGTCACTTATTTGTATGCCTACAAGCAAAACACTATGTACAATCGATATTCCCACCCATAAATACACAATTAGACAATAACCCACTAGATCGCTTGTTACAAAGTAACTACCTATTACCCCTCATGATTTTTCCATGTATACAAAATCTTACTGGACGCTGTGAAACCACCAAAGGGTCCTACACATATAGACAGATGGATATCTAACATTCCCCTGCTAACGCCCAGCCTCCTTCTCCAGGGCTGTAAAAGTAGATTCTGACACTCGCCTACTTCTTATTTCCACAATAAAATGTATCAAAGTCTGGGAACCATTTATTCTCACACTGGCAGCTTTCGCAGCAAACAGAGTTGAGACAGACTCTCCCACAGATTTAGTCTGACTCTGGGGGAACGATCTTGGGAAGAGGGGTGGTCGGAGCAACATATGGGGGGGACAGGGAGGACATTTTACTTGCACACACAATGAAGACACCACTTATCTGTTGTTTGTTAGAGGTTATAAGGTATTTTAATTGTTAAAGGTTCCACTCAAAGAGACATCAGACTGCTGTTATGGCAACCATTGTGGTGGCAATGAGTAACATGAAGCCATTTAATTAACGTTCATATACAGCCTGTCACTGACTGAAATGTGATCCATCAGATATCTGGCTTGGTTACTACTACTAAGGCCTTACATGTTGATGTTAGGTAAAAGTGTGTAACACACTCTGTATCTATGGAACCATGTTTGTGTGGTCATTGTCAGGGCTAAGGGCACCTAGTGTGCCTTCCTTAGGGGGAGCCTAAGATATAAATCCAGTCCCAGACTGTAGAGATATAAAATAGTGTGGTGGTGGTAGTGGTGGTAAATTTAAATTTACATACTGATAGTGGGGGTAAAAGACATGGGTGACGGGGAGTAAAAACAAGGGTGCTTTTACCGTTGGACAGTTTTACTTTCAAAAGTTGTTGCAGATTAAACTGGTTTCTATTGTTTTGTCTGGGAGAGTCTTACACTAAAACTCTTCATAGAAATCGATACAAAATTGCAGAATAAAAATATAAATGAATTAATCCTCTTCTAAAGTGTGATTGATATTGCCCAGAACTGCTCCGCTTGTCTTTGTGGCTATGGCTCGGCCTATCTTCTCCACTGCTTGTTAAATAAACTTCTTTGTCTTCTAGGAGACCTTCATTGTGCCCCCGCTCTGCAAGACCCCCGAATTTCCAAAGTATGACATCTTTCTGTCTGATTAACCCTTTGATTGCCAAAGACAGGGCTGCCATCAGGGTGTTACAGGCAGTACCCGTGTATGAGGCCCAGCCATGCAGGGGGGTCCACTTACCCTATCAGACACGGAGGCCCCTGTAGTCCCAGAGATGGAGGGGTGCTGTGTCAAAAGGGCCTCCAGACTGACCCAAGGAGATTCTCAAGGATCTCCTGGTGGGCCCCCTTTTTAGGTATATTCTATAGATAAAGTAGCAGAGAACTGGAGCACACCTCTGCTGCTCTGTTTCATCTCATACCGTATAGTGGTGCAGTTCCGCGGGACTGGCCTTTACATATACTTCCAGGCCACAGTGCAAATACGTGGGGTGAGGGGGGCCTGGCTTTATGTTTTTACTGGGACCCAAGATTTTTGATGGCAGCCCTGGCCAGAGGGGTGCACATTGCATTACTTAGCATTGCACTGCGCACCCCTCCAGCACTCAAAGGGGCTCAAAAATCGCAGCATGGTGCATAGACTTATTTGATCATCTGATGAGCAATACTGGGATTAATCAATTACAGCACAGGGAGGAATACAAATTCCCATTGAGTTAAGTGGGACTTTTATGCTAGACATTGATTAACAATGCTTTGGAGATCTCTTTTGCACTTAAAGGGATAGTAATACTTAAAATGTAAAAAATATATGTTGTAGGGTTTATCCCCCTGAGTAAAACAAGAGTACTCCCACTGCTGAAAGGTGTTTTATTCAAAAGTTATTAATTTTCAAAGTTGAATTTTTTAGGTGCAATATCACAGTGGCCTGAAATTGTACAGTGGCGCTGTTGCTACACGATCCTATGGACAGCTCTGCTCAATTGACCATAAATCTCCATAGGATGGTGTAGCAACAGCGCCACTGTACAATTTCAGGCCACTGTGATATTGCACCTAAAAAATTCAACTTTGAACATTAATAACTTTTAAATGAAACACCTTTCAGCAGTGGGAGTACTCTTGTTTTACTCAGGGGGATAAACCCTACAACATATTTTTTTTTACATTTTAAGTATTACTATCCCTTTAAGAAAGCTTCATCAACAAGAGACATTCTGGACTTATGAATGATTATTTTGATGGTCTGAAAGCTTAATTTAATGAAATGAGCTGCTTGTTCCAGTTTTTCATAAGCACATCAGAGTGTATGATACTTATATCAAAGTACAGGGCCAGATTTACATTCCCAGGTCCTGAAGACAATGAAAAAGGTTGGGCAATCGAGCAAGAAAAGTCTGTCATAAAGAAGCATTGTGAACGAGAAACGCTTTGACAACTGGAGTCTACTCTGGTGGACCTGTATGCAATATTATATTTTGTATGTCTCATGAATATTTGATGTTTTTTAATGTTAAGAAAAAGAAGACTGTTTTATATTTTTACTCTTGCCTCACTTTTTGGGGGATGGTGCAGACTTTTTTCATTGTCTTTAAGTATTGTTTGCATCGGGCTGGAATTGCTTTTGGCGAGCACGTTGCCTTAAGCGTAGAGAGTGATTTGGCACTCGGTGAGTATCTACAGTTTATCCTATCCCAGTTGTGCCCCTATGGAGATGCTGAGTCTTTGTGTCATTATTTTACATACCCAGGTGCCCCTAGGAAAGGCATGCTATGTGTCTTTAGCCCCACCCATGGCCACACCCCCACTCCTCACATGAGCCATCCTGTCTACTCTTTCCTGGCACAAGAAATACCCTTGGCCTGTAACAAGGAAGGAAAAAAAATAAAGATCTTTAACCCCTTGGTTGCTAGAGAGATGTCCAGTGCAATGCTTTGCAATGCATTGGAGAACTCTCTAGCATACAAGGGGGTTAAAGGGATAGTAATAATTAAAATGTAAAAAAAATATGTTGTAGGGGTTATCCCCCTGAGTAAAACAAGAGTACTCCCACTGCTGAAAGGTGTTTCATTCAAAAGTTTTTAATTTTCAAAGTTGAATTTTTCAGGTGCAATATCACAGTGGCCTGAAATTGAACAGTGGCGCTGTTGCTACACCATCCTATGGAGATTTATGGTCCCGGGACCAGAGCTGTCCATAGGATCGTGTAGCAACAGCGCCACAGTACAATTTCAGGCCACTGTGATAACGCACCTAAAAAATTCAACTTTGAAAATTAATAACTTTTGAATGAAACACCTTTCAGCAGTGGGAGTACTCTTGTTTTACTCAGGGGGATAAACCCTACAACATATTTTTTTTA
Source organism: Rhinophrynus dorsalis (assembly GCA_037306005.1). NCBI lineage: Eukaryota > Metazoa > Chordata > Amphibia > Anura > Rhinophrynidae > Rhinophrynus > Rhinophrynus dorsalis. Next base: position 163,763,570 of record CM074726.1, on the reverse strand, counting down.
CATTTTAAGTATTACTATCCCTTTAAACAATAGCCTGTAAAGGGGTATATAAATTGGTGCAGGGACATTGAGATTGCTCTGGCCACACCCACAGTCCAGTATATGGGTGTGGTTAGCAGAGCTGAGGCACCACCCCTCACAATTTGAAGCTCTAGGCAGTTGCCTACTCTGCCTACTGGGAAACACGGCCTTGTCTAAACACACCAGTTATGTTGTTTTGTCTGACAATTGACAGTTGTGTCATACATGGGAACTCTCAGGGTTTTTAGTCAACCCTCAGGGTCTCAGCATGAAGGAACAAAATTTCAAGTTGAGTTCAGTGTTACCTACTACATGATTTGCCTCAAATAACTGCTTGTTTAGACTCTAAACTGGTGACATTTTAACCAGAAAGGCAGAGAAGAGAAGTCCTGCTGGACCGTGAGTGTTACTATCAATGAGAATTCTACAATGTAGTGTGGTAAAGGTTCCTTAAGGCCTGACTGGAGAACCTCTGGCTTAGACCAAAAGACATATTGCATAGAAAATTAAGGGTTAAAATTTCATTTCAAAGAATCTAGTGTTACCTCATTTTGAAAGTTCCTAGGTATGGTCATGTCATATTTTTTTGTATTAAATTGAAAAATATACTTTTGCTTAACCTATTGATTGCCAATGCATTGGACACCCCACTGACCCTCAAAAGGTTCATCTCTATGTCTAACTGATTAGCACCTCATCCCTCCATGGTCAAATGCAAATAAAAGACCAAGAACAGGAATTCTGGGAGAGAAACTTACCCCTCGAACCAGAAGTAGGGCACACTCTTTGGAGATATTGAAGGTGCCTTCACCAACACTGCCAGAGGCATCAAGGAGGAGATACACATTCAGGATTCCATCCTTCGCTATCTTTATAGTGCGTCCCAGAGACTCTGAAAGAGATGTCAATTTGTGCCCAAGACATGGTAGTGTGTGCGAGAGAGAGACAGTAGTTTGAGATATGTGTGGGAGTATGTGCATGTGAGAAAGAAGTTTATGTGAGAGATGGCTGTATATGTGTGTTTGCATGCGTGTGTGTGTGTGTGTGCGTGTGGGAGAGAGAGAGAGACATGTGGCATTGTACATGCCTGTGATATGTGTGTTTATGACAGAGAGCTGTGTGGGCATGTGTGTTTTCATGTATGTATGTGTGTGTGTGTGTGTGTGTGTGTGTGTGTGTGTGTGTGTGTGTGTGTGTGTGTGACAAAATTGCTTATGTGTGTCTGTATATAGCAAACAACTCTTACTTTGTTTTTGGTTAACATTCAAAACTCCAGAGATTGATGCTGCAAACTGCTCCCCAACGTCCTCAGGAAGATCGAAGGAGTAAGGGTCTGTGAGAGAAGAGGATTATGGTGTGAGGAGAAGAGAGGAAACTGCTGGAATGATAAACAGGAGGATGATATGATGATAATGATATAAAGAGAAGAAGAGAGGACAGCGCTAGAGGAATAAAGAGGAGGATGAGATGATGGTGTGAGGAGAAGAAGAGAGGACAGCGCTGGAGGAATAAAGAGGAAGATGAGATGATGATGTGAGGAGAGGAAGAAGAGAGGACAGCGCTGGAGGAATAAAGAGGAGTATGAGATGATGGTGTGAGGAGAAGAAGAGAGGACAGCGCTGGAGGAATAAAGAGGAGGATGAGATGACAGTGTGAGGAGGAGAAGAGAGGACAGCGCTGGAGGAATAAAGAGGAGGATGAGATGACGGTGTGAGGAGGAGAAGAGAGGACAGCGCTGGAGGAATAAAGAGGAGGATGAGATGACGGTGTGAGGAGGAGAAGAGAGGACAGCGCTGGAGGAATAAAGAGGAGGATGAGATGACGGTGTGAGGAGGAGAAGAGAGGACAGCGCTGGAGGAATAAAGAGGAGGATGAGATGACGGTGTGAGGAGGAGAAGAGAGGACAGCGCTGGAGGAATAAAGAGGATGAGATGACGGTGTGAGGAGGAGAAGAGAGGACATCGCTGGAGGAATAAAGAGGAGGATGAGATGACGGTGTGAGGAGGAGAAGAGAGGACAGCGCTGGAGGAATAAAGAGGAGGATGAAATAACGGTGTGAGGAGAAGAAGAGAGGACAGTGCTGGAGGGATAAAGAGGAGGATGAGATGATGATGTGAGGAGAGGAAGAAGAGAGGACAGCGCTGGAGGAATAAAGAGGAGGATGAAATGACGGTGTGAGGAGGAGAAGAGAGGACAGCGCTGGAGGAATAAAGAGGAGGATGAGATGACGGTGTGAGGAGGAGAAGAGAGGACATCGCTGGAGGGATAACGAGGAGGATGAGATGACGGTGTGAGGAGGAGAAGAGTGGAAAGCGCTGGAGGAATAAAGAGGAGGATGAGATGACGGTGTGAGGAGGAGAAGAGAGGACATCGCTGGAGGAATAAAGAGGAGGATGAAATGACGGTGTGAGGAGAAGAAGAGAGGACAGCGCTGGAGGGATAAAGAGGAGGATGAGATGACGGTGTGAGGAGGAGAAGAGAGGACAGCGCTGGAGGAATAAAGAGGAGGATGAGATGACGGTGTGAGGAGGAGAAGAGAGGACAGCGCTGGAGGAATAAAGAGGAGGATGAGATGACGGTGTGAGGAGGAGAAGAGAGGACAGCGCTGGAGGAATAAAGAGGAGGATGAGATGACGGTGTGAGGAGGAGAAGAGAGGACAGCGCTGGAGGAATAAAGAGGATGAGATGACGGTGTGAGGAGGAGAAGAGAGGACATCGCTGGAGGAATAAAGAGGAGGATGAGATGACGGTGTGAGGAGGAGAAGAGAGGACAGCGCTGGAGGAATAAAGAGGAGGATGAAATAACGGTGTGAGGAGAAGAAGAGAGGACAGTGCTGGAGGGATAAAGAGGAGGATGAGATGATGATGTGAGGAGAGGAAGAAGAGAGGACAGCGCTGGAGGAATAAAGAGGAGGATGAAATGACGGTGTGAGGAGGAGAAGAGAGGACAGCGCTGGAGGAATAAAGAGGAGGATGAGATGACGGTGTGAGGAGGAGAAGAGAGGACATCGCTGGAGGGATAACGAGGAGGATGAGATGACGGTGTGAGGAGGAGAAGAGTGGAAAGCGCTGGAGGAATAAAGAGGAGGATGAGATGACGGTGTGAGGAGGAGAAGAGAGGACAGCGCTGGAGGAATAAAGAGGAGGATGAGATGATGGCGTGAGGAGGAGAAGAGTGGAAAGTGCTGGAGGGATAAAGAGGAGGACGAGATGACGGTGTGAGGAGGAGAAGAGAGGACAGCGCGGGAGGAATATAGAGGAGGAAGATGAGATGATGGTGTGAGGAGGAGAAGAGAGGACAGTGCTGGAGGAGTAAAGAGGAGGATGAGATGATGGTGTGAGGAGGAGAAGAGAGGACAGCGCTGGAGGAATAAAGAGGAGGATGAGATGATGGTGTGAGGAGGAGAAGAGAGGACAGCGCTGGAGGAATAAAGAGGAAGATGAGATGACGGTGTGAGGAGGAGAAGAGAGGACAGCGCTGGAAGAATAAAGAGGAGGATGAGATGATGGCGTGAGGAGGAGAAGAGTGGAAAGTGCTGGAGGAATAAAGAGGAGGATGAGATGACGGTGTGAGGAGGAGAAGAGAGGACAGCGCTGGAGGAATAAAGAGGAGGATGAGATGATGGTGTGAGGAGGAGAAGAGAGGACAGCGCTGGAGGAATAAAGAGGAGGATGAGATGACGGTGTGAGGAGGAGAAGAGAGGACAGCGCTGGAGGAATAAAGAGGAGGATGAGATGACGGTGTGAGAAGGAGAAGAGAGGACAGCGCTGGAGGGATAAAGAGGAGGATGAGATGACGGTGTGAGGAGGAGACGAGTGGAAAGCGCTGGAGGGATAAAGAGGATGAGATGACGGTGTGAGGAGGAGAAGAGAGGACAGCACTGGAGGAATAAAGAGGAGGATGAGATGACGGTGTGAGGAGGAGAAGAGAGAACAGCGCTGGAGGAATAAAGAGGAGGATGAGATGACGGCGTGAGGAGGAGAAGAGAGGACAGCGCTGGAGGAATAAAGAGGAGGATGAGATGACGGTGTGAGGAGGAGAAGAGAGGACAGCGCTGGAGGAATATAGAGGAGGAAGATAAGATGATGGTGTGAGGAGGAGAAGAGAGGACAGCGCTGGAGGAATATAGAGGAGGAAGATGAGATGATGGTGTGAGGAGGAGAAGAGAGGACAGTGCTGGAGGAATAAAGAGGAGGATGAGATGATGGTGTGAGGAGGAGAAGAGAGGACAGCGCTGGAGGAATAAAGAGGAGGATGAGATGACGGTGTGAGGAGAAGAAGAGAGGACAGCGCTGGAGGAATATAGAGGAGGAAGATGAGATGATGGTGTGAGGAGGAGAAGAGAGGAAAGTGCTGGAGGAATAAAGAGGAGTATGAGATGATGGCGTGAGGAGGAGAAGAGAGGACAGTGCTGGAGGAATAAAGAGGAGGATGAGATGATGGTGTGAGGAGGAGAAGAGAGGACAGCACTGGAGGAATAAAGAGGAGGATGAGATGATGGTGTGAGGAGGAGAAGAGAGGACAGCACTGGAGGAATAAAGAGGAGGATGAGATGATGGTGTGAGGAGGAGAAGAGAGGACAGCGCTGGAGGAATAAAGAGGAGGATGAGATGATGGTGTGAGGAGGAGAAGAGAGGACAGCGCTGGAGGAATAAAGAGGAAGATGAGATGACGGTGTGAGGAGGAGAAGAGAGGACAGCTCTAGAGGAATAAAGAGGAGGATGAGATGATGGTGTGAGGAGGCGAAGAGAGGACAGCACTGGAGGAATAAAGAGGAGGATGAGATGATGGTGTGAGGAGGAGAAGAGAGGACAGCGCTGGAGGAAAAAAGAGGAGGATGAGATAATGGTGTGAGGAGGAGAAGAGAGGACAGCGCTGGAGGGATAAAGAGGAGGATGAGATGACGGTATGAGGAGAAGAAGAGAGGACAGCGCTGGAGGGATAAAGAGGAGGATGAGATGATAGTGGGAGAAGAACTAACACCTCCTAATAATTACCCCTCCCACACACACTTACTTTTTATACCTATTAGCCCCTTTGAATTTTGCCTTTTTATCTTCATTCAGTGCTGGTTATGAAGTCCATGGAGGCGGACATGACAACTGCTGGCAGAGGCACAGGATACAAGCTCTGATCACTGCACAATGTAATCTTGACCTTCTAAAACCAGAGTGATGTATAACGCATTGCTTCATTATGTGTTGCACACCCGTCTGGTCCTTAACCCTTTGCGTGCCAGAGAGGTATGCTTGTGTGGTCTCCCTCCATTTAACAAAATGCATTCCACCTCCTCAGACATGACATCCAGGACTGAATGAAGATGTTATCTGCTGATAAAGGCAAAACTCATAGGGGCCATTAGGATTTTCTGCCTGTAGTAAGTTAAGGTAAGCAGGGGTGGTATTAGGCGATATTAGGTCTCCTTTACTAGAAGCTCACAGTAGGGGAGAGAGAGGAGAAAGAATGAGAGAGTGTGGAGAGAGACAGAGGACAAAGAGAGAGAGAGGGTGAGAGAGAGTAGGGAGAGGGAGCTAGAGGGAGGGAGAGGGTGAGAGAGTGAGAGTGAGGAGACAGAGCTAGAGGGGACAGAGGGAGTGAGTGAGAGAGTGAGGAGATGGAGCTAATGGGGACAGAGGGGGAGGGTGAGAGAGAGTGAGGAGACGGAGCTAGAGGGAAGAGAGGGAATGGGTGTGAGAGCGATGAGACAGAGCTAGAGGGGACAGAGGGAGTGAGTAAGAGAGTGAGGAGACAGAGCTAGAAGGGACAGAGGGAGAGGGTAAGAGAGAATGAGGAGAGGGAGCTAGAGGGGACAGAGGGAGAGGGTGAGAGAGAGAGTGAGGAGAAGGAGCTAGAGGAGACAGATGGAGAGGGTGAGGGAGTGACAGCGAGGAGAGAGAGAAAAATGGAGAGGGAGAGAGTGTGAGAGGAGAAAAAGGGAGAGGGTGAGACAGCGAGAAAGGTGAGAGAGAGAGGAAGGAAAAGGGGGAGAGGGTAAGGGTGGGAGAAAGGGGAGAGAGAGGTGGAAAGGGGGAGAGAGGGAGAGTGAGAGAGACGGGAGATAGAGGGGGAAAGGGAGAGAGAGGGAGTGTGAGAGAGGGGAGAGAGAGGGGAAATGCGGAGAGAGGGAGCGTGTGAGAGGTGAGAGAGTGGGGAAAAGGGGGCGAGAGGGAGCGTGAGAGACACGGGAGATAGAGGGGGAAAGGGGGAAGAGGGAGCGTGAGAGAGGGGAGAGAGAGGGGGAATGCAGAGAGAGGGAGCGTGTGAGAGGTGAGAGAGTGGGGAAAAGGGGGAGAGAGGGAGCGTGAGAGAGACGGGAGATAGAGGGGGAAAGGGGGAAGAGGGAGCGTGAGAGAGGGGAGAGAGAGGGGGAATGCGGAGAGAGGTAGCGTGTGAGAGAGAGAGAGAGAGAGATAGAAAGCGATCTACTTAAAGAAATAGTGAAAGAGAAAATGAATAGAATTATCAGAGAAGAGAAAAACTGAGAGAAGACACCTGGAAAGGAAAGGAACAGTAATGTCCCATAAAAATATTCTTGTTTTCTAGAGGTTAAAAAAATAAATTGTGTTGCACAAATCCTATCTCTCAAACTGATATGGTCTGAGAAATATTCACATTAAAAGTTTCCCTTTTCCTGTAAAGCTGACAGCAGGAGATTCGAGTTGGCCAACTCAAGGAGGCTCTATAGCAGAGCCAAAATCATGTTATTTAAAAAGAAATACTTCATTGGAATGGTCTACAAACCAGGCACACTTTGTAGACCTTTCCAATTTCTTTTAAAATAACGCGATTTCGGCTCTGCTGCAGAGCTGCTGGGATCTCCTGCTGTCAGCTAGACGCTAACGTCAGGAGAAGTGGAGGGAGGGAGGAACTTCCCAGGCAAATATCTCTCAAACCATAAAGGTTTGAGAGATACGATTTATGCCACATAATTTATTTTATTAACCTCTACAAAACAAGAATAATTGTTTATGGGACATTAGTGTCCCTTTAAACAAGAGTAATAATGAGATATGAATGAGGCTAATGTACTAATAATTCTGGAGTAATTCTGGAGCAAACCAGCTGCACTGTAGGGGAGTAATAATTCCATACATTTAAATGGGGCATTTGACCCCTTGAATGCTAGATAGGTCTCTAATGCATTGCTAACCAACTGAACTGTAGGAGAGTAATAATCACAATTATTTAAATTAGATGTTTAACCCATCGAATGCTAAAGAGGTCTCCAATACATCGCAGGGGATTGTTTCTACACTATGAGGCAGTTAGTTATCACCAGAATTACTATTTTCTTTTGTACATAAGGACCAAAATGTCTATATAAGAAACGTTTCTTTCCCCTGTTTTCTGACAAAATTGTGCTAATATCCTCAGATTTTCAAGTGACATTACGCATTAGGATATTCCAGTCTAAAAAGAAGTGACGCTAAAAACTGACATCAATTTAGATCAGAATTTCCAGTGATTTTCAGGAATATAGGGCCCCAAATGCATGTAAGAACACTAGGCCCAGCACTCACACTGACAGCTGACTTCAGTGCCGCTCCATCTCCTGTTCTCTAGACACGTCCTGCTGTCAGAGCCCACCAGTGACAGGCCTCTTGTACACTTGTATGTGACTCTGTCATCGATGTCATATCGGGTCCCAGTCTTCACTGCTCCAGGGGGCTTTCCGGGGTCAGGGCAGTGTCCAGCTGTCCAGGAAAAGATTTTATACAGAAATATTATACATTATCTCACACTATATCTCTCAGGGCTGGAAAATTCCCTGAGTGTCAGGCCTCCTTAGATTTCACTGCTGCCTCCTATGGACCAACCCTGCCTCCCAATCACACCCATCACAATCAGGCCCCACCTATTTCCATACCTGGGAACTTCCTCCCCTTGATGTGGGGATGTAAATAAGGCGATCTGAATCATAAAGGGGTGGGGCTTGATCAGGTGGGCATGGTTTGCTGTCCCTTTGTCATAAAGTGGGTGGGAAGAACAGGGTGGAACGGAGAAGTGGGTGGGAAGTGGGAGGAAGGTGGTAAGGAGGAGAAGTGGGTGGGAAGTGGTCAGAAGAGGATGAGAAAGGGAAGTGGGATGAACAGGGTAAGAAGAAAGATAAGTGAGCGGGAAGTGGGAGAAACAGGATGAGAAGGAGGTGAAGTGGGAGAGAAGTGGGAGGAACTGGGTGGGAAGGAGGAGAAGTGGGAGAAACAGGGTGGAAAGGAGAAGTGGGAGGAATAGGGTGGGAAGATAGGGAAGTCAGAGGAACAGGGTGGGAAGATGGAGAAGTGGGAGAAACGGGATGAGAAGGAGGAGAAGTGGGTGGGAAGTGGGAGAAACAGGGTGGGAAGGAGGAGAAGTGGGAGGAACAGGGTGGGAAGGAGGAAAAGTGAGAAGGAAGTGGGAGGAACAAGGAGGGAAGGAGGAGAAGCGGGAGGGAAGTGGGAGGAACAGGGTGGGAAGGAGGAGGATTGAGAGGGAAGTGGGAGGAACAGGGTGGGAAGGAGAAAAAGTGGGAAGAAAAGGGTGGGAAGATGAAGATGTAGGAGGAACAGGGTGGGAAGGAGGAGAAGTGAGAGGGAAGTGGGAGGAACAGGGTAGGAAGATGGAGAAGTGGGAGGAACAGGGTGGGAAGGAGGAGAAGTGAGAGGAAAGTGGGAGGAACACAGTGGGAAGGTGGAGAAGTGGGAGGAACAGGGTGGGAAGATAGGGAAGTCGGAGGAACAGGGTGGGAAGATGGAGCTGTGGGAGGAACAGGGTGGGAAGATAGGGAAGTCAGAGAAACAGGGTGGGAAGATGGAGAAGTGGGAGGAACAGGGTGGGAAGGAGAAGAAGTGAGAGGAACAGGGTGGGAAGGAGAAGATGTAGGAGGAACAGGGTGGGAAGGAGGAGAAGTGAGAGAGAAGTGGGAGGAACAGGGTGGGAAGATGGAGAAGTGGGAGGAACAGGGTGGGAAGATAGGGAAGTCAGAGGAACAGGGTGGGAAGATGGAGAAGTGGGAGGAACAGGGTGGGAAGATAGGGAAGTCAGAGGAACAGGGTGGGAAGATGGAGAAGTGGAAGAAACAGGGTGGGAAGGAGGAGAAGTAAGAGGGAAGTGGGAGGAACAGGGTGGGAAGGAGGAGGATTGAGAGGGAAGTGGGAGGAACAGGGTGGGAAGGAGAAAAAGTGGGAGGAACAGGGTGGGAAGATGAAGATGTAGGAGGAACAGGGTGGGAAGGAGGAGAAGTGAGAGGGAAGTGGGAGGAACAGGGTGGGAAGATGGAGAAGTGGGAGGAACAGGGTGGGAAGATAGGGAAGTCGGAGGAACAGGGTGGGAAGATGGAGAAGTGGGAGGAACAGGGTGGGAAGATAGGGAAGTCAGAGGAACAGGGTGGGAAGATGGAGAAGTGGGAGGAACAGGATGGGAAGGAGGAGAAATAAGAGGGAAGTGGGAGGAACAGGGTGGGAAGGAGGAGGATTGAGAGGGAAGTGGGAGGAACAGGGTGGGAAGGAGAAAAAGTGGGAGGAAAAGGGTGGGAAGATGAAGATGTAGGAGGAACAGGGTGGGAAGGAGGAGAAGTTAGAGAGAAGTGGGAGGAACAGGGTAGGAAGATGGAGAAGTGGGAGGAACAGGGTGGGAAGGAGGAGAAGTGAGAGGGAAGTGGGAGGAAGACAGTGGGAAGGTGGAGAAGTGGGAGGAACAGGGTGGGAAGATAGGGAAGTCGGAGGAACAGGGTGGGAAGATGGAGAAGTGGGAGGAACAGGTTGGGAAGGAGAAGAAGTGGGAGGAACAGGGTGGGAAGATAGGGAAGTGGGAGGAACACGGTGGGACGGTGAAGAAGTGGGAGGAACAGGGTGGAAAGATGAAGATGTGGGAGGAACAGGGTGGGAAGATAGGGAAGTGGGAGGAACACGGTGGGAAGGTGGAGAAGTGGGAGGAACAGGGTGGGAAGATAGGGAAGTGGGAGGAACACAGTGGGAAGGTGGAGAAGTGGGAGGAACAGGGTGGGAAGATAGGGAAGTCGGAGGAACAGGGTGGGAAGATGGAGAAGTGGGAGGAACAGGGTGGGAAGATAGGGAAGTCGGAGGAACAGGGTGGGAAGATGGAGAAGTGGGAGGAACAGGGTGGGAAGATAGGGAAGTTGGAGGAACAGGGTGGGAAGATGGAGAAGTGGGAGGAACAAGGTGGGAAGGAGAAGAAGTGAGAGGAACAGGGTGGGAAGATAGGGAAGTGGGAGGAACACGGTGGGAAGGTGAAGAAGTGGGAGGAACAGGGTGGAAAGATGAAGATGTGGGAGGAACAGGGTGGGAAGATAGGGAAGTGGGAAGAACACGGTGGGAAGATGGAGCTGTGGGAGGAACAGGCTGGGAAGATAGGGAAGTGGGAAGCGCAACATCGCAAAAGTGAGTGTCATTTCTATACCCAGCCCGGTATCGCTAGTTACATATATTAGAAATAGACTAAACAGTCATTGAAGATTCAGCATAATATCTATGGACTCTTATATTAGGTTATACTATTGTATATACACAGATTATGCTATGTGATTGTTTTTTCTCTCTTTTATGTATACACCATGTGCACATATTAAGAATTTGTTCGGTGAGGTTTTTGAATCAAAGACGGCATTTCTGTAAGTAAGGGTTTTTGTCTACATGTTTTACATATTACATTGATCTCTAGTGGTATATTCTTTAATCAGATCGGATTTCTGCAGGTTATATTTCTGATTACATTTTTGATTTTAACACTGCTTATTTTGAGAGATTTTATGCATATACGTTTGAAGTGACTTTCTCAAATAATATATGATACTTACAGTTTGTATTGCGCCACAAGTTGTGCACATGAGCAGAGGTGTAACTAGAAGCCATGGGGCCCTGGTGCAAGAATTGCCACGGGCCCCCCTCCGATCACATTGGCCCCCCTCCAACCACACTGGCCCCCCTCAACCACATTGGCCACCTCCACATTGCCCCTTCCACAATGCCCCCATCACAATGCCCCTCATTCTCCACATTTCCCCCTAATCTCCACAATGCCACCATCACAATGCCCCTCATTCTCCACATTTCCCCCCAATCTCCACAATGCCCCCATCACAATGCCCCTCATGCTCCACATTTCCCCCCAATCTGCACAATGCCCCTCATTCTCCACATTTACCCCCAATCTCCACAATGCCCCCATCGCCACAATGCCCCTACTGACCCCCGTCCCCCTACCTCCTGGTGGTCTAGCGGTGTGTGTGACATGCTCCCGCATGGTCCTTAGTAATGCAGAGCGCTGAGAGATTATGTCATCTCCCAGCGCTCTGCATTACTCGAGCGCTGGACGCCGGGACATCAGCTGTGCTGCGGGCGAGTGGCGAGGGGGTCACAGGGGGCGGCCGGGCCCCTGAGAGCGACCCCTATTGTTATGCCTCTGTACATGAGACACTGTTAGCGCTCGCCTATTTTATTATTTTAGACTAGTTGAAGAGCCCGTTACACGGGACACAGTGCCACTGCCAGCCGGTCGCGGGGCAGTCATGCGTAGTAGAGACTGCCTGCACCGAGGCTGATACAGAGCTGGACGCTCCGAAGGAGCGTCCAGCTCTGTATCAGCCGCGGCACGGGCAGTCTCTACTGCGCATAACTTCATCTTTACACACGTTTTAGCGAATTATTATATAGGATGTGTGATTCTCTTATGTCATAGATAGAGAGTCTCAAACAGCCTCTACTATTCACTTGTGTACATTATTATTTTCTAGCGCTCGCCTATTCTTTTGTGGTTCATTAACAAATTGCAGTGTTTGGGGTCTGGATGTAAAAATATTTAAATGAAGAAGGCAATGACTGAGTGACAGGAGACAGAGGGTGGTAGTCAATGGAGAATATTCGAACAAAAGGAGTGTTACTAGTGGGGTACCTCAGGGATCTGTACTGGGGCCCATTCTTTTTAATATTTTTATTAGTGATAAAGGTCTTCAAGGTAAGGTATGCCTTTTTGAAGATGATGCAAAGATTTGCAACAGGGTAGACATTCCAGGGGGAATAAGCCAAATTACAAATGATTTAGGTAAATGGAAAAGAGTGTGGCAGCTTCAGTTTAATGTTGATAAATGTAAACTAATGTACTTGGGACATAGAAATCCAAAGCAGAAATATACTATTAAGGGTACTGTACTATCAGAGACAACAGAGGAAAGGGATTTGGGAGTAATTATTTCTAATGACTTAAAGGTAGGCAGGCAATGTAATAAAGCGGTGGGGAATGCAAGCAGGGTACTGGGTTGTATAGCTAGGAGCATTAGTACCAGGAAAAGGGAAGAGGTCATGCCACTCTACAGATCTCTAGTTAGACCTCTCCTAGAGTATTGTGTACAGTACTGGAGACCCCATCTCCAGAAGGATACAGATACTCTAGAGAAAATTCAGAGAAGGGCTATTAAAAAAATGGTGACTGATTTACAGGAAAAGACATATCAGGATAGACTAAAGGATCTGAATATGTATAGCTTGGAGGAGAGAAGAGAGAGAGGGGATATGATAGAAACATTCAAATACATGAAGGGATTCAACAAAGTGCAGGAGGGAAGTACATTTCAAAGGTGTAAAAATGTTAGGACAAGAGGCCATAGTCTAAAACTAGAGGGACAGAAGGTTTAGATGTAATGTAAGAAAGTTTTACTTCACTGAGAGGGTAGTAGATAAGTGGAATAGTCTACCAGCAGATGTGGTAGAAGGTAATAAGGCAGTCCTTAACATAAGGACAGACCAAGGACTAAATAAGGTTTGAGGTTTTTACAGCAGGAAAATAGGCAGACTAGATGGGCCGAATGGTTCTTATGTGCCATCAAATTCAATGTTTGTGTGTTTCTATATGTTGCCAGTTTGCCCCTACTTGAACTGGCATTATCTTGGCATGGCCTTAGCCTGGCAATGCCCATTGCTGGGTTAGTTTCCCAGTGTAGAGTTCTAATCAGAAATGTAAACACAAAAGGGAGAGGTTCTCTGTTAAGGCTTCCAGCTTTGACGTTTGCCAAAAATGAACAAAGATGCAATGTTTTGTGCAAATGCAGTTCAAAACTGGTTAAATGATAAATGATGATAGAATCTAGAATATGGGGTACAGATTTGGGCACCAGTTCTTAAAAAAGCATCACTGGACTGGAAAAAGTGCAGAGAAGTGCAATAAAACTGATAAAGGGATTGGAGGATCTGAGTTATAAAGAGAGACTAGCCAAACTGGGTTTGATTATATTAGAGAAGAGACGTCTAAGGGGTGATATGATTACCATTTACACTTATATTTATGGTCAATACAAAGATCTATCCAGTGAACTATTTACTCAAAGAGCTGAGCAAAGAACGAGAGGTCATCCATTAAGACTAGAGGAAAGGTGCTTTCAAATAAAACAAAGGCAGGGATTTTTTTACAGGCAGGGTTTTTTTTCTTGTATTTTGCCTTCCTCTGGATCAACAGAGGTGATTTGGCATGGGCTGGACTTAAAGGGATAGTAATACTTCTTTTATCTTTATTTTATTTTGTAGGCATTAAAAAAACATGAAGAACGATATAAGTCTTATCTCTCAAACCTTTATGGTTTGAGAGATATTCACAAGCAAAGTTTCCCCTCCAGCCCCTTTTACCTAGTGTAAGCCATCTCTTCTCAGATGTGGAATACAGTCCATAGACCAGACAGACAACAGCAGGGGACAATCTTCTTCCTGTGAGAACAATGAAAGCCCTGCCACCCTTGACAAGTTTTTCAGGTTTTTCCCTTATCTTAATTGAAGATTGTCCCTCTCTGCAATCTACCTGGACACCTCCCTTCTGATCTGGCTGAGCAGTGTTACATCAGTAAAAGGGGCGGGAGGGGGATACTTTGTCATTGAATTACTCTTGAACTATAACTCTGACAGAATTGAAATAACTCTCTCCAAAGTCCAAATACTATGATGATTAAATAGAGCTGCTTTTATTATGAAACATTACTATCCCGTTAATGGATGTATGTCTTTTTTCAGCCTTATCAACTGTTAATATTACTCCAGTACGTGGATTCTGGTAAATGTGTCCCTGTTTGTGCTAAACTTTACCATGCTACAGCTTAGAGTATCATTACTTGAACAAGCAGGATCAATGACGTCAGACTGACAGTCACAGAATTACACTCACAGCCTACCTACAGCAACACACACCACCAGCCAATGAAAGAGGAGAGTATTTACACAATGGTTCTCATTGGCTGGCTGGTGCGTGTGAGACAGCAGGGTTGGTGGCGGCCCGGTACGCTGTCACTCTGACGCATGGATATTGTGAGTCAGTGTCACAGGAGGCAGTCTGGGTGCAGTCATGACGGAAGCCACGGAATGAACATCACAATCTACAAACTCCAGCGAGACAGAGAGTGATTCCCGCTGCCCCCTAAACACCCACATATATAATAAGAATACACTTTTGGGCAACTGCAACTTATGCACCTGCCACTGATATTAAGTGATTTTAGTGAAGGGGTCATGTGTACACTGCCGTTCAATAGTGACCCGGAATGGAATTAAGTAAATGTGGTCACCCTGCTAATTGGTGCAGATCAGATACATGGTAACACTGGCTTCTCTCACCCTTAGAATTTGGTCCCTCATCCTGAGACCCTGAGATTTGGTGTCAAACCCTGAGAGTTCCAATATATGTTTATAATTCTTTCCACTGAAAAGATTAATGTATGCCCTACAGGCCTGTTTTAAGCAAGTAATAGACTGGGGACCTCTCTAACTTTCAAAGGGTTAAACACCCTATTTAAATCAGTAGGCAGCTGCACGAGCAGCCAATTAGAATTAGTGCTCTGGTGACAGATGTGTGATCTAACCAATGGGAGCACAAGAGTTTGAAACTGAATCTGTTCGGGTTTCAGAACCTCTGAATCCCTGATAGTGTGACAAAACAGGAGAGGGTAACCCAAAACCGGACTGTCCTAGTGCAAACCGGACAGCATGGGCATCTGCACAAATATTTCCTGGGGGGGGATGCAAGGCCTTAATATGTCCCCCAGTCCAGCCCTCCCAGCCTCTATGTTTATGTGGCAGGAGCATGTGTTGGGGAGGGGAGGGCAAGTGCACACCTTGCACCCCTCTTCCCTAGATGTCAATGTCGGACAGATGGAAACCCTATCCTCTGTACTAGAGATAATAGGTTGATGTGCCAGGACAGTATCGCTGGTTCCGGCACTTAAGGACCTGTGTCGGTCCCGGTACGTCATGGAATTCAGGGGTTGCCGCAAGGCTGCACACTGCTCAGGGACCCTGGAATCCATTAAGCCAAAAAAAAAAAATGACGCATGGTCCGTAACGGCCATCCGTTTGCCACGTCAGCCGGATGTTAAAGGGTTAATTGGCTAAATGAGTAGCTGTAGGATGCATGATTTCAAGTCAACTACGATTGGTTGAGCTGAAAGTTCATTATCCTAGAGATACTAAGTTATCCAATAAACGTATCAGTTTTATTCCTGCAAAAATGAATTCTGCACTGAAATATGGGGACCACTGCAATCTAATGTTTAACCACTGGAACCCTGCAGAAGGTATTTTTCATATGTGTTCTCTTTTAAGGGGATGATCTGGCATTCCTAGATTTGGCATGGCTCTGTGGAAAACTAAGGTGACCTTGTATCCCTTTAAATCATGGACACTTATAAAAACACACACACAGCACTGATTCATGTGCAGTCCTGCAGACTGGAATTTTCATGAGAGACCCTGAATTAAAGGGATATGTGTGCAAAGGGGTCATCCAGTGACTAGTTATGCCCCTTGTGTTGGGGGGGGGGCTCGAGGACAGGTTTCAAGACCCCCAGCTGTCTATGCTAAACTGACTGCCAGACCTCACCTTTAATAGGGGGGGGGGCACATTACAAATATACATATTCCAGGGCTATGCTGAAATCACAGAAGTCCTGTGGTACAGATATTTCCATATGTGCCCCCAGTTAAAGGTGAGGTCTGATCGGCTTAGTCTAGACCTCTGTGTTTGCTCTCACCTTCAACATCACAGACCGTTGTCTCCCCACTCCACCTTGCGTTCCTCCTGCACGTTCTCTCCGTGGAGCCCCGTAGGGTATATCCATCGTGACACCTGAATGTGATATTTGCCCCAATGTAATAAGGACCTCTGGGGGAAAACTCTCCATTTTCGAACTCTCCTGGCTCAGGACATATCATCTCTGTACATAAGAGAGATAACGTGTCAGTCACCCTTTTCCTTATCATGACAGACTGCTTCTGTTAACCCCCACACAGACTGAGGCCTATGTTCTAAGCGACAGATGTTCAAATCTGGACAAAACCAACTGCACAACCAGGGACAAATTAAAAAACAAAACAAATCCCCAAATTCCTATGAGTTTAATCCTTTGAGTGCCAGAGTGGTATTCACTCCATTGCGTTTCAATGTGGTGGATACCGATCTGGCACTCAAAGGGTTAAATTTGTCCTTTACACCTTTACATGCTAGGGAGGTCTCCAATTTCAGAGCAATGTGTTGGAGACCTATCTAGCATACAAGGGGTTAAAAGACCCGTTTAAAACAGTGAGTACTTCTGTTTGCTTTCTATGGTTACGTTAGCTTAATCAAGAATTGCAAGTTTTGCAGCTCTTCCCCTTAGTACATCAGCCTCACTGGGTCATATGTATAAAGAAAAAGGAGTCATTCTGGAGAGGACTGGCTACACAGTAGGGAACGAGTAAACATTTCCCAAATTCCCAATGATTTAAATGGGTCTTTTAACTCTTTAAAATCTGAAGAGGCCTCCAACATTTTGCTTTGTAGTATGTTGGAGACCCTATCTAGCCTCCAGTGGGTTAAAAAGCCCATTTATGGCAACTGGAATTTTTAATGATCCCTTTACGGTGCAGATGGTTTGCTACAGAATTGTCGCACTTTGTATAAATCAAGGCTGCAGTGAAAATTATTAAAGGATTGTACATTTTTGTGTACATTTTTGTTAAAAATACATATATAGATTGGTATATATTGTAGGCCTATTCATGTTGAGTAAAATAAGAGTACTCCCACTGCTGAGAGATGTTTATTTCCAGAGTTATTACAGTTTAAACATGTTATTTTACATTAACAGCGCCCTCTAGGGATCAAATTCCAATTAGTTATTCTATTTGAAAGGAAACTCAGTGACAAACAGTTCTCCATAGAATGTGATAGAAACAGCTGAGTCACTTCCTGTCAGTTAGAACTATCAGGAAGTAAACACATTAAAATCACTTCCTGTCAGTTAGAACTATCAGGAAGTAAACACAGTAAATTCACTTCCTGGTTATTTGAACTGTTATATAATTTGAATAAAACAACTGACGGCGATGGGAGTGCCTTTGTTTTACTCATCAGGGAAAGCTCTATAACATACAGGTTTTCATAATAAACTTTTAATGCTTCCCAACATTATGCTATTTCCCTGTCAATCTGCTGACTTCACTTGGTACTGAGTAATCTGTCCGTCAACTCCACTCTGAAACTGAGAAATCTGTTTCCTTTAACTTGGCACCAAGAGAGAGTTCTTAGGTCTCCTTAAAGGGATAGTAATACTTCGTTTTAACTTTATTTTATTTTGTAGGCATTAAAAAAACATGAAGAACGATATAAGTCTTATCTCTCAAACAAAGTTTCCCCTTCCGCCCCTTTTACCTAGTGTAAGTCATCTCTTCTCAGATGTGGAATCCAGTCCATAGACCAGACAGATAACAGAAGGGGACAATCTTCTTCCTATGAGAACAATGAAAGCCCTGCCCCCCTTGACAAGTTTTTCAGGTTTTTCCCTTATCTTAATTGAAGATTGTCCCTCTCTGCAGTCTACCTGGGCACCTCCCTTCTGATCTGGCTGAGCAGTGTTACATCAGTAAAAGGGGCGGGAGGAGGATACTTTGTCATTGAATTACTCTTGAACTACAACTCTGACAGAATTGAAATAACACTCTCCAAAGTCCAAATACTATGATGATTAATTAGAGCTGTTTTTATTATGAAACATTACTATCCCTTTAATAGCGGCACTGAGAGACACCGCACTCTCTTCCTGGCACTGAGAAACAGTTCAGCCTCTTCCCATAGCACGGAGAGAGATTTCTCAGTCTCCTTTTTACTGACTCAGATCTCCCAGTATCATTCCACCTGGTACGGAGAGATCTCCTGTTCTCTTTCTCACTGATATTTGGAGATCTCTCTCTGCCCAGAATTCACTTTCCTTGACACTGTCATGTTTCTCTATATGTTTCTACTTGGCATCGAGAGGTCTCTCAATCTAATTCTCTTTGGCATTAAGAAGTCTATCAGTTCTGCCTTTTTCTCACTGGACTACAGAGGTCTCTCAGCCTTATTCTCATTGGCAGAGATCTCTCAGTTCTTTCTTCCTGGCATTGAAAGATATCTCAGTCCATTTCTCCCTGATGCCGAGACATATAAAGTGTATTTATCGCTGACGCAGAGATTGCGTTTCTCACTCTTGCACGTAATTGTTTTGAACGTCCTTCCGGTGCTGGACCTCATAATGCTCCACTTCCCATTTGCCTGACAGATTCGGCTCCCGACTGGCCATGGATACTGCCCCGATGGGCACAGGAACTGAGCAGTGCTTCCCTCCTTCAGCCCATCTGAAAGGGATACCAACCCATTTGGGTACCCTGTGTCTGCAGGACAATCAGCATCTGTCAGATAAAAGTTAGAAACGGTAGCTGGTCAATACAGTACAAAAGCTCTACCACTGAAATTAGTGGCTCATAATTTCATAGAAGATCTTACCCAGGAATGTGTTCCTCCTATAGCAGACAGTTTTAGATATTTACTTTCTTTTGCTTTTAAACTATGATGTAGTCAGTAACTGAGCAGGGACATTTTAATACGGTGTGTATGTAGACAAGGCCGTTTATAATGAGGTGCAAATTAAAGGTTAGAGATGCTCCACTAGGAACGTGTCTGTGGCATAGGACTTTATCCTACCCAAGGTGCAATCGCTTTTCTCTCACAGGTTCCATAAACAGTGAAGGAATATCCTGAAGTGCCAGGCCTTTCCTCCCTGAACGAGATAAGCAGCTGATCTTAAATGTACATTTCAGCTTTCTCAGACGTCACAAGTAAGATGCAGCAGATCTCTCTGGGCACCTGTGAGCAAGGAGTCCACCTCTGGATTCCCCTCATTACCCATAGGGAGACCAAGCACAAGGGTTATTGGCATATGGAAATGAACCCTTTGCATTCTAGACAGGTATCCAGCACATTGTAACACAATGAGTTGGGTGGCTCTCTCTCATGCAGAGACAGAGATGCTGATCTAGGAATGATTCGGCCACGGCATATAGTAGACTGGAATCACAGGCATGGTAGGCTACAGCCATACAGATAAAATCCTCCCCATAATCCCAAAGGTTTATTTAAACATTATCAAGACAGTAAAGTGTTATAATAGAGTTGTATAATGCAGCAGTGTTTAAATGCAAAAAAAAAATAAATGTATAGCTATAACTGACTGTTGTATGGATAGCACCTGCCCAAGAAAGTCCTCTCCTTAATTTAATCTTTTGATTGCCAGAGAGGGGTCCAACGCATTGCGCTGCAATGCATTGAATACCTCTCTGACACTCAAAGGGTTAATGGAGCAGTTAAACATAAATCTTAACCAGCGTAACAGAAAGTCCATGCAGGAATCAGCACGGGATCGGGTAAAATAGTATTAACCCCCAAGCTACCAGCATATCTTAGAGGTAGTCACAGACCCAAGGCCTTTCTAGTAAATGAGAAATAACTCCTCCTATTAATATAAACCCCACTTACCTTACTATAGCCATAAAATCCCAATGGCCCCTATGAATGTTGACCTTGTATTTTTTGTTTAAGAGACAATGGCCTAGATTCACTAAAGTTCGAAGAGGGCTGAAAATATCGAAGGCCCATGGACAGTATTCACTAAAGTGTCTTCAACATCACACCATCCGTCCGAAAAAATCTGCCCACATCGACATTCATCCGACAGGTTTATGAATTTTCACTCATCACATCGACGCTCTCCACACTGCTACCCCTCCTTACATCTCTTCCCTCATCTCCTATTATGTTCCTGACCGCTTCCTTCGCTCAGCACACAACGCACTTCTTGTTGCACCATCCACACCCTCTGCCCTCTCCCGTCTCAAACCTTTCTCACTTTCTGTCCATACCTATGGAACTCCATACATCTAGAACATTCCCCCTCTGTCTTCAAGTCCATCCTGAAGTCTTATCTTCTGGAGCACTAGGACCATGCGCTGCCTTGGGCCAAACTCAGCACTTGTAATCTCAGCACTTAACATCCTCTTACCCCATTGTCTGTCTCCTTTTACCCATTTAGACTGTAAGCTCCTTGGGGCAGGGATCTCTCTCCCATTGTTTCTATGAATGTCACACTTATTTCATCCCCTCTTATTTATTATAATATATGTCTATTGTAAGGCGCTGCGTACACTGTGTGGCGCCATATAAATAAAGATATACATACATATACATACATACATATACATACATACATACAGTAGTTATTTCCATATGGAAATGCAGGCTAATGAGACAGTTTCATATGTAAGGGGGTGTGTTGATATAATAATATGGCACTTCGACACATTCACTAATCTCTGATAGCAGCCTCTGCTGCTGGCGAAGTTGGGATGTCCCTGTACTTTCCTATGCAGCAACAGCCCTCAGTCAATTAGTAGCATACAGGATTGTCAAAGTGCTGGCATTGTGGAAGTGATGTTCTCCCTCACACATCACCAGCAATATGACAATCCTGAAGTCTAAGAGCATTCTCTCTGCTGCCCCACTTGGTCACTAGGGGAATGGAGAGAATCCTTTCAGCACCACGAACAGCATCACTCCCTTAACCCTTTGAGTACCATACGGATGTGCCTTGCACACATCCATGGCACGCAAAGGGTTAAAAAGTACACCAAGCAGTAGATAATCATCCCCTCAGCTTTGTAACATATTTCAAAATGTTTTGCACTCCCACGGATACAAGGCTGGGGTTCAGGCAGCGGCCATGGGGATTTATGGCCACCAGCTGCCCCCCAGCCTTGTTACCTTGCCTACTGGTAGTAATAGAATATCATGTACACTGTCAGGCCCCTAGACTTGTTCCCTTGCCCACTGGTAGTAATAGAATATCATGTACACTGTCAGGCCCCTAGACTTGTTCCCTTGCCCACTGGTAGTAATAGAATATCATGAACACTGTCAGGCCCCTAGACTTGTTCCCTTGCCCACTGGTAGTAATAGAATATCATTTACACTGTCAGGCCCCTAGACTTGTTCCCTTGCCCACTGGTAGTAATAGAATATCATGTACATTGTCAGGTCCCTAGACTTGTTCCCTTCCCACTGGTAGTAATAGAATCCCATGTACACTGTCAGGCCCCTAGACTTGTTCCCTTCCCACTGGTAGTAATAGAATCCCATGTACATTGTCAGGTCCCTAGACTTGTTCCCTTGCCCGCTGGTATCCACAGATCCCCATGTGCACTGTCTGACTTCCCCAGCCTTGTTCCCTTACTTAGAAGTACATAATCATCCCCTCAGCTCTGTAACATATTTAAAAATGTTGTGCACTCCCAGTGAACAAGGCTGGGGGGTGTCAGGCAGCGTATGTGGGGCTAACATACAATAGTGATATTTCACATGCTGCACCACGCCGTTAAGATTTGACACAGTGTCGCACAGTTAAGACTCAACATGCTTCCCCACACAATTAAGATTCCAGATGCTGCCCCAGTTAACCCATTGAGTGCCAGGAGGTGTAAAATTAATTCCTTTACAATGTGCTGTGAACCTCCCTAGCACCCAAAGGGTTAAGATATGACATGCTGCCCCACACAACATTCTACATGCTGCCCCATTCTGTAACTTTGCCATATACACGACAATGCCAGGGGGACATCAGGAGGGGGTCCCATTGTACCCTGCTAGGTCTGAGTTTCTTAAAAAAGGGGTACATAGGGCAGGATTAGAGTTCATGCACTATGTGCATTTTTCTAATATAAACATGTGATTGCTCCCATGCCAATGGGAGCAATCGTGTATATGGCAAAGTTACAGAATGGGGAAGTATGTTGAACCTTTGCTTTTTACACCTCCCTGGCACTCAAAGGGTTTACTGGGGCAGCATCTGGAATCTTAATTGTGTAGGGCAGCATAGTGAAGCAAGTGTCCCTCTATAGGAGATATTAAGGGTACATACCTCCCAAGTGTCCCTCTTTAGGAGATATTAGAGGTACATACCTCCCAAGTGTCCCTCTTTAGGAGATATTAGGGGTCCATACCTCCCAAGTGTCCCTCTTTAGGAGATATTAGGGGTCCATACCTCCCAAGTGTCCTCTTTAGGAGATATTAGGGGTCCATTCCTCCCAAGTGCCCCTCTTTAGGCGATATTAGGGGTCCGTACCTCCCAAGTGTTCCTCTTTAGGAGATATCAGGGGTTCATACCTCCCAAGTGTCCCTCTTTTGGAGATACTAGGGATCTGTTTGTCCCAAGTGTCCCTCTTTAGGAGATATTAGGGGTCTGTACCCCCAAGTGTCCCTCTTTTGGAGTTATTAGGGGTCTGTACCTCCCAAGTGTCCCTCTTTAGGAGATATTAGGGTCCATACCTCCCAAGTGTCCCTCTTTAGGAGATATTAGGGTACGTACCTCCCAAGTATCCCTCTTTGGGAGATATTAGGGGTCCATTCCTCCCAAGTGTCCCTCTTTAGGAGATATTAGGGGTCTGTACCTCCCAAGTGTCCCTCTTTAGGAGATATTAGGGGTCCGTACCTCCCAAGTGTCCCTCTTTAGGAGATATCAGGGGTTCATACCTCCCAAGTGTCCCTCTTTTGGAGATACTAGGGATCTGTTTGTCCCAAGTGTCCCTCTTTAGGAGATATTAGGGGTCTGTACCCCAAGTGTCCCTCTTTTGGAGTTATTAGGGGTCTGTACCTCCCAAGTGTCCCTCTTTAGGAGATATTAGAGGTACATACCTCCCAAGTGTCCCTCTTTAGGAGATATTAGGGGTCCATACCTCCCAAGTGCCCCTCTTTAGGCGATATTAGGGGTCCGTACCTCCCAAGTGTCCCTCTTTAGGAGATATTAGGGTCCATACCTCCCAAGTGTCCCTCTTTAGGAGATATTAGGGTACGTACCTCCCAAGTGTCCCTCTTTAGGAGATATTAGGGGTCCATACCTCCCAATTGTCCCTCTTTAGGAGCTATCAGGGGTTCATACCTCCCTGGCCCTCAAAGGGTTAATACAGCACTTCACTTTTCAAAAACAGACCCCAAAAAATAACTAATAGTACAAAATTGAACCTATAAAATAATTTTATTAACCCCATTGAGTGCCAGAGGGGTACACAACTCATTGCAGAGCAATAACCCTCTGCCACGCAAAGGGTTAACAAATATAAAAATACAGACTCCAAAAGGTCTGCCCACACCATCTAGCCACCCTCCCCCCCACAGCACTACCGTTATACATTGTAATAAAAGAAACCCTACCCCTAATCTAAAATACACCCTAATATCCCCTCTAAATAGGAATACAACCCCGCCACAGTAGTAACAGCCTAATAACAATAAGATAGGTATTTGCTGGTACATATAAATGAGGGAATATAGCCCTGAAATAGGTGTGCAACAATATATTAACAATTAGAGGCACATACAGCAGTTGAATACCTTCCGGATACACAGAGATTAACAGTAGATGTCAATTTGTGAAAGTGCATCTGAATTAAAGAGTCAAAACAGTTCTATTGATAGAAATACAGAGCGATGTTGCAAAATGATGTTAATGGCAGACAGCTGGGTGACCATGAGTCCAACCTGGAAGATCTTAGTGCATTGGCTCCATAGACTAACATAGGAAATGGAGAAGCCATATCACTTGGGCAGCTATCTCCAGAGGTGTAAGTAGAAGCCACCGGGCCCTGGTGCAGAAATTGCCATAGGCCCCTCCGACCAAATTGCCTCCCGTTGCCCCCAGTCTCCACATTAACCCCCTCCGTTGCCAACAAACTCCACATTACTCCCCCATTGCCCCAATCTCCACATTGCTTCCCCCATTGCCTCCGATCTCCACATTGCCTCCAAGCTCCTAACTCCCTGGTGACCCAGCGGTGTGGCAGGAGAGGTCTGTGTCTCCTTCAGCACAAACCTCTCTACAGCGTGAGCTCCAACGTGTCGTCTCTTCATTAATGCAGAGTGCCAGGAGGTGATGTCATCTACCGGCGCCCTACATTATTAGAGTGCGGAACAGGCCACTCAGCTTCTAGAGGTCTGTGTCAAAGAAGGCACAGACCTCACCTTGTTGCTAGTTTCGGGCGGTGGGAGGTCTCAGGGGGCAGCCGGGCCACTGGAGTGACTGGGCCAGTCACAGGTACGACCCCTGTGACCCCCATTGTTACGCCACTGGTCATCTCCACTTTATCACCTCTTTATCACACCTTAGTGCATCTCCTCCTATGTTTTTTGTGAGGTCTAAAACCTTGTTTTACATATGGTCTGATGGAGCAGATATTCCTGCCTTGTCCAGGATTATCTATGAATGGGTTGAGATGAAATAACAGCCTTTTTGAATACAAGAACGGTGAAGGCTATCCATGAACATTTTTTAACATACTTTAACCCTTTGAGTGCCAGAGAGGTATCCAACGCATGGCACTCACAGGGTTAACTCTTGTCTCTCAATACAAGCAGCACAACATTAAATAAATGCTCTCTGAATGGCAAGGACAGGATTATATTTTAAGGACATAATATAAACTGCTAGTAGATGATATTTAAAGTTATATCAATCTATTTAATTGTTGGTGTTAGTGTCCGCTAAATAAACTCTACCTAAAAGAATTCTAGGTTTAACACTTTAAATATAGCAGAGTGAATGCAGACCTGAATTCCATTGCAGTTGATACATTAATCAAGGGGTTTTATCTGCAAATATGTCCATAGACTTCAAAGGGAATCTGTTCGTTAAAACCAGTGATATACACTTATCAGCTGCAATATAATCTATGCCTTAATTATATATTTTTCATACCTAGTGTAGAAATCAGTGCCAGCAGGAAAGTGCCCAGTGTGAGGGTCCTACAGCCTTGTGTATGCCCGTTACGCAGTCCATGCCCCATATCTATCTGTGGAATTGGTGAAAAGTAAGCGTTGCTCTCCTCGGACACTGTTTACTGACGGGGTATGGAGAAGAGCCACGAAGAGGAGGAGGGATGAGAGAGAGAGATTGGGGAGGGGGAGGGATAATGAATAGGAGAAGGGAGATGTTTATCAGGCTGAGCAATTCTGGGTCAAAGGAATTGTATCAAAAGGGACCAAAAATAATTTTGATTTAAAGGGATAGTAATACTTAAGTATTACAAATCCCTGTATTAAAGCCCTAGTAAAAAAAAAAAAAAAAAGTATTGCCCCAGTGTCATCTCTCAAACCTTTATGGTTTGAGAGATGAACATTTCTAAAGTTGCCCTCTCCCTCCCCCTTCCCCATAGTCAGCATTCTAGCTGACTTAGGGAAATCCGGTCAGAGATCATCAGGCGGCTCTGCAGCAGAGCCGCGATCACGTTAACTAAAAAAAAAAACTTTCACTAAAACGGTCTTCTATGTGTGCTTGCAAACCAAGCACACGTAGAAGACCATTTCAGTGAAAGTTTTTTTTTATAGTTAACGCGATCAGGCTGTGCTGGAGAGCCACCTGAAAGTCATACGACTCTTCCTTTCAGTCAGCTAGAATGCTGACTACGGGGAAGGGGGAGGGAGAGGGCAACTTTAGAAGTGATTATCTCTCAAACCATAAAGGTTTGAGAGATGACACTGGGGGCAATACTTTTTTTTTTACTAGGGCTTTAATATAGGGATTTGTAATACTGAAGTATTACTATCCCTTTAATGGGGAACTTTCACATTGAATACACTAAGTCTTATGTGATATATCACCTAAAATAAAATGTGGATTTGTTTGTGGGGGTTTTTTTAGACTTACTTGCTTTAAAGGGGAACTTTCATAAAATGTTTTACCATAGGTTTAGTTAATAAAGTAATATTAGGAAAGTTTTTTTTTTTTTTTTCTAAATGTACATACTTTTAAAGATATTGCATATTCAAGCTGTGCCGGTCAGCATAACGTAGCACATTGAATCTTCAGCACAGATCTTTTTTACTTCCTAATTCTCCTCGCACCTCCCTCCCAGCTGCCCCAGGGAGCTCGTTCACTCTTCCCTTGTGTGTGCTGTGAATGGCTTCTATGTTTATATCAAACTCCGGTTAGCATTATCCTGATCTTGCAACCTCAGTATGATGCTACCCGGAGCTTGATGCAACAATAGAAGCCATTCTCACCACACATTATCAAACTGTTAGTATGGAAATTGCACCAGTTGATAATCAGAGTGAAAATTAACCTCATTATGCATGAACTCAGCATTGGGTGAAGATGGGTGTGAAAACTCATTAGTTGTCAAGCCACAGTATGTATCGGTGCTTATAATTCCGTGAACCCAGGTTTAATTTCAACATAATTTGAATCAAATTTAGTGTAAGTTCAAAATGGCACATGCCTTCTCTCAACCACCCATCCAACCACGCCCACCCAGTGAAGCCTAACCCACAATATGATGCAAAATTAATTATTCGGACAGTTCCTCCTCAGCTCTATGATGTTTCTCCTGAGACAAGAAGGTTTCCAAGTATGCCCCTTGTAGGTTGGGGAGGCCTCCAATATGCAAATGGTTAAGGGACCAGCTACCTTAGACTTTGGCCTGGGGCCCACCAGTAGAGTAAATTGGAACTAATATATGTCTGACATCTATGTGAGACGGCTACTTCCACAACTCCCTCGTGTTTCTCATGCAAAGAGATGTCTGGGGAAAGGCACGACGTTGAAGGTAAGTAAGAACCGTACCTGGGAACTCTCCGGATCTGCCCTGAAGACTTCAGTTTTTGAAGTAAATTACCAGGTCTCCGGGACAGAGGCTGCTTATCTGGAGGTGGAGAATTTCTGATGAAACGCTGCCGACTTCTCCTTATTCCCACCCTGTTCCTCCCACATTTTAAAATTTCCCCCTCCCACCCCTTTTCCCGATGTCACTATTCTTCTTTAAGACGACAAAGACAGTCAGGACGGATTGCAACGAGGGACAAGATTGTGTCACCATAAGGAAAACCCTGCTCGCTTCATCAAGGGGCGGGGTTATCCTTATACATACACAGACAATATTGTCCCTTGTTGTGATCTGTCCGGTCAAGCCGGATTTCAGATCTGTGGGAAGAATAGTGACATCAGGAAAAGGGGAGGGAGGGGGAAACTTTAAAATATGATTACAAAAAAACACTACCGACATAAATGGTGCAAATGGTAAGGGGTGTTATGAAAAAGTTTAAAGGGGAACTATCGCTTTAAACAAAGTCCCCCCCCTCATAATTAGCCATATATTGATATGATTACCATTAGTACTATTATCCAGAATAATTATCTTGTTTGCCAGAAATCCTACTTCTGCCAAGACTGACATCCAGGCAATAGCGCTTAGAGGCATTTGCGCATCTGCGCCATCAGTCCCTTCCTGTACCTTAACCCCTTCAGGACCGGCCGCGCACGTACTTTGGCACTCAAAGGGTTAAGTGACTGCAGAGGAGTACGCAACGCATTGCTTTGCAATGCGTTGCGTACCCCTCTGGCACTCAGTGGGTTAAGGACCAGAAAGCAGCTTTTTTTTTTGTGTAATCCGATTCCAGACTTCACGAACGGCGTGCATGGGTCCTTAAGGGTATAACAACCCATGACGGTCCAGGACCGTCATGCGTCATTAAGGGGTTAAGGTGACATGCAATGCTTCCTAGAGGAGACCGAGACTGACAGCGCAGGCCCGCAGATGTCTATGTCTGCTCTGCTGCCTGGCCGTCAGTCTCAGCAGAAGTAGGATTTCTGACAAAAATGATAATTATTCTGGATAATAGTACTATTGTTAAGTGTATCGCTATATGGCTAATTATGAGAGGGGGGACTTTATTTGGGGTGATAGTTCCCCTTTAAGTAATAATCTGATCTCCATTTATAGCTCGACATTACTAACCCTATTAAGTATCTATAAGCAACAGTGCCACCTAGTGTCCAGACATTCACCTGGTGTCAGGTTATCTATTCTATTCCATTCTGTGGAAGAGGTATGAAAGAAAAAGGGGGTTAGAAGATATGTAACACTTTGAGTGCCAGAAGGTTGCCCTTCTGGCACTCAAATGGTTAAGGTATTTTTTAATGAGTATATAGTTTTTAAAATAAACAATTTTAGTCTTATGCTTCTTTAACCCTTTGTGCACCAGAGGGGGTTTTGCTTTGCAATGGATTGCACACCCCAGCAGTGCTCTGAGGATTACAGAACAATACAGCTAAAGGGTTTCTTTAATTTGATTTGTAACTATCCCTTTAAATGGACTTCTAACCTCCCCCTTTCCATGTTCTTACTTTCAGTTTTGTTTCCTTTGATTTTTAATCTATTACTGTGTTTGTATTCTCGGTTGTGCTAGTTTGTTTTCGTCTTTTCCTCGCTTTGTGTAAATATTGGCGGATGATTTCCCAGCACATTTACTGGAAGTGTTTGCACAAGTTAAGGATCGAAGGTCAGTGTGTCGTCTGGAAGCCTGTTCCATCATGCAAGGCATTATGGGAATTCAGGTACCTCTTCCACACAAAAAACAAAGAGATGACTGCTATACCGGGGAAACTATTTAGTAACTATACCTAGAAGCAGGGTTGCCACCTTTTACTTTTGCCAAAACCGAACAGAGGCACAATGCTTTGTGCTGAACGTAGAGCCATACTCCTTGTTTTTGGTGGTCAGTTTCTAACTTTATAATCATGCCTGTGAACATCCTCTTGTGGAGCCCTTGGAGAGGTCTTATGGGCTTTGATGAGGCTTATGTTAAAGACACGAGTCATGTCATAAAGTGGGCTGGGCTTAACTGGGTGGGGCCAGAGGCGTAACTAGAAGCCACCGGGCCCTGGTGCAAGAATCGCCATGGCCCCCCCCCCCGACCACATTGGCCCCCTCATCCACACTGCCCCTTCCACAATGCCCCCTTCATCTCCACAATGTCCCCCCTTCATCTCCACACTGCCACTTCCACAATCTCCCCTCCATCTCCACACTGCCCCTTCCATAATGCCCCCTTCATCTCCATAATGCCCCCCCTTCACCTCCACACTGCCCCTTCCATAATGCCCCCTTCATCTCCACAATGCCCCTTCCACAATGCCCCCCTTCATCTCCACAATGCCCCTTCCATAATTCCCCCTTCATCTCCACAATGCCCCTTCCATAATTCCCCCTTCATCTCCACAATGCCCCTTCCACAATGCCCCCTTCATCTCCACATTTCCCCTTCCACAATGCCCCCTTCATCTCCACAATGCCCCTTACACAATGCCCCCTTCATCTCCACAATGCCCACCTTCATCTCCACAATGACCCTTCCACAATGCCCCCTTCCACAATGTCCCCTTCATCTCCACAATGCCCCCCCTTCATCTCCACATTGCCTCTTCCACAATGCCCCCTTCCACAATGTCCCCTTCATCTCCACATTGCCTCTTCCACAATGTCCCCTTCATCTCCACAATGCCCCCATCTTCACATTTCCCCTTTATCTCCACATTGCCCCTACCTCCAGTCCCTGGTGATCTAGAGGCATGGCTTGGCAGATCTGTGCCGCCTTCCGCACAGATCTCTGTAACTGGAGCTCCCGCGCGCCGCTCTAGTAGTGCAGAGGCCGAGAGATGATGTAATCTCCCAGCGCTCTGTATTACTAGAGCGGCACACCGAGTGGGAGATCAGCTGAGGACTGCTGCGGGCGAGGGGGTCGCAGGGGGCAGCCGGGCCCCTTGAGTGACGGGCCAGGTTGCAGGTGCGACCGCTGCGACCCCTATTGTTACGCCACTGGGTGGGGCTTAATTGGGATGGAAAGTGGGCAGGAAGTAGGTGGAACAAGGAGGAAAAGTGGGCAGACTCAGGAAGCTCACCATCTGGAGAACTGGCCTCTGTTCCTGGAGACCTGGTAGTTAACACTAAAAACTGGAGTCTCTGGGGCAGATTGAGAGCATTCCCAGGTTATAATCTTTTGCAATAGTGAAGCTTAATGTATGCCCTGAAGGACTGTTTTAAGCAAGTTATGCACTGGGGACCTCTCTAACATTCAAAGGGTTAC
This sequence comes from Rhinophrynus dorsalis, assembly GCA_037306005.1. Taxonomy (NCBI): domain Eukaryota; kingdom Metazoa; phylum Chordata; class Amphibia; order Anura; family Rhinophrynidae; genus Rhinophrynus; species Rhinophrynus dorsalis. Next base: position 163,733,326 of record CM074726.1, on the reverse strand, counting down.
AAAAGATTATAACCTGGGAATGCTCTGGATCTGCCCCAGAGACTACGTTATTTAGTGTTAACTACCAGGTCTCCAGGAACAGAACTGACCCTTTGGGTGCCATAGGGGTATTAACGAATTGCAAAGCAACACGTTGCAAACCCCTTAACACAAAAAACGGTTAACTCAGCAGGAAACTGCGTGACCAGCCAATTAGAATTAGTGTTCTGGGGACAAAGGTGTGGTCTAACCAATGGGAACACAAGAGCTTGAAGCTGAATCTGTTCGGGTTTCAGGGCCTGTGAATCACTGACAGTGGTTCCCAAACCGGACAGCATAAGTCTATACGTTACACACGGTAATTACAGTAATGTGCAAAAGTCTTAGGCAGGTGTGAAAAATGCTGTAAAAATAGATATGTTAATATTGTCTATTTATCAATTAACAAAATGCATAGTGAGTGAACAGAAGAAAAATCTAAATCAAATCAATATTTGGTGTGACCACCCTTTGCCTTCAAAACAGCATCAGTTCTTCTAGGTACACTTGCACATAGTTAGTTAACCTCTTAAGGACCATTGCTGTGCCAGGATCGTCACGGCGGTCCAGCACTTAAGGACCAAAGACGGTCCTGGCACGGCATGGAGTTCAGGGCTCCCATCGCGGCTGCACGCCGCTACGGAAGTCCTGAACCGGAAGCACTAATAAAAAAAAAATGGCCTGTGGTCCGCAAGTGCCGGCCGCGTGTGCGCACGCTGGTCCTTAAGGGGTTAAGGAACTCTGCAGGTAGATTGTTATACACATGTTGGAGAACTAACCACAGTTCCTCTATAGATCTAGGCAGCCTCAGTTGCTTCTCTCTCTTCATGTAATCCCAGACAGACTGGATGATGTTGAGATCAGGGCTCTTTGAGGGCCATACCATCACTTCCAGGACTCCTTGTTCTTCTATATGCTGAAGATAGTTCTTAACCCCTTAAGGACCCATGACGTGCCAGGACCGTCAAGGGAAAACTTACCTAAAGGACCAAGGACTGTACTGGCACGTTATGGTTTTCAGGGCTCCCTGCGCAGTTGCACAACGTTTGAGGAGCCCTGAATCTGATAAAAAAAGCTCCATGGTCCTTAAGTGCCAGCCGCATGTGTGAGAGGCCGATCCTTAAGGGGTTAATGACTTTGGTTGTATATTTGGGGTCGTTGTCATGCTGCAGAATAAATTTGGGGCCAATCAGATGCCTCCCTGATGGTACTGCATAATGGATATGATTCTGCCAGTACTTCTCAGCATTGAGGAGACCATTAATTCTGACCAAATCCCCCAACTCCATTTGCAGAAATACAGACCCAAACTTGCAAGGAACCTCCACCATACTTCACTGTTCCCTGCAGACACTCGTTCTTGTACCGCTCTGCAGCCCTTCGGGAACAAACTGCTTTCTGCTACAGCCAAATATTTCAGATTTTGACTCATCAGTCCAGAGCACCAGCTGCCATTTTTCTGCACCCCAGTTCCTGTGTTTTTGTGCATAGCTGAGTCGCTTGACTATGTTTCCACGTCGGAAATATGACTTTTTAGCAGCAAGTTTTCCGTGAAGACCACTTCTGACCAGACTTCTCCAGACAGTAGATGGGTATACCAGGGTCCCACTGTTTTCTATACAGACACAAAGAAGAAAAACAGGAAACCGTGGCACAGATTGAGAGCAAAGATCCCCCACTCTAGTCCACCTCCTGTGAGGAGACCCATTCGATACTCACAAAATCATGAATCATAAAATTATTGATTTATTAATTTCTATTAAAATTCATAAAAATGTGAATAATGCATCTAAAAACTTTCAGGCATTTTAAGTTTCTACTTGCCTATTAATACAAATGGTACAACAGTGCAAAAAAATCACACTAGCATGAACCTGCAAGGTATTAAAGAGATAAACCTGCAGGGATTAACTCTTTAATACTCGTGATTAGTTAGTGACGATGGACGTCAGTCATTCTTAACTTTTCTGAGTAACTGAGGGATTTGTAATCAGTTTGTAGTATCTTGAGGATGAAACGTGTATGTGAATGGTGTATTACTTACTATCAAGACGGCACCTTTGGTTCAGATCGCTATTTTATATATCACGCTCTGATACAACCCGTGTGATTCATTGTATTAGGAAAACAATCACAGCGTATCTATTGGCTGCCATTAGGTATATTAACCAGTCGTGTATCGGAGCACTATTGTTGTCACTGTATCCCAGATATAGAGATAAATCTATTCTTTAAGGGATAGTAATGTTTCATAATAAAAACAGCTCTAATTAATCATCATAGTATTTGGACTTTGGAGAGTGTTATTTCAATTCTGTCAGAGTTGTAGTTCAAGAGTAATTCAATGACAAAGTGTCCCCCCTCCCGTCCCTTTTACTGATGTTACACTGCTCAGCCAGATCAGAAGGGAGGTGCCCAGGTAGACTGCAGAGAGGGACACTCTTCAATTAAGATAAGGGTAAAACCTGAAAAGCTTGTCAAGGGGGGCAGGGCTTTCATTGTTCTCATAGGATGAAGATTGTCCCCTTCTGTTATCTGTCTGGTCTATGGACTGGATTCCACATCTGAGAAGAGATGGCTTACACTAGGTAAAAGGGGCGGGAGGGAAAATTTTGCTTGTGAATATCTTTCAAACCATAAAGGTTTGAGAGATAAGACTTATATCATTCTTCATTTTTTTAATGCCTACAAAATAAAATAAAGATAAAACGAAGTATTACTATCCCTTTAAGCTATCCCTTGCAGTTAATCCGTATTCTAAGTCCTCACTGCACTACATACACACTGGACTACCAGATTATAGAATTCGTCTACTTTACTGATCTACTAATCTCTTGTTGTTAAGCCACATTCTAGTCTCACTGTCTTCATTACTACCTATCTCTAGCTTGGATCTATTATTACAAAGTGAGCTAAAGTTTAAAGCCCATTTTTACACTGCTATAGTCCCATCGTTTTCTGCCAGTTCTGAGCTGATGGCACTGCACAATTGTGAAGGGAAGTAAGTATGATGTATCTTTCATCTGCTGCACTAAGATTCCTTGGCTGACCACTGCATCTACGGTCCTCAACTTTGGCAGATTCTTTGGGCTTCATCAAAAGAACTTGGACAGCTCATCTGGAAACCCCTGTCTGCCTTGAAATTTCTGCCTGAGAGAGACTATTGATAAAGTCTTCTGAAACCTCACCTTGTAAGCTGAGATTGACTGTTTCTCACCCAGTTTTATTCCTCCTACACAGCTGTTTCTGTTTTAGTTACTGATTGTGTTTCAACCCACATAGTGAATTGATTATCATTAACACCTGACTACATTCCTACAAAATCCCTGACTTTGTGCAAGAGTACCTAGAAGAATTGATGCTGTTTTGAAGGCAAAGGGTGGTCATAACAAATATTGATTTGATTTAGATTTTTCCTGTTTACTTGCTATAATTTTGTTAATTGATAAATATAAACTATTAACGTCTATTTTTGAAAGCATTCTTACTCTACAGCATTTTTTCACACCTGCCTAAGACTTTTGCACAGTACTGTATATAAATATACCTGACTGCTGTATGATGGACTCCTACCTAGGTAAGTGCTTCTGTTACACACAGAAATTATATATATATATATATATATATATACACCTGACTGCTGTATGATGGACTCCTACCTAGGTAAGTGCTTCTGTTACACACAGAAATCATATAGACATACCTGACTGCTGTATGATGGACTCCTACCTAGGTAAGTCCTTCTGTTACACACAGTAATTATATAGATACACCTGACTGCTGTATGATGGACTCCTACCTAGGTAAGTAATTCTGTTACACACAGTAATTATATAGACACACCTGACTGCTGTATGATGGACTCCTACCTAGGTAAGTGCTTCTGTTACACACAGTAATTATATAGATACACCTGACTGCTGTATCATGGACTCCTACCTAGGTGAGAGCTTCTGTTACACATCGTAATTATATAGATACACCTAACTGCTGTATGACAGACTCCTACCTAGGTGGGTGATTCTGTTACACGCAGTAATTATATAGATATACCTGAATGCTGTATGATAGACTTCTACCTAGATAAGTGATTCTGTTACGCACAGCAATTGATACACCTGACTGCTGTATGATGGACTCCTACCAAGGTAAGTCCTTCTGTTATACACCGTAATTATTTAGATACACCTGACTGCTGTATGATGGACTCCTACCTAGGTAAGTCCCTCTGTTACACACAGTAATTATGTAGATATACTTGACTGCTGTATAATCGACTCCCACCTAGGTAAGTACTTCTATTACACACGGCAATTATGTAGATACACCTGACTGCTGTATGATGGACTCCTACCTAGGTAAGTGCTTCTATTACACTCAGCAGTTATGTAGATACGCCTGACTGCTGTGTGATGGACTCCTACCTAGGTAAGTGCTTCTGTTACATACAGTAATTATATAGATACACCTGACTGCTGTATGATGGACTCCTACCTAGGGAAGTGCTTCTGTTACACACAGTAATTATATAGATCTACCTGACTGCTGTGTGATGGACTCCTACCTAGGTAAGTGCTTCTGTTACACATAGTAATTATATAGATACACCTGACTGCTGTATGATGGACTCCTACCTAGGTAAGTACTTCTGTTACACACAGTAATTATATAGATACACCTGACTGCTGTATGATGGACTCCTACCTAGGTAAGTGCTTCTATTACACTCAGCAGTTATGTAGATACGCCTGACTGCTGTGTGATGGACTCCTACCTAGGTAAGTCCTCCTGTTACACACAGTAATTATATAGGTACACCTGACTGCTGTGTGATGGACTCCTACCTAGGTAAGTGCTTCTGTTACACACAGTTTATTTAGCTATACCTACCTGTTGTATGATGGACTCCTACCTATAAAGCTTTTTGTTAAATAAATTAAGAGCCCGCACAAGGCCTGGAGCCTCATTTCTGGAACACAGTATGGGCACATTCCTGGAAGACAGATACACACTGATACACAGATATACAGACTGATAGTGATGTGCACTGATACTGGGACTCACATGTTTTACCGATAACCAAGACTCTCCCTGCCCTGGAAACCTGCCCAGTCAACAAACCCTCCCTAGCCCTCTGGACAAGTACCAGGTGCAGAAGGAAAGCTGGGCAGTTTCTTCTCAGAACAGTTCTGGAACATTAACCCCTTAGATTAGGGGTGTCCAAGGTTTTCCAGTTTTGGGCTGCATGATCAGAAATCCTTAAGAGTGAAGGTTGCTTTGTTTTGTTTTTATTGATAACGATGGTGAATTATAACCTGCTATGCAACTGATATTTAACAGATTTCTGTTCTTGAACTGTACAGCATTGACAAGCACAGGATTAGATCATACTGGCCTCCTAGTTCATGTGTGCTAGTTAATTAGGTTTAACATATTTTTATTTATCTCCGGTGGACCGCACCCTGGAGTCAGAGGGTCCACATTTGGCCCAGGGGCCACACATTGGACACCCCTGCCTTACATGCTAAAGGTTTTCAATGCAATCTAAAGCAATGCTTTGGAGACCATTCTAGCATATAAGGAGTTAACACTACCAATTCACAAGGTAGACTTGGACATAAGTGAGCTAGAAAGGTTAATAAGAGACAGAAACAGATTTCCATTATAGGCTCCATAAAGAGAGGAACCGCCTTGTCCTTAACCTCTCGCATGGTCTACATGCCCTGGAACTTTCAAAAGGAGCCAAATCTGAGGTTCTTGAATTAGAGTTTCACCAAAAGTAGACTGCAGATATACAGTACTGTGGAAACATTTTAGGCAGGTGGGAAAAAATGCTGTAAAGTAAGAATGCTTTCCGAAATAGAAATGTTAATAGTTTATATTCATCCACTAACAAAATGCATAGTGAGTGAACAGAAGAACAATCTAAATCAAATCAATATTTGGTGTGACCATTTTTTGCCTTCAAAACAGCATAAATTCTTCTAGGTACAAATGCACAAAATCAGGGATTGTGTTGGCATATAGTCAGGTGTATGATTAAACAATGATACCAAACCGGTGCTAATGATCATCAATTTAATATGTAGGTTGAAACACAATCATTAACTGAAACAGAAACAACTGTGTGGGAGGAATAAAACTGAGTGAGGAACAGCCAAACACAGCTAAGAAGGTGAGGTTGCTGAAGACAGTTTAATGTCAAAAGTCATATACCATGGCAAGACTGAGCACAGCAACAAGGCACAAGGTAGTAATACTGCATCAGCAAGGTCTCCCCCAGGCAGAAATGTCAAGGCAAGACAGGGGTTTCAGGATGTGCTGTCCAAGCTCTTTTGAGGAAGCACAAAGAAACAGGCAGCGTTGAGAACAGAACAGTAGACGTAGTGGTGAGCCAAGGAAACTTAGTGCAGCAGATAAAAGACACATCATGCTTACTTCCCTTCGCAATCAAAAGAAGTCCAGCATGTAATCAGCTCAGAATGGGCAGAAAACAGTGGCACCGTGGTACACCCATCTACTGTCCAGAGAAGTCTGGTCATAAGTGGTCTTCATGGAAGACATGCAGCCAAAAAAACCATACCTCCAACATGAAAACAAGGCCAATTGACTGCATGAAATCACAGGAACTGGGGTGTGGAAAAATGGCAGCAGGTGCTCTGTACTGATGAGCCAAAATTTGAAATATTTGGCTGTAGCAAAAGGCAGTTTGTTCTCCGATGGCTGGAGAGGGGTACAAGAATGAGTGTCTGCAGGCAACAGTGAAGCATGGTGGAGGTTTATTGCAAGTTTATGGCTGCTTTTCTGCAAATGGAGTTGGGGATTTGGTCAGAATTAATGGTCTCCTCAATGCTGAGAAGTACAGGCAGATACTCATCTATCATGCAGTACTATCAGGGTGGCATCTGATTGGCCCTGCATTTATTCTGCAACATGACAATGACCCCAAACATACAGCCAAAGTCATTAAGAACTTTCTTCAGCGTAAAGAAGACCAGAGCTGTCCATAGGATGGTGTAGCAACAACATCACTGTACAATTTCAGGCCACTGTGATATTGCACCTAAAAAATTCAACTTTGAGCTGTAATAACTTTTGAATAAAACACCTTTCAGCAGTGGGAGTTCCCTTGTTTTACTCAGGGGGATAAACCCTACAACATATTTTTTTTTACATTTTAAGTATTATTCTCCCTTTAATGTGGGTGTGTTTGTATGTTAAACTTTGTGCCAAATAAATACCCATCTGGCGACTAGCTACTCAATAGTGCAAGTCGCCAATCTTATTACCATGTTACTGAGAATGGTACACTGTTCCCAGACCGACAGCCAGGAAACAGAGCAGATATCTTTCCATAGTGATGTCTGCACGCCTGCACTGTCAGTCCCTTTCGGAGCCAAATGGCTCCTAGCAACATCTCCTGGAGCAGACTGGGACTGACAATGGACTATGGAAAGATGTCTGCGCTTTTCCTGCCTGTCAGTCCAGGAGCAGTGTATAACTCGTTAACCAGGTTATAATTCTGGCGATTAGCACTATTGAGCTGCTAGTCGCCCGATGGGTAATTATTTGGCACAAAGTTTAACCGCATCCCGACAATGGACTTACCAGGTACGTCCCGCAAAAACTGTCACTTAGTGGTAAGTCCTGAAAGTCCAGGTCTCTGTGCAGCTGCACGCCGTTCGGGGACTCCGGAATCATTTAGAAAAAAAAAAAAATGTTAGCCGGGTGTTAAGGTGAACGCACGCAGCTGTCACTAAGGGGTTAATATGGGTGATAGTGCATGTGGAGAAGTACCACATTAAAGCGGAACTAAGCTCCGATAGCAGCTTGTTCACAGTTTACAGTCCCAACATCACCAGACTGAGATGGGAAAGTTGGGATCTTCCCATTGCTTTCTATGGAGTCACGTAGGGCAGTTTACTGTCTACTGGAGAGCAGAGATAGCAGATGCTTTCTTTTTAACCCTATGAGTGTCATAGGGATGTGCAAAGCATTACTTTCCAATGCGTTGCACATCCCCTTGGCACTTAAACAGTTAAAACAAACAGTTCTCTGCCCTCTTCACACAGTATTCAAATAGACAAAGAACCATCAGATCAACTGTTACATATAACAGTTTCTCTGCTGATTCTGGGCTTGATTCAATTGTCCCCGATGGCAAAAATATAGCAGACTGCTGTTTTATATGCACAGTAAACTATTCAGTTACCCCTGTTATGAAGAGCTAACTGGAGTTATAAAATGACAACGGAAGTTAATATTTCGTCCATTGAGTGCAATGGAACAGCTCTACCCTGGAGCGATTCAATTATGTGCGGTAAATGCCAACACACAGTAAACTGACCCGGATGAAATTCTTCACCCAGTTTTTCAGTTGGACAAAACAAAGCAGGGAAACAACAGCACAATGGCACAATTAACCCCTGCAAAGCCAAGCAACCACACAAAAAATTGTCTCACAAACAAGTCCCGGACAACAACAAAACACACATATGATGCACGCCTGTCAATCCCAAAGCAGCCCATGCTCACCTGTGCAACAACACTAGTCAATGGATACCCAAGGTGCACTTGGCAATGTCACACACATACCTGACAAGTACACAGTGAGTACAAAAAATCAGACAAACAACAAGAGAAACACTGGCAAACACTTACCTAGACAACACACACCCTCCCATTGGTCCTTCCGTACCTAATGACCACACATGGACAACACGCCATCACTGTCTTAAAGTGACATCTCACCGTCCTCAGACATCACATGTTTACAGTGAGACCACTCAGAGAGAGAGAGATAGATTATAACTGATATGTTTGCATATCAATTCCTGTAAACACATCGGAGACTAAGGCATGCAAGGGCTAGGGTTCCTCAGGAACCCCCAAGCACACCTGCTTGCTCAGGCTGGCTAGACAGACAGAAGACCATCTCCACCTGTTTGACCAGAACAGGCAACAGCACCTCATCTGCTGCAACCGGATCTCCAACAGCTAAGACAAGGACCTGTGGAGCAGCACAAGGACGACAGACCCCCACCAAGACCCAGACTATTCAGCATCAGTGTCATGCTATTCAGAATAACGGAGTCTGAAGTGAGAGACCATTCCAGGTTGATGTCGTCACACAGCATCACTGATTTATATGAGGTGAGCAAAGATGATGTTGACCCCATATACAGCACCAACTGTGCCCTATCTGGCCTGCAGAAACTGCTCTGTGCCCTTTATTTCAATGCAAGAGGATCACCCCAGTCCAAAGAAGGGTATGTATCTGGCGTGTCCCAGGCCACATGTCCAAGGGCACTATCTCAGGTGCTGGCAGCCCTCAAGAGGAAGGCCAGGGCATACATCCACTTCCCCTCCACAGACATTGAGTGGACATGTGTAAAACAGGAGTTGTACACAAGGGGAGGCATGCCTAGGGTCATGTGTGCCATAGACTGTACACGTGTGCATCAGCAAACCAACTCATGAGGGACATGTATTCATAAACAGGAAGAATTTCCACTCCATCAATGCACAGATGGTTTGTAATTACAACCTGAGGATAACAAATGTTTTGCCTCTTATCCTGGCAGCTGTCATGATTATTACATCCTACGCCACCCCTCTGTATACAGGGACTTTGAGAATGGGACCTATACAGGAAGATGGCTTTTGGGTGAGTCCACAATCTAAACAGCACCCAACATCCACAGGTGTACGCATACATCTTAGCATGGTCATGACACACAAGTAGTTAGGCCCCCATACACAACATCATCCACATAACATGTGGTCCCTATGTCAACATGTTACTTTTTCCACAGGTGATGCTCGGTATGGCATCTGAGCCAAAAATGCCATAGAGTACATCTTTAGCCTCCAAAAAACCTGATTCCAGTGCCTGTATCCCTCAGGGGAGGCTCTGCAATATGCTCCTGCAAAGATATGTGATATCATCCTGGCGTGTGCAATACTCCACAATATATAGATACGTGTAGTTGACGAAATGAAGCCCCAAAACCCTATGTAGGTCCCTGTTCCATGGCCCACGATAAGGAGACCCTGATGGGGGTGGAGACTCAAGACAGGCTCATCAGGGAGTTTTGTAGTTGTGAGTATTACACATGAATCAGACGCAATGCAGGTTTGACCATGATTAGGTACGGGGAATGTGTTCCAACACACTACCACAACACATAATGATCTTTCGCGCCACAGGATGACATATTGCATGTGGATTCAACTGGCATCTGCCTTTCCGTCAGGCAAAATGAACTTGCCACATCAAGGATGTCATCCATCCCTCTGCGAACAAAGGTACGCCATATTGCCTAAGTCCATAATATTCCAGAGGTTAACTGACAGCAAGCATCATATATTGATATGAACATATCCGCATCAACCATGGAACCCTTGGAGCAATAGAGGGGTATCCAGTGCAATGCTATGCAATGCATTGGATACTACTGTGGCATTCCATGTGTTCAAGGGGGATTTGAGTTACTATGAGAACAATAGTTGCACAATGCCTAATGTTGCAGAATAGGGTTGAATTTACTGTATTACTGTTGTCTACAGCATCGGAGTATCTATTTGGGAGCTGGGTTGCCAGGTCCTCCATGCTGAGCTGTGTTTGCAGCACAATGACATTGGCTCGCAAACACCCTATTTTTATGGGGGTTGGTTCACATACCAGATGATGATTGGCTACAATGTCCCATTCACATAAACATATGGCTGGTTAGTATCCCCTTGTTTTAATCCTAAGGGGTCCAGAGGGGTAGACAATCCACTGAGAAGCAATGGGTTGTCTACTCCTCTGGAATACAAAGGGTTAAAAGGATAATGATGGTTCATCCTTTGCATAACATGACCCATCATGGAACGTTCAAGTGACCCTTGTGAAATACTGACTCCACTTCCATGAAATGCACCTCTTGAAGTTGGCAACCTCTGCCCAACCTTTCATATATGCAGAAACTGTTCAAGTAAATATGTATGAATTGCCTAAATTCTAGCCGGAAAAACTTTCACACTAGACTGTTTTCATTTTAAAAGTACCCTTTTGTTGCTTTCAAAAAGTATTCATTTCATATTGGTACACTACAAACATGCCCATGCTTGAATATATTTTTCACCATATTAAAGGAACCCTATCACCCTCAAATATATATCTGTTGATACTGATGTTGTATTATCCATTTATTCACATAGCAAAATACTTTAGCGCTATGTATCCGTTATACCTATGAGGAGATGTTTACGGTCTAATGGGTCTATTAAATAAACAATGAACATGGGTGGAGTTTGAAATGGAGAGATGCAAGGAGATGTACAATTGATTTGTGACATTTCTTGTAAGTTAACCCTTTGAGTGACAGTGGTATCCAGTGCATTGTGTACCCCTGGCACTCAAAGGGTTAATGAATGGATCTAAAAAAAATTAAATTATTGATGACTGATAAATGTTGTTACTCCTAGTGCACTGCACATCTCCAAAGCGCAATTTATTTGAGATATTTCTTGTAAAGAGTTAAAGGGATAGTAATGTTTCACAATAAAAGCAGCTCCAATTAATCTTCATAGTATTTGGGCCATGGAGAGTGTTATTTCAATACTGTCAGAGTTGTAGTTCAAGAGGAACTGAATGATAAAGTATCCCGTCCCACTCCTTTTACTGATCTAACACTGCTCACCTCAGAGCAGCAAGACTGTCACAGAGAGGGACAATATTCAGTGAGCATAAGGAAAAACCTGAAAAATCTGTCAAGGGGGCGGGGTTTTCCTTATGCTCACAGTAAGAAGATTGTCCCTTGCTGTGAACAGTCTGGTCAAGAGACCAGATTCCACATCTGAGGTGAGCAGTGTTACATCAGTAAAAGGAGCGGGAGGGGGATATTTTATCATAAAATTTCTCTTGAACTACAACTCTGACAGTATTGAAATAACACTCACCACGGCCCCAACACTATGAAGATTAATTGGAGCTGCTTTTATTGTGAAACATTACTATCCCTTTAACACTTTGATCGCCAGAGTGGTATGCAACACATTGCAATGCAATGTGTTGCATACTCCTCTGACACTCAAAGGGTTAATGAATCGAAAATGCGTGACAAACTCAAATGAGATCCCATTAAAATGAGTAACAGTGAGTGCCACGTTGTTGAAGTGACTGAGTTCTGTACCTGCCCTGGGCCCTGATAACAAAACAGTATACATACATCCCAACATTTCAAATGGCGAAAGAGGGACACTTCTATTTTAGGTGACGTTTCTGGGGGCGTGGCTGGTAGGCGGGGCATTTCCAAGAATTTTTAGGTTATTTCTTGACCCATCTGCACCTCTTTGTGTAACTAATAAATCATTTAGAGCAAGACCAAAGTATTTTAATTACCCATATTAATGTATAAACACATATACTGACAAAGAGGGACACTTGGGAAGTATGAGAATGCTTATTCTGTTTGATGAAGGCCACTGACTGCAGTACTCAGCTGTGATCTTCTGTACAGTTGGGCAAGTGAACTGGGACAGAGAAAAAAAGGGGGTTAGAGGATAACAGCACTCGGGGAGGTGCGCTGGGGAAAAAGTGTCACTCTTTGGCCATTTGAAATGTTGGGATGTATGTAAAGTGAAGAAGACTTCTCCAGTGATATCACTTCTCCAGTTCCTATGTTATTCTATGAAGCCTATGCACTAAGAGCTCATCAACTTTGGAGATCTTAGTGCTTTGGCTCCATAGAATAACATAGGAACTGGAGAAGTGATACCACTGGAGAAGTCATCACCTCTTTATCACTTTTTATCACGTTTTAGTGAATAATCCCCCCCCCCTAGGTATCACTGGACATTCTCACCCTTCACCCTGAGATTTGTCAAAACCCAGAGTCTCAGGGTCACACCCTGTGGGCCCCCAGGTATGCAGATATGCCAATATGGTATCTCAGTCCATTTAAAATTTGCATGTTATTCAATGTACATTTCTTGAAACGAGGTTGGCCGAAAAACGTTCAAGCTTGCCTTTTATGCCAGTTTCCCCAAAATTAACCCTTTGAGTGCCCGGGAGGTATCTGTATACCTCTCGGGCACTCAAAGGGTTAAACAAGGACTAGCACCTCCTAAAACTACCCTCCTCCCCCAAAAAAAAGTACTTCGTCTTTGTGCCATTTTTTCCCACGTGATAATATATCCAACCACTCCTTATGGCCCTTTCGATGCCAGTTGCTGGAAGATTTTTCAAACTGGAGAGGTAGAGTGCCTGCATCTATTTAACTCTTACATACGTAATGCATTGAGGAGTAATGCGTAGCACTCGGGTCTGGTCTTTAAAGGGATAGTAACACTTAATATGTAAAAATGAACAAACAAAAGGTACTACCACTGCTGACAGATGTTTTATTCAAAAGTAATTGCAGCTCAGACTTGAATGTTTTTAGGTGCAGTATCTCAATGGAGTGAAATTGTATATAGGCGCTGTTGATACACCACCCTATGGACAGCTCTGGTCAGTTGACCATAAATCTTATAGGATGGTGTAGCAACAGCGCCACTAACATTTCAGAATCCTGAGATACTGCACCTACAAAATTCAAGTTTGAGATGTGATAACTTTTGAATAAAACACCCCTCAGAAGAGGAAGTACTTTTGTTTTACTTAGGAGGATAAGCCCTGCAATTTTTACAGATTAAGTGTTAGTATCCCTTTAAAGAGTTAAGATTACCATGTGCAGTGAGCAGAGTTTTTGGTCCTGTGATCCTGCAAGGAACTGTCATGTTGGCCTCCATGGACATGACATACGGGACTGATTTAAGATGTTATCTCTAGAACCAAGGTGCAAGGAAAAAATTCATAGGGGCCATCAGTATTTTTCTGACTATAGTAAGGTAAAAGTGGGACTGTTATTAGGAGGTATTCGTTGTCCTTCAAGGACTAGCAAGGCATTACAATGCAATACGTTGTATACTCCTCTGGCCCTTTAACCCTTGGATCGCCAGAGTGGTAAGCAACGCCTTGCTCTGCAACGCGTTGCGTACCCTTCTGGAACCCAAAGGGTTAAGATGAATCCTATTTATTTTTTTATGCCTGGTGGCTGACCGGTTAAGTCATATAATATGGCTAGATCATACCTTGAACAGTAATTAACTACATCAATGACAGGTTAAAAGTCATATTATTATAAATTGTTATTAAACTTATTAGAATAAATGATTATGGAAATAGAGTAAATGTGTGACATATATAGTCTAAGGTTGCCATCTAGTGTCAAATGAAATAAATATATATAAATATATAATTACTAGTGTAAAAGCCCGTGTACACGGGCCAAGGTCCGGGCAATGTTAACCCTTCGAGTGCTAGAGAGATAGGCAACACATTGCTTTGAAATGCGTTGCGTACATCTCTGGCACTCAAAAGGTTAAGAGTTCGGTCCTGCTCTGCATCCTGCCGCCGACGCAGTCATGCATTGTAGAGACTGCCTGAAAGCACAGAATGCTCCCAGCACAGAACTCCCAACATTCCGTGCTCCCAGCATTCCATGCTGTCAGCACAGAACTCCCAACATTCCATGCTGTCAGCACAGAACTCCCAACATTCCGTGCTCCCAGCACAGAACTCCCAACATTCCGTGCTCTCAGCACAGAACTCCCAACATTCCGTGCTCCCAGCACAGAACTCCAAACATTCCATGCTCCCAGCATTCTGTGCATTCCGGAAGCCTCTGCTGTGCATGACGGCTTCTGACAAACATTCTAGCGAATTATTATATTGGATGATTATTAAAAATTGCATAACGCAATAAATAGATTCAGTATTGTTTTGAATATTTTATTTATATAGCACTAACCAGTATACTTGGCACTTTACATTTGATATAGAAGGGGGTGCAATAAGTGCAGTAATTAAGTGCTTATAAAGACAATCATGCAATCTAAGTATAGCATGGGTGACATACAGATACGAGCTGGTTGAGGAGGAAGTGCAGTTTTTGACATATGAGATAATGTGTTCGTATTACACTGTTGCTATATTTTAAGAGGTGCTCTTTTAGCTTGGATTTAAAGTTGTTGAGGGTTGATGCTTGGTGAATATTGGGTGGCAGGGCATTCCAGAGGTAGGGAGCAACAAGGGAGAAAGCCTTCAGTCGTGGAACAGCGAAAGTGGTTAAAGGGACAGAGAGTCGATCACCATGTGTGGTGCGTAGTGGAGGTGCAGATATGTGTTGTGATATCAAAGATGAAATACAAGGTGGAGACAAGTGATGGAGAGCCGTGAAGGTAATGAGGAGGATTTTGAATGCGATGCACTGCTATATGGGAAGCCATGACAGTGATTTTAAAAATGGTGGGGCGAGTACTATCCTGGAGGCAGCAATAAACTCACATTAATGTTTCACCCTTTGGGTGCCAGACGGCTAGCATCGCATAGCCCTCTGGCACTCAAAGGGTTACACTTCACTATGTGTGATTATAAATTAATATGTGAAAATAAAATATTTTGTTTTGTTCTCAATACTTTATCAGTTAAGTGAAGTTAACAGCCTATCCACCATCACACCCTGACCACCATCACACACACTGCCCACATCCTGTCCACCTCCACACCATCATACACACTGCCCATATCCTGTCCACCTCCACACCATCACACACACTGCCCGCATCCTGTCCACCTCCACACCATCACACACACTGCCCACATCCTGTCCACCTCCACACCATCACACACTGCCCGCATCCTGTCCACCTCCACACCATCACACACACTGCCCACATCCTGTCCACCTCCACACCATCACACACTGCCCGCATCCTGTCCACCTCCACACCATCACACACACTGCCCACATCCTGTCCACCTCCACACCATCACACACACTGCCCACATCCTGTCCACCTCCACACCATCACACACACTGCCCGCATCCTGTCCACCTCCACACCATCACACACTGCCCATATCCTGTCCACCTCCACACCATCACACACACTGCCCGCATCCTGTCCACCTCCACACCATCACACACTGCCCGCATCCTGTCCACCTCCACACCATCACACACACTGCCCACATCCTGTCCACCTCCACACCATCACACACACTGCCCACATCCTGTCCACCTCCACACCATCACACACACTGCCCGCATCCTGTCCACCTCCACACCATCACACACACTGCCCACATCCTGTCCACCTCCACACCATCACACACACTGCCCGCATCCTGTCCACTTCTACACCATCAAACACTGCTCGCATCCTGTTCACCTCCACACTATCACACACTGCCCACATCCTGTCCACCTCCACACCATCACACACTTCCCACATCCTGTCCACCTCCACACCATCACACACTGCCCACATCCTGTTCACCTCCACACCATCACACACTGCCCACATCCTGTTCACCTCCACACCATCACACACTGCTCGCATCCTGTCCACCTCCACACCATCACGCACTGCCCGCATCCTGTCCACCTCCACACCATCACGCACTGCCCGCATCCTGTCCACCTCCACACCATCACACACTGCCCGCATCCTGTCCACCTCCACACCATTACACACACTGTTCGCATTCTGTCCACCTCCACACCATCACACACACTGCCCACATCCTGTCCACTTCTACACCATCAAACACTGCTCGCATCCTGTCCACCTCCACCCCATCACACACACTGCCCGCATCCTGTCCACCTCCACACCATCACACACACTGCCCACATCCTGTCCACACCATCACACACTGCCCGCATCCTGTCCACCTCCACACCATCACACACTGCCCGCATCCTGTCCACCTCCACACCATCACACACTGCCCGCATCCTGTCCACCTCCACACCATCACACACTGCCCACATCCTGTCCACCTCCACACCATCACACACTGCCCACATCCTGTCCACCTCCACACACTGCCCACATCCTGCCCACCTCCACACCATCACACACTGCCCACATCCTGCTCACCTCCACACCATCACACACTGCCCACAACCTGCTCACCTCCACACCATCACACATTGCCCACACCCTGTCCACTTCCACATCATCACACACCGCCCACACCCTGTCCACTTCCACATCATCACACACTGCCCACCTCCACCCTATCACAGACTGCCCACCTCTAAATCATAACCATACCTGGAAACTTTCAAGATGAGCTGACCCTGAGATCTTTGGAATTTTAACCCTTAAAACTTCCCATAATGTAAATTTTAGGCAATATATACCCGCTTGCTCTAACACAGAGGTGATCCAGTCTGTCTACAAGGACCCTGTAACATACTACAATTTAAAGATCTCATGTCCTAAACACATACAAGACAAGCAGGACATCTCCCCCTGTATTTCTGGAGCAAATGGCATGAATTTGGTGACTAAAGAAACATTCAAATTGGGACAAATCATATAGTAGATAACACAGAACACTCTCACCCTGAGAATTTGGCCCTTCACCCTGAGATATGGGTCAAAACTCTGAGAGTTCCCAGGTATGTTCATCACACACCACCCATATAACCTGTCCACCTGCACACCATCACATCACTCGCCCCTGCGGGCCCGTTACAACATAACTGCGCACGGTGTGCAGACCTGAAGATCTTCTATACATGCGCGGTCATCTACACGTTTATCTTCATTGAGTCTCAATAGACTCAATGAAGAGAAGCTTAACTTTCGAAGGCAGAGGGGTACGCAACGCAGCGGCACTGGAAGGGTTAATGTCAGTGCCGGGGACATATCTAGGGACACTGTGCTCATCAATACCGGGGACGTCTGGTCACTGAATAATAGGTCATGTGATCTAAACATTGTAGGCAATGTCGCGTTCACCAGTCGCTTCCCCAACAGCACCTCCAGTAAACATGTCCCTCTTTGTCCATTTCTAACGCTAGGAGGTATGAATTATGCATATGGACCAATTACCAAAGGCTATTGCGGCTTGCAACCCTAACTTAGCAGAAACCTGATCTAATGGTGCACCAGTGAGTGCTTAAGAACTATCCCTTCCCGTTCTTTTGTGCTAGAGGTCCCTTTAAGAACTCAGCTACAGCAGTGCCCCTTTAAACGAGTCAGTGAGAGGCGGAAGTGGGGCGGGCAGGAAGAAGGGAACAGGAAGGGGAGGGATGAGGAAAGGCCTGCCTAGGAATGGAGGTAATGTGTGTTTATTATGCACTGAAATCACAGTTGGTAGGGAGAGAGAGGGGAGGTGGGTAAAGGCGTGAGAACTAACGTTTCATTGCGCCTCCCCAGTTGTTGTTGGACTACAATATAGCCCATCTGCGGTCGACTAAGGATCATGGGAATTATAGTCCAACAAAACAGCTGAGCAGCAGCTTGTCCTCCATTTCTTTTAGCAGCTGCAACTAATGTCCCGGTATCCTGCCGTACCCTACATGCCAGTCCAAAGTTGGCCCTCCCTTTGTGAGAGTCCACACTCAGCATTTCTCCACTAAACTCTGCGGCCATGAAGAACAATGCTCCGTTGAATCTGCCACCATAAAGCCTTTTCCTTGGCCCGCAAAATAGTGCCCACCACTACACACTCCTTCCCAGTCTGCGACTCTGCAGAACATTGCACCATTAACTTATGCCACAATAAACCTCTCTTTTCCTGCCTGACACCCAGCAGTAGCTGGTCCACTAAACCCCGAGACTCTGCAGTGTTTTGCACCATTAACTCTCCTGTGTCTGAGTGCATGCATGTGATTAGTCCATTAACCTGTCGAAAATGATTCAACTAACCTTTCCCTGAGGCTCTCCAGAGCCTTACTACCTTTCCTGGTAGAGACCCTGTAGAATAGGGGAAGTCAATTGCTGGACTTTGGCTTCTGAGGACAAGTGCTATTATCCCCAACAGCTGAAGCGACTTCATTTAACAATCCCTTATACAGAGAATTGCCCTATAACTCACTTTTCTCTGCCTGACAGGGCGTGGCTCCATTAACCCTTTGAGTACCAGTGTGGTACGGAATGCATTGCAACATTCTGTACCCCACTGGCACTCAAAGGGTTAATGGTTTCCTTGTCAGTGTGCTTGCAAACCAGGCACATTTTGTAGACATTTCCAGTTAAGTAATTATTTTCCAATAATGAGATTTCGGCTGTGCTGTAGAGCTGCCGGTTGGTCCCTGGACAGGATTCCCCTGCAGTCAGCACAGCGCTGATGTCAGGGAATGGGGATGGGGAGGGGACTTTAGTGCTGAATATGTCTCAAACCATAGCGGTTTGAGAGATAAGATTTGTTGCATATAGTTTAATTTTTTAAGCACTACAAAACTATAAAGATTTTTTCCGGGACATTACTGTCCCTTTGCAATGCATTGGTGACCTCTTTAGCACTCAAGGGGTTAAAAGGCCAATTTAACATAACATAAATTTTTATTTGTCCCCTGTGGTGCGGTTGGTTTGCCGTGGAATAACTCCAGTTTGCATTTATAAAAGCAAACTGGAGTTATTGTGGATTAAACCAACTGAATTATAGGAGACAAATAAAAAGTCCTACATTTCCATGCACTTGAATAGAGCTCTTTAACCCCTTAAATGCTATAGAAGTCTTCAGTTCATGGGGAGTCAATCTTTAGACCTCTAGCTGATATAGTCCCCAACAGCTGGACAGCCAAAGGTTTCCTACCCCGCTGTAATCCTTGCCCTGCTAGAGACCTTATATATCGTTGTTTTGTTTCCCCTTACTGGTAGGAGAACCCCCAAGAGTGTCTATATTCACTTCTCTTTTTGTTGTCTAGGATATGTCCTTGCTCTATCTTTGGAGACACGTCATTCACATCAGAGACTTTCAAAAACAGACACAGTTCTAGGGGACATTTAGACATGTACACCTTTCCATTGCGAAAAGCCTTCCTCTAAAAGACTTTTGAAAAAACCCAGTGGCTTCCATTGAGAAAAAGACAACAGAGAGCTTCAGAAAGAAACAGCTTGTACTCACTAAAATCTTCCCCAATCTTCTGGGAGAGACTGAGAACATTATCACCATATATAACTTCCAGGCTTCTCAATAGCCATCCAAAATATATCTTTCCTACTAAGACTGCTCAAAATAATCTCTGGAATACATCTACAGGACAACTTTGCCAACCTGTGTGAGAGAGAGAGACTGACTTCAGTACAGGTTCTCTGACTTCCCCCACTGTCAGACCAGAGACAGAAGGGAGAGACCAAGAAAGTAAGACCTTGTCTTTACAAAGACCTCCCTGCTTGGAGAGGAACAACACCATCTTTTGAGAGATATAGCCTCCACTGACATCTGCTCCCTTTGCAGGTGGCATCGTCTTTTAATCTTGGACCTCTCTGATAGAATCATTGTCCTTCCACAAGAAAAATGGCATCCTGTCCTGATGTATTGCGTTTCCAGCTCCCTGGCCATGAAGCAGCCACTCTCCGTAGCATGAACCAGCTGCGTTCAGAGGAACGTTTTTGTGATGTCACTGTCCTCTCCGATGGCCTCAAATTCAGGGGTCACCGTGTGGTCCTGGCTGCTTGCTCCCCTTTCCTCCGAGACCAGTTTCTTCTCAACCCAAGTTCTGAATTACAAGTATCTCTTATGCATGGACCCAGGGTGGTCTCAGACCTTCTCCTTTCCTGCTACACAGGTCTATTGGAGTTTTCAGTGAGGGAAATTGTAAACTATCTGACAGCAGCAAGCTACCTACAGATGGAGCATGTAGTGGAGAAATGTCGCCAAGCTCTAACACAGTTTATTGAGCCAAAAATAGGTTTAAGGGATGTCAATAAAGGTACGACCTCTCGTAGTTGTCCAACAACAACAGTGCAGCGCACAAGTCGGCCAACTGAGAATCGAAGATCACTGAAGTTAGAGACAAAAGTAGAAGAAGAAAGTGAGGAGGAAATGTTGATGATGGCAGAAGAAGAGGAAGATGAAGATGAGGAGGAGGAAGAAGGTTCATCCTCTGATGTCTGTATTGTGAAAGTGGAGCCCGGTATGGGTGGAGGTATAAGCAAGGGAGGACTGTCATGGGGGAAAGGGGGAGAGGACCAGAATTCCCAGGCACAGTCTGAAGAAGCACTGGTGAATTCTACAGTGGAAGGAGGTGAGAGTGGTGAAGGAAGTGTCCAGCAAGGAGGGGTTATGAAGGCCGTCTACAGTGATGAGGTGGAAGGTGGGGAGGGAGTGCTGATTATCCCTAGCAGCTACCATGAAGAGGAGGAGGAGGAGGTGTTGGATGGGGGTGCTGGTGGATGCCAGAGCAGCATGATTGTTGACGGAACTTCAAGAAGCATGATCGGTGGAATAGGAGACCCCTCATCTATTGGGTCAATGATCCTTGGGGATGCAAGGCTGGGGAACCGAAAGTCAATGAGGTGCTGTAAGTGTGAAGAGGTTTTTCAAGGGGTGGAGAAGTTGGTTTTCCACATGCGGGCTCAGCATTTTGTTTTTATGTGTCCACGGTGTGGGAAACAGTTCAACCACAGTAGCAACCTCAACCGTCACATGAACGTGCACAGGGGAGTTAAATCCCACTCCTGCCCCGTGTGTGGCAAATGCTTCACTCAGAAGTCTACTCTTCATGACCATCTCAATCTCCACAGTGGTGAAAGGCCTTACCGCTGCTCTTACTGTGACGTCAGGTTTGCTCACAAGCCCGCCATACGGCGACATCTCAAGGAGCAGCATGGAAAGACCACTGCACAAAATGTCTTGGAGGCTGGGGTTTCTGAGATAAAAGTGTTGATGGGGGAAGGGGTTGGGGAGATTATGGAAAGGGTTGCAAGGTAAAACCTAAGCAGTATTTGATGGAGGACACTTTAGGACATAAGTGCAAACTTTAAAAGACTTTATGAATTGACCTCTTCAATGATGAATTAACTTTTGGTTGACTACTCTTGGTTTGATTAATATTTTTACATCTTTTTTTACTTGGAGGTTAATTGCTTTGGTCGTAACAATATAGGATGGGCATCAAGTGCAAATTCCTTCATGGATGATGGGAACTGCAGTCCCCAAAAGCTGAATCTCCATCTATCGTCTACCCTTGCTGTAGTCCTAGGGCCATATGGTAGCAATGGAGTATTTGTGGAGCAAACCAACTGCACCATAGGAGACAAAAATTAATGCTGATTTCAGCAGAGCTTTTTAAAGGGATAGTAATGTTTCAAAATAAAAGCAGCTCCAATTAATCTTCATAGTATTTGAACCATGGAGAGTGTTATTTCAATACTGTCAGAGTTGTAGTTCAAGAGTAATTGAATGGTAAAGTATCCCCCTCCCCCCTCTTTTACCTAGTGTAAGCTCCCTCTCCTCAGATGTGGAATCTGGTCCTGGGACCAGACAGATCACAGCAAGGGACAATCTTCTTACTGTGAGAACAATGAAAACTGTGCCCACTTTGACAGGTTTTTCCCTTATGCTAATTGAAGATTGTCCCTCTCTGCAATCTACCATCCTTCTCTTTTGAGGTGAGCAGTGTTACATCAGTAAAAGGGGTGGGAGGTGGATACTTTATCATTCAATTACTCTTGAACTACAACTCTGACAATATTGAAATAACACTCTCCATGGCCCAAATACTAAGAAGATTAATTGGAGCTGCTGTTTTTGTGAAACATTACTATCCCTTTAAACCCCTCCTAGAAGGTTAGAATGGTCTCCAGTGCTTTGCTTTGCAATGCATTTGAGATCTCTTTAGACTTGGGCGTTAAATGTCCCATTGACACTGGAAATCTATCCCCTGTGGTGAATTAGTTTTCTTCAGTGTGATTCCACTTTTTTTGTGCATAAACTCCATAGCATTGGTGTGTAGGAAGTTTAGAAAGTTGAAAGACCTATGAAGTCATGAGTGCACCTCAACCATCTTTTTTAAAAATGTCACACACTCCCCTTTTTAGCAGACCTCTCTTGAACAATGTGTAATACTGAATTTATTTTTAAGGATAATAAAATTGTTTTACAATTTACATGAAATACTGATTTAACCCCAGACTGTCATAACAAGTCTCTGTATTATGTTTATCTGTGTAAATACAAGATTAATTTGTTTATTTTATTATTTTGCTTGTTTTAAAGGAGAAGTATCCACAAAAATAAGTTAGACTTAAAGTGGAACTACCACCCCACATAAAGTAAAATCCCAAGAATTACCCATCTGGTGACTAGCTGATCAATAGTGCTAGTCACCAGAATAATTACCTCCTTCCAGAGAAATTCTACTGCTCTCGATATTGACAGCCATGAGCAGCGCAGACATCTTTGCATAGTGATGTCGGCATGCCTGCGCTGTCAGTCCCAGTCTGCTGCAAGAAGCATGGCTGGGTACCTCAAGGCACGGAAGGGACTGCGCAGGTGTGCAGACGTCACTATGCTTAGACGTCTGCACTGTTTTCTGGCTGTCAGTATCAGGAGCAGTAGAATTTCTCTGGAAGGAGGTGATTATTCTGGCGACTAGCACTATTGATCAGCTATTTCTCAGATGGGTAATTCTTGGGATTTAACTTTATGTGGGGGGAGATATTTCCCGTTTAATGAGCCTTTTGAGTGGAGGGATGATCTATAAATTGTTGTGATGGACACCCATCTGGCTCTGAGGGTTAATGGATCACCAGCCTAAAAATGAATGGGATTAAATGTATGTAAATCTACTTGTACTCCAGCTAGGAACTACATATATTATTTCCTTGATACAGGATATCTAACATCTAGAGTTCAATAAGCCTTGATCAGGTCTCCAGGACCCTTGTTTGTTTAAAGAGATTGTAATGCTTAACCTTTTAATGACTAGAGGGATGTGCTGAGTGAAAGATTGCATACTCCTCTTGTCCTTAATTGGATAAACTTGAATAAATGGAAATCTATTATTTAAAGTGGAACTACGACCTAATATAAAGTCGCCACCCACTAACTATGCATATGGCAACTAGCTTCTTAATAGTTCTGTTATCTGCCACACGTACCAGCAGCTGAAGTATTCCTTTTTCTTGTGAGACCGGCGGCCAGGCTTGCGCGCAGACATCTTGGGTTAGAGACTCCTTCGCTGTCCGTCTCGATCTCCTCTAGGAGGCATTGCACGGCGCCGAAACGCACTGGAAGAGACTGACAGCACAGGTGCGCAGACGGCTGGTACTTGTGTCAGATAAAAGAACTATTAAGAAGCTAGTCGCCATATGCATAATTAGTGTGTGGGGGGGTGACTATATTAGGTGGTAGTTCCACTTTAAAGGGATAGTAATACTTTGTTTTATCTTTATTTTATTTTGTAGGCATTAAAAAAACATGAAGAATGCTATAAGTCTTATCTCTCAAACCTTTATGGTTTGAGAGATATTCACAAGCAAAGTTTCCCCTCCCGCCCCTTTTACCTAGTGTAAGCCATCTCTTCTCAGATGTGGAATCCAGTCCATAGACCAGACAGATAACAGCAGGGGACAATCTTCTTCCTATGAGAACAATGAAAGCCCTGCCCCCCTTGACAAGTTTTTAAGGTTTTTCCCTTATCTTAATTGAAGATTGTCCCTCCCTGCAGTCTATCTGGGCACCTCCCTTCTGATCTGGCTGAGCAGTGTTACATCAGTAAAAGGGGCGGGAGGGGGATACTTTGCCATTGAATTACTCTTGAACTACAACTCTGACAGAATTGAAATAACACTCTCCAAAGTCCAAATACTATGATGACTAATTAGAGCTGCTTTTATTATGAAACATTACTATCCCTTTAAGATTGTGATTGACTTCAGTCACACTATTTAAAACATGTACTGTTATAGTTAATTTTACTTCTATCTCTTCCTTTCCTTACTTTCACGTCACTGCCTTCTCCTAATGACTTGTTCTACAGAGTTTGGGTTGTCATGGTAACCCAACCCAGCTCTCAGACAGAACTTGAATTGCTTCTAAATGACTGCTTTCCTCTTGTCCTGTGTCATAGTGCTCAGGATAGGATGAAAGAATCATTAGGGGAGATGGTGGAATATCAGCAGTATGTTTTCACCATAATATCCTTGTGAATCCGCTAACATCCTCATGAATCTGCCATGCCTTCAACAGGTTTACAGTTTTGCTCGACAATGGCTCATTTGCATATGGAAATGCAGGTTAATGAGCCATTGTTGTATTTACGTGAGTGTGTAGTTTAAAAGCCTGTGTACATGGGCCACAGTGCCACTCAGCAGCCTCGGCTGGTGCCTGAAACTTCTCTGCTCACTGGCCGCACTGCAGTCATGTGCAGTAGACAGTGCCCCAACGCATCGCGGCGCATTCGGGCACTCTGTACTGAGCATGACTGCAGCACAGACAGTCTCTACTGTGCAGGACGGCTTCTGACAAACATCCTAGCGAATTATTGTATAGGATGCGGCTGTTTCCCACATGCACTAAGCTTTGATAGTTGCCTCTGCATAGTCATAGTCCACCATCCCAACATCGCCTACCTGAGGTTGCTAAAAAGCAGAGACAGCAGCTGCCCTCCCTTAACCCTTCCAGTGCCATAGGGATGTGCATTGCATACCCCTGTGGCAGTGAAAGGGGCAGGACTGGGCCTATGACAGAGAAATAGATCAGTGTGTACCAGAAGAAAAAAACATTACTAAAGAAAGCAGAGCTGAGACCATAAAATGAGTTAAAAAAAAAAAAAAAACCTCAAAGGAAGTAAACCAAATATGCCCACTTATGTATCAGCACAACAGGAGTAAAGGCAGTGTAAGGACAATGCCCATTATAATAAAAAAACAGTCTCAGTATGTCCACGATCACAGTCGGCAGGTTGCTATGGTAATCCACTTTCACAACCAAGGTTCCCAGTCATGAGCGGATGGAACTTATCCAAGCTGCGCAGCTGGCATCCGTTCACATCCGCTCACCCCAGTTTGGTAAAGTGACATCCGCTCTCATCCTCTCACATCAGAGCGGATTTAACTGGATGCATACAGATATCACCATGTGTAATAAAGGTTAACAACAGAAAACTTAGACACTACAGAAATATACCAAATATTGTGTGTTACAGTCTTACTGCATTATGCAGCTTATGTATTATTGAGAAGTCATGCCGTAGTTTGTCTGAATACTCAAAAATAGCAAAATAAAAAGTGAAAGAGGACAACTAGGGAGTTAGACAAACATGACATCTTAACCCTTTGAGTGCCAGAGTGGTACGCAACTCATTGCAAAGCAATGCGTTGCTTACCACTATGGCACTCAAAGGGTTAAGATTGCAGTCAGGTACATTGAAAGAGTTTTGGTATTATATGACTGAACTAGTATAAAAGCCCCATGTACAGGGGCCAAGGTGTGGGTGATGTTAACCCTTTGAGTGCCGGAGAAGTACCAATACATTGCTTGAAATGCGTTGCGTACCCCCTCCGGCACTCAAAAGGGTTAAAAGGCTGGTCCTGCTCTGCGTACTGCTGTCACGCACCTGATTCGCTGTAGAGACTGCCCAAACGCACAGAATGCTCCCAGCACAGATCTCCCAGCATTCCGCACAGAATGCTCCCAGCACAGAACTCCCAGCATTCCATACAGAATGCTCCCATCACAGAACTCCCAGCATTCCATACAGAATGCTCCCATCACAGAACTCCCAGCATTCCACACAGAATGCTCCCAGCACAGAACTCCCAGCATTCCACACAGAATGCTCCCAGCATTCCATACAGAATGCTCCCAGCACAGAACTCCCAGCATTCCACACAGAATGCTCCCAGCATTCCGCACTGAACGCCCAGCATTCTGCACAGAATTCTCCCAGCACAGAACTCCCAGCATTCCACACAGAATGCTCCCAGCACAGAACTCCCAGCATTCCGCACAGAATGCTCCCAGCATTCCACACAGAATGCTCCCAGCATAGAACGCCCAGCATTCCGCACAGAATTCTCCCAGCACAGAACTCCCAGCATTCCACACAGAATGCTCCCAGCACAGAACTCCCAGCATTCTGCACAGAATTCTCCCAGGACAGAACTCCCAGCATTCTGAGCATTCGTGCAGTCTCTACTGCTCATGACGGGTTCTGACAAACATCCTAGCAAATTATTATATAGGATGGGAAAGAGGGAGAGATGTGAAATAAATGTTACTCAGTAAAATCCTATTAGTAATAATAATAATAATAATAATAAGATATATGATCAAAAGGTTATGCCAAAGAAGAGAACATCCCAAATGTGACATTGTATTAAATTAGACATGCTGTGAACGAGCAGGTACGTAAGGATGGAATAAGCTACTTAAAGTGATACAATGCATACCTCCCAACATTTCAGATGGCCAAAGAGGGACATATTTGTTTTGGGGGTGTTTCTGGGGGCGTGCTTGCTGGGCAATGCATTACTGAGGATTTTTAGGTTATTTCATGACCTACTGACACCTCTTTCTGTAAGTGAATAAATCATTTAGAGTGAGAACAAACTATTTTATTTACACAGACTAATTTATAAACACATCTAGTGAAGTTTAAACAAACATTAATGTGAGTTTTATTGCTGTGGAGCAACGTGATACACTTATATATACACCACACAGTCTGATCTCCTAAATAGATGGACACTGGGGTGGGAAAGAGGGACAGAGGGATTTGGGTCTCAAAGAGGGCCTGTCCTGCCTAAAGAGGAACACTTGGGAGATATGCAACATAAATCATGCTAGAGCATGGAGGCTCCTCAAAGAACTAAGAGCGAGTAAAGAACAGAATTGAATAGTGTAGCCACAATAGACCCCTACAGGGTACCTTCATTAATACAGACTATGCACAAAATGTATGTAGAATGGCAAATAAGCTTATGATGCTAAGTGTAGGTATTAAAGAGATAGTAATGTCAAAATATAAACATACATGAGACTGTTCAATGTAATTTTATAGAAGGCATAGTATATTTCGTAATGTCTGTATCTTTGTATTGTTCTTGAAAATCGAGTCAAAAGTTTCCTCCTCCCGCCCCTTTCCATCACGCCATTTATAGTTCACTGAGTTCTGAAAGCTGGTCCAGACGGATCAGAACGAGGGACAATATTGTGTCAGTATAAGGAAAACCCTCCCCCTCCCCCATCAAGGATAGCAGATTTTTCTTATACTGACAAAATATTGTCCCTTGTTGTGATCCGTCCTGACTGTCTTTTGGATCTTGGTGAACTAAGAATGATGTGATGGAAAGGGGTGAGTGGTGGAATATTTGACTCGATTTTCAAGAACAATACAAAGATACAGACATTATGAAAGATGCTGTGCCTTATATAATATTACATTGAACAGTCCCATGTATGTTAATATTATGACATTACTATCTCTTTAAAGGTATAGTAATATGTAAAAAAAAAATAATAATAATATTGTAGGGTTTATCTCCCTGAGTAAAACTAGGGTACTTCCACTGCTGAAAGGTGTTTTATAAAATGTTATTGTAGCTCAAACTTTAGTATCACAGTGCCCTGGAATTGCACAGTGTCGCTGTTGCTACACCTTCTTATGGAGATTTAAGGTCAACAGACCAGAGGTGTCCATGGGATGGTGTAGCAACAGCGCCACTGTAAAATATCTGGCCACTGTGATACTGCACCTAAAAAATTCAAGTTTCAGCCACAATAACTTTAAAATAAAACACCTCTCAGCAGTGGGAATACCCTTGTTTTACTCATATAAACCCTACAATATGTATTTTTTACATATTAAGTATTACTATCCCTTAAAGCCAGTGTGCACAATAAGATAATCCATTGCAGCCCTTATGGAATATGATGAATTGGGCTTCAGAGGCCCAACATGTTATATTCTTCCTTTGCTCCCTCATCAATTAATTTGACATTAGTTTTCAGCGTTCCTCGCTATGATGTTTATCATTGTTGGCTTATTTGCCATTTTATACATATTATGTGTATAGTCAATATTAATGTAGGTATCCTGGCTCTTTATGTAGGGGTAAATTGTGGCCATGCTAGTCGATTCCTTTCTTTACTCTCTCTATGTTGTTTAAAGGGATAGCAATGTTTCACTAAAACAGCAGCTCAAGTTAATCTTCATAGTATTTGGGCCATAGAGAGTGTTATTTCAATACTCTCAGAGTTGTAGTTCAATAGTAATTGAATGATAAAGTATCCCCCTCCTGCCCCTATAACCTAGTGTAAGCCACCTTCCCTTAGATGTGGAATCTGGTCTCTTGACCGGACAGAGCACAGCAAGGGACAATCTTCTTACTGTGGGAACAATGAAAACCCTGCCCCCATTGACAGGTTTTTCCTTATAATCTCTGAAGATTGTCCCTCTCTGCTATCCATCCGGACAGTCTTGCTGCTCTGAGGTGAACAGTGTTACATCAGTAAAAGGGGCGGGAGGGAGATACTTTATCATTCAATTACTCTTGTACTACAGCTCTGACAGTATTGAAATAACACTCTCCATGGCCCAAATACTATGAAGATTAACTGGAGCTGCTTTTATTATGAAACATTACTATCCCTTTAAGGAGCCTCCATTCTCTAGCACGATTTGCGTTGTATCACTTTAAGTGGCTTATTCCATCCTTACTCATTGGCATGTGTAATCACATACCCACTCATTCAGAGCAGATCTGTTTGTATACACTGTTGCACTATGATGTGTCACTTGCCCCAATGGTGCTCAAAGGGTTGTGTGAAGACTGATGCTGTTCTTGGTGCTGGAGTCTCTCTGCATCATCTCTTCTCTCACATTGACAGACACCCTTGCATCCCTAATTCTTAGTGCATATGGCAAGTGTGTCTCTATCACCGAGGTGATGTCCTCACCACACATCCCCAGACACACATTGTCAGACATCACAACTCAGTGCATCTCCCCATTTGAAAGGGAATTTCACACTGATTGCTGTGTTGGGTTGGTGTGGCAGTCAGTCTACTGGGACAGCTCCTTTCGGGGAGAAGTCCGGGTATGGGAGCACTGGGAGAAGTAAAATCAACTATGGCTGTAAAAGTAAAGATATTTCAAGAGGTGTGATTAGTCATATTCTTAAGTGTTAAATAACTTACATTTAATAAAGTTTAAGCAAGTTTGATAAGTGTTCTCAGAATTTAACAGATTAACTGCCTTAGATCCTGTCAGTCATTACAAGCTGCACAAACAAAAGCAGAGAACCGGTGCCAATGTTTCTTTCATCTTCGTTAAAGGAGCAGTAAACTTTTTTTTTATAAAAACACATATTTTACAGAGCATTTCTTGCTGAATAAAACAAGGTCACTCCCATCGCTGTCAGATGTTTTATTCAAAATTTATAGCAGTTTAAATAACCAGGAAGTGAATTTACTGTGTGTTTACTTCCTGATATTTCTAACTGAGAGGAAGTTAATTTACTGTGTTTACTTCCTGATAGTTCTAACTGACAGGAAGTGAATTTACTGTGTTTACTTCCTGATAGTTCTAACTGACAGGAAGTCACAGGCAGTTTCTATCACATTCTATGGAAAACTGTATGTCTCTGACTTTCCTCTGCATTAGAATCTAACAGGAAATCTAATTAGAATTTGACCACTAGAGGGCACTGCTAATGTAAAAAAAACATGGGTTTAAACTGTAATAACTCTGGAAATATAAATCTCTCGGCAGTCGGAGTACCCTTATTTTACTCAACAGGAAAATCCCTACAATATATATTTTTTCATAAAAAAAGTTTACTGTTCCTTTAATACAAGTGACTTGAACACAGGTACAAATCGACTTTGGGCCGTTATTATTATTATCCTTTGTTTGCATTGTGCCAACTTATTCCGCAGCGCTATGCACGTATCAAGAGTTGTAAATCTGGGCAAACCAGACATGAACATTCCCATTAATTTGAATGGGGCTTTTGTCCCCTTGGGGGTTATGCACTAAGGCATGATAAAGAGGTGATAACAGGGAGAAAACTTCTCTGGTGAGTTCACGTCTCCAGTTTCTATGTTATTCTACAGGGCCTGCTCTTTCACTCCTTTTACCATCAACTTTTGTCACACTTCCCTGTATACTTTTTCATAATGGGGGTTACGCACTAAGGTGTGATAAAGCGGAGAGGACTTCTCCAGTTCCTATGATATTCTATGGAGCCTATGCCCTAAGATATCCAAAGCTGGAGAAATCTTAGTGCATTCACTCCATAGAATATCATAGGACTTGGAGAAGTGGTATCATTGGAGGGGTTATCTGCAAGTTATCACCTCTTTATCACTCCTTGGTGCATAACCCCCCCTTGAGTGCAAGAGAGGTTTCCACCTAATCACTTTAAAGTTCAAACGGTAAAAAGCTCCCTTAGATCACTGGTAATAGTGGTTTCCTATAGTGCAGCTGGTTTGACCCCAACTGCACTATGGACTATTAATGTTTTTAGCTAAACAAGGGTCATTTACTATTGCTCACTGCAAAATTGTACTTTGATTACTGGGCAAAGACAAGTCCACATAAAGGTAACATCTTGTTTATTTTTTAGAGGTGAATAATACCTTAAACCTTTAATTACCAGATGGTACGCAAAGCACTCAAAGGGCTAAGACTGTCTCTTAATTCATCATAAGAACTTATCTAGTAGGTGACCTTCATACAACAGGCAATTATCCCCTTAAGGACTAATGAAGTGCCAGGATCGTCATGGCGGTCCAGCACTTAAAGGGGAACATTCACATCCCCAAAGATTTTCACTACTGCTTTTAAAATATAAAGCAATATCAGCATTGGCTTTATTTATTTTCTCCTCTGCCTAAGAGTGGAGATATTAATCGTTGAAATGTGGCACTTCCGCATTCTGGGGAACAGTGTATGAACGGCAGGACTTCCCACCTCCCTCCCAGCAGCCCCTGGGGCTTGCGTTCGCGCTTCTGTTCGGAGCTGCATTTCTCTGGGCTAACATAACAGCGAGCTCCGTTTACCATGCTACTGAGGTTGCACGTTAGCCCAGAAAAATGCAGCTCCAAAGAGAAGTGCGAACGAGTGCCCTAGGGGCTGCTGGGAGGGAAGTGGGGAGTCCTTCAGCTCCATGCCGCACATAAACGGTGCTGCAGACCCAGAAGTGGCACATTTCAAAGATTAATATCTCCACTCTTAGGTAGTGGAGAAAATTAATAAAGCCAGTGCTAATATTGCTTTATATTTTAAAACCAATGGTGAACATATAAGGGATGTGAATGTTCCCCTTTAAGGACCCGTGATGATCCTGGCATGTCATGGAATTCTGGGGTCGCCACTTGGCTGCTCCCCGAATCCATTGTAACAACTTAACAGCAATTAAAAAAAGTACAGTGGTCCTTAATGGCCACCATCCCACGGATATAGCAGTCATTAAGGTGTTATTTCTAATTACTGTTTTTATTTGCATTTGATCTGTGTTTTAGTCTACTGCTAATTGTTACAGTCTACAGTCTGAAAAAGAGTAATATCTTTTACGAGTCTTTCAGGTTTATTGAAGACCATTTTCTGCTGTAAGTCGGTGTGACCTACAGGCAGGCTTCAGTAGAGATCATTATATACAGGAAACTGCAGATATAATGCACAAAGATATGGACCTATATACCTGACCTCTGTATCAAGGGTAACTACCTAGGGGTGTTAATAGGTTAAAACAAATTAAGAGCCACTTATCCTGTGGGTTAATTCCCATTTAAGTGCAGGTTTCATAGTTTACTTAAAGGGATAGTAAGAAAAACAGCAGCTCCAATTAATCTTCATAGTAGAGTATTATTTCAGTACTGTCAGAGCTGTAGTACAAGAGTAAGTGAATGATAGTGCCCCTCTCCCTTCCCATTTTACCTAGTGTAAGCCACCTCCCCTCAGATGTGGAATCTGATCTCTTGACCGGACAGATCACAGCAAGGGACAATCTTCTTACTGTGATCATCAGGAAAACCCTGGCCCCCTTGACAGGTTTTTCCCTTATGCACACTGAAGATTGTCTATCTCTGCGATCCATCTGGACAGTCTTGGTGCTCTTAGGTGAGCAGTGTTACATCAGTAAAAGGGGAGGGAAGGGGGATACTTTATAATTCATTCAATCTATATGCCTCACACACCAAAGAAAAGAGGGGTAATTCAGAAGCAGACCAAGTGCACCAAAGGGGACAATATACAAGTTCCCTTTGATTTAAATTGGGCTTTTAACCCCTTGAATGCTAGACAGGTCTCCATTACATTGCTAAGCAATGCATTCAAGTCCTCTCCAGCATTCAATGTGTTAAAAGTCCCTTTTCAGTGAATGGGAATTATTTGTACATTTTAATTTGTCCCCTATAGAGTAATTGATCTGTTCCAGTGTTGATCATCTTTTTTATGTGCATAATGTATTTTGTATCTTCATTGAGAATACTGTTGTTTGCTCAGAAGGTATCCATCACTTTTTAAACATATCTACTGTATCAGCCCACACTGCCTGTCTGGGAATTCTACATCCCCCACTGTCTTTACTTTGAAGCTGAATCGTTTGTTCCTCTGAATGGATACCTCTGTGTTTTCAGTACAGCCCTCCGAATAAAAGGTTACCCAGGGAATTATTTGGACTGACAATACAACTGAATAAAATATACCCCTGTGGAGCCAGTATATTGTTCTAATGTAAACAATCCCTATTTGGCTAGTCTTTTCATCATTACTAAAATTTTTCATTCAATTTAACCCCTTAACGACGGATGACTTACCAGGTACGTCCCGCAGAAACTGTCACTTAGTGACAGAGGACGTACCTGGTAAGTCACGGAAGTCCGGGTCTCCGTGCGGCTGCACGTCGCTCAGAGACTCCGGACTTGTTTGGAAAAAAAAAAAAAATGTTCCTCGGGCATTAAGGTGAGAGCCGTGTACGAGGCTGTCACTAAGGGGTTAAAGGGATAGTAATGTCAGAAAAAAAAAGTATTATCTATATGGTAGATACAATTAAAAGAGAGCACTTGCACTTATTCATATCTCTCAGACCATTGTGGTTTGAGAGATATAGGAAAATAAAGTTCTCTGGTCCCTCCCCTTTCTGCATGACGCTCTGTAAAGCTGTCAGAAGCAGATTCTGGTCGGGCGACCAGATGCGGCTCTTCAGCAGTGCTGATATAACAATGTCTTAAGACAAATACTTCATTTAGAACGGTCTACAAAGTGTGTCTGGTTTGCAAGCACACTTTGTAGACTGTTCCAATGAAGTATTTATTTCTAAATAGTGTGATTTCAGCTCTGCTGAAGAGCCTCTGTCTGGTCAAATGACTGGAATCTGCAGCTGTCAGCTAGATGGCAGACTTGAGTAAAACAGCCAGGAAAAGGTAACTTTAGCAAGTTATATTTCTCAAACCTTTATGGTTTACATCCATGTTAACCTTTTTTTAATGTCTACAATATAAAATCAACTTAAAATTAACCATTACTATCCCTTTAAATCAACTTTTGTCACACTTCCCTGCATGTTTTATAATGGGGGCTATGCACTAAGAGGTGATAAAGCAGATATGACTTCTCCAGTGATATCACCTCTCCAGTTCCTATGTTACTCTATGGAGCCTTTGCACTAAGATCTTCATAGGTGAAGAAATCTTCATAGAATAACATAGCTCCATAGAACAACATAAGAACTGGAGAAGTAATATCACTGGAGAAGTCATCACCACATTATAACCCCTTATACCAGGGGTTGCTGTTCCTGTGACTTACAATGGGCAGCTGTACTTGGTAACTCAAGGAGGGAGATGCAATAAGGTGTGATAAGGTAGAAAGGACATCTCCAGTGATATCACATCTCCAGTCTCTATGTTGTGGTTGGAACCTATACACTAAGATGTCCCCAACCTGGGAAATCTTAGTGCATTGGATATATGGAATAACATAGGAACTGGAGAAGTAATATAACTGGAGAAGTCATCTCCTCTTTATCACACCGTAGTGCATCTCCCCCCTGCTTTTTTTTCACTGCATATTCTGAGGTAGAATTAGTTTCTTCCACTTTTTATTATGTTGGTTTTTTTGTTGGCTACAAAGAGCAACATGTCATTTTAATATTTATAAATACTTGTTCTAACTCTTTATTGCCCCCCAAATGCATCATTGACCTTATACAAGACACTCCCAAGTAACCCCGCAAACCTTAAATAAGTACCTTCTTTTAAGCATTAAAAAAAATATTAAGAACTATGTAAGTCTTATCTCTCAAACCTTTATGATTTGAGAGATATTTGCAACTAAAGTTCCCTCTTCCTGGCTTTTTCAGTCAAGTCTGCCATCTAGCTGACAGACATGGAATCTGGTCCGCAGACCAGCTGGTGGCTCTTCAGCAGAGCCGAGATCGCGATCTTTAAAAAAAAAAAAAACTGTTCCACTGGAACGGTCTACAAAGTGCTTACAAAACGTTCCAATGAAATTGTTTTTTTTTTTCTTTTTAAAGTTTGCAATCTCAGCTCTGATGAAGAGCCGCTGGCCGGTCTGCGGACCAGAATCCAAATCTGTCAGCTAGAGCGCTGACGTCAGGGAGTGGGAAAATTTAGTTGCGAATATCTCTAAAACCATAAAGGTTTGAGAGATAAGACTTACATCGTTCTTAATTTTTTTAAATGCCTACAATACTAAGTAATACTAATTTTTTGTTTATTATCACTTTAACTCATTGGTTGCTAAAGATGGTCCCCTATCCATGTTTAGCATCCAAAGAGATTCCGGGGGGGGGGGGAATTGGAATGCACCATATCTCCTTGTTCTGCAATGGTACAATGTTCTGTTGGTATAATGGTGTAGTACTCTGCTAACCTCATGAAGTGCCAGATAAAGGGGTGGGGGAGATAACTTCCCCTGGATTATATTCTCTGGAGTTTATGAAGTAAGATATCTCAAGCTAAAAAATGTTATTGCATATGCTCCATAGACTAACAAGGGAACCTGAGAGTTTATCTCCCCTTTATCACACTTTTGGATAATGCCCCCCAGGTCCCCCATGTGCCTGGCACGACCTGGCTGAAAATCAGTCCAGGATAACCCTTTGAGTGCCAGAGAGGTATTCAACGCATTGCAATGCGTTGGATACCTTTCTGGCACTCAAAAGGTTAAACCTACCATGATCACATCACAGACCACACCCACTGCAGCTAAAGTAGAGGTGTAGGCATGAGCTGTAAGGGCTGCGTGAGATTTCAGTAGCTGATATCACCAGCAGGAGTGATGGAACAAAGAGTTCTCCTTGTTGTTACATTAAAATACTTTAGAAACATTTTTTATTTTAAATATATTTTTTTTTGCAAATAAGAAATGTGAGGACAAAAACTCAATCTTTCTTTTTACCTTTAACATGCTGCTGTACTTAAAACTATTTTTTCCTTTGAGCGAGCACATTTTCTCAGATAGAGACATGTATATAAACTTGATGTGACTTCTTTTAGCATCAAATTTTAGCATCAATATTTAAAGTGAACCTGTCACCTTGATTCAAATTTGTATATTTGAAAACTTTATTAAAAACGGTCTGTGTCATTTTAACCAAAAGATCAGCAAATGTGCAGTTAAGGAGATAGTATACTTGATACTGTATGCTAATGTATGATTGCGGAACCAATGACATTCTACTTAAGCTTTGCAGTGATGTTTCATATGCTAATTAAGACTTTTCAGTGGTGTTTCGTATGCTAATTAAACCCTGTGGTGCACCAGGAGACTCCACAATGCATTGTGTAGCCCCATGGCACTCATAGGGTTAAAGTGTCTCCAGGTGTAAACTGCCTCCAGTTCGGGTTTTAAGAAATATCTGTGCAAGAATTTCATTATATAAAATGAAGACTTTCTAACTTCTTTTTTGTTGATACTTCTCTGTTAAAGGGATAGTAATACTTGGAACAAAATGCAGCTCTGAGCCTTCTTCATACTAATTGTCCCACGTAGTGCTGTATTTACTATCAATCTTGTAGTTCTTCAGCAACTGAGTGAGAAAGGATCCCCCTCCCGCCCCTTTCCCCTGCATCACTAAAGCCTCTGCAAGCTGGTCCGGATGGAGCACAGCAAGGCACAATCTTCAGTAAGCACAGGGAAAATCCTGCCCTCCTTTCTCAAGGGGGGGGGGGGCAGGGTTTTCCTTATACTTATTGACTGAAGATTGTCCCTCGCTGTGTCCGTCCGGTACCAGGAGTGGATTCCACATCTGATGGGAGGCGGCTAAAAAAGACAGGAAGAGGATCCTTTCTTATTCAATTGCTGTTGAACTACAAGACTGATAGTATTGAAATACAGAGCTACTTGGGACAAATAGCATAAAGAATAATGGCTCTGCATTTTGTTTCAGGTATTACTATCCCTTTAAGTGGAAACTCATTACATTTTTAGAATCCCTGTTATTCACGTCTGTATTGTTGTTCGTAACCCTTGAGTGCCAGAAGAGTGTCCAACTGCACACCCCTCTGGTGCTTGATGGGTTAAAAGGAAACACCAGTAAGTAAGCGCTTTTATCTAGGTTTGAACACTTTAACCCTTTCAGTGCCAGAGGGGTACGAAATGCATTGCCTCTGGCACTGAAAGGGTTAAGGCTGATTTAATAAGAAGTGGAGCAATTTTAAGGCACACCAACTGCACCGTAGGGATAAATACAGATTCCTGTTTATTTAAGTGGGTCTGTTAACCCATTGAATGCTAGAGAGGATTCCAGTTCCTTGTCAGGCAAAGTGAAATGGATGTACTAAGCAGAATCAGATCAATTCTGGGGAAAATTGACGGCATCATAGGGGACTTTAAAAATGCCCCAAATGTTAATTTAAACAGGTGTTTAACTTCTTGGATTGTAGAGGAGGCTGCATTGCCTTTCAAAGCAATGAGTTGGAGACCTCTGAAGCATTTAAGGGGTTAAACGTCCCACTGAGATCAATGGTAATCTTTATTAACCTCCTGTGGTGCACTTGGTTTGCCTCCAGGGAGGAGAGTCACTAAGGTGTGATAAAGAGGTGATAACACATCTTCTCCAGTGATATATATCCTATATAATAACTGGCTAGGATATTTGTGAGAAGCAGTAATGCACAGTAGAGATGGCTGCGCGTGCTGCAGTTATGTGCAGTAGAGACTGCCCGCGCAGCGGATGATATGGAGCGGGCGCTCCAAATTCAGACCGGAATCCTCTCTGCTCACCTTCCTGCGTCTGCGCTGGTCCCAGGAAGTTGTGAATTCGGATTGTCCCGCTTCGTATCAGCCGAGGTGCAGACAGGACTGCAGCGCGAACAGTCACAAGAGACGATCCGGCCACCAGCCGAGGTTGCTGGGTGGCACTTGCCCGTGTACACGGGCTTTTCAACTAGTGTATACACTGGAAAAAAATAGACAACTTGCCTGGCTGCCAGTCTCCAAGGGTTGCAGGATACAACAGATGAGGAAAAGAAACATACTCACAGGACCTTTTGAAGTTGCAATAAAACGCTGATTTATTGAATCAATGTTTCAACCCTAACTTGGGTCTTTCTTGTATAAATATATTCATATAAGTATATCATCTGCAGCAAGCCACTCACAGGTCTTATTATATAAAACTATTTTTAATTTAAAAATTACCTTATATTTATTATTTTTATTTCAGATTAAATCTAGTGTGTTTTATAATTGGAGGTTGTCCTGTCCATTCCCCTTATTTCTTTCATTACCTCTACTCGTATTGTATATTTAACACTCCCAATATAGTTCTTTGTGATAGACTTAAAGGGACAGTATTACTTCAAAGTTACTATCCCTCATATTGTAGCCCTTAATAAACTGAGTTAAATGACACCAGCGGCATCTCTCAAACCTTTATGGTTTAAGAGATAGCCGCTTTCAAAGTTTCCTCTCCCCTGCTGTCAGCATTCTGCTGCCAGCAGGGGAATCCGGTCCCGGGACAGGCGGAGGCTCTTAAACAGAGCCGATATTGCGTTATGGAAGGAAAAATTATTCATTGAAACAGTCTCCTACGTGTGCTTGGTAACTGAGCACACGTAAAAGACTGTTTCAATTAATCATTTTTCCTTCCATAACGAGATATCGGCTCTGCTGAAGAGCCTCCACTTGATTCAGAGACCGGATTCTCCTGCTGGCAGCAGAACGCTGACAGCAGGGGAGAGGAAACTTTGAAAGTGGCTATCTCTTAAACCATAAAGGTTTGAGAGATGCCGCTGGTGTCATTTAACTCAGTTAATTAAGGGCTACAATATGAGGGATAGTAATTTTGAAGTAATACTATCCCTTTAAGGACTTAGGAGTGAAGCTGGTGAATCGAAAAGGAAGGCAAGATCCTCTCCCAAGAACAAGGTATGTATACTTTTGTTAGGAGAGATCCCGGTTCCAGTTTTGAAGAAGAGGTAAGAACAATTAAGAGAAGGAGGAGATGTACAGGCAACGGACCGAGAATGGGGGTCAGATCCAGTCAAGACCTATAACCTTGAGGCAGAAGGAGCCTCTTCACTTGTGAGTACCCATTTTGGAGGGAGAAGGGTGGCTATCTTTACATAATTGAGAATAATTTGGATCACGCTTAGGAGAGTTGCACTGTCCCTTTTTTTTCTTGTGTTTACAACTTTACATCACAAGTATCAGTAACAACACAAAGTAACATCCATGTTATTGATGTCATGTGTGATGTCATCAGCAAACACATGGGGTCGTGGGGTTAAGTTGCAAGAACGTAACTCGTACTTCCCAGCTTTTGTGGATTTGAGTGAGATCCTACATGTGGCTTTAACAAAATTGTTTTGCCATTGGATTTTCCATAGTTTTTTTTTTTTAATGTTAAAATTGGTGCAGTAGGTTTGCTGTATAATTGCACCGCTTTTCTTAAGGTGGTGGCATTCCTGAGCAACCCAGCTGCACTACAGGGATGATATAAAGAAACCATTTTCCTTTAAACGAGGCTTTTCATCCATTGATTACTAAGGAGGTCTCACATTGGACAGTGTATGACGGGGGTCAGTGACTAACAGTGAAAGAAGATTGGTATGGCAGTTCTATAGACTACCTGGAGACTTTCAAAATGAGCTGACCCTTGTCACTTTACTGTTGATTACATGTGATATATCCCTGCTTGCTGTAACTTAAAGGGATAGTAATGTTTCATAATAAAAGCAGCTCTAATTAATCATTAGAGTATTTGGACTTTGGAGAGTGTTATTTCAATTCTGTCAGAGTTGTAGTTCCAGAGTAATTCAATGACAAAGTATCCCCCTCCCGCCCCTTTTACTGATGTAACACTGTTCAGCCACAGCAGAAGGGAGGTGCCCAGGTAGACTGCAGAGAAGGACAATCTTCAATTAAAATAAGGGAAAAACCTGAAAAGCTTGTCAAGGGGGGCAGGGCTTTCATTGTTCTCATAGGAAGAAGATTGTCCCCTTCTGTTATCTGTCTGGTCTATGGACTGCATTCCACATCTGAGAAGAGATGGCTTTCACTAGGTAAAAGGGGCGGGAGGGGAAACTTTGCTTGTGAATATCTCTCAAACCATAAAGGTTTGAGAGATAAGACTTATATCATTCTTCATGTTTTTTTAATGCCTACAAAATAAAATAAAGTTAAAATGAAGTATTACTATCCCTTTAAAGGAGCTCCAGTAAGTTCTCAGGTAATGGATAACATGCTATAATTTACAGAACTCACTGTCTGACCACAAACAAGACCAGTGGCATGTCTCCCTCTGGATTTTGGCCCTTTGTCCTCGTATTTGGGTGAAAGCCCAAAGTCTCAGCATCAGTGAGAGTTCCCAAGTATAGTTTGGACTGTGGGTCTAATTGAAATTTCCCATAGCACCAGATAGGAAAAAATATATATTTCTTAAGCCATCTGGTATGCTAAAACTACACTGCCAATTTTATGAAACTTCCAGGTTTTGAAAGGATTGCCAATAAGGTGACCAGAGGCATAACTAGAAACCACCGGGCCCTGGTGTGAAAATTGCCATGGGGCCCCCCTGATCACAATGCCCCCATTAGCCACCTCCACATTGGCACCCATTGGCCACCTCCACATTAGCCCCCATTGGCCAAATCCACACTAGCCACCTCCACATTGCTCCCATTGTCCATCTCCACAATAGCCACCTCCACATTGCTCCCATTGTCCATCTCCACAATAGCCACCTCCACATTGCTCCCATTGTCCATTTCCACATTAGCCACCTCCACATTGCCTCCATTGTCCATCTCCACATTAGCCACCTCTACATTGCTCCCATTGTCCATCTCCACATTTGCCACCTCTACATTGCCCCCATTGTCCAT
Organism: Rhinophrynus dorsalis; assembly: GCA_037306005.1. Classification (NCBI taxonomy): domain Eukaryota; kingdom Metazoa; phylum Chordata; class Amphibia; order Anura; family Rhinophrynidae; genus Rhinophrynus; species Rhinophrynus dorsalis. Next base: position 163,692,165 of record CM074726.1, on the reverse strand, counting down.
CTCCACATTAGCCACCTCCACATTGCCTCCATTGTCCATTTCCACATTAGCCACCTCCACATTGCTCCCATTGTCCACCTCCACATTAGCCACCTCCACATTGCTCCCATTGTCCATCTCCACATTAGCCACCTCCACATTGCCTCCATTGTCCATCTCCACATTAGCCACCTCCACATTGCCTCCATTGTCCATCTCCACATTAGCCACCTCCACATTGCCTCCATTGTCCATCTCCACATTAGCCACCTCTACATTGCTCCCATTGTCCACCTCCACATTAGCCACCTCCACATTGCCTCCATTGTCCATTTCCACATTAGCCACCTCCACATTGCTCCCATTGTCCACCTCCACATTAGCCACCTCCACATTGCTCCCACTGTCCATCTCCACATTAGCCACCTCCACATTGCCTCCATTGTCCATCTCCACATTGCCCCCATTGTCCATCTCCTTATTAGCCATCTCCACATTGCTGATCCATCTCCACATTAGTGAATAGCCACATCCACATGCCCCCCATTGTCCATTTCCACATTGCCCCCATTGTACCCCCTCCACTCCTCAATGCCCCACATTTTCCACTTCCACAACTAGCCACCCACCTCAGTAATAATCAGCTCAGCAGCCAGCCAGTCTCAAAGCGACTGTCAGCGATCTGTACTTTGTGCTGGGAACTATCTTCCCAGCCTGAACTCAGTTTGGCTGCGCGCTTGTGGTCTCCGCTGCCAGTTGAACAGAACTATCGAACTGAGGCAAAGCAGGGCTCAAAGATGTGGTCTCAGGAGTCGGCAGGAACCCCTGAAGTGATGGGCCTGGTAGATATTGCGACCCCTGCGACTACGGTAATTGCACCACTGGGTGACCCCATGTCCCGGAATGCACGGGACAGTCCCTTAATTGTGCTTTGGGTCCGGCGTCCTGAATCACCTTCCACTGGGACAATAAAAAGTCACGGAATGAAGCAAGGCCACCCACAGTCTGCACTTGCTCTGCCCTGGCTTGCCATCCCACACACATAGCCAACAGCAGCCACTGCCAGCCTCAGTATACATACAGTGTAAATGTGTAATATGTATAAGTGTTGAAGTGGTAAGTAAGCTAACAGAGATCTCCACTCTGCTCCTCTATTCTCAAGTCTCTCGACATATAGAGTGACACCCAGTGCCTTACCAACAGCAGTCTGCACTGGCAGCCAATAAGAGGAGAGTATTGTCATGATGCTCATCTCTCATTAGCTGGCTGGTATGTGGGACAGCAGGTACATTGGTGCTGCAACACATACAATATATTATGCGTGAGTCTCAATGGGCAGTTTTGGAGCAATGAAACAAACATCCCAAAGCATGTGTCTCATTTCTTGTCCCACTGAGTTCCGTTCTGAACTTATAATTTCCGAGTCCGAGTGAGTTCCAAGTTCCAACTGTAATCTAGACCAAGTCACTGACTGTGTGTATAAGTATCCATAGTATGTCTATACCTGGTTAAGTTTAGATTTCAGGTGACTGAACTTTGATCTCTGGGACTAAGTCTTCTTCACAGGAACAAACAAAAGAAATGCATTACTAGAAAAATACACTGATAATATACATTTTGGGCAAGTTTAGGAGAAATATCTCAAAAACATTGTAGTTTAAGAGAAATCCAGCATTTATGAAGTTAACAGAAAAAAAACAGCCTTCAGAAACTGAAATTAACACTTTATGGACCAGAGGGATGTGCAACACATTGAGAAGTAATGTGTTGTATACACTACTCTGGTGCATAAGTTTCACACCCCTTTGACCTAAAAGGGTTAAATCTGGACTCACAATTAACAAGTAGGCTAAGCGGAAGCAGTTTGTTTATCATTAGTAGTATTATTATTAATCTATGTATATAAAAATGTAATGTTAGATCACTGTTTCTGGCTCCACAGCAGTTGCAGACACACCCCTGGTTGGCATTGGGTGGATTAATGCATGCAGGGACGAGAACGAGTCCCCCGCTTGCATTCGTTCACACAATGCCAGACAGATTTAACTGCACACATGCATGGGTGGGGAATGGATAAAACAATACACACAATTGTGTTGCCCTATCTGCATGATTCTTGACTGAACAAAAGTTTACTGCTTTCACATAAAGGCCAACCCAGCAGCCTCAGCCAGCCAGCCACCCCCAGGTAAAGCATTAAAACCGATGTCTTGTAGTGCAGTGAGTGTACACCACCATAAAAAATATAATAGGTAATATAACACATTAGAAAAATATAACACAATGTGCAATAGGCTGTTGGTTCTAGCTGATGTTATTTCCTTGTAATGTAGTATTACCTACAATACAATGAAATAATGCATCAGTTAGAACCAATAGCCCTTTGCGCACTGTGGTATATTACATCAATGGGCTATCATATTTTTTGGGGTGGTTGGTGGTGCATTCCAATTGGTTCTAAATCTGATTAGATGATGATATCCTGGATAGCTTCCTTCAGGAACAATACAACGTTCTGTAATGAAGACTCCAGAGCACAGAGTTCTAAACACTAGAGGAGATCTACCCACTGTCTATTGTGACAGGAAGTGATGCCTCTGCTGGGCTACAAGAAAATGGCTATAAACAGGGCTGGTGCAAGAATTTTTGTCTACACAGGCGAAGGTGCATTTTGATGCCCCCCCCCCCCCGCCAATCGTCCCACTGCACAATCCTTTCACAGATGAATACGTTCCATTACATTAACATTTATAAGTTTATTTATATGTATTATAAAGTCAACAAAATTGGTCTACTGTTTTCCTGGCTTTGACCCTTGCGTGGCCTGACTGTTCTGCTGTTCAGTCCCACAGGTACCTGATATTTGGCCTGGCTCTGACTCTGCTTTTTGTCTGCTTCCTCTCTAAGCTCTCTTCTCGGACATCCAGATGTTTGGTTCTGGCTGCTCTTATTTTTCAGCCTGCCACAGGCGGTGAAGTGCCTGACTCCTCCATCCTTCAATGGCCTTCCAACAGTAGTAACGATACCTTTGTTCTCAGTGCCTGCATGCTTGGGCATAATCCTTTTCCAACCAGAGGCGTACCTAGAAGCCACGGGGCCCTGGTGCACGAATTGCCATGGACCCCCCTCAGCCACATTGCCCTCCATTTCCACGTTGCCCCCATATCTCCACAATGCCCCTCAATCTCCACATTGCCCCCCAATCCCCACAATGCCCCTCAATCTCCACATTGTCCCCATCTCCACAATGCCCCTCAATCTCCACATTGCCCCCATCTCCACAATGCCCCTCAGTCTCCACATTGCCCCTTCCACAATGCCCCTCAATCTCCACATTGCCCCCATCTCCACAATGCCCCTCAATCTCCACAATGCCCCCCAATCTCCACATTGCACCAATGCCCCTCACTCTCCACACTGACCTTTCCACAATGCCCCTCAATTTCGACATTGCCCCAATGCCCCTCAGTCTCCACATTGCCCCTTCCACAATGCCCCTCAATCTGCACATCGCCCCCATCTCCACAATGCCCCCCAATCTCCACACTGACCTTTCCACGATGTCCCTCAATCTTGACATTGTCCCAATGCCCCTCTATCTCCACACTGACCCTTCCACAATGCCCCTCAATCTCCACATTGCCCATTTCCTACCTCCCTGGTGGTCTAGCAGCATGGCACAATAGGTCTCTAGAGCTGAAGCTCCCGCGTGGAGTGGTTCTCAGTAATGCAGAGCGCTGGGAGATGATGTCATATCCCAGTACTCTGCATTACTAGAGCACCGGAGAGGGATATGGGCTGAGTTGCTGCGCTTGCCTCACCCTTGCAGCATCAGAGCAAAAACATTTTTGCAGCTCCCTCTGTTTCAGCGCCCCTCCACTGCGGCGCCCTAAGGCGGCTGCCTAAGTCCCCTTATGCTAGCGCCGGCCCTGGCTATAAACACTAGAGATGACTGTGTCTTGATCCTGGCATCAAACAGGAGCTGCAGTACAATTTTGTTCTGGTGTAATGCTAGTCAGAGGCTTTGGGCTTGATGTGCATTATCTTGTAGCCCACCACAGGCATCGCCTTCAGTCACAGCAGTCAATGGGCAGTTCTCCCTCTAGTGTTTACTCTGTGGTGCATCAGAGAAAGAGCAGGTTGGACACTGATGTCCAGTGATGTATAGTGACATCTCCCACATAGCTGCACTAGGACCAAGGACAAGTACTTTACTGCTCTCTTCTCCACAGTGTCCCTGAATGGCAGTCAGACCTAGAATCCAGTATTTCAGTTAATTTTGCTTTGCAATCAAACATTAGGGGCGAAATAAACTATACGTAAGTCTTAACAAACGATCACTGTTGATTTACTCACATTCTGTGGAAAACTAGCCGCTGACTTCCTATGTAATGCAACAGACTGTCTGAACGTACTTAGGTGGCACTAATGCAAACAAATTAAATAGTTTAAACTGTAATACATTTAGAACAACGCATCACCCAGAAGTCTGAATACCCTTGTTTTATTTAATAAAATAATCTGTCATATATTAAACGCTCAAAACCGTTAACCCGTTTACTAATTACTGTTTCCCCTTTAAGGTTCCTGTGAGCCATATGGAGGCGTGATTTTATGCTGTCCAATCAGGCGAGCGGCTACTGTTATGACACGCAATTCCTATGCCAACCCCCAATCAGAGAATGAAGTTGTAACGAGCCGATAAACTCAAAGGCACAGAGCGCTCGCTCTGTGGCAACCGGAGAGCCAATCAGAAAACGGGAAAAGCTGTTTTTACTAATTCCGCCCACTAGAGTCTATTGTCCAATCCGGAGAGGGGAAGCCCGGACGTGAGGTCAGAGCCAAGACGGAAAGCTCTGTCTGCTGAGGAGACATGGAGGCGGCGGGAGACAGAGTGAGAGGAGGGGGACAGCGAGGTGTAGAGAGACTGTAGTGGGGGATCAGAGATTGGGGTACAGGGTAGGAGCGTGAGAGGGAAAGATTACTAGAAGGGTATTCGATAAGTAATAGGAGGAGCCTAGGGTAAAATGGGAGGGGCGTGCTATAGAATGAGAGGCCATGTGAGGGGAGAGAGGTTAAAGGTCACGAGAGAGGCATTGAGAGAGACTAACTTGACCTGACCTCCCAGGACACCTATGGTCAAACATTCCTGAGGTGTGCCCTTGAATCGAAGCAACTGTGCAGTTTAACCCTTTGCATGCCAGGGTAGTATCCACCGCATTGCATTGCTTCGTAATGCGTTGGATACCCCTCTGGCACTCCAAGGGTTGAAAAACAACAACAACAACTCTGTTACGGTATGAGAAATTATTAGTCTGTTCTCCTTAACCCTTTAAGGGCCAGAAGGATGTGCGGCTCATTGCGGAGCGCAGCCCTCTGGTCATTAAAGGATCAAGCTGAGTGAGATTGTGTCATGGCTGCAAAACTGGAGCAGTTTTGGTGCAGAGTAACTGCCCCATAGGGGTAATTAACTCATTGCAAATGAAAGCGTTGCATTAACCCATTCGATGCGAAGAGAGGTCTCTCAGAGAGTTAAAAGCCCACTTTGTTGATGTGAATTTAGATTTATTACATTCAGTGCATTTGCTTTGCAGCAGAACTGTGCCACTTTTTGTCTTTGCACAAATGTCTCACAGCATGGGAGGAGAAGGTATCAGATGACTATACATCCCTTTACATCAGTCATACTTGTGAAAATTTCATCCTATGAGACCACACATGAATCAGTGGAGCCCTGCCGAGTGTGTTTTTATAAGCACACCTAAATTAAAGGGATATTTGGTCGCTTTAGAGGCACTTTAGAGAATGTAGTGGATAGGAGAAAAAAGTGGAAAATAACTAATTGAGAAAAAAGGCAGTGGTGGGTCACCTGGGGTTGTTGACCTGTTTTCTGGACCACAGAGACTGGCTAAGGATTAGAGGAGTTGTAGTTCAGAAACAGCTGCAAGGGCTCAGGTTAGCCTGCTCCTGGAGTAAAGTGTAAGACATTGAATAAATGGGTATGTTGTAGATGAGTGGAGAGGAAATAAAAGTACTAGGAAAGAAAGGGAGAAATGTTGACATTACATTGGATGAAAAGGAGAGCTGGTTTGAAAGGTTGCGGGAAAGAATGGGATGGTGATCATAATTTTGGGAGTGGCAATGCTTGACAGGAGGAAATAGAAACCTTGCTAGAGGGGTAAAATGAAAGTAAGGAATTTTATAGTAGAAAGGAGGAAGACCTGGATAGTCTGTGTAAAAGCCAGGCAGACACCTATTGGGTTAGGATAAATAATGACATCCAACAACAGAAGATAGGGAGAGTGACTTGAATTATAAGACTGAAACACAAGGCATATGTGATGATTGCTCCTCACCCTCTTCTCCTATTTCCCGTCCAGGTGCTGTCAGCACAAGAGTCTGATGACACCCCCCTTGAGAGGGACGTCATGGGAGTGTCTGCTAGCTCTAACAAAGGTATGCATTGTAGTACTGGTGCACATTGTAAGCATTTAGGATGGACACATGAAGACATAACTTTATTCAGTGCTTTGGAGTATGTCTGTTGTATATTATAAATGAATTATATTTATAAACGTCCCTCAATTTCTTACTTCTTTGAGGATCAAAGGGGTGTGCAAAGCACTCCCTTGCAATGTATTGTTCACCACCTTTTGGTCGTCAAAGGGTTAACTTGTATTTAATCCTTCCCAGAAAGCTGACAGTTTTATATTCCTGAGAAAAGTAGTGACAGCAGCCTGAGAAGACTGCTTTCTGCATGGTATATTTGCATGCCTGAGCAATGTAGGAGGAGAAGTCCATGGGGGAGTTGCATTAAGTTGTGGTAAAGAGGTGATAAAGAGGAGATGACATCTATAAGTTCTATGTTATTCTATGGAATCTAATGCACTAAGATTTCAACAACTTTCGAGAACTTCATGTATAAGCTCCATAAAATAACATAGGAACTGGAGAAGTGATATTACAAGAGAAGTCTTCTCCACTTTATCACACCTTAGTGCATAATCCCCTTGTTTCCTTCCCTTGCATCAGCGATACAGTGTGTGAAAGCACTGAACATGCTTGTGAATTTTATTCCTCAAACCTCACTTCTTGCTCTTATTTAGTCCCCTGGTTACCGCTGTCAAAAGCAGGACTTTCTATGAGCTTGCTCGGTGATCACTTACACTGTGTCTCTTATGCCAGAGGAATAAAGCTATATCTTGACACCCAGTGCAGGAAAAAATCCACTTGAGTTAAATTGGTCTTTTAACTCTCTGAACGCTAGAGTGTTTAAAAGTCCTTTTTTAAATAAATGTGTTGGTTTGCCCCAGAATTGCTACGTTTGGCTTTTTATCCCTTTGAGGGTCAGTATATGTGACAAACATGTTATCGCTATTTATATATTTTTAGCTTTGTGTGACAAGACCACTATTTATACAAGCTCCTGATAAGTGTAATTTATATCAACTGATGTAAACTCAAAAATGAGAAGTGTTTATGTGAAGGTTGCAATCTCAACACCATTATATATTGTTTGTTTGTTTGTTTTTTTTAAGCAAGCTTGAAAACCAATGTATCCATTCTGTACCCTAGCCTCTCTTCACATTCATTTGTTACAAAGATTAGACCAGTGGTCTCACACTGCATTCCTAGAGGGCAGAGGCAGTGCACATTGTCAGGATATCCTTGAGAATGCAATATGAGGCCCAAGGTACAGAAGTTGCTTAGAAAAAAAAAACAAAAAACACAGCTATGGCTAAGTGTACATACATTTAAATCTAGGAAAACCCATTTTGTTTTCTTGGTGGTATTGTTCCTTTAACCATTGCATGCCAGAGGGGTGTCCAACTCATCTCAACAGAATATCTTCTCCAGTGTTGGTACATTAACTCTTTGGCTGTCAGCTGCATATGGTAAACAACCTAGGGCCTAGGCTGTGTGCTCCAACATGGTCAAGCTGGTATCTTTTGGAAATGTATATGTGTTTTGCAAGTCCTATGATGCTGTCTCATTTGGTTTATAATGTTGGTCAGTTTCTTTCAAAGCGAGCTCTATGGGCTGGAGTGTATATATATTGTAAACGGTGGATCAGGTTCCTTGTTGATCGAAAGCTTTGTGGATCAGTCTCTGAATTGTGAGCTGCCAGGTTCACAGTAGTTTGAAAGCTCTCTGGGTAATTTGTGCTGTAAATTATTAGGTTTTATATTGACCTCTATAGTATCTGTGTACTCAGGATACATGTAATATTCATATATTTCATTTCATGAAGTCCACAAGTGAGGTCCCTGGATCCCTTAGAGATCCTATTTAGTTGCTGCTGTAAGGTGCGGGTGTCACAGTCCAGAGCGCACGTCACAGTGTAGTGTATTAGAAAGGGAGGATAGAAGAAAAACAGCGCAACAAACACCTCTAAGAGTAGCAATAGGTAATACAATTGTAGTATATCTCCCCCCGCTCCCTCCTATCCAGTCACATATTCTAGAGGCTTCTCCTGCCTCTCTGTGCAGCCAGCTCTCTGGATATTTGGGTGTCCCTCCAGGATGATTACACTGTATACGTTTCTCCCACTTATAATATATGCAAACGGAATTGGCTGGGAACATAAAAAATAAAATGTAAAAAAGAAAGGAAATGAAAGAACCGTTTTATACCATGTGTGTATGAGGAGCTGGGAAAGAATATATCTACTCAATATTACTGCTGAGTTTAATTAATTAAAACACTAGAAAGTACAAAAAAATCAAAGTAGTTCCTGATGAAGTGACATGTAAAGTAAGTCACGAGACGTTTTGAGCCTTATACATTACTATTTATTGTGATTGCTTTTATATATTTTTTTTACTTTTATTGTATTTTCATGTTCTCCTACTTTTGATAGTAGCTGCCTACTATGGAGAGGACCTGTTGGCTCCTGACATGACACACCAGGGCTATGCACATATATATACTATTTTATTTACTTCTTTGATTTTTGTCTTTCTACCTTCTAGTGTTTTAATGTATTAAACGACGCAGTTACATTGAGTAGATATATTAATTTCCTGCTTCTCATACCCACATGGAATAAAGGCTTCTCTTTTTTTTTTTTTTTTTTTTTTTTTTCCTATTCTTTACGTTCCCAGCCCACTCCAATTTTTGTGGTGTTATGGTCTACAAATTGTTACGCTGTATATGTAGCCGAATATATTTAGGGAACTACACATTTGCATATATTGTAAGTGGGAGAAACATACAGTGTGTCATCAGCCTGGAGTGGCCCCCAAATATCCAGTTAAAGGGATAGTAATACTTCGTTTTAACTTTATTTTATTTTGTAGGCATAAAAAAAAACATGAAGAATGATATAAGTCTTATCTCTCAAACCTTTATGGTTTATGAGATATTCACAAGCAAAGTTCCCCTCCCCGCCCCTTTTACCTAGTGTAAGCCATCTCTTCTCAGATGTGAGTCTGGTTGTATGACAGTACAGATAACAGAAGGGGACAATTTTCTTTGTATGAAAACAATGAAAGCCCTTCCCCCCTTGACAAGTTTTTCAGCTTTTTCCATTATCTTAATTGAAGATTGTCCCTCTCTGCAGTCTACCTGGGCATCTCCCTTCTGATCTGGTTGAACAGGGGGGGGGGGTACTTTGTTTGTGAATATCTCTTAAACCATAAAGGTTTCAGAGATAAGACTTATATCATTCTTCATGTTTTTTTAATGCCTACAAAATAAAATAAAGTTAAAATGAAGTATTACTATCCCTTTAAGCCGGTTGCACTGAGAGGCAGGAGAAGGCCTCCAGTACTTGTGAGTTGATAGGAGGGAGCGAGGAGTTATACGACTATTGTATTACCTATTACTACACTTATAGCTATTGGTTTTGCTGTTGTGTTTTTTTTTTGTTTTTGTTTTTGTTTTTTTTTTTCTCCCTTTCAAATATTTTGTTTCTCCTTTTTTGGACTATGTTTGTGTGAAAATTTGAGAGTTGGTATGTCACTTTTATGCAAATTTCAGAAAACCACCATTTTCATAAGAAAGCCCTTGTTTGATAGTAATGAATTATGTAATTATCAGGACTTGTATGTGTTTCAATGATGGAAACATCCCAGGAGTCTTGAAGCCCAGGCTCCAAAAATTTCACTTTTTGCTCTTGTTTCGATATTTTGTGTACTTCGATGTATATAATCCCCAATCTTTGGCTCCTAATTCATGTGTGGCCAAAAAATATAAAGTATTTTGTAACTAGACCAAATTTTTTAGGAGCCAGTGAAAGGGTGACTGTACACACGTGTGTGTGTGTGTGTGTGTGTGTGTGTGTGTCTAATACTAAAGATTAGGTACTGCAACTTGCCTGTCTTTATAAAATATGAAACAGTTGTTGGAGACTTGCGGAGAAGCCCTTCATCCTGCTGTGGATCGAAGATGATGCATATAATATATAAGTACTTCACAAGTTTAGGAGCCTGCAGTGACATTTTAGTTGCCTTGGCTCCTGGGAGTTTTGTACACTGTCCTTGTTGGCTCCAAAACATTATATTTAATGCCTATGTTTGTTTTTATATGTTTTTTCACCCGCTGGGTATCTGTGATTTGTACAGTTAGGAGTTGTAAGCAATGTGAATTATTTATTGATGAATCACAATTCCTTTCTGACCCCCTCATTTTATGAAGTGCTGCTCTACACTAAGGGCCGTATTCAAGAAGCTAAACCAAGCTATACCGTAGGGAAGAAATAAAAATTCTCAATGATTTAAATGGGAATTTTAACCCCTGGAATGCTAACAACCTCTGTAACATTCAAAGCCCTATTTAACTCATTTGGAATTTTTGGACATTATTATTTGTTGCCTGGCAGGTTCTTTGCCCCCAAATTGCCTCTCTTTAGCTTATTGAGTATGGATCATAGGCCCATGTTTATAAAGGCGAACTGGAGTTATTCTGGAGTAAACCAACTGCACCATAGGGATCAAATAAATTCCTAAATTCTCCTGCATCTGACTGGAGCTTTGTTAACCCCTTGAATGCAAGAGAGGTCTCCAATGCACTGTGAAGCAATGCATTGGAGACCTTTCCAGCATTCAGGGGGTTAAAAGCCTAATTTAATTCAACATGATTTTTTTTTTTATTTGTCCCTTATGGTGCGGTTGGTTTACTATAGAATAACTCCAGTTTGCTCTTATAAATATAGGCCATGGGACCTTATCCTGACACGTGCAATTCAGGAGTAACTTCTCTGTTCTGTAGAGGACGAATCACTATTACCAACTTTTTTTATTGCTGTGAGTATGGAATTTAACCCCTTAAATGCTGGAGTGGCCCACCATTAGCTTCACTATGCGTTTCAGACTCTCTAGTATTCAAGGGAGTATTAACCCCTTAGTGGCCGTTGACTTGCTAGGACCATAATCTGTAAATTTCATTAAAGGACCGATGAAGGTCCTGCCACATCATTTATTTTTTGCTCAGAGTCCTGCGGAAGTGCTGTGAGCAATACTACGGGTCAGAAACTGACCACTCCAAGACTGGAGCGGTCAGTATTGGTCCTCCATTTAGCAAGCTGGCATGCTGAATGATATCGAAGAGGTCCTTAAAGGGATAGTAATACTTCATTTTAACTTTATTTTATTTTGTAGGCATTAAAAAAACATGAAGAACGATATAAGTCTTATCTCTGAAACCTTTATGGTTTAAGAGATATTCACAAACAAAGTATCCCCCCCCCTGTTCAAAAAGATCAGAAGGGAGATGCCCAGGTAGACTGCAGAGAGGGACAATCTTCAATTAAGATAATGGAAAAAGCTGAAAAACTTGTCAAGGGGGGGAGGGCTTTCATTGTTTTCATACAAAGAAAATTGTCCCCTTCTGTTATCTGTACTGTCATACAACCAGACTCACATCTGAGAAGAGATGGCTTACACTAGGTAAAAGGGGCGGGGAGAGGAACTTTGCTTGTGAATATCTCATAAACCATAAAGGTTTGAGAGATAAGACTTATATCATTCTTCATGTTTTTTTAATGCCTACAAAATAAAATAAAGTTAAAACGAAGTGTTACTATCCCTTTAAAGGGGAATCTGCTCCACAGGACTGTGGTTGTTAAGGGGTTAAAATGGCAGTTCCACCTCATTTTGACTTTACATATTCTAAACCAGCAGAATACGAAAAGTCCAATTGTCAGTGGTTCTCCATGTCTTACTGTGCCAGGCACTAATAAAAGCACATAATGGCATTTTCAGGGCACCCAAATAGTTTATAGGTCGTCGGTTAAAGACCTGATTAATGGGTCTCACATAAACATATAGTTGTTCTTAGGTCTCACAATCAGAAGGACAGAAAAAACATACATTTCTATCAATGTACATTTAAAACTTGGCATTTACATTTTTGTCAGAGCCTTCATAGACACAAAGGGGCACCTTATGCTGGGGCCCAACAGTACTTCAGTGGAAAACCTCTGGTCTATACTGTATATATTTTCATCTTCACCTTTTTTTTTTTTTTTTTTTTTTTTTTTTTTTTTTTTTTTTTTTTATATAAAGGACTGAAACAATGTAGCAAAGCCACTTCTACAATGTACAGGAAACTGTTCTACAGGGGAAACTGCAAGTGTGAACAACAAAGATAATGGGTTATTTGACTTTACATATTAACACTTGTAGACTATGTAAAATCAGGATATTGCCTGTCTCTTTAAAAGCTCCAGTTAAGTCTGTGGGAATAAAGGAAACTGTATCTGTCCCCTGTGGTGCAGTTGGTTTGATCCATAATTACTTTTTTTTTTTTTCCTCTGCATAAGGCCCTTAACACTTCAAAGAACGTTGCTGAGGTCTTTGCAACGTATTGTATTACTATCTGATCCTTAACCATTTGAGTGTCAGAGGGGTACGGAACTCATTGCTTTGCAATGCGTTCCGTACCCCTCTGGCACTCAAAGGGCAAATGTGAAGTGTGGTCTGCCCCCAGCTGGACATCTGACAGAAAACTAATTTCACTTGCTATGGCTGGCTATGCATAATTAAAGCTGTAGTCATATAACAGATGAAGGGGGGAGGCCACAGACTGGGCCTATCCTTGGTTAGAGACTTTAACCCCCTAAGGACCCTTGAAGGTCTTGGCAAATCATGGGTTGGCAAGCCATAAGGACCCATAACGTGCCTGGACTGTTATGGATTTCAGGGCTTCCCACATGGCTGCACGCCATTCGGGGAGCCCTGAACCGGGATCGCGAAGAAGAAAAAAATAGGTCCTTGGTCCTTAAGTGCCGGCACGCTTAACGGGTTAAATTGTCAAACTTGGATGCTTTTGTTACCATTTAGGGCATCGACAGGGAAACAGATTCAATTTTAGTACACCAAAAGACCACACATTATGGTTAAACATTCTGAATGGGGATTTAGAAAATAGATGACCCCTTGATTACTGCAAAGGACTTCCATGCACATTGCTCTAGCACCCAAGGGGTTAAGGTGGAATGACAGAGTAAGTGCAAAAGGAGTGATGCCCCAGGACAAAAAGAGGAGCATGTGCTGCTATTTGGGTTGAGATTAGGGGTGTGTGTGAGAGATCTAGTAGTCGGAAATTCTCACAGTACCAGCACTGATATAGCAGGAATGTGTAAGACACAGGGAATGTGTAAGACACACACTTCTGTGAAATAGAGTGTGTATAAAGTCTGTGTACTCAGGAGATAGGTGGTATTCATACTGTGACTCTTGTAAGTCCTGATGTCTGTGACATTTTTGGATGTTTGGTTAATTTTGCTAAAAGAGAACATATATCTTATAAACAACTTGAGTGATTCTGAAAGGGCTTTCAAAGTACCTGTTATCTAGAAAGCATGTTTTTCTAGTTATTTAGATTTTATAGATGAAGGTAATTAAGGCAAACCATGCAGGCGAGTCTATCCTGGCCTTAAACTACCTCCCCCACAACTGACCCTGATCAGTACTGCATTGCCCATTTTCCTTAGGAATGAATGGGTTAAGTGCCAGTGAGTGCTGAGGTAATATAGGGCTAATTCAGGAAGTGTGTGTAACACATGTCATAAGTGGCAACATCTATAAATATAAATTGCTCAAAAAACCTCATCAAGCAGCCCAGACTAAAAATCCTGGTACCGGGCATTCAACAACTTCATCCAGATCACAAAACTCAAACTATCCAATGTTGCCTAGATAATATATGGCATTCCTAATGAATTCACATTGTGATCGAAACCTCCAGGTTCCAACACATAATATTAAGTCTGACACACTATCTTGGACATCTTGGTGATGATTAGGTGATCTATGGATACTTTTGAAATGTAAATATACATTTTATTGTTCCTGTAAAGCACTGTTTATATGTATGGTGCTATATAAATAAAGACACATACATACATATATATTGCTAGTTCTATGAATTGTTTTACAAATGCTATGTCCAAATGATTATTTGACTTAAAGAAAAGGTAATCTTTTATCTTGACTTTACATATTCTGAAAGAGCATAATATATACAGTTAAGTTGTCCATTTTTCTTTTTATGTATTTATTTATTTTTTAACATTTTTATGTCCATGGTGGTAAGGTAATTGAACTAATGAAGCCAGGGAGATTTCTGTCTGTGACGAGGAAGTAGGGATACTTATCCAATGTTGTAAGTCTCCCTGCAGTAGTAGCTTTTCTATATTGTTTCACTGTCTTTTTAAATTGTATGGTATTTTTTTTTACATTTCTGCACTGTCTACTTTCACAGTCATACACAGAATGCTTTCTGGAAAATAAAAATTGGATATCTCAATGTCAGGATATAAAGTGTAAAGAGAAAAAAATAGGTGGAGATGAAAACAAAAATAATAAGGTATAGGCAATTTGGCTTTACACATTATGGATCTGCATAAAATAAAGGGTGACTGTTCCTTTAATTGAATGGGATTTATACTTTGTTCTGTGAGTGTACTTTACCATCAGTTTGGTCTGATCTGGTCTGTTTGTTTATCAAAGTCTACTTGTTAGGGTGGAGTTGATTTAAATCACTAGTCAGTAATACTTGATTTAAAGGGATAGTAAACCCCCCCCCCCCCCCCGAAAAACGTGAAGCCAAATGCTAGGAATCATAACAACATACTTAACTCCCATATTCCCATCTCTCAAACAGTTATGGTTTGAGAGATGTAAGAAAAGAAAGACCTCTGCTTCCCCCCCCTTCTCATGCGGACGTCATGAGATCCTGCGTCCAAGACCAGACGGCGGCTCTTCAGGAGAGCTGTCATCTACACATCTCGGTGTAATTACTTCATCGGAATGGCCTAAAATGTGTGCCTGGCTTGCAAGCACATGTTGTAGACCATACCAATGAAGTAATTATACCAAGATATGTAGATGACAGCGCTCCTGAATAGCCGCCATAAGTCGGTCGACTGGATTCTGCCTCTGACAGCTTTATAGCTCGTCAGGCAGAAAGGGGAGGGAGCGGAGGACTTTATTTTCTTATATCTCTCAATTCATAACGGTGTGAGAGATGGGAATAAGGGAGTTAAGTATGTTTTATTGATTCCTAGCATTTGGCTTCACGTTTTTCGGGGGGTCACTTTCCCTTTAAATCATGATTTTTAAATGTAAAGACTCATTCTTGCTGGTAGTTATAATCTTTAATTTTGCAATCAGAAGAAGAGTTCATATTAAGAATAACCAGCCAGATTAGTAAAACACCTATATCAGGACTGTCTTTAGTTTAATAGGTTACTTAATAGGTTATTAATATGTATTTCACTCCAAACAATCTTGAAACCTAGCACTTAAGATAATGTGTTCATTGTTTGTACATAGATTTGCAGAATAACAATGGGATTAAGGTCTTTTCTTGGACTTTGTTTTTTATACCATTTGTACTGTGAAAAAGTGCATGTTATCTCAGCTTGGATTAATTGAATGTTTACCAAAAATGTAAATATTGCATGAATATACTACCTCAATCTACTTAACTAAGCTCTATTTCATGGTGAATAACCTTTGAACTATAATGCATTTTAAATAGAAAACTATATTTCGATACATTTTTCCTCCAAAAGCTTTTCATTAAAATAAATTTGATTAAAATCCCAAAAATCTGATTTTAAACAAAAAAAATCTGAATTATTATTATTATTATTTAATTATTTTGTTCATCAATTTTAATCCACTCTGCTACTTGTACATATGGGAAAAAAGGCAAATGTGACTGGTTTATAAGATCATGTATTACTCCGTGTACATGTAAAGACTTCTGTTCTGTACAGTGTGTACAGATGGATCTATTTAATCTATATTGTGATGTGTGCAGAATAGGGTTATAATTTCTGATTCTGTATTTGGATAGTAATAGGATCTTGGAAAGTTGTTTGTCTTTTAGGTGCACATTTAGATTACAGTTTTCTATAGTGCAGTCATTTCTTTATTTACCAGCAATGCACTTTTTTTTTTTTTTTTTTTTGTAATAGCTGTACTCATCTGTGCAATTGTTTTGAAATGTGGTTCTTTACTTTCTATACAGATATGTCAGAAAAAAAGATGGTACCGTGTTAGCCAGAGGAGTAGATAGGATTCAGTGTAGCAGAAAACTCACGAGTGGTATAAAGGCGATACCTTTTAATGGCTGAGGACATAAAAAGTGCAAGCTTTCAGGACACCAAAGCACCTTCTTTAGGCATGGGACCCATTCCTAAAGAAGGGACCTTAGTGTCCGGAAAGGTTGCACTTTTTATGTCCTTAGTTACCCATTAAAAGGTATCACCTTTATAACACTCTTGTGACTTTTTTTGCTACACTGAATCCTATATACGGATATGTATAATTATTATAAATAGTATTCGTTTTTCTATACCATGAAGTCTTATACATTGTGAGCAGTGCTCAGAGTATTCATTCTTACCATTTTTAATAATGAACGTTGTGTTGCATACAGAGACTGACTTAAATAATGTAACATTTGTATTGGAGTGTCACTTACCATAGCACCAGGCTTTACATATTTATTTAGGTACATTGTTCTGAGTTCTGGTAAGTTAGGGATTTTCAGTCTGGGCAGCTTGGTAAGGGTTTTTTGTCTGACCTTGATTCCCTTACAATTTTTGCACAGCCAATACTTTTTCATGTTTATTTTTATTTCTGTCCATCTCTTACATAAATGAAATATATATAGGTGTGTGTGTGTATCTAATATGTACTATTGCTGCAGGACAAGCAGACACAGAAGAGGTTAAAAGTAATGGAGAGTTGCCGCCAACTCCAGCAACGGCTGCTTCTACGGAGGAGGAGAAAGGAGAGACTGAGAGGGAATGTGTCACCTTCTCCCCAGTGGGGAGGGGACTTGCAGGTAAGAGGGGGTGCACAAAGCGAGTTGCATGTGGAGCCAGCAAAAAGGGAGGGGGAAGGAGGTCATGAAGGAGAAATCGCACAGATGGGTGAATATATAGAGAAGGTTTTCTGATATTATATTGGATGAAAGACTGGTTTCAGTAATAGAATTACTGTCTTACCTCTATAAAAGCTGGCGGTATACTAAAGAGTTAAAGCAAAAAAAAAAAAAAATCATGTGCGACTAGTGATTTCTTTGGCCTTTCCAGTGCTAGTAGGGTGTCTGGACACTTCTCTGACACTCAGACTTAAACAGAAGCACTCACTTCTTTCTCTCCTCTGCTAGGTCATGCCTCCAAGTCTCTCCCTACTCCCCCCTCGTCTTCCTCCTCCCCTGTCACCAGCAGAGCCAAGATGTCCCTAACAGGGGCTGGGAAGCTTCCTCACACTGCTCAGAGCTTGGCCATGAGACTATTGAGTATCACCAGAGAAGGAGTGGATAAGGTTCATCGTGCCAGGAAGACTATGCCCAGGGCAAGCAACGTACGTGTACATGTATGCATGGATGCTCAGCCAGTATGGTTCCTATATGAATGAGTTTAATTGCTGACTTCCAAGTACAAGTTTTTGAGAATGTTTAAACCCTTTGAGTTTTCAATATTTTGCACACAAGGGATTAAATAGAACCTGCACCTTTTGCAATAACTGGTACTTAATTAGTTTAAAGGGATAGTAATACTTAAAAATTACTAATCCCTATATTGCAGTCATGTTAAGAAAGAAATGAATTGCCCCCAATGTCCCCCTCCCTCCCCCTTTCCCCAAAGTCAGCGTTCTAACTGACTGCAGGGAAGTCTGTCATGCGAAACTGCAGCAGAGCCAAGATCACGTTAAAAAAAAAATCTTTCACTAAAATGGTCTTCTACGTGTGCTTGCAAACCAAGCACAAACCAAGCACACGTAGAAGACCATTTTAGTGAAAGATTTTTTTTTTTTAATGTGATCTCGGCTCTGCTGCAGTGCCGCCTGATGATCTATGACCGGATTTCCCTTCAGTCAGCTACAACGCTGACTTCGGGGAAGGGGGAGGGAGAGGGCAACTTTAGGAGTGATTATCTCTCAAACCATAAAGGTTTGATAGATGACACTGGGGGCAATTCATTTCTTTTTATCCTGACTGCAATATAGGTGTAACGGATACCCAAGTCCTTGGGTTGGACTCAGGCCGTCGTTCCAGATTTCTCCCTCCAGAGGTCAGCTACAAGCAGGCAGCTCCGCCGGTTACTCAAGTAGCATTTCTTCCTAGGATGGGGGACAACAGAAGTCCCTTGATACCATCCAGCAACAGAGAGACAGGAGCCAGTTCAAATCCAAACTGTAACGCACTTGAACAAAACCACATCTTTTATACAGTCAAATAGAATACCACAATAGGGATGGGAAGGGCCAGGTATTCTAATACAGGTTTGCCCAGGGACCAATCAGACACAATGGGCATGTGACACAGGGAACAAAAGACCAATGGTAACTGGAGACAAAGGGCCAATGGCAGAGGGTGACAAAAAGACCAATAGCAGTTAAGGGAAAAGGGCCAATGGCAAGTGACCTCACAAACACAATACTGCTAAGGGTAGTACAAACAGATCTGATTAATTCTAGACAAGGACAAAGACTTGATTAGAGGGAATACACCTCTTTACACAATGGCCAGGGGGTTGAAGCATCTTTGAATAGTCTGCTTCCACCCCTAGCCAATCGGAACTGGTAGGCAGGCAACCAACCAACCAATCCAAGGGGGGCCTACTTTTCCCATGTAAAGTCAATGAAGGCCCTTTAACTCGGACTGGCCAATCAGGAAGCCGCCTACTTTCCCATGTAAAGTCTATGGGTTTTTTCTGTACAGGTTGCCCCACATAGCAGCCAGCCTGCGGCTACATTCTACCCGTGAATTCAGTCTTTTGGGGGAGCTGTTCTCCACGTAACCCTCAATAAAACTGTCAGTCCTTGATCCACAGGCCGCCACAATGACCCTTAGGCGGCGGCTGCCAAGTAACGGCCTAGGATCCGTTACAATAGGGATTCGTAATTTTTAAGTATTACTATCCCCTTAAAGTGGAGCTTTCATCACATTAATATTGAGCCCCAAATCATAATTACATTAGCGATATACATAGACGTACTTGTAGTTTCAAGTATAATTGCACCATTACTGAAAATAGAACTTTTTAGTCAGACAGGCAGTGTGAAACACTTGCTGAAAGTTCCTCTTTAAAGATGCCCTATGCCAGTGGACCAAAGTGAATAGATTTATCATGACGCTCTGGAAGATGCTGTGTTCCCGAAAGACCCAAGACTTGGTCCAGCTTATTGCATTATTAGTGCAGTGTGTAGGCCAGTTGCACCATTTCATGCCCCCCAAGCTAGCAACAGTACCCAAGTCTTTAAGCAGTAGACATGGGACTTTATTCCCCTCATCCAGTACCTTACAACTCCCCTGGAGAAGAAAGGGGGGGGGGAGTGTTTTTGTTTGTTTTTTTTTTTCCCTCCCCCTCATAATTCTAAATTACTTTCTAATAGGTACCAGATGGAAGTTTCTTTGTTGATGGAGAGAGACAAGGTGTCAGAAGAGAGGCTGAAATTGAGAAGAGAGATAGTCCAGGTATGGATGGGACATATCGAAAGTGTTGGCGAGAAGGGCTGATCTTGGCTACTGTTTTCTGTTAGGACTGAATGTTTGAAACTTGCTAAGTGGAGAATAATCATGTTCTCTTCTTGTTACTCTGTACGTTGAAAGGCTTCAGGGAAATCGTATACTTGCTGAAAAATAAACAAGAATTTATCTGGGAAAGTAAATATGGATTTCCATGGAATTCTGCTTATGGCCAGTGACTTTAGGTGCAATTCGATAAACTAAAGAAGTGCGGTTCTGGAGCAGCTCGGTTTCGCTATAGTGGACAACTAGAAATCCCACATATTCAAGATGATTGAAATTGTGCTTTTAACCAGAGTAAATGCTAGAGAGGTCTCAGCGCATTGCTTCACAATTTGTTTGGAGACAATGCTTATCATTTATGGAGTTAGAATACCAATTTAAATAAATGGGAATTTAAATTTCTCCCCAATTGTGCAGTTGATTTGCTCCAGAATTGCACCTCTTTAAAGCGGAACTACCACCTATTTTAACCCTTATGTCAAATAATTCCCCATCTGGCGACTAGCTGCTCAGTAGCGCTAGTCGCCAGAATAATTACCTGATTAAATATAATGATACCCTGCTCCGGGGCTGACAGGCAGTAGAGTGCGCGGTCATCTTTCCATAGTGACGTCTGTGCGCCTGCTCTGTCAGTCCCTTTTGGAGCCAAATGGCTCCTATCAACACCTCCTAGAGCCGGCTGGGACTGACAGTGCAGGCGTCACTATGGAAAGATGCCTGCACTCTTTACTGCCTGTCAGCCCAGGAGCAAGGTATCATTCTATTTAACCAGGTAATTATTCTGGCGACTAGCGCTACAGAGCAGCTAGACACCAGATGGGGAATTATTTGACATAAACTTTAAAATTGGTGGTAGTTCCACTTTTAAGTGGATGTGTCACCTACATACAAGTTTGTTTCATGTAATAGGGACCAGTATGGCATTAAACAAAATGTCCTTCTTTAATATTAAAGCTCACCTGTTCGCAGGATATTGTATTTTTGTTTTCCCTGGTGACGTCAATGTCTTGCTCGCGGCGGACCAAGGTTAACAGCAGGGAAAGTAAAGCCTCCTCCTTTCCCTCGTGTGATCCCTCCCAGATTCCCTCCCACTGTGCCCTGAGATGTGGCACGCCCACTGCTAGATGTATTTGCTTTAGTGACTGAGGCGCACAGCCCGCTGAGAAAGGGAAGGGCTCCATTGCGTGATTGATAAGCACACGATGGTGGAGCGGTGCCTCTTGGGAGCTCTGCACTAAACATGGATGCGATCTGTAGTGGATATTGGGGAAACTATAGGCACATGTATATTAATAATAAGAGCGATGGTGAATATTTCTGGCATATTTTATTAGTTTGTAAGGTGTAAACTGTCATATAAGATAATTTTTATATGGTGTGACACATCCACTTTAAGCTTAAGGAATCGCACCTTTAGTGTGCGCACAGCAGCTTTTTCAGCCCATGAGCTACAAATGGATTATACAGGGGGCGGCTGGTGAAAGAAATTAGTCTGAAACCCCCAACCCCTTCAAGTAATCCAATTCATAATAACCTGAGATGGGATTTGAGCAAGGATCCTTTTGCTCAAACCCTATATAGAATAAAAGCTCTTTTTAACCTACTGAGTGCCATGGGGTACGCAAGGCAGAGCAGTGCGTTGAGTACCCCTGTGGCACTTGACGGGTTATTAAATGGCTCTCATTGAGTGTGTTGAATAGTTCCATGGGATAAAGCTCCTCCCGCTATGAGGCAGGGCACATTAACCTTGTGAATGCCAGAGAGGTACGCAAGGCGTTAGGTACACCTACAGCACTCAAAGGGTTAAAAAAAACCCCACAAAAATCCTTCTGATTACTCCCATCCTCCTTTTACCCTGTGAAACTTTGCCTGCACTTTAGTTTTTAAAGAAACTCTAGCAACTCGTAATGGTTGACCTCCACTTACCAAATTTTAACCCTTTGAGTGCCAGTTTGCAATGTGTTCCGTACCCTTCTGGCACTTAAAGGGTTAATGAACATTATTGCTCAATTCTGTGCATTGGTTTACCGCAATTAATTATTCCTTGGTACCGAATATCATGACCATGGAAGCAGACAGCAGATTAAAGATGAATTCTGGAGAACCAGTTCATGTACAATTGATTCATAGTGACCCTCTGTATTATCTGCACAGATTAAGGTGATTGGGATTTAACCCTTTCAGTGGCAGTCTGGCACTGAAAGGGTTTTTATTGGGGGTTGTTGTTTCCCTTTAAGGGTACTGCTTCTCAGTAGGTAGTTTCAGGGTGAACTCACACTTTTCCGTCTCCCTTCCCAGACTCCACACAGAAGAGAACTAGCTCCTCACTGGGGGCAGAGACAGCAGTGAATAAATCCAGAGAGACTGAGGTGAGGATCTGTTCTAATGTTGGAGAGGACCGAGGTAAAAAAACATTACACTGGGGATCAAATATCCAACATGAGGGAGAATGTCACAAAGGACCTTCTGTACAAAAAAAGAGCTAGGGCAAAATAACTGCACCATAGCAGAGAAATTAAACTTCCCATTGATTTTTTAAATGGGGCTTTTAAATCCTGGAATCCTTGATGGGGTAACTGCTACTTTTTGTAGCATTTAAAGGATTAAAACACCCATTTAAATCAGTGGGCATTTTGGCACATTATTGTGCAGCTGTTTGACCCAGAATTACTCTAGTAAATTGCCTGCAGAGAGCACACCTGATAAAAATAATGATCATAATAATAATGCAAAAGGCAAAGGAATTCTGGGGCAAACCATTTGCACTATATAGGGGAGAACTGAAAACTCTCTCATTGATTCAGTTGCGGATTTTAAAGGAGCAGTAAACTTTTTTAATAAAAAAAAAAATATATATATAATATATATGTGTGTGTGTGTGTGTGTGTGTGTGTGTGTATATATATATATATATATATATATAATATAATGTGTGTGTATTGTAGGGATTTTCCGATTGAGTAAAATAAGGGTACTCCCACTGCCAAGAGATTTTATATTTCCCATGTTTTTTTGTTTTTGTTTTGTTTTTGTTTTTTTTTACATTAGCAGTGCCCTCTAGTGGTCAAATTCTAATCAGATTTCCTGTCAGATTCTAATGGAGAGGAAAGTCAGAAAAGTCAGAGACATACAGTTCTCCATGGAATGTGATAGAAACTGCTGAGTCAGTTAGAACTATCAGGAAGTAAACACAGTAAATTCACTTCCTGTCAGTTAGATCTATCGGGAAGTAAACAGAGTAAATTCACTTCCTGATAATTTAAACTGCTATAAATTTTGAATAAAACCTCTGACAGCGATGGGAGTGGAGTGACTTTGTTTTATTCAGCAGGAAATGCTCTGTAAAATATGTGTTTTCATAAATAAGTTTACTGCTCCTTTAACCCATTGAATGCTAGAGCAGTTTCCCGCGAAATGCGTTTGAGATCTCACTAGCATTCAAGAGGGATAGTATTAATATGTATGTATATTGGGTATCCTTTTGAAATAAGAGCATGCTACATGAAGGCGCTATATCCAGGTCATCTGTTTCAAAAAGTGCCACATCAGAATCTCGTCTGAATCAAAAGGGCGAGATTCTTACGCCGCAGTGTAAAACGTTGCCACCATCCACTGCCGCATACCTTAAGCTGTTCCAAACATATACTTATGGATGACCCCTTACTGAAAGTCACGCTTCAAAGGCATAGGGATCAGTCCTGGTGAGATCCTTCTGTAGGATGCTTTGGTTGAGTTGCTCGATCCTCTGGGCCTCTGTGTTTGATCCTGTCACTGATTTGCCAGTCCACATGCAGCCTCCGATCTCTCGTAGGCGTGGGGTTCTCTTGAGATGTCAACACATTTCGGCACTCTATGGCACCTTCGTGTGGTGCAAATTTGCCTTTGAAGCATGACTTTCAATACTTTCAAGTAAGGGGCCATCCATAAGCATATGTTAGGATATAGCAGATATACATAAAAGAAAAATGGGTATCCAATCTCTGGCTCTAAGTGCATTGACACATTTTCAGACACAGTATCTGTGTACATGTGCTACTATATATATATGGCTTATCAGTGCACAGAGGCCACAGGCACAGCTTAACAATCTGAGTGACAGAGGGGTACAGAATGCATTGCAAAGCAATGCGTTCTGTACCCCGTTCGCACTCAAAGGATTAAGGTATGCGGCAGTGGATGGAGGCGACGTTTTACAATGCAGCAGAGGAATCTCACTCTTTTGATTCGTGCGAGATTCTGTTGTGCTGCTTTTGAAGCTGGTGACCTGGTTATAGCGTCTTCATGTCGCACAGCCTTATGCGTGCAACATTTCAAAAGCAAGCCTATATATTGTAGGGTTTATCCTCCTGAGTAAAACAAGGGCCTCCTTGGCTTTCTGAATTCAGCACTTAGGACCGTGCTTGGCAGCCTGAGGCCCTCCAGCTGTTCAGGACTACAATTCCCATTTTCCTTAGCCAAGCATCAGCTGAGGATGATGGGAATTAGTCATGATCAGCTGGGAGGGCGTTTATGCATAAAGAAAGAGAAGCAATTATTTAGCATACCAGTTACACATCATGGAGCAAATAAACATTATTTTTGATTTTATTTAAATGGGAATTTCAGCCCCTTAAATGCTTGCAAGGTCTACAAGAAATGGCACATCTCTGGTGATCAAAGTGTTAAAAGTTCCATTTTATTAAATGGAAATGCATTTGTGCTAGACCAGAATTGCTTCATTTTGCCTTTATGTTTAAAGGAATGGTAATGTTTCACAATAAAAGCAGCTCCAATTAATCTACATAGCATTTGGGCCATGGAGAGTGTTATGTCAATACTGTCAGAGTTGTAGTTCAAGAGTAATTGAATGATAAAGTATCCTCCTCCCATCCCTTTTACTTATGTAACACTGCTCGCCTCAGAGCAGCAAGACTGTCCGGATGGATCACAGAGAGGGACAATCTTCAGTGAGCATAAAGGAAAACCTGTCAAGGCGGCAGGGTTTTCCTCATGATCACAGTAAGAAGATTGTCCCTTGCTGAGAGTTGTCTGGACCCAGCTATATTTTATAGATATTTCTAAAGTATAATTGTATAGGCGAGACCATGGATATTGCATTGTCTCTATACAATAGTGTTTAAAAAGTAAATTAAATATATCAAGAGAAGTTTATATTCATTGATATGTTTGCTGCAACCTACTGTCCTTTTTACAACTTTTTAAAGATATTCTTGAATGAAACAAAATTTATCAATAGAAATAAAATATCAAGTCGCCAATCCTTTAATCGTATAACAGCACACATAGTTTCTTAATTTTGTGTGGTGAATAATATATACTGAATGGATGTAACGCCAGAACTTAACTAAGTATAAACTATCGTTTCTTTTTAGCCCCTTAAGGACTGGCACGTGTGGCCGGCACTTGGTGACCACGGTCCTGGCACGTCAGTGGATACGAAGGGGAACTGTTATTTTGTAATGGGTGATTTTGAAAGAGTTTTCAAAAGAACCTAGATTGCCCACAGTTTATTTAAAATAATAGATATAAAACACAAAAAAAGAAACTATGCACCCCACTAGTGCAATTCATTTACAACTTTTAAATAGTAAAGATGAAAAGTAGCAATTCTGCTCACAGGATGTAGATGTCAGTCAGATGATATCACCCAGATCTTGCTAGAAAAGCATCCAGAGACTATCAAACCGGTCTCCATTAAGGTGCGTGATTTCACTGCACAGGATCTTCTTCACCAGCATACAGCCATATGATTGCTGCCATGTCCCCGGGGGAATTCCTTGCTTCTCTGGATCTTCAGGACGCGTACTTACACATTGCCATTCATCCAGAGAGCCGGCAGTACCTCCGGTTTGCCTGCGAACGGGGACATTTTCAGTTCTCAGCTCTTCCATTTGGTCTGACGACAGCTCCTCAGGTCTCCAACCGTGTACTGGGAGCCTTAGTGTCTGTTGTCCACTGAGACGGCATCAGAGTTACTCCATACATGGACGACCTGCTTCTGAAAGCCTCTTCTGCCGAACATCTTCATCAGAATGTATTCACGTTCTCACCCATCACGGGTGGATCATCAATTTGGACAAATCTGACCTTGTGCCATCCCAGCGTCTAGTTTTCCTGGGCCTCCTCTTTGATACCCAGAAGAGCATGGTGTTTTCTCATGGATGAGGTGGCTCACCAGATCTCCCACAGGGTTTCTGCGATATTGGCTCAGGATCCAGTTCCAGCCAAGAAGCTGTCATCTTTCGTGGGGAAATTAATTTCCACCATGGAGGCGGTACCGTTCGCCATGGCACACACTAGGGAACTCCAGCGGTTTGTGATCCAGGTCTGCAGGGTTCGGCCAGACTTTCTGAAGACGTTGGTGTCACTTCCTCTTCATGTGCAACTGAGTTTGTCCTGGTGGCTCAACATCTCCAATCTGCTGAAGGGCAAGTCCTTCCCAGTTTCCTTCTGGACCACAGTGATGAGGGATGCCAGCCTCTCCAGATGGGGAGCGGTCCTGGGTCGCCTGAGTGCACAGGGTTGGTGGTCTCCGGAAGAATCTCTCCTTCCCATCAACGTATTGGATCTTCGGGCGATATTTCATGCCCTTCGTCATTGGACATCTCAGCTGGAAGACTGTCCAGTCAGGGTAAAGTCCGACAACGCCACGGCCGTGGTTTACATCAACAAGCAGGGCGGAACAAGAAGTCTAGCTGCTTGGTTAGAGGTCAAGGCTATTTTGTCCTGGGCAGAAGATCACGTTCCTGCCATATCAGCAGTACACATTCCTGGCATAAACAACGTCATGGCGGGCTTCCTCAGTTGACACACAGTGGACAGCGGAGAGTGGGAGCTGCAACCAGAGGTGTTCACCCTCATTGTTCAGAAATGGGGTCTTCCTTGCATCGACCTGATGGTGACAAGACACAACATGAAGGTTCTGAAGTTCTGCTCTTGATAGAGGGACCCTCTAGCTCTGGCTGTGGATGCAATGTCCATTCCTTGGTTATTCCCTCTGGCCTACATCTTTCCTCCCCATGTTGCACAGGGTTTTACGGAAATTACGACTGGAGCGTTGTCCAGTCATTCTGATTGCTCTGTACTGGCCTCGCCAGGCTTGGTTTCCGCAGCTTCTGGATCTGTCAGTAGCGGAGCCATTCCGGCTGCCTTGCCGTCCGGATCTTCTTCTACAAGGTTACCTGTGGAAGGAGGTTGTTCGTTGTCTAGAGGGTTTTCTTCTGGTGTGGTGGCTACTATGCTTAGTGCCCGCAAACATGTTTCTTCCAAGATCTACCATCATGTCTGGTCGACCTTCCTATCTTGGTGTGCTGACAAGGTCCTGTCTCAGGTGTTTCATCTGCCTACGGTCCTGGCCTTTTTGCAGGACGGTGTGGATAAGGGCCTCAGTTTGAGTTCCCTTAGAGTTCAGACGTCTGCTCTCTCTGTTTACCTTCAGAGGCTCATTGCCATCCTTCCTGATGTCAAGGTTTTCTTCCAGGGTGTTGCTCATACTTGTCCTGCCTTCAAGATTCCTGCTCCTCCACGGGATCTCAATTTGGTTTTGGGAGTTCTTCAGCGCCCTCCATTTGAGTCCTTGGCTACTATTCCTCTACGCCTGTTGACGTGGAAAATGGCCTTTCTCCTGGTGATTGTGTCTGTCCACCGGCTCGCGGAGTTACATTCTCTGTCCTGGAAAACACCCTATATGGTGTCTCACAAGGATAAGGTGGTGCTTCGCACCTCTCAGGAGTTTCTCCCGAAGGTGGTTTCGGAGTTCCACATCAATCAGGAGATTGTGGTACCCTCTTTCTGCCCTGACCCCACCTCTGACAAGGAGAGGGATCGCCACTAGTTAGACGTGGTGCGTTGTCGCAAGTTTTATGTACAGCTCACTGAGTCTATCAGACAATCAGGCGCGTTCTTCATTCCTGAGGGCCCGAGGGCAGGAAGACCTGTATCCAAGGTGACTTGCTTCTTGGATCAAGTCCACTATTGGTAAGGCTTATGAGCTGAGGAAGAAGCCTGTCCCTTTCAGGGTCACGGCTCAGTCTACTAGAGCTATTGGTGCTTCTTGGGCTTACAAGAATCAGGCCTCCGCTGATCAGTTGTGCAAGGCTGCCACTTGGTCGTCTGTGCACACCTTTTCGATGCATTACCGTGTTGCTGTACTGGCATTGGCTGACGCCAGCTTTGGGAGGAAAATCCTGGAGGCAGTTTTGCCTATCTAGGATTTTTTTTGGTTCTTGGTGCTTCCTTCACTTTTGAGCCCCGTTGGCTCTAGTTCAGTGTGCTGTGTGACAGTTGGGGTGTTGTTACCCCTGTTCAGTGTCCGTTGACACTTCATTTGTTTTGTTGGGCTATCTCTGATCTGATGGTTCATATCTGCTCTGGTGACATTGGGGGCCTTGTGCCTGGTCCTTGCCTTACTTCCCGCCTCTTGGAAACTCAATGGTTGGACATCCCAGAGTTGCCAGTAACCTGTATTGGGCGACAGAGAAAAGAGGATTTTAGTCTTACCTGTTAAATCCTTTTCTCTTAGTCCATACAGATTACTGGTCTCCCAACCTGTCAAGGGACCATGCTTGGCTCTCCTGTGACAGACAGTGGGGGTCCTTCGGCATCATGCTCACAGGAGTTTTCTTCCCTTCTACTATCTAATCAATAGTTAGTGTCTCAAATCTTTCTGGAGCTGGTTGGCTAGCTGCAACCAAGGAGGGAAGGTAGGCTCCACCCCCTGCATACAATTCTAGAATTGTTCCTGCCTACTTAAAGGGGTGGATCGCCTACCCAGGGTTACCAGTAACCTGTATGGACTAAGAGAAAAGGATTTAACAAATCCTCTTTTTTTTTTTTTTTTTTTTTTTTTTTTTTTTCCCTTCTGTAAAAACTTCAAACCCTATTTGATTTTTGGTCTTGTCAGGATAGCCCATGCATGCTTAAATTCTCAGTGTAAACATCTACCACTTCTGCAGGTAGGCTGTTCAGCTTAGCTACTACCCTCTCAGTGAAGTAAAGCTATCTTCTCTTACATCTAAGCCTCTGTCCCTCTAGTTTTAGACTGACCTCTTTTGCTAACATTTTTACTCCTTGGAAATGTACTTCCCTGCCTATTTTATTTATTTATTTATTATTTTATCCTGTAAACCATTCACCAGATTAGTAGCCCTTCTTTGAACTCTTTCCACAATATCTATATCTTTTTGTAGATGGGGGTCTCCAGTATTGTACACAATACTCTAGGTGAGATCTATAGAGTGGCATGACCACTTCCTTTCCTCTAGTGATACAACCAACACTGGCACTTTGTTACATTGCCTGCCTACCTTTAAGTCATCAGAAAAAATTGCTCCCAAATCCTCTTTGTCAGCGACAGCACAGCACCCTTGATACTTCATTCTGCCTTTTGGATTTTTATGTCCCGAGTGCATTATTTTACATTTATCAATATTAAACTGCAGCTGTCACACGCTCCTCCATTCTTCTAATTTCCCTAAATCATTTGGCTTATTCCCACAGGGATATCTGTCATCGTTTAATAGGTTCTAACAGCTTCCATTGCCTT
Organism: Rhinophrynus dorsalis; assembly: GCA_037306005.1. Classification (NCBI taxonomy): domain Eukaryota; kingdom Metazoa; phylum Chordata; class Amphibia; order Anura; family Rhinophrynidae; genus Rhinophrynus; species Rhinophrynus dorsalis. The sequence goes on along the minus strand of CM074726.1, from coordinate 163,662,644 downwards.
AAATACCTCTCTGGCATGCAATGGGTTAAGTAACACAGCATTGCAAACCCCTCTGGTCCTTAAAAGGTTAATTATGAAATTGCGCAGTCTGTGTATTTTTATGTGCTGTAATACAGTATTGGTGCCCCTTTTGTCACAGCATTCACTGTGGGGTAAAACAGTGTATCCGTTCCAAGGCAACCCACTTCTTCTATATGAATGAAGTAAACACATCCATTGATGTATTTGGGACTTAACTCATTGTATGCTAGATAGGCCTCCAGTGCATTGCGAAGCACTGGAGACTTCTCTGGCATCGAGGAGTTAATTTTATAAACCTTCTGCTATTATTGTTTCCCAGAACAGGCAAGAATGGAGCAGAGTACAGACTGCGCTGTATGTTTTATGCAGGATGGGTTTGATTTAAATCACTAGTCAGTAAGACTCGATTTAAATCAGGATTTTTAAATGCAAAAACTCATTCTTGCTGGTAGTTAAAACCATCAATATTTGCAACCAGGTGAAGAAATCGTATTTAGAATAATAACCTGTTAGATTAGTAGAACGGCAATATCAGAATTGATTTTAATTTAATAGATTAATCACTGATTTCCTGAACTTTGTTTATTTTATACAATTTTTACTGTGAAAAAAGTGCATGTTATCTCAGCTTGGATAACTTGGATTAATTGAATAAGTTTACCAAAAATATAATTGTATGACTATACAGCCTCAGGTACATAACTAAGCTCTATTTCATGCTGAATAACCTTTAAACTATAATGTATCTTAAATAGAAGACTATCTTTAGATACATTTTTCCTCCAAAAGCATTTCATCAAAATAAATTTGATTTCAATCCAAAAAAATCCAATATATATATTTTTTAATATCATCGATTTTTATCTACCCTGGTTTTATGCCGCTTTTAGGAGCGATCTGTTAATTCTCATGCCTATTTGTTATGAGCGCTGGGGTATTACTTGAGTGCAGGGTTGGAGAATGAGGAAGTAAAGGAGGTGGTGGCAGCAATATTGAGGGAAGGAGGGATATCAACACCTGTTGGCTATGCCAAGGCTGTTTTTAACCCATTTTTAACGCATTACAAAGCATAACCCCTCTGGCACTCAGAGGGTTAAGCTTTACGCAGCCCTGGGAAAAGTATGAAGTGGATGACCCACTTAACCTCTTACATGCCAGATACGCCTTCCACATGCTGCTCTGCAATGTTTTGAGACCTGTCTAGCATCAGTGATAGGTTAACAGATCCATCTCATGGGCCACTTATGTGGCCCTCACTTCCATCAAATGGTGCACATTCTTCTAGGAGGTTAAAAAAGGTAGGTTAACCCATTGGATACGAAAGAGGTCTTGAATGCATTGTTCAAGGCCTCTGTAGTACCCAAAGGATTAAGGTAGAACAGTGTAAAGGGAGAAGGAGGTATGGTTTGGGGGGGGGTGCTCCTTCTTGGGGTGATAATGATGGGGTGGGTGTGATGTGATTGAGGGAAATCCTCTCCTCTTCCCACTGTACCTGAGAACAGATTGGGGGGCGATGGAGAAGTCGTTAAGGGCCCACGAGACACCAGGACTGCCTGTTGCCCACTAACTATCCCAGTCTTCCCTGATGCAAAAAGAGAATGCTGTGTGCTCACACCAGGTTCACACAGTGATAAGCGCTTACACCTCTAAGAGACCTCACACTGCGTCTTAGTCCTCACATCACCTGTACCTTAGGGGAGAAATCAGAATTCGGCTAATTGTCATTTAAATAGGGTTTTTAACTCTTTAAAAAGTCCCTGGGTTATGCTAGCTCTTTATACTTCTTGCCTTTCCTCCACAGGGCACATCAATGTCCCCTTCCCCTGCACCTGGCTCTTCCCGTGGCCTAGATGGGGCAGAGCCAGAGGAGTGGGAGCCAGAGGTGGGGGCAGAGTTCAGCCTCTTCTATGATAGTCTGTCCCTGGAGGAGCATGGGGACAGTGACAGCAAGGTGAGAGAGGCTACCTCAGAAGAGTACATGGAGGTGAGAAGATATGGAGGGGATCCACCAATCGGTGGAAACCTAACTGGCTCATATGATTGTCTACAGGAGGAAGAAGAAGAGGAAGAGGAAGGATCTGGGAACCAGTCAGAAAGGGTAAATGGAAATGTTCTGGAGTCACACGGACAGTCGGTAGTATAGCTCAGAAAACTGAATGAATGTGATTAATGGAGGTCATACAGTAATGGTGAGTGGGTGAGGTCACATGGTGTTCAGGAGCAGATAACATGAAGGGACAGTCAGTGAAATCCAGTTGAATTCAAGGGCAGATCACAAAGGAACTATATGTGAGATTACTCTGAATTCCTATTCTGAGCAAACGATAGGACAGAGTTTGAGATCACATAAAATTCTGCGGCTGAACACATGAAGGGACAGTGAGTGAGATCACACTGAATTCCTAGACTGGACACATGAAGGGACAGTGAGTGAGATCACACTGAATACCTAGACTGGACACATGAGGGGACAGTGAGTTAGATCACACTGAATTCCTAGACTGAACACATGAAGGGACAGTGAGTGAGATCGCACTGAATTCCTAGACTGGACACATGAAGGGACAGTGAGTGAGATCACACTGAATACCTAGACTGGACACATGAGGGGACAGTGAGTGAGATCACACTGAATTCCTAGACTGAACACATGAAGGGACAGTGAGTGAGATCGCACTGAATTCCTAGACTGAACACATGAAGGGACAGTGAGTGAGATCGCACTGAATTCCTAGACTGAACACATGAAGGGACAGTGAGTGAGATCGCACTGAATTCCTAGACTGGACACATGAAGGGACAGTGAGTGAGATCACACTGAATACCTAGACTGGACACATGAGGGGACAGTGAGTGAGATCACACTGAATTCCTAGACTGAACACATGAAGGGACAGTGAGTGAGATCACACTGAATTCCTAGACTGGACACATGAGGGGACAGTGAGTGAGATCACACTGAATTCCTAGACTGAACACATGAAGGGACAGTGAGTGAGATCACACTGAATTCCTAGACTGGACACATGAAGGGACAGTGAGTGAGATCACACTGAATACCTAGACTGGACACGTGAAGGGACAGTGAGTGAGATCACACTGAATACCTAGACTGAACATCCGAAGGGACAGTGAGTGAGATCGCACTGAATTCCTAGACTGGACACATGAAGGGACAGTGAGTGAGATCACACTGAATACCTAGACTGAACACGTGAAGGGACAGTGAGTGAGATCACACTGAATACCTAGACTGGACACGTGAAGGGACAGTGAGTGAGATCACACTGAATTCCTAGACTGAACACGTGAAGGGACAGTGAGTGAGATCACACTGAATTCCTAGACTGGACACGTGAAGGGACAGTGAGTGAGATCACACTGAATACCTAGACTGAACACGTGAAGGGACAGTGAGTGAGATCACACTGAATACCTAGACTGGACACGTGAAGGGACAGTGAGTGAGATCACACTGAATTCCTAGACTGAACACGTGAAGGGACAGTGAGTGAGATCACACTGAATTCCTAGACTGGACACGTGAAGGGACAGTGAGTGAGATCACACTGAATACCTAGACTGAACATCCGAAGGGACAGTGAGTGAGATCGCTCTGAATTCCTAGACTGGACACATGAAGGGACAGTGAGTGAGATCACACTGAATTCCTAGACTGAACACGTGAAGGGACAGTGAGTGAGATCACACTGAATTCCTAGACTGGACACGTGAAGGGACAGTGAGTGAGATCACACTGAATACCTAGACTGAACATCCGAAGGGACAGTGAGTGAGATCGCACTGAATTCCTAGACTGGACACATGAAGGGACAGTGAGTGAGATCACACTGAATACCTAGACTGAACATACGAAGGGACAGTAAGTGAGATCACACTGAATTCCTAAACTGGACACATGAAGTTATGAGGTGAGATCGCACTGAATTCCTAGACTGAACACATGAAGTTATGAGGTGAGATCACACTGAATTCCTAGACTGGACACATGAAGTTATGAGGTGAGATCACACTGAATTCCTAGACTGAACACATGAAGTTACAGTGAGTGAGATCACACTGAATTCTGGGGTGGGACACATACCGATACATGGTTTGACATTAAATGTACTGCAGGCACACATGAAAGAACAGTGTGAGGGATCCTATGTTACCTAGTATATAGTGATAGTCTCTCAGTGGAAGCTTCAGCTTTACAGTCGTCTTCCTTTTCTTTGCTCAGAGCTCCAGCAGCATGAAGAAGAAGACTAAGAAAAAATGGAAGATGGATAAGGCTTGGTTAAAACCAACTCGGAAGCGAAAACGGAGGGAGAGGGAAAAACCAGGAACAGGTGAGAGACAGAGTGGTTGAAGAGACTAAGGCAGGGGTGTGCTCTCTGATACCCTCCAGCTGTGGAGGGCTACAACTCCCACTATTCCCACCTGCCTGTCTGGTGATCATTGGAGTTGTAGTCCATCGCAGCTGGAGGACCTCAGGTTGTCCACCCCCTGGGTTAATGTTTTGGGAGGGAGGTGGGATCTAAAAACTGGTTAGGTTGATAGGAAGAAGAGTGGAATGTGGGAAGCTATGTGGAGGGAGGGAGCAATGGGAGCACAAGCTAGGAGCTGGATGCTTTTGTGGTAGTCACAGATCCACCACTCCACTTGTTGCCCCACTTTTATAGCTGTCAGTTCCGTGGGGGTATCACACAGTGAGTACACAGAGGTGCCTCTGGGAGCCCTGGATCTACCCAGCGAGGGGACTCTTTCTCCCAACCATGCAGGTAATGCCTCGCTTTGCCTGTTGCCATTAACTAGTTTTACCATAGTGTTGTGCTGGCACCACCTCTCGCACCCCTCTGCATGGCAGTGCTAGCTACCGCTACTATGCTTTTGTCACCCTGCCCCCTTTTCATCCCATTTCTCAAGTTGTAATTGAACCCCCCTTCCTTCTCAGACTTTCTCTGGCTGCCAGCTGACATCTTGCTTGGGCACTTTGATGTCACTGTGTCCATGTACTCAGATGTTTGTTTTCATTGTGCAATTTGACCTCTCTCCCTACTCGTCCCAGGTGTGGGCAATGAATCCAGCTCCATGGACACAGAACGCTTTGAAGAACTTCCTCTCTGCAGTTGCCGCATGGAGGCTCCTAGTGTGGAGCGAGTCTGCGAGAAGGCTAACAATATGTGTATGGCCACTGAGAGTGTGGATGGAGAGGTGAGCGAGGAGAGTCTGTCTCCATCTGTTTGTTTTGTGAACCGATTGTATGGGGGTTAGTGGATGTGTTTTTAGCAAGCTAGAGGGGCAATTCTGGGACAAGCCATCAATAATCCTAGGAGAAATGTGTACAAATTCCTAATTGCTGCTGTTGTTTTTTTTTTTTTTTTTTTTTTCCCCCTTGAATGTTAGAGATGTAGGTCTCCAATTACACAACAATGTGCAGGGCTTATAATTTTAAGTCCTTTGCTACTAGCCAGACCTGAAAAGTTACTCGCCACTGCAAGCCAAAACATACCCACCAGGGCTGAATTTCTACTCGCCAAGGCTAAATTTTCACTCGCCATTGGCTAGTGGCAAGTGGAAATTTTGAGCCCCGACAGTGTGGTTCGGACCTATCTATCAAAAGCCCCCAATAAAATCAATTAGTCCCCTAGGGTGCAGAATATTGCTCAAGGATCTATTACTATTTACATTCGCCCTTCAGGTGCCAGGGAGATGTCTTGACAGTTTTGCAGTTCATTGGATACTTCTTTAGCATCCAAAGGGCTAAATACTGGGTAGTCAATTTTGGGACTACAACAATTGACTGCTTCTGGCCGCAGCCTTAAAGGGATATTAATGTCTTTGTTAAAGGGAAGCTCTGGGTCTTCTATATGGTTTTTATAAGATGCAGCACTGTGTTTAATTACCTACAGTTCTGTAGTTCAAAAGATATTCAAGCTGAAAGGATCCTCTCTCCCCTTTCTCTGCATCATGCTGCCTCTAAACGTGGTCCGGATAGAGCGCAGCAAGGGACAAGCTTCAGTAAGCAAAAGGAAAATACTGCCCTCATTTGTCAAGGGTGGGCAGGATTTTCCTTGCATTTACTGACTGAAGATTGTCCCTCGCTGCATCCGTCCGATCCAACATATAGATTTGAGATTCAGTGGGAGGCGGCCAGAATGGGTGGGAGGGGGATCCTTTATGCTTGAATTGCGATTGAACTACAGAAATGTAAGTAAATAGCTCTACGTGTTTTAAAAAACATGTAAAAGACTTGGAGCTGCACTTTAATAAAGACATTACTATCCCTTTAAGAAAACTCACATAGGTGAAATATTGATTACTAGTGTGATTCAATAAACCAGCACAGGAAAGGAAAGTAATTCAAAGTATACCAGCTGCACTGCAGAGGACAAATACAAATTCACATTGATTTTAAATTGGGCTTTTTACTACTTTAGTACTAGAGATCGGCAATGTGTGAGGTTAAGAATCTTAATTTTAATCAGTGAGAAGTTGTATTTGTTCCCCTTGGTGCAGCTGGTTTGCCACAGAATGTCTCCATGCTTGCTTTATACATAAGACATTGCGTAGTGACTGATCATGGATTGGAAGGGGAGTGTCGGTAAGAACTAATAGTATGTGTATTGCAAGTGAGAGAAAAAAAAAATATATATAATATAGCTGGCTGCGTGTATGCCTGACCGTATAGCCACGTTGGTTCAGTGAGAGAAAGTAGACCTTGTGGATATATTTTACTGGAAATCCACTCTTTTTAATTGGAAATCGTTCCCATATATCACTAGCTAAGTGGATGCAACGCTGCCATCACCAAGAGGGAAACGATGCGTCCGTCCAGCAGGGTCCCCCTCATGGTCCTCTGTGAGAACCACCGTGCACGAATGGTGAAACATCACTGCTGCCCGGGATGTGGTTACTTCTGTACTAGTGTAAGTACTAACCCATGCTACCTCTTCTTCTCTGGGTGTGCACTCGCACTCTCAGTCAGTGTATTGCAAAGTTATGGCAATCAGCCTCCTCTAGGGTCTTGAATGAAACATTTGTATTTAGAAGCTCCTTCGTAATACTTTAATCCCACCTGAGAAACCTGCACTCTGCATCAAAGTGTAAAGATGATGCATATAAAAGTGCCCCCTAATTAATTTTTACTATAGCGTTAAAGCGGAACTACCACCTCCACTAAAGTCGCCCTGCAATACTTAGGCAGGTGGCGACTAGCTTACTAATCATTATTTTACCTCTCAAACGTGTCCACGAATAAAGTTATCTTTAAGGTTCTGAGACTGACGGCCAGGTTATTGCATCCTGTGCCTTCAGTCTCTTCTGGAGCCGTCCGGGCCAGTGCAATGCCTGTGAAGGGTGAAGAGGACTGAAAGCACAGGCACACATTAAAGATGTCAGGTGATGCCTGGCTTCCGGACTCTGAAACTTAAGGATAATTTTGTTCGTCAGCACTTTTGAGAGGTAAAGTAATGATTTATTAAGCTAGTCGCCACCTGCATAAGTATTGCAGGGCGACGTTAGTGGAGGTGGTAGTTCCGCTTTAAGCATATCAGTCCTTTTATTATCCTTATTAAGTCCGGCATTATTTCTAAATCTGACTTCTACAGAAATTACCGGCAGACTACAACGCAGTTACACAGAGTGCAGTTTCCTCTGGGTGGTCTCCTCAGTAACACGCTGTGTTTATACAGCTCCTCTATTACAGTGATACATAGTGCATCGCTCTCTGGCGTGTGATCCTTAGTAATACATTGTATTTATACATCTCTATTACAGTTACACAGAGTGCAGTTTCCTCTGGGGTGGGACCCTCTGTAATACATTGTATTTATACAACTCCTCTCTAATATAGTGATACAGAGCGGGTGGGATCGCCAGTAACACATTTTATTTACTCTCATCCTTTGTTACAGAATGCAGCCTCCTCTGGGGTGAGATCCTCAGTAATACATTGTATTTATACAGCTCCTTGGGGGTGGGATCCTCCGTAATAAATTTTATACCAATCCCCTCTCTATTATAGTGATACAGAATGCAGCCGCCTCTGTGGTAGGATCCTCAGTAATACATTGTGTTTTTACCAAGCCTCTCTATTACAGTGACACAGATATTGGCTCCTCTGGGCAGGACCCACAATAATACATTGTATTTATGCAGCTCCTCTCTATTACAGTTACATAGTTACATAGTAATTTAGGTTGAAAAAAGACTTGCGTCCATCCAGTTCAACCCTTTTCCTATTCCTGTTTACCATCGCTGACCCAAAAGAAGGCATCTGACTCCAAATGGCAATCAGATTTCTCCCTGGATCAACAAGCCCTAACTAAATATTAATCCCAATACTAACGTGCATAGCCCTCTATATTATGCTCTTTTAAATAAGTATCCAGGCCCCTTTTAAAGGCATCTAATGTATTTGATAGCACCACCTCCTCCGGAAGTGCATTCCATACCTTTATTGTCCTTACTGTAAAGAAACCCTTCCTCTGTTGTAGATTAAATCTCCTTTCCTCAAGTCTAAGCGGGTGGCCCCTTGTCCTGTGTACTGTTCTGTTAATGAACAGGTCTTTTGAAAGCCCTTTATATGGGCCTTGAACATATTTATATAGTGTTATCATATCCCCTCTAAGACGCCGTTTCTCTAGTGTGTACAAGTTTAACTTTTCTAGCCTCTCTTCATAACTAAAACTTTCCATTCCCCTTACTAGTTTTGTAGCCCTCCTCTGCGCTCTCTCTAGTTCCATAATGTCCTTCTTCAGAAGAGTTTAGCCTCCTCTGTGGTGGGATCCTCAGTAACACATTGTATTTATACAGCTCCTTGGGGATAGGATCCTCGGTAATGCATGATATTTATACAGCTCCTCTAATACCGTTAAAGGGATAGTAATACTTAAAATGAAGAGAAAAAAAAAAAAAAAAAAAAAAGCTTGATCTGGCTTATGGCCAAATCTTGCTCTATCTCAACTCACCTTTTGGAAACCCACTTCAAATTTATCTGTCGATGGCATTATACCCCAACACGATTACTTACTATGTTCCCTACTGTCAGTGATAGGTGTTGGAGATGCGGAATTGGAGAGGGAATGCATTTCCACATTTGGTGGACCTGCCCTTTCTTGCAGGATTATTGGTCGAAGTGCCTGGGATATATTGAACGCAGCCTACATATCCAATTGCCCAGAGACCCTTGACAGATTCTCTTTTATATCCGATTTCCAACTATGCCCTCGACCATACGTCCACTGTTGGTGGCCCTGTTGGGTCTTGCTAAAGCTCAAATTCCAATTCACTGGTACTCCACTATTCCTCCCACCTACCAGGAATGGGGAATGGGTTTCCAAATCCAGAGACCATGCCACCCTTCTCCGACTGACTGCTTTGAGAAATGGTAGGGACCCTGCCCCAATCATGAATTTTTTTCTGTCTCAATTTGAACCATGAGATGGATTATGGTGAAATGTATGCGGGAAGTACCCATCCCCTTCCCTACCCTTACCCCTTCTTTCTCTTTGTCCCCTTTCTCTTCTCTGTCCCCTAGATCTGTTTACTATGACTTCAACATCTTCCTTTTTTTTTATTGTCCAAAGCTTTCTTAATAGTATGAGGTTTTACTATCGTGGGTGTTCAAGCTGTAATAACTTTTGAATAAAACACCTTTCAGCCATGGGAAAGGCGTTTTTACTCATGGTAATAAACCCTACAACATATTATTATTTTTATTTTTTTTACATTATAAGTATTGCAATCCCTTTAAACAGAGTGCAGCTCCACTGCAATGGACTCCTCAGTAATACATTCTATTTCTACAGCCCCTTGTGGCTGTGATCCTAAGTAATATAGTATATTTATGAAGCTCCTTGTGGCTGTGATCCTAAGTAATATAGTATATTTATGAAGCTCCTTGTGGCTGTGATCCTAAGTAATATAATATATTTATGAAGCTCCTTGTGGCTGTGATCCTAAGTAATATAGTATATTTATGAAGCTCCTTGTGGCTGTGATTCTAAGTAATATCGTATATTTATGCATCTCCTTGGGGATGGAATTCTCAGTAATATATTGTAGTCGCACATTTCCACTTAAAATGACCTTCTAATCCCACTGTTTTCTTTCTGATTACTTTGCAGGGAACATTTTTGGAATGCCACCCTGATTTTAGGATAAATCATCGCTTCCACAAGTCCTGTGTCTTGCCACTGAATGGGATCATTTTCTGTCCTCACTGTGGTGAAGATGCCTCTGAAGCAGAACAAATTACAATTGCAAAGGCAGATACCCCGATGCCCATTCCTGCACCTCCCCCACATGATGCTGGGGTTTCAGGAAGGGCAGATACAACACAACCTAGGTGAGACTTTTCACTGATTAAAGGAATACAAAAACGCCTGATAATAAACCCGCAGTTAGTTTACTCCGAGAAGAAATCTTAGTGGCCACTTTGTACTAGTTCTGTATGGATTGCTTCCCCAGAATTAAACCTTTTAGTTAGTTAGTGGATATCCTTATCCTGTCCATGGAAGGAGACATGATTCTAGGACTGTAGAATTGTCTTTTTTTCTTTTCCTCCCTAATAAAAATTAAACGTGAGAGGTTTACAGTCCAGCAAAAAAAAAAAAAAAAAAAAATCATGTGTGCATCTAAATTATATCTAGTACCCATTTTAGATTAATTTTGGGGAACCAGTACTCAGCTGTTCCACACAGATTTGATTTGTGGTTGGATTTTGGACTAAGCCATTTCTACATAGTTGACGAGGCTGAAAAAAAGACATGCGTCCATGAAGTCCAGCCCATGCCAAAACACCCCTGTTGATCCAGAGGAAGGCAAAAAAAAAACCAAAAAAAAGCATTGAAGCCATTTCCAATTTAGCTCCAAGTGGGTAAAAGATTCCTTCCTGACTCCAAATGGCAGTCAGATATTTCCCTGGATCAACATCCTATCTGCATTGAAGCCATATGTCATAATTCTGCGCTACATAGGCATCCATTGCTTTTTTTGAAAGTAGTTATAGGATCTGCAGGCGCAACATCTCAAGGCAAAGAATTCCATAGCATTTCCACTCTTACTGTAAAAAAAAAAATCCTTTCCTTTTGTTTCTTATCGCTTTTTTCTTTTTTTATTCTTTTTTTTTTTTTTTTTTTTTTTTTTTTTTTTAATCTCAGTGCCCGTATGTGTGGTGTGGGGGAGGGGAAGAAGTCACTCTTGGATAACTCTTCTGTCATTGGTGATGCCCATGGACCATGTGTGCTTTTACCCTCAGGGGTATCTATCAGTGCTGCAGGTTTACCTCCAGGACCTGCCCACGAATCTCTGCAAAAGGCTTTACTGTCCCTGGAGACTGAAAGGTAAAAAAAAGATTGGAGACAGTTCTACACCCCTCCCATACTTCATCCCTTGTGCTTTCAGCTTTCTGCTCCACTGACTGCCTCTTATACCTCTTATCCCACCTGCTGCCACACTTTCCCCGGCTTTCCTTCGCTCTTCCTGCACTCTTGCTTTCTGATGCCACTCAAGTTATTTTTTCCCCCAGCTATCTTCTGTATAGATGCTTCTTCTATTTCCCATATCTGGGTTTTTTTTCTGTCCTTTCTTGTATACACAAGGAATGGGGCACATTAGTCCTCAGGTTCTGCATATTTTTTTTCAGGATATCCCTGTTTGAGTGTAGGTGGATCAATTAAAGAACCTGGGCCACTGACTTATCCACCTGTGCTCAGAAATATCCTGCAAAAATGCACTGTTATAAGCACATGTGGAGTGCAATTGCCAGCTTTCTTCTTGTTCAGCTGAACGGTAAATTCGTCTTCTTTATCTCCCCTTTTGCACAGTTTATCCCAGCAGAAAAGAGATCGAAGGAAAAAGATCCGGTACAACTCCCGTCAACTCTACCTTACTGTGAAACAAGGAGAACTTCAGAAGGTTTTACTAATGCTCCGTGAGTGACCTCTGCTTGTCTTCTAACACTGAAAATGTTGTTTTTTTTGTTTTTTTTTTTTCTTCAGTTTTATTCAATAAAAGCAGTTGCATTGTTCACTTTCTCTATTCACTTATTTTTGTTAGCCCTTTTCTTAATTTCAAACAATAGTTTCTGAGATATTTAGCTTTATTTGTCAGGTTAAGCAAATCACCTAGTACTGGCCAACAGGAGATGGCAGTTGACAATGTGGAGCAGAATGGAATGTTAGTATCTGGATGGCAGGAAGAGCCAGTGGGTAATGTGGAGCAGAATGGAATGTTAGTATCTGGATGGCAGGAATTGGCAGCTGGTAATGTATAGGGCAGTGTGGAATGTTAGTATTTTTCTGGCAGGAAGTGGCAGCTGGTAATGTAGAGCGCAATGTGGAATGTTAGCATCTGGTTGGCAAGAAGTGGCAGTTGGCAATTTGTGAAATTGTTAGCATTTGGCTAGTATGAAGTGGCAGTTGGTAATGTAGAGTGCAATGTCGAATGTTAGTATGTGGCTGGCACACCTGACAAACAAACAAATAAATAAAGCTAAGTAGCTTAAACTATTGTTTTAAAAAAATATGTATAATATAAGTGATCCGCATTCTCACTATAGCTTGTTCTAGGCCATATGCACAAGGGAACACAGGGTCTTGTGTATCAAGGCAAAGTGGAGCAATTATGTGGCAAACCAACAGTGCCATAAAGGCTATTAAAAATGTTCCTTTGATTTAAATGGGGATTTTTATTCCCTTGAATACTAGTGAGGTATCTAAAGTATTACAGATCAATGCACTGGAGACCTCTAGCATTCAGGGTGTTTTAAAAAGACCCATTCAGATGAGTGGAAAACTGTAGGAATCATTATTTCCCCCCCTATGGTGCAGCTGGTTTGCCTAGATACATAAGGCCCAGTGGGAGTAATTCTAGGGCAAACCAGCTGCACCACACTGGACAATGAAAGGTCCCATAGACTGAAAGGCACCGTAACTGTTAGAGCGTTTCCTGTTGAGTAAAACAAGTGTACTCCCTGCTCGGAGAAGTTTCTTTCAAAACGTATTGCTGTTTAAACAAATTGAGTGCCAATGGGGTTCAAAACACATTACAAAGCAATTTCTGGGAAAAGTGAAAGGGAATGTCTCCTGGTGCATAACACCTCTTCATTAGCATATGAACTGACACTGGAAACTTTCATTAGCATATGAAACCTCACTGGTACCACAATTAGCATATATTGGTATATGGTACCAATAATGAATATCTCCTTAAAGGAGATCTGTCACCTTAGCTTATATAGCAACTAGATGGAATACCGTTTTTTTTTTTTTTTTTTTTTTTTTAATTCGTTATTTTTCCTGAAATTAAACGTGTAAAGATTACCCTGCGCCTTCCTTCCAGAGAGACTGGTTACCAGCTCTTATACTGCAGTCTGTCACTCTTCTTCTGCTCCCCTCCCTTGATCGAGCCTCCCCCAATGATGGATACTTTCTGCATGTAAGTTGGAGCATCTCTGGCCAATGAGAGCGCTCCAGCTTACAGGCAGAAATCTGTCATTGGAGGAGGCTGGATAGAGGGAGGGGAGCAGAGGAAGAATGACAGACAGTGGTACAGAACTGGTAACCACAGTCTGTCCAGAAGGAAGGCGCAGGGTAATCTTTACACATTTAATTTCAGCAAAATGACAATTACAAAAAAATAAATGAAAACTGTATTCCATCTAGTCACTATATAAACTAACGTTTTAGACAAACGTGTGGGTAACAGATCCCCTTTAATTGTACATGACACATGGATAGTTTTTAACCCTTTGAGTGCCAGAGTGGTAAGCAACGCATTGCAAAGCAATGTATTGTGTGGCACTCAAAGGGTTAATGAAATTTTCGAATATGCAAACTTGAATCAAGTTGACTGTTCCACTTTAAGTGAAATTGTTTTCAACAGCACCATCTAATGCAAAAGGCAATTTTTTTTATGTATTTGTGTTAGAAGTTGAGTGTAAGGCCCACAATAGTGCCACCTGGTGTCCACAGTAGAACATTGCAGCTTAGTGTTTTAAAAAAAAAATACTCTGCTAAAATACTTTTAACCTCCCCTTGAATGCTAGATGTCTTCAGAGCACTTTCTAGCATTTAAGTGGGTTAAAACCACGAAGGAAACAGGGAGCAACTTTGGAGTAAACTAACTGCATCATAGGGGATAAGAAAACGTTACCAAAGTTGCTCCCTGTTTCCTTTGTGCAGATAGACATGTGGAGCAGTAGGAGGCCATCTTGTAGGAATTAAACTTGCTGAATGATCACCTCTCTTCCCTCCTCCCTCTCTTGTCCTGTCCTCAGTGGATAACCAGGACTCCGGTTTCCTGAATGACCAGCAGTTGAAGAGGAGCCCTCTCCATGCAGCCGCCCAGAAGGGCAGTTTAGAGATGTGCCATGTTTTATTGCAGGTACATTTTTTTTTTCCTTCATTTCCCCCTTTCCTACACATATCAACCCTGTTCTGCATATCTCATGTCATCTAATAAATTCTAGGCTGGGGCGAACATCGGTTCCAGTGACAAACTCCTCCGTACACCTCTGCTGGAGGCTGTTGTGAACAACCACCTTGAGGTTGTGAAATACTTGGTCCAGGCCGGGGCATGTGTGTACCACCAGGTAATTCATCTCTCTTCTCTTTCCATGAGGCTGTCTAGCAGCTGCAATGCTACCAATCCCATCATCCCCTGCCAGCTATTGGCTGGTGGGGGATAAGGAGTTTTATAATCCAACTGCTGCTGGACAACCTTCTGTTGTCCGCCCCTACATTTTGGTATATGTACAAGGGCAAAGTGCATTAATTCTGTAGCAAACAGGCTGCATTGCAAGAGACAAATCAAAATTGCCATCCCTTTAAATACTTCCATTTAAGTATTTTTGTTTTTACATTGTGCTATTTCGAAGGGAGGGAGGGGGGAACTTTAGCTGCAAATATCTCTCAAACCATAAAGGTTTGAGAGATGGGAGTAGCCTCAATTACTTTATTTAATATCTACAATATTACATTAACTTAAAAAGATCCATTACTATCCCTTTAATATCTTACAAGCTCTGCCTCGCCAATAATACCCTTACTGACTGGTAATAATGGGAAGTGAGTGAAAAAGTGAGATGTATGTTGTGAATGAAAATGATACCTTTATGTCTAGCTGTCTGATAAGATTGTAAACTGACTGTTGCTCAGTGGATGTATCAATTCTGAGTCTTTGCAATGGAATAATAAAACATTGTATCAATGTAGTGCTTTGTAATCTATTCTATAACGTTTCTTTTGTAGAGAAATTCAGAAGCATTATTTTTCCATCTAGCAGCGCTGCTCTGTGTATACTTTCAGACAGACCAGAGGGCCGGGGTATACCACATTGGCCTTATTTTGCCCATCTCTGCTAGAATGAATCATGTAAATAATAGGCTGCTTATCCTGGCAGATGGATCGTTTCACAGAGATCCTGTGGATACGTGTCTAAAGGGCCCATTGAGGAAATCAGTATGCTGCTGTTAGAAGAAATGTAAACCATCCATGGCCATAGATTCTGTACATTGTAACCTTAGATTGTCTGTCAGAGGTAGAAGAAAATACTGAGATGGAAACGGCCAGACCTAAACTTCTCTCTGATAGAGCAATCGCTTGGCTTGTAATGCTTTGTTTAGCCGTTATTGCTCTTTTAAGGTTACAAACTTTTGTTATTGAAATGTTAGTTGACTTTTGTTCCCCCTGCAAACTGTAATTTTTGTTTTTGTTTTGCTTTACAACTTTTTCATAGGAGGAAGATGGTTCTACATGTCTCCATCATGCAGCAAAGTGCGGAAATCTGGATATGCTGAGTTTCTTGTTGTCTACTGGACAAGTCAATGTAAATGCGCAGGTAATTGGAGAATCCTTGGAGCTTTCACTGTGTTTTGGGATGCTGAGGAAATTGGGGTCTTTACCACATTGACAGCCAGAGGGTTGTGCAACACATTGCTTCTCAATGCATTGAACACCCTCTGACACATTTCCACCTCCGTGGCAGCATCCATGTTGTTAGGGTAGAAATGTTTTTTGCATTTATGCAAATTGGCTAGTACTGGCTGGCAGGGAGTGGCAGGTGCATGGGAGAACAGTGTGGAATGTTACTGTCTGGTCGCCAAGTAGAGGCTGGTGGGAGAGAATTGCAGAATGTTTGTATCTGGCTGGTAGGGGACGGGAGGGATAGCATTGCAGAATGTAATTTATCTAGCTGACTGGGAGAGAGGGAGAGCAGAGTGGAATGTTAATATCTAGCTGGCAGGGGATGGGAGCGAGAGCAGTGCACAATGTAGTTATCTAGCTGATGGGGGGAGAGGGAGAGTAGTGTGGAATGTTAGTATCTGGCTGTCAGGTGGGAGGGAACGAGAGCTGTGTGGCTTGTTAGTATCTGACTGGCAGGGAGGGGCATGTGGGAGGAAGAGCAGTGTGAAATGTTACTATTGGGCCGGGAGGGAGAACAGTTGGTATTTGACTGGCGGGGAGTGGGAAAACAATATGGAATATTAATATCTGGCTGGCATGCCGCCCTGTAGTATATAACATAACCTGACAATGTTAATAAAAATAAAAAATGGCTAACATAAATATAGATGATTTTGAAAGCACTTTAAAATCGCCTAAGGTGTTCGTTCCACTTTCTTTTTTTCTTTTTTTTTATTATACAGGATAATGGTGGCTGGACACCCATCATCTGGGCAGCAGAGCACAAGCACATAGACGTGATCCGTATGCTGCTGACAAGGGGAGCAGATGTAACCCTGCAGGACAACGTGAGCAACGGTCTCTGTGTGTGCTGTCTGCCCCTCTCCCTGCTGTCACCTAGGGCAATGTGACTTACCCCATTTACTCTTCATTGACAAAAGAATTCCTTTTATTCCTTTTTTTTTTTTTTATTATTCATGTACACCGTGGGCCAACGTGTTATTGTCAGACAGTTGTTGGCCCATCACATAGTTCAGACAATCGCAGGCTGCCTGTACCTGTTCTTACCTCACCTTTTCATCTTTATTGGTCTCTGATCTTTCATTAACCATATCCATGTTTTCCTCCTAATCTCCCACTCTTCTCCCCCCCCCCCACCCGGCCTCTCCTTACCTCTCACTCTCCTGCATTCCTTTCCTCTGTTGTCCTCCTTTCATATTTCTCCTCACTATCTTATTCTTCTCCCATCTGTGTCCCCTCTTCATCCCCCCAACACACACACACACACACACACACACACACACACACACACACACACACACACACACACACACATACATACATACATATATACATTTTCTGGTTTTCTCATTCTCTCCCTTGATTCCCATCCCTTTTCTCAGGAGAAGAACATCTGTCTCCACTGGGCATCCTTCACCGGCAGTGCTGAAATTGCAGAAGTTTTACTTAATGCTCAGTGCGATCTACACGCGGTTAACTTCCATGGAGACACCCCTCTACACATAGCTGCACGTGAGGGCTTCATCCACTGCGTCAAGTGAGCGTTCAGCTTCCATCTTTGGGCTATTCATGAGTGAAAGAAGGTTGTGAAAGTAAGAAGGATTAGAGTGAGAGATGGAGGAGGGGAGGCGGCACAGAGAGGTCCTTACACCTTCCATTCCACTAGACAGTCTGTAATACTGAATTATGCCTCAAATGGAGACAATTTTAATATTATTTGTTAAAGGGATAGTAATACTTCGTTTTATCTTTATTTTATTTTGTAGGCATTAAAAAAAACATGAAGAACGATATAAGTCTTATCTCTCAAACCTTTATGGTTTGAGAGATATTCACAAGCAAAGTTTCCCCTCCCCCCCCTTTTACCTAGTGTAAGCCATCTCTTCCCAGATGTGGAATCCAGTCCATAGACCAGACAGATAACAGAAGGGGACAATCTTCTTCCTATGAGAACAATGAAATCCCTGCCCCCCCTTGACAAGTTTTTCAGGTTTTTCCCTTATCTTAATTGAAGATTGTCCCTCTCTACAGTCTACCTGGGCACCTCCCTTCTGATCTGGCTGAACGGGAGGGGAAACTTTGCTTGTGAATGTCTCTTAAACCATAAAGGTTTGAGAGATAAGACATATATCATTCTTCATGTTTTTTTAATGCCTACAAAATAAAATAAAGTTAAAATGAAGTATTACTATCCATTTAACTCCTGAGGACAAGGGGTGGGCAACACATTGAGAAGCAATGTGTTACACACCCCACTTGTCCTCAAGGGACTGATGTGACCGTATGTTTCCATGCTACACTTCTGAGATACATAACTCTCATTGTCCCAATATCCTTGTTTTCTCATCTAGGTCAAAGCTGGGCAACCTGTGATCATCTGTCTGTTGTTGGACTACAACTCCCAGCTGAGGATGATTGGTACCACAAGTTGCCCATCCTGACTTGGGCTGCAAGCTCTAATATGGAAGAACACACACACACACACACACACACACACACACACACACCTCATCATTGTACAATGCTAAGAAATATGAGTGTTTTAGAATTATAATAAAGAAAAAAATGTGGTCAAGGGGAGAAGTGTGAAATAGAGAGTGAACTTGGCAATGTCCTAATACATTAGAGGGGGTAAGGAAGCTGAGAAGGTGCTCTCAAGCTGAAAGGATAGCGGTGAGAGGGAGCATATACGCTTATAGGTTAAGAGTTGACGTATTGAAGCTGAAAAGTGAAAGGGAATATAGAAGCTGAGAGGTTAGGGTTAGAAAGTGTGGAAACTGAGATATTAGAGGCAAGAGGGAGCATTGTAGTTCAGAGGGAAGACTCTAGCAAGTGAAGAACAGAAACATTTTGAGAAAGGAGAAGCATATGGATTGTCTGACCTGGGTCTCTCAAGGAATTAAATATCTGTGTCCCTTCTTAGCCTCTTCCTGTCTCGAGGGGCTGACACAGAGATGCGAAACAATGAGGGAGACACCCCTTGCGACCTAACCTTGGAGCACACAGATGTCTGGTACGCCCTGCTGCTAAACCGTAAGATCAGACAGGGTATTGCCAACAGAGCCATGAGGACAGAGAGGATCATCAGCAGGTGAGAGCGGATGAGGAGGATTACCAGCAACTGGTGGGGAGACTAATGGTGCGGGGGAACAAACCACTTTGCTGTTTTTGTTAATTTGAATGTAGCCTAAAAAAGCTGTACCTCATCCTATACTATATAATAATTTACTATGATGTTTGTCAGAAGCAGGCATGTGCAGTAGGCTGCCCGCGATGCAGTCATGTTCAGTAGAGACTGCCCACGCTGCAGTCATGCGCAGTACTGACTGCCCGAACGTGCCGCAGCTGATACGGTCGGGGAGCTCTGAATTCGGACCGGAGTCCTCTCTGGGCACCTTCCTGGACCGCTTGGTCCTAGGAAGGTGCGTAGAGAGGACTATGGTCCGAATTTGGAGCTCTCTCTCTCCGTATCAGCCCCTGCGGATTAGGGCAGTCAGTAGTGCTCATGACTGCAGCGCGGGCAGAGAGGCTCTGAGCACCAGCCGAGGCTGCTGGGTGGCACTGTGGCCCGTGTACACGGGCTTCTAAACTGGTATATTTAATAATAATCTAAATATGCTTATCTGTATAACATAATATATTGTTGGGCTTTTCCTGCTGAGTAACACCGGGATACTCGCACTATTGGTAGATGATTAATTCAAATAAATATCATGTTCAGTACTGGAGACCACATCTCCAGAAAATACTCTGGAGAGAATTCAGGAAGGGCCGCTAAAAAGGTGACTGGTTTACAGGAGAAAAATAAGATAGACTAAAGTATCTGATCATGGATAGTTTGGGGGAGAGAAGAGAGATGGGATATGATAAACATTCAAATACATGAAGGGATTCAACAAAGTGCAGGAGGGCAGTACATTTCAAAGGAGTAAAAATGTAAGAACAGAGGCTTAGATGTTAATGCAAGAAAGTTTTACTTCACTGAGAGGGTAGTAGATAAGTGGAATAGCCTACCAGCAGAAGTGGTAGAAGTTAATACAGTGAGGGAATGTAAACATGCATGGGATAGACATAAGGCTGTCCTGAACATAAGATGACAAAGGACCAAATAAGGTTTTTACAGTAGGAAAAATGGGCACACTAGATGGGCAAAATGGTTCTTCTTTGTTGTCAGATTCTGTGTTATTAAAGATCAGACTCATTTTCTGCTGGTAGCTTAACAGTTTTCCTTTGTGGCCAGGCCACCCAGTGACAGTGCAGTTGAGAACTTTGGTTATACAAATTAAACCACACAGCAATCATCAGCTCTTACTTCCATTAAACAGAACGTGTCACTTTAAACAAGGTCTCACTCCAAGACAGCCGTCTTCATAAAGTATTACTGCAGCGTGTGTTGTAACCCTTAATGTCAGGATAGCATTATAGGCGCGTGTAAAAGAACCTTCCCTTTTGGCTCAAAACAAACTCACACATGCCAGTAGATGAAACTAAGCAAGGATGCTACACAGTTACATCTACTGGTATGCGGCTCCATGCTAAAAGTCTCTCCATATAGTGATTGAATACTTGAAGATTTTCTTTGGAAGTAATTTGTAAATTTTTTTTCTCTGTCGTCCAATACAGGTTACTGGTAACTTTGGGTAGGCGATCCACCCCTTTAACTAGGCAGGAACAATTCTAGAAGTGAATGCAGGGGGTGGAGCCTACTTTCCCTCCTTGGCTGCAGCTAGCCAAACAGCTCCAGTAAGATTTGTTCCTTGGTGAAGACACAGGCAAGAGAAAAGTTCTGCTATCGTTGTAGCTTTTTTTAATTATTTTCCTGTTAGATATGGATTACCACCATTAGGTGGATTACCATCACTGACAATGCCCTTAGATGTGGCTAGCTCAGTATCCAGGTGCTTTTTGTGGACCTTAAGCCCAGGGGGGAAATCTTGAGTTCAAGTTCTTTCCTGAGGAATTGCCCTCTGAGGCTTAATACATGGCAGTCTGAAGACCGAAGATCTGCAGGAAAAGTGAGCAGCCCTTTGAGTGCTGCAGGTCCACATGTCCCACAGTGCCCTTTTGCACAGGGGTTTTTCCTTCGGAGTTCCTACTGCACACTCATGCACTCATTGGGTTTATCTGTATGTCAGCTGGGTGTTTTGGAGCAAGTTTATGTGGGAACTTATCCCTTTAGCTGCTGGTTTTGCATCTTTTGGGGGGGCTTATTGGCACTTTCCCTACTGAGTTCAGTGTTTTTGGGTGACAGGCAGGACAGAGCGCGGACATCTTACCATAATGACCCCTGCACTGTCAGTCCCTTTTGGAACCGGACCGGCTCCTAGCAACGTCTCCTAGACCCGGCTGGGACTGACAGCGCAGGTGCGCGGATGTCACTATGGTAAGATGTCCACGCTCTGTACTGCCTGTCGCCCATGGAAGAAAGCTTAAATCTGTTAAATAAGGTAATCATTCTGGTGACTAGTGCTACTAAGCAGCTAGTCTTAAGCTAAAGATGTTGTGCAGTGGTAGTTCCGCTTTAAGGATCTGATTAGTGAGGCAACAGGGGTTAAGATTACCCTTCTGCCTATGGTCCCCAGGAAGAAGACTCCTCTCCAGCGTAATCTGCTTTTTCGTTCCTTCCAGACTGAGACACGTCTGGCGAACCAGACGGTTCCCTCAGCTCCACGTGCCTCCTCCAAGCCCAAACATCAATGGAAGCCCAAGCCTCCTTCGGCGTGACTCGCCGAACCCGGGTCCCCAGTTGGTTGTGGGTGGCCGTCTGCATCACTGCCACAGTGTCTGGAAGGATTCAGTGACGGACCCGTGGGTTTTACAGGTGGTGGCGGAAGGGTACAGTATCCCTTTCGTCTCGCTTCCTCCTTTTCAGTTTTTCCCCTCTCATACGCCCCAGTGCGCATAGAAACGCCATCTGTTCAGTGGCGCTATCCAGGCTCTTCTAGACAAGGAGGTTCTGGAGCCTGTTCCAGTTCTGGACCGAGATATGTTTTTTTTACTCAAACCTCTTTGTGATCTCCAAGAAGGATGGCGGCTGTCGTCCCATTTTGAATTTGAAGGATCTCAATGCCTTTCTGATAAAGACTCATTATCTCCAGGAGTCCTAAGGACGGTGATTGCTGCTATGTCCCCGGGGGAATTCCTTGCTCCTCTGGATCTTCAGGATGCGTATCTACACATCGCCATTCATCCAGAGAGCCAGCAGTATCTCAGATTTGCCTGTAACCAAGGGCACTTTCAGTTTTCAGCTCTTTCCTTTGGTCTGACGACAGCCCCTCAAGTCTTCAACCGTGTCCTGGGAGCTTTAGGATCCGTCCTTCAATGGGACGGCATCAGTTACTCCATACATGGACGACCTGCTTCTGAAAGCCCCTTCTGCGGAACTTCATCAGCAGGTTCAGGACTGCATTCATGCTGTCACCCATCACAGGAGGATCATCAACATGGACAAGTCAGATTTTGTCCCATCCCAGCATCTGGTCTTCCTGGGCCTTCTCTTCGACACTCAGCAGAGCGTGGTGTTTCTCATGGACGAGGTGGCTCACCAGATCACCCACAGAGTTTCTGCTGTTCTGGCTCACGATCCAGTTCCAGCCAAGAAGCTGCCCTCTCTAGTGGGGAAATTCATCTCCACCATAGAAGCGGTCCCATTTTCCATGGCTCACAACAGGGAACCCCGGAGGTTTGTGATCCAGGTGTGCAGGGGTCAGCCGGACCTTCTGAAGATGTCAGTGTCCCTTCCTCTTCATGTGGAACTGAGTTTGTTGTGGTGGCTCGACCTCTCCAATCTGCTGAAGGGCAAGTCCTTCCTGGTGTCCTTCTGGACCACGGTGACGACGGATGCCAGCTTCTCCTACTGGGGAGCGGTCCTGGGTTGCCTGAGTGCTCAGGGTCGGTGGTCGCCGGAGGAATCTCTCCTTCCCATCAACGTTGTTGTAGCTTCAGGCGATATTTCATGCCCTTCGTCACTGAACACCCCAGCTGGAAGAATGCTCAGTCCAGGTCCAGTCCGACAACGCCATGGCTTTGGCTTACATAAACAAGCAGGGCGAAAGAAGTCTAGCTGCTTGGTTAGAGGTCAAGGCTATTTTGTCCTGGGCAGAAGAACATGTTCCTGTGCACATTCCTGGTGTAGGCAGCGTCATGGCAGACTTCTTCAGCCGACACACAGCGGAGAGTAGGAACTGCACCCAGATGTTTTCGCCCTCATTGTTCAGAAGTGGGGTCTTCCTAACATTGACCTGATGGCGACAAGACACAACCGGGAGGTTCCGATGTTCTGTTCTCGCTGGAAGGATCCTCTAGCTCTAGCAGTGGATTCCATGTCCATTCCTTGGTTATTTCCTCTGGCTTACATCTTTCCTCCCCTCCCCATGTTGCACAGGGTGTTACGGAAATTGAGACTGGAGCGCTGTCCAGTCATTCTGATTGCTCCATACTGGCCTCAACAGGCTTGGTTTCCGGAGCTTCTGGATCTGTCAATGGCAGGAGCCATTCCTGCTCCCTTGCCGTCCAGGAGGATGTTCGTCTAGTTTTGACTTCTTGAAAATAGAATTCTCAATACTGAAGAAGAGGTTTTTCTTCTGGTGTGGTGGCTACTATGCTCAGTGCCTGCAAACCTGTTTCTTCTAAGGCCTACCATCGTGTCTGGTCGACCTTTCTATCTTGGTGTGCTGATAGGGACCTTTCTCAGGAATTTGATCTGCCTACGGTCCTGGCTGCCTTGCAGGATGATGTGGATAAGGGCCTCAGTTTGAGTTCCCTTAATGTTCAGACTTCTGTTCTCTCTGTTTTCCTTCAGAGGCGCATTGCCATCCTTCCTGATGTCAAGGTTATCTTCCAGAGCATTGCTCATACTCATCCTGCTTTTAAGACTCCTACTTCTCAGTGGGATCTTAACTTGGTTTTAGGCGTCCTTCAGCACCCTGCTTTTGAGTCCTTGGCTACTTTTCCTCTATACCTGCTGAAGTGGAAGATGGCCTTTCTCTTGGCAATCGTGTCTGTTCGCCGTGTTGCAGAGTTATATGCTCTGTCCTGTAGACCACCCTTTTTTTGGTGTTTCACAAAGACAAGGCGGTGCTTCGCACATCTCAGGAGTTTCTCCCGAAGGTGTTTTTGGAGTTCCACATCAATCAGGAGATTGTGGTGTCGTCTTTCTGCCCTGACCCCACCTCTGACGAGGAGAGGGATCTCCACTTGTTAGATGTGGTGCATTGTCTCAAGTTTTATTTACATCGCACTGAGTCCATTAGACAGTCTGACGCACTGTTCGGCATTCCTGAGGGCCCCAAGGCGGGGAGACCTGAATCCAAAGTGACTATTGCATCTTGAATTAAGTCCACTATTCGTAAGGCTTACGAGCTAAGGAAGAAACCTGTTCCCTTTCAGGTCACGGCTCATTCTACAAGATCCATTGGGGCTTCTTGGGGTTAAAAGAATCCAGGCTTCCGCTGATCAGTTGTGCAAGACTGCCACTTGGTCGTCTGTGCACACCTTTTCGAAGCACCACCGTGTTGATGTGCTGGCATTGGCTGATGCCAGTTTTGGGAGGAAGATCCTGGAGGCAGACTTGCGTATCGGATCTTCTTTGGATCTTGGTGCTTCTTTCACTTTAGAGCCCTGTTGGCTCTAGTTCAGTGTGCTGTGTACAGTTCCTAGGGGGGTGTTACCCCTGTACAGTGTCCGTTGGCACTTCATTTGTTTTGTTGGGCTATCTCTGGTTCATATCTGTTCCGGTGACTTTGGGGGCCTTGCACTTGGTCCTTGCCTTACTTCCCGCCTCTGGGAAACTCAATGGTTGGACATCCCAAAGTTACCAGTAACCTGTATTGGACGACAGAGGAAAGAGTATTTTAGTCTTGCCTGTTAAATCCTTTTCTCTTAGTCCATACAGGTTACTGATCTCCCACCCAGTCAAGGGACCATGCTTGGCTCTCCTGTGGCAGACCGTGGAGGTCCTTCGGGGGCATGCTCACAGGAGTCTTCTTTCCCTTCTACTATCTAGTCAATAGTTAGTGTCTCAAATCTTACTGGAGCTGATTGGCTAGCTGCAGCCAAAGAGGGAAGGTAGACTCCACCCCTTGCATTCACTTCTAGAATTGTTCCTGCCTAGTTAAAGGGGCATATCGCCTACCCAAAGTTACCAGTAACCTGTATGGACTAAGAGAAAACGATTTAACATGTAAGACTAAAATCCTCTTATTCATGTGTTACAATAAAAGTTGTTTTTATATCTGTGGATCAGATTAGGGATGTGTGGTTTCTTCAGTGTGCTGTAACTTTGGTTACAGCATCAGTATTGAGACCACCTGGGGACCAAGCCAAAAAAAAAAAAAAAAAAAAGTTAAATTCCAATGAAACCAAATTAGTTTATTGTCCCTATAATGGGGCAATAGAGAATAGATACAGGGGGAATATTTATAAAGACAAAAGTGGATTAATTCTAGGACATGCCAGATGCACCACAGGTATTTTCATTCCTTGAATGCACCGGATACCTGCCTAGCAATTTTGTGGCAATGTTATCTGTGGTGTGTAGTTAGTCCCAGAATTGCTCCTCCTTTTGTCTTTGTGTCTGTGTACCCCAGAATGTACAATTTATCACCCCTCTGATGCTCAAAGGGTTACGCAACACATTACTCTGCAATGCTTTGCGTACCCCTCTGGAACTCAAAGGGTTAAGGTTTTCACAATGTGCAAATAGACAAAAACACAGAATGAGGTACAGTGAGTGCCAACAAAAGGCGCGTTTTGGATATAAACACCAGTATGAAAGATAATGTGAGAGTTTAAGGATCACATAAGCAATCTGTCAATGTTGCAGTAACATATGTATAACATATGAATAACCCACGGTGAGATTAGGTAATAGTCCATGCATCCCGTGTCTTAAAGGGTTAGTAATGTATTTAGAAGACCTTAAAAAGTTGAGCTAAATGCAAAAAAAATCTCTCAAACCGCTATGGACTCTTGATGGTCCTGTTCCGTCATGGGTTGTTATACCCTTAAGGACCCATGATGGTTCTGTTCCATCATGGGTTGTTATACCCTTAAGGACCCATGACGGAACTGGACCGTCATGGAATTCCGGGACCCAGCCGCGCAGCAGAGCCACAATCGCGTTATTGACAATGAATCCCTTCATTGGAATGGTTTAAAACATGTACTTGCAAACAAGGCACACATTTTAGACCATTCCAGTGAAGGGATTCATTGTAAATAACACTATTGCAGCTCTGCTGCAGAGCCTCCATTTCGATCGACATGGATCTCCTGACAGCTTTACAGCTGTCAGCAGGAGACCTTGAACTTTAAATGCCTGTATTTCTCAAACCATAGCGGTTTGAGAGATGTGTTTTTTGTTTTTTTTTTTTGCATTCAGCTCAAGTTTTTAAGCTCTTCTAAATGCAAAAAAAGTTTTATTTTTTTTTTTACATTACTAACACTATAACGTTTTGCTTTAGGTCTTGGCCTAACTTTTGCGGGTTTGGAGAGAACTCTTTCATTCCTTGCTGCTATCTATACTTTAATTTGATTTTCATTGTATATCATAAGTAAACTAGTTTAAAAGCCCGTGTATATGGCCAAGGTCCAGGTAATGTTAACCCTTTGAGTGCCAGAAGGGTATGCAACACATTGCTTTGCAATGTGTTGCGTACCCATCTGGCACTCAAAGTGTTAAGAGACCGTTACCTCCCTGGTCTACGAGATGCAGTCTTGCGTCGCCTCACTCACGCGATGCAATTATGTGCAGTAGAGACTGCCCGACCGTGGATAGTCTGTACTGTGCATGACTGCATCGTGACAAGCTTCCTAGCGAATTATTATATAGGACGGTGTAGTGACTTATCGGTGTGAGTTTCTTCCTTTTTTTAAATTCTTCCATACCAGTAGGGAACTACAATCAGTAGTTCAAACAAAAAATAAAAAAGTACCTATGGATAACCCAATACAGGGCAGAAGGAGGGAATGGGAAGGGTGGATGTTGGAAGGCAGAGGGGAGAGGAAAGGGGATAGTAGGAGTGGTGGCGGGGGAGAGGTCCATTGCGCTAAAGAGGAACAATTATGCCAGTATTGAGGAGGATAATGTCCCATCTTATATGCTGTCGCTACTCTCAGGGACATAGCTCATGGTTACGAGCGGGTTCCGATCCCATGCGTGAACGGAGTGGATGAGGAGCTGAGTCCAGACGACTATAAATACGTATCTGAGAACTGTGAGACTTCAGCCATGAGTATTGACCGGAACATCACTCACCTGCAGGTACAGCAGACTCTCTCTCTATCCTCCTTATCAGCCATCAGGCTTAATATGTCTACAGTACAAAAACTGAGCAATTCTTCATCTAAGCAGCTGTACTGTAGGGAACAGATAAAAATCCCCACTGATTTAAATGCAGATTTGAACCCGTTGAATGTGAGTGAGGTCTCTGCAATGTGTTGGAGACTTTTTAGCATCTGGGGGTTAAAAAACACATTTAAATCAATGGGAAATATAGAGCCTATAACTTGCCCCGATTCTTTTTAGTTCACCTGTATCATTGTGTTAACCCTCAGAATACCAGATGGGTATGCAATTCCCATTGGTTTAAAGAGATAGTAATGCTTCATTATAAAGTAAGGTTCAGTGGTTCCTTATAGATTGTACTAATTCTCTCCACTGTTGCCTATGTTCATATTGCTCTAGTTTATGTGTAATCATAATATAAAGTGTCCCCCTTCCCCCCGATATTAAATAAATATGTTGGTCTTCTTCCCTCAGATCTGGAATCCAGTCTCTTGACCGAACAGATCGCAATGAGGGACAATCTTCCCCCTCTCAGTATAAGGAAAAGCCTTTGATGAAGAAGTGCAGGTTTATCCTTATGCAGATACAATATTGTCCCTCGTCGCAATCCGTTCAGACTGGCTTTCTGATATGAAGACAGAATAGTGACGTGTAAAAGGGCGGGAAAGGGAAACTTTATAATATAATTACACAAAAACTAGACCGGTAGGAAGGTGCAGCGCATTAGTACAAAGTATAAGGAATGATAGAACCTTACTTTGTAATGAGATATTACAATCTCTTTAAATGGGGCTTTACACCTTTTGAATGCTAGAAAGGTCTACATTGCTTTACAATGCACTGAAGACCTTTCTACAATTCAAAGTGGTAAAAGACCAATGTAAATCAATGGATGTTTGTCCCTTATTGTCTAAAGCCCCAGTTAAATGAATGGGAATGTTTTGTCCTCTGGTGTGGTTTCTATGCCACAATTCTTCCTCTTGTTTTTATACATAAACCCACTGTCCTTCCCTGCTCTTTCCATACAGAACTGCAGCTGTCTGGATGACTGCTCCTCCAGCAACTGTCTCTGTGGGCAACTGAGCATCCGCTGCTGGTATGACAAGGTAAGCCCACATTGAGTGACTATAGATGAGCGCTTATTATAGGCCTGGAGTGATCATCCCGTATTTCTCTCTCTCTATCTTCCCATAGGATGGGCGATTGCTTCAGGAGTTTAACAAGATTGAACCGCCACTCATTTTTGAGTGTAACCAGGCGTGTGCCTGTTGGCAGACTTGTAAAAACAGAGTGGTGCAAAGTGGCATAAAGTGAGTGAGATTTACTCTGGAAATGGAGACAAGAGCAGCAGACTTTTTTTATATTCTCTCCGACTCAAGGGCACATCTACACCTGTGGGGAAATTATTATAACCGCAAAAGTGGGGTTGTTGTAGACTAGTGTTCAAGGGAAAAATCTCTTGCGTCCCGAGGGAGCACAGGAACCGTGGGGTAAAGTTCCCTGTACAAGGAGGCAATGCTCTCATGTTTACTGAAGAAAGAGAACAAACTCCTCCCCTATCCAGCCCTATTTTACCTCAGTGGCCCTGCAAAAAGAGCTTGTTTCTGTGCATTGAAGGCTCTGTTTTTTATGCTTTTACTGCTCTATTATCCTATGCAATAATTTGTTAGGATGTTTGTCAGAAGCCATCACGCGCAGTAGAGACTGCACACGTTCGGCAGTCACTACTGAGCATGATTGCATCTCGTGAGTGAGGCAACGCAAGACTGCATCACGTGGAGCAGTGAGGTAGCGACCGCTTAACCCCTTGAGTGACGGAGCTAAGTGTTGCTTACCCCCTGGCACTCAAAGGGTTCCAGACCTTGGCCTGTGTACATGGGCTTTTACACTAGTTTTATAATATTTACCAGAGGCTGCAGGTGATAGTCTCTACCTCTCAGGTGAATTGGAATGGAAGAGGAGATGCACTGCGCTCCAGACATTAGCACACTGAGGAAAGCAGTGGTGTGTCTGTATTGTTTACACACATCATACTACCAGGCAACAAGTCCATGCTAATGGTGGGGTACTGCAAGTAACACAATACTTTCTTCCAATTCTGGGAATTTGACGGTTTATACTGAATTCTGTGTATTTTCTATACTAAGATTGGAATACTGTACTGATTCATGCTGCTTATAGTGGCACATAAGGATGATCATAAAACTTATATGGCACTACCTTCACAACACTTCAGTGGAGTGGAAAGCATGTAACCTGTTCAGTTCCAGGTTATATATAGAAGTACCACTGCGTGCAGTGGCAGGTCACCACAACTGAAAGGAGAGCATTTCAGATTCAGCCTTAAGGGCTTAGAGATGAAGTTGATGCTTTTGGTTACGAGCACTAACCCTCAAAAAGTAACATCAGTGATGCATTTTTAATTCTATAAGAGTGGCGCTCCTTGCTCTGTCTAGTGCAGCTACTTTTTTCCCCCTGATCTGACATGGTAGACATCAGCCTGTTGTGGGATATGGAGGGATAACTCTTCCTTTTCACTCATCCACTACCAAGTCTAGCTGTTCAGCGATTTGCCTGTTGTGCCTTTTGGCTTTCTCACCACATCCAGAATCTCACTCTTTGCTGATTGTAAGTAATATGTCCTAAGAAGGAGAAGGTGAAGCTTACTGTGAAGAAATGGATGAAGATCCTTCTCTTGTGGCCATGTCCGATCAGGATACCACAGAGGATGAAGATTCATGTTCGGTGGAGTACCTAACTGGAGATGTTCTTGACCAGTTCAAATTTCAGAGCAACCGCAAACTCGGCTCTTGCAAGAATCTAATGAAATGCAGTCTGAAGTCATCAATAATCTTTCCATGTATAAGCAACTTGGCAAAGTCATTAAAGAGAAATGGAAAGTAGCTGGTGTAAACTTGGCATACCTAAAACATTTAATTTTGATTATCCCTTTTACTAATATTGCAAGGAGACATTGTCTAATCTCCTGGTGGTAGACTTCCATTTCACATCTTTCTAAACATACTATAAAACCAGATCCAGAAGCTGCCTCATTTCAGGATCCAGCTGATAGATGGAAAACTTTCTTAAAGTGACTTACACAGGTGCTGGAACTATTAATGGACCAGTATTAGCACAGGCATAGGTATGCAGAGCTATGGACTCCTGGAAAGGACATATCAATCAGACGATACTGGAGGACATCCTTAAATAAGAACTTGTTCACGTGGTGGCAATTGCATGGAAGCAACTTTTTAAGTTGGTACTTGAGGTAGTTAGGATCACAGCAACTTCAGTCGCAGTCAGACGTACACTTTGGCTGAAAAAGTTGTTTAGCAGCTATTACCTCAAACAAATCAATATCTTTACCTTAACAGGAAAAAACGTTGTTTGGGCCAGAATTTTAATCTCTTTAGAAACTCAAAGAATCCCTTTTCAAAGCCACCTTCATCTGCCTTTGCATATTACTCCCACAAACCAAAATATACATGGCAGTTTAAGAAACAAAGCAACATGATGGACCCTTCTGTATCCTCCTCAACCTGGAGGTTGTTCTTTGAGTCAGCCACCAAACCTTCCACATGGGGGAAGACTCGAGTACTTTTTGCAACAATGGAGGGAATCCATTTCAGTTTGGTGCTCCAGATCTGATGGGGTATCAAATTCAGTTGAAATCCTCTCTCCCAACGAGATTTTACATATCCAGGGCTCTGAAAGACATCTACAATGCATCAGCCTTTCACCAGACAATAATGTCTCTTCTTCCTCGAATCATCAGTCCTGTCTCCAGAAATCAAAGATTCAAGAGATTCTATCCAAATCTGTATGTGGTTCCAAAGGGAAAGATTACATTTTTTTCATTCCGTACTGGACTTCAAAGCATTATCAGATTTTAAGGGTTCCTTTCTGGCCAGAACACCATTGACTTCTCAGGTTTGCTTTCAGAAACCTCATTGCCAATTTGTGGAGTTACCATTTGGACTGGCTACAGCTCCTAAAGTGTTGGTACTTCTGCAGCTCATCTTCAATTACTTCATTACTCCCTATCTGGATAATCTAATGATCAAAGCAAAATCAGATTACCTTCTTCATCAGCACCTAGCTTAGACTTTGCAGATACTTCAAGACCATGGTTGGGTTATCAGCGTGATAAAATCCAGTTTATCACCTCTTCCTCGCATGACATTTGTGGGTTTGACAATTTGACACATCTGTACAGATAATTTTGTTTTCAGCAGAAAGATTTCCAGCTCCAATTAATCTTTATAGCATTTGAGCCATAGAGAGTGCTATTTCAATAATGCCAGAGTTGTGGTTCAAGAGTAACTGAAGGATAAGTTTTCCCCGTCCCGTCCCTTTTACCTAGTGTAAGCCATCTCTTCTCAGATGTGGAATCTGGTTGCTAGACCAGACAGCTCACAGCGAGGGACAATCTTCTTCCTATGAGAACAATGAAAGCCCTGCCCCCCATTGACAAGTTTTTCAGGTTTTTCCCTTATCTTAATTGAAGATTGTCCCTCTCTGCAGTCTACCTGGGCACCTCCCTTCTGCTCTGGCTGAGCAGTGTTACATCAGTAAAAGGGGCGGGAGGGGGATACTTTATCATTCAATTACTCTTGAACTACAGCTCTGACAGAACTGAAATAACACTCTCCATGGTCCAAATACTATGAAGATTAATTAGAGCTGCTTTTATTATGAAACATTACTATCTCTTTAATGGTGTCCATGATGGGAGCAGTTCTATTCTCCCAGTTTAATCTGAGACCTCTACAAGTGGACGTTTTACACAAATATAACCAACAATACAAGATATTGAACAGTCCTATGCATCTATCAGCAACTAGTAACTCCCTCCATTGGTGTGAACTGAAATAAGTAGTATTCCAGGCAATCAGAATGTTGGGGACTATCGGAGATAGACCTAATGGCGTCTTGGCTCAACACCAAAGTACTGAAATGTTGTGTGAAGTCTAATGATCCAAGGGCAGTGGCACAGTGGATGCAATAGTTATTCCTTGGAATTTTATGCTGGCTTGCTTATTGCCACCAGTGGAAAAACTAAAGACTATAAAAGCTCACGTAGTCCCCCATTGTGGCTTGGTGGTCAAGGAGAGCATGATATAATTCCCTTGTAGATCTCTCTCCATAGCCGAACCAAGGCATCTACTGTTATCCCAGATCTTATTACTCACTGACAGATATGTCACCCAGATTTGATCAGTCTGGCTTTAGAGGCATGGAACTTGAGGCCTCACTCTTAAAAAGGACTTCTCAGATGATGTAATTCAAACCATTCTAAAAGCCAGACAATCGTTTCTGTGAAAATTTACAACAGGATATAGAAAAATAATTTTTCCTACTGTGCTTTCAAGGAATGGGATCCTCAGATGTTCAGTTTACCAGTTTCTTGCCATCCAGTTTAGATTAAGTCCTCCATTTGAACTTAAAACGTAATCTTTGTTGGTGCGTTTTCAAAAGAATGTGGCAAATATTCTAGGAATTCAAACATTTATGCAAGGGGTGGCACAGGGATCCAATTAGTCGCTGGGATTTAAATTTAATTTTAGAGGTCCTACAATCTGAGCCTTTTTGAACCACTGTCGACTATTTTCTTGAAACCTCTAATTTCTAAGGTGGTCTTCCTTATCTCAATCTCTACAGCTAGCCTAGTATCTGAATATGATGCTCACTCATATAAATCCTCTTACCTTGTTTTTCATCCAGATTACCATGTACTCAGAACTCTTCACAGTATCCAACCCAAAGCTGTGTCTGCATTTTATGTTAATCAAGGATTGATATTGCCACCATTGGTTTGAATACATGAGACCATAAAAAGGGCATCTTCATACTCCTGATGTGGTCAGAAATCTGAAGTACTATGGCAACTCTACAGGTTCATGCTGAAAATCAGACTGTTAATCCTGAAGGTCCTAAAGAAAAATGGAGTCAATAGCAATAATTGCTTCTTTGATTAAGTGGACTATATGACTAGTTTATCTTTTTGTTACAAACTTGTACCCTTTTTACAGTCAACTATAGAAGGTCCATGAACACCTCTTGGGCAGGCAGACACGAAGCTTCGGCAGAACAAATCTGAAAAGTTGTGACTTGGTCTTCAGTTTAAACACTTACTAATTTCTACAAAATAAATGTTCTGTCTTCAGCAGAAGAAAGTTTTGGTTGGAAAGTTCTTCAAGCCACATTTGTATAGTTCATTTTTTTCCCCCCTTTATATTTGGGACTGCTGTGGGATATCGCCACAGTTCCTGTGATTCCACCATTGGACGTAAGCAAAAAGTTTATTTTTGCGCCCTGAGGAAATTGCCAGTCTATTGTGGGTTAGGGGTGCACCACTATTCTTGGCTTCTCTGTCCTGGTAATTTTGACTCTTACTCTGGTTTGTTATATGTAAATTGATTTATATGTGGAACCACACGGGTAAGGTAGGGCAGGAGAGTTTTTCTTTCTTCATTTAACTACTGGAGAGAACTTTACTTTACTCCTTGATCCCTGTATCTCAAAATGGACTAAGAGGAAAGGATTTATTGTAGAGTGCAACATTCACCTTTTAAAGGGGAAGTACCAACCCGCAAAAACTTTATCTTGATTAAGTCTTCATCTGGCGATTAGCTGCTTAGTAGCGCTAGTCGCCAGAAATATTACCTGGTTTAAAAGATTTTCGACTTATTCGGAGGCTGACAGTAGCAGGAAGCACGGACATCTTGCCATAGTGACGTCCGTGCGCCTGCGCTGTCAGTCCCAGCCGGGTCTAGGAAGCATTGCTAGGAGCCGGCCGGCTCGAAAAGGGACTGACATTGCAGGTGCATGGACATCACTATGGCAAGATGTCCATGCTTCCTGCTACTGTCAGCCTCCGAATAAGTCAAAAATCTTTTAAACCAGGTAATATTTCTGGCGACTAGCGCTACTAACCAGCTAGTCGCGAGATGAAGACTTAATCAAGATAAAGTTTTTGCGGGGTGGTAGTTCCCCTTTAAAGAGTATAATATATTTTTATTATGGTACCAGTGAGTTTGAACAAGTTTTGAATGCTGCAGTTCCAGGTTAATAATTAAAAAACAAAACAAAAAAAGAGGACAAATGACACCGGAGTTAACTCATATCAATGTCATTGAGTAACTCAGCCGTCATTTTGGGAACCATTCAGCATTAATGTTGGATTGAATTGCTGGTTAGTATCTACAGCTAAAACTGTCCTCTTTTTGTTTTTTCCTGTTTTAAAGAGGCAGTGCCTTCTACAAGAAACATTTTCTTAATAAATAGAACATTGGGAATGCTATCCCTGACACACTTCAGTGACCTCCCAAACATGCAAGTTTAATTAGTTTCTGATAATTTCACCATCTTACAGATGTCTCCTTGGCCTCCCAATTCAGCTGCTCCTGTCTTCCTTCTCCTCCTTTCTTTCCATTCAACCTCCCACTGGTGAGCAAACACCAACCCCACTGAAAGCCCTGTATACAGAGGACAGCATGGGCTGAGTGGGGTTTGGGCAGCTGAATTGTTAACCCTTTGAGTGCCAGAGGGGTACGCAATGCATTGCGTACCCCTCTGGCACTCAGGGTTAAACTGTTTTTAACCATTTAATGCTGTAAGGACCCAAATGTGTGTTGCACACCCCTCTGATTCTTAACACTTTGAGTGCCAGGTATGTATCCAGAACATTGCAACGCAATGCATTTAGATACATCTCTGGCACTCAAAGTGTTAATATAAATAAGTGTTAGCAGGATAAAAATCTAATTAATTTCTCCCATTAACAATTGCATATCAGTACTAGTATTATCCTGAATAAGTCCGGCATTATTGAGAAATCCGTCTTGTTCCGAGACTCTCAGGCAGGCATCTTGCTGTACCGGCCTCTGTGCGCCTGTGCCATCAGTCACTTCCTGTTTCCTTAAGGTACAAGGCAACTCCACCTAACCAATCCTAGAGGAGAACGGGACAGACAGTGCAGGAGCACAGGTCTCTTCAGCAAGATGTCTAAGCTGATGCCTGCCTGTGCATCTCGGAACAAGCTGGATTGTTCGATAATGCCGAACTTATTCAGGATAATACTAGTACAGCTACGTGTATCGCTATGTGCATAATGATTTGGGGGCACTTTAATTTGAGTGAAAGCTCTGCTTTAAATCAATGGGAATTTTTATGTGTCCCAGAATTGCCTCATTATTTTCTTTGTGCCTGTTACCCACAGTGTAAATAAAATTTTAACTCTCAGAGGGGTGCACAACATATTGCAGTGCACTGCACACCCCTGTAGGGGGTTGATGTTTTTTATAATTCACCTCTCACTTCTACCCCTGTGTTCCACTTCACTTTCCCAGGGTCCGTCTCCAGTTATATCGCACTGCTAAGATGGGTTGGGGTGTGAGAGCCCTGCAGGCTATTCCACAGGGAAGCTTCATCTGCGAGTGAGTATCCTTACTAAAGCTGTATTATGAAATAAACACATTGCAGGGCTTTTCCTCTTTTGTCAGACCATGATATTTCATTCCAAAGTTGTTATTATTCAGTCTGTCATTAAGTTATGGACCTGTAGCCATCAGCAGAGGGAGTACTCTTGCTCTGCTCGTCAGTAAAAAACCTACAGTATACATATTTATTTTCATAAGCAAAGATTACTGCCCTTTTCAGTACGCAAAATTTTTCCCCATGCCCTGAACTTGAATCATATTTTTTGCTCTTTATTCTGTTCCTATTGAACCCCCCCCCCCATCCTGTTTACATTCCTAGCTCTGTACAACCTTATATCAAGATAACTGACCACTCTTTCTCCTGTTCCCTGTGAATTCTGCACTCCATGCAGGTACGTGGGTGAGCTGATCTCAGACGCAGAGGCTGATGTCAGAGAAGATGATTCTTACCTGTTTGATCTGGACAATAAGGTGAGAACTTGCAGTGAGTCTGTTTTTTATCTGTTTAGTCCATTTCTCTCTTTGTGTAGAAGTGCCTGTGGTTTGTCTTCCTGTGCCATCGGTATGGACAATACTTGTGCACTTCTCTGGGTGTAGATCAGTGGCTTAAAATCTTCTGCCCAACAGCTGTTTTTGGAGTACAGCTCCCATCATCTTCACCCTGTCAATGTCTGCCAGCGGGTCTCCCAAAGCAGTTGTACAGGGGGTGATGATGAGGTTGTTTGAATGGTTGATTGTGTTAATGTTTCTGACTCTCGAGGACGAGAGGGAGTGTGCAAGGCATTGCTTTGCAAACACTCTGAGTCTGAAAGGGTTATTTTGCCTCATAAGGTAGGAGGGGTATATTGAAGAACACTGGGTTCTCCGAAAGTTCAGGCGCTTGTGTAATGAATCCTCATTAGTATACCTTTTTAATACAATAGTGTTTTATGAGAGAGACTAAGAACACGTTGTAGGGTTTCCTGCAGAATGGAAAAAAAAAAAAGCAAAAAACTATTTGCTGGCCAGTGCTTAATTCAAAAGTTATTACAGCTGAAACCAGACCACAAAATGCATCTTTTCTTGATTGGGAGGACTTCTGTCCAAGGCTGTGGTTCTTCATAGATCACTAGAACAGCAGCATTACCTAGTGGTGATGTTTCATAAGATAGTCAGAAAAATCCTGTTTGAATGAAGCAACAACCATCTGTGGGTATACTTTTGTTTTATTCAGCAGGAAGCTCTCTTTAATGCAGTGGTCCTCAATCTTCTTTTGGTCAAGGCACTGCTAACACACAGTATAGAGAATATTCAGGGCACCCTTACATTTTGTAATTTATCAAGTGCTTATACACACATAAATATTGCATTATTCTTAGGTCTCACAATCGGAATAACAAACAGTGCATAAATATTCATTTCAAGCTCAATTTTTTTTTTTTTTTTTTTTAAAGTTTCATAAAAATAGGGAACTTTAAGTGGATATCCATGGCACACCATAGTGCCATTGCACCCTTGTTGAGAATCACTGCTTAAAGGGATAGTAATTCTTCATTTTAACTTTATTTTATTTTGTAGGCATTAAAAAAACATGAAGAATGATATAAGTCTTATCTCTCAAACCTTTATGGTTTATGAGATATTCACAAGCAAAGTTCCCCTCCCCGCCCCTTTTACCTAGTGTAAGCCATCTCTTCTCAGATGTGAGTCTGGTTGTATGACAGTACAGATAACAGAAGGGGACAATTTTCTTTGTATGAAAACAATGAAAGCCCTTCCCCCCTTGACAAGTTTTTCAGCTTTTTCCATTATCTTAATTGAAGATTGTCCCTCTCTGCAGTCTACCTGGGCATCTCCCTTTTGATCTGGTTGAACAGGGGGGGATACTTTGTTTGTGAATATCTCTTAAACCATAAAGGTTTCAGAGATAAGACTTATATCATTCTTCATGTTTTTTTAATGCCTACAAAATAAAATAAAGTTAAAATGAAGTATTACTATCCCTTTAAGTAGTCTAAAGCTGTGGTGAGTCTAACCGAGCATAACAAGGAATTCCCAGGTCAGGAGGTGGTGGAGATGTGTGTTTATAGAAATAGGAATGTAGCAGTGGTTCTTTGTTGGAATCCAGGGCCTGATTTATCTGAGACACGCACATCAGCTTGCACATTTGGTTCTTCTACTTCCTCAGTGCTGCTTGGTTTGTGTTTGTTCCAGGTCCGTACCATACATACACAGGTTGCAAACAAAACTATGTTAGGGTGATTTAGAGGTGAAGAATTACAGACAGGAGGAATGCCCCCTTCTAATATTCATTCTTTCTGTACATCATCTGTCCAGTGAGTGGCAGAGGCTCACAGACTATTCTCATGCGGTAGGATTCCCCCCACTGTTACTATTAGACTCGTGTAACATGCCAAAATTGAATTTTTGTATTTGCCAATAAATCTTGTTGTCTTCCTCGGTCCCTTAGAAACAGGGACAGTGAGATTATAGTTCCCATCACTAAGAGGCAGGACACTACAAACTATTGGCTGCCTGGCACCTCCCCCTAACTAAATAATCATCCAATAAGCTTAGAAATGGAAATTTCTCTCATGTTCACTGGGAGACACAGGGACCATGTGATTTAAGGTTCTTCCACTAGGAGACCGGGCACTTTAAAAAGAAACGTCTGGAGGAAGTATACCCCTAACCCCTGCCCAGGCCTGCCTGCCTGCCTTCAGTGTTTAGTGTCCTGCATCACAGGAGGAATCCGAGCTAGTCTGTCTGAGAACATGATTTTTATTCTCTAGGTTTTAGGTTATTTAGATATAAAGATTATAGTAGATACCATTCAACCCCATATGACATAAACATATGCCACAAAATACCAGTATTAACAAGAGTATTCCCCTCTTATAGGATTTCCACGTCCGTTCCTGTAAGGACAAGCCACACACACACACATACATACACAAACATAACAAAACCTGTAGACTATACATGTGCTTATCCACCAATCCCGTTTGTGTCGGCCTCAGGGGGATGGAAGGCCTCCCACTATTGTCTCAAAAGCCAGGAATTAAGGGCATCAGGAACCTTCAGCAGCGGGGTGGACAGTTGAGAGCTTGGGAGTAGACATCTGCTCTTATCCTACCCTGGGTGTCGGCAATACTGACCTTCAATCCCTAAAAAAAATAAATTTGAGAACGATAATAAAAATTGTAGATAAACAATTTGAGGGGACGACGTCCCCCATACCCTGCCTTCTGGGACAGAACACTAAACACAAACTACAGTTACCAGGTTATGTGGCCGTGTCCTAGTTATCCAGCTTATCGCAGTGTGGTCTCTAGCATCCAAATGGGGTTTTAAGCATTTCTACACTAAATACGACTCCAGCAAATTGCTTTCCAGTGTTTTGGAGATTTGTTTAGCATTTCAAGAGTTAAAAATCCCATTTAATTCTGGGAGTTTGTATTTATCCCCCATGGTGCATTTGGTTTCCTTTTAAGTCCCTTTCTCTTATTCCTTTTGCTGCCTTTAATTTCCACATTTGTCTCATTCGCCCTCCTTTTTTTTTTTTTTTTTTTTTTCCATTCCTCAATCTCTCTTCTTTCTCTCACATGATCACACTCCCTGTTCCACAGGACGGAGAGGTGTACTGTATCGATGCCCGGTATTATGGTAATGTCAGCCGTTTCATTAATCACCTGTGTGAGCCCAACCTGATCCCAGTGCGAGTCTTCATGTCCCACCAGGACCTGCGCTTCCCCCGTATTGCCTTCTTCAGTGGCCGGGACATCCGCGCTGGGGAGGAGCTTGGGTAAGAGAAACATATGGGGGACGGTAGACCAACTGGCCTTTTTTTTTTTTTCTTGTAATACAGGCTTTAGTACCATCAGTAAATCTTACTGCTGTGATAGGAATATTCTTTCTTTGCACCTCAGTTTAGTTCATATTTTTGATGTACAAATCTAAACTATATCTTCCTATATAATAATTCACTAGGATGTTTGTCACGATGCAGTCATGAGCAGTAGAGACTGTGTTCGGGCAGTCTCTAATGCGCATGATTGCATTGCGTTAGTCGACACAAGGCTGCATCGCTTGGAGCAGTGAGGTAGCGGCCTCGTAACCCTTTGAGTGCCAGAGGGGTACGCAATGCATTGCAAAGCAATGCATTGCGTACCCCCGTGGCACTCAAAAAGTTAACATTACCAGGACTTTGGCCCATGTACACGGGCTTTTACACTAGTTTGGATCTAATTTACCCTTTGCATCTCAGCCTTACCTTCCTTTGACTCGCATCTAACTTTCTTCCTCTTTCTCTGTGCCTGCTATATACAGCTTTGACTATGGTGACCGTTTCTGGGACATCAAGAGTAAATATTTCACATGTCAATGTGGATCAGAAAGGTGTAAACACTCAGCGGAAGCCATCGCCTTGGAACAGAGCCGCCTCGCCAGGATGGAGGTCCCAGAGGCAGCGCCTGCTCCAGCTCCCGCACCTCAAACTGTGTGATGCGCTCATGTGTCTCTAGTCCAAAAGTGAGACCTTGTCGCTCTGTTTACTCTTCACTTGCCATATAAACCTGGCAAACTTCACACGGTAGAGCACCGCTTTGTTAACCCCAGAGAGGGTCTCTCCGTTAAGCCCTCCCAAGGCAGGATGTAGCACTATTAACCCCTCCCAGACTGATCATTGTCTTGTAAAATGCCCATTCTCCTCAGTGAATATAAAGCCCTTGAATTCCTTCATACAGGACTAACTGTTAGTATGTCGGTGTATCTGTAATAACCTGTTGTATTTATCATTATGTCTACTTTGTATTTTTCTAATCCATCATATTTATGTATATTTTTATTTTTTATTTACATAACAGGAATGTATGTAGTATGGTTTAAATGTCACCTTGATATAGGTGTGGGAGCAGATGAAGACAAATTGTCTTTCACTAGTCAAGGAATAGGCAGCGTGAGGCCCTCCAGATGCTGCTGGGCTAAAATACCATCATCCTTCACCAGCCAATGGCTAGAGTAGGATGATGGGAGCCAGGGGTAGATTGTCGTATCTGGGGATTAGTGATCCCCGCCGCGTGGTCCTGAGCAGGTTGAGGAGATCAAATGATCTTACTAGATCAGTCCACAATGTTGTGAATGTGAGGTAGGGCTCTATCGGCACAGCCAGTGTAGGATCGAAGAAGGTATCCTCCCGCCCCCTAGGGCTGACTAGCTGGTATTGCTTGGCCAGCTTGGTGTATCCTTCTGCAGTGCAAGAAGAGCTTCTGGGTCCTGAATAATCAGCAGTTTAAATGTACATTAACCCTTTGAGTTCCCGAGGGGGTACGCAACGCAGTGCTCCTAAGTGCACTACACATTTCATAGGAATGTGTATCTCACTGATTAACCCCTTGTATGATATGTAGGCATAATTCATCAGTGATTAAATCCTTTACGCACCATTCTGGCATACAAGTGTTTTGCCACTGATGGGTTATACCTCTCTAGCATACAAGGGGTTAATCACAGAATAACACATTACTGTACACCTCTCTGGTATTGAAGGAGTTAATTGATAATGTAAACCTATCTTTTGCATGCAATGGACTAAGGAGTTAATAGTTGATCATTTATGTGCTTCTAGCAATTTATACAGTGGGTTAATCAGAGTTTAAAGATTGTTATACATTGTAGTTAATGCACATTTAAACTGTTGGGTATTTAGGACTCAGAAGCTATGCCTGATTGTGTAGTACCAAAGGGGCTGTAGTTATAGAGACAGAGGTGGTAATAGGCTGGGGCAGAGGGAAAGGAGTTGAGAGCAGTTAGTATTATACTTGATATACACTCACAGAATGGAATACCAGCTAGTTGGCCAGTTTGTGTGTGTGTGTGTGGGGGGGGGGGGGGGGCTGGTATTCCACTACAGTCAGCCACTAGTGGGAGCTGAAGTCCAGCAGCAGCTTAAGACCCACATGTTGCTTACCCTGCTTCAGACAAACCCATAACAGTAAACTAATGTTTACACACACACACACACACCTGTAAGAACAGCATATAACGTTAAATGGGTAGTTAACCCTTATCAGGAATACAGGTACATTGCAGTACCTTTCCAGATGAGCAAAACTGTCAATGTTGGGAAATATTTCATTCGAAAGTGATTACAGTGCAAATTTGTAATGTAGTTTTTATTTACCACTATTGTGGCCTTTCCATTTTTTTTTTATTAATGATCATGTTGCTGCCTGGAGAGCTGTAGGTGGCCCAACTGCTCAATATGCT
The DNA here is from genome assembly GCA_037306005.1 of Rhinophrynus dorsalis. NCBI lineage: Eukaryota > Metazoa > Chordata > Amphibia > Anura > Rhinophrynidae > Rhinophrynus > Rhinophrynus dorsalis. Next base: position 163,620,711 of record CM074726.1, on the reverse strand, counting down.
GTAGTAGAACTGGCACCACCATAAATAGGAATGCCCACAAAAAAGGTTCATGTTTTCAGAATAGTACAAGTTTGATCTTTAATACCTTTTGAATAAAGTTTCTTCCAACAATGGGGGAGTACCCCCTGTTTTAATCCACCTGAAAATGCCTACAATATTATTTATAAAGATTGATGGTGCTTTTAATGAATTGTATAATTAGTTCCCATGCCTTAATACATCTTAGAAACTGCATGTGCTGTTTTTCAGTATGCTGGAGGAAGCAATTTAGTTTGCACATCTCACTTCCTGCTATGTGGCTGTAACTGAATGTGTAATGCAAAGGAAAATGTATTAACCCACCCTTCTGAGAAACAGCACATGGGCGAGTAAAACATGCTCTGCAATGCGTTGCATACCCCTCTGGCTCTCAAAGGGTTAAGGACCAGAGGGGGGGGGGGTGCACAACGCATTGCAGAGCACCCCTCTGGTCCTTCAAGGGTCAACTTTGGGTGGACTCGTATGTTTTCACTTCCTCACTATAAACTTTTTCTTTTGTTTTTTTTTTTTCTCTCTGACAATTGAACCTAAAATTCTGAACGTTCTAAAAGACTTTCATATGATGTCACGTTATATTTTAGCACTAGTGTTCTTTTGAAATATATGTAGTTTTTTTCCATCCCTCCCCAATATGAGATCTTGTATGAGGAAAAAACTGCAAATCTTTAATTATAGCACTCAATAAAATGTTTTAAACATTGTATATCTGTCCTCAGTGGGTTTAATTAAATACGTTGACAACTTCTCTAGCATCTGTGAGGAATAAATGGTTCTGCCCAATTTGTTGTCCTCTGTCTACCAATCTATTCTGGTTGCAGTGATTTACATTTTTAATATATTTATGAACACAAGGCTGGGGAAGCAGACAGTGTAAGGCTGGTTCTGTGACTACCAGTGGACACTCTGACTAGGCTGGGGAAGAAGACCATGTATGGGTGGTTCTGTGACTACGATTGGACAGTGGGACTAGGTTTGGAGGATCAGTGTATACGTGTGGTTCTGTGACTACCAGTGGACAGTGGGACTAGGCTGGGGAAGAAGTCAGTGTATGGTTGATTCAGCGACTACCAGTGGACAGTGGAGCTAGGCTGGGGTATCAGACACTGAGGCCAATGTACAAGGCTGAAGGATCAATTTATATGTGCGACACCAACATGGGAAAGAGGACACTTGGGAGGTATGGATGCCTAATATCTTCTAAAGAGGGACACTTGGGAGGGATGGACCCCTAATATCTCCTAAAGAGGGACCCTTGGAATGTATGGACCCTAATATCTCCTAAAGAGGGACACTTGGGAGGGATGGACCCCTAATATCTCCTAAAGAGGGACCCTTGGAATGTATGGACCCTAATATCTCCTAAAGAGGGACACTTGGGAGGTATGGACCCCTAATATCTCCTAAAAAGGATTAGAGGGATTTGGTTCTCTAAAGGGCCAGATTTCCCAATAGGCAGAGTAGGCAATTGCCTAGAGCTCCATATTTTGAGGGGTGCCTCAGCTGTGCTGCCACACCCAAGTTCTGAATTGTGGGTGTAACCAGAACAATCTCCGTTCCCTTGCACAGGCTATTATATAACCTCTTGAATGTGTTGGAGAGCTACGTAGCAAACAAGGGTTAAAGCTCTTATTCCTGTTTGTCATAAGCCAAGGGTTTTTTTTTCTGTGCCAGATAACAGTGGATGGGACTGGGGAGCCTTATCTCCAGCCTTGTGTCCCTATGTGGGACTATACCTCCTAAAGTGAGGCACTTAGGAGTTGTGCTAGTGATAGGTTTGTTGCCCTGAGTACAGACTTGCCCAGGAATATGAGTCTGACTTGTGTCTCCTGTGGACAAACGGGGGCACAATGGGGTGTCAGAAAATAGACTCCTGGTGCTCTCTCATTGGTCCAATGGGAAGAGACTGAACTAAGAGACTGAAGTCTGACATATCAGTCTCGCTGTGCTGCACAGCCGCCCCCCCCCCAAAAAAAAAAATCCTAAATAAGAGCTTCTAAAGCTGACACTAAGGGTCTATGGAGGTGTCGCACACAACTCATGACGCGTAGCTGAGAGCCATAAACTTTTTGCATTTCAACCTACTGCCAGCAGAGGGGGTACATTTTCCAACTCTCCCGAATGACTGACAGAAACCTTTTTGAAGCTGCAGAAATCGGCACCAGGCTTTTAATTAAGTTCTCTCGTATAGGAGCAGACAATAAAAGTTTGTTGCCTTTCACTGGAGAAAGGAAAGATTTTGGGGCAAACCAACTTCTGCACCATAGGGGACAAATGAAAATTCACAATTATTTACATGGGTTCACAATGTGTTTGATAGCTCTCTGGCACACACAAGGTTAACCAACTCAACACTAGAGGAGTCTCCAACTCATTGAATTCCAAAGCACTGGGAACCTTTCAAGGTTTTAACACTTTTAACACAATTTGTATGAATTGGGATTCTTATCTGTCCCCTATGGACCAGTTGCTGTGCCCAAGAATTGCTCCAGTTTCGGCATACAGCATTTTCTTTGCTGTCTCTGGTCTGTAGATCTGTTGGAGTTGGTAGGAGACTGGTAAACTCAACATGGCATGAATGGGTACTTTAGGCCTTCATCATCTAGTTAAAGGAGCAGTAAACTTTTTTTATGAAAAAATATATATTGTAGGGATTTTCCTATTGAGTAAAATAAGGGTACTCCCACTGCTGAGAGATTTATATTTCCAGAGTTATTACAGTTTAAACCCATGTTTTTTTACATTAACAGTGCCGTCTAGTGGTCAAATTCTAATTAGATTTCGTGTTAGATTCTAATGGAGAGGAAAGTCAGAAAAGTCAAAGACATACAGTTCTCCATAGAATGTGATAGAAACTGCCTGTGACTTCCTGTCAGTTAGAACAATCAGGAAGTAAACACAGTAAATTCACTTCCTGGTTATTTAAACTGCTATAAATTTTGAATAAAACATCTGACAGTGATGGGAGTGACCTTGTTTTATTCAGCAGGAAATGCTCTATAAAATATGTGTTTTCATAAAAAAAAGTTTACTGCTCCTTTAAAGAGGTGCAGTTGTGGAACAAAGCAGCTGTCCCATAGAGGTGTAATGAAACTTCTGAGAATATTGATACTGAGAATACTGATTGATTAAAGGAGCATTGAACTTTTATTATGAAAACATATTGTAGGGTTTTTCCCATTCAGTAAAATAAGAGTATTCCCACTGCTGAGAAATGCATATTTCCAGAGTTGTTACAGTTTAAACCTGTTTTTTGTTGTTTTTTTTTTTGTTACATTAAAAGTGCCCTTTAATGGTCAGATTCAAATTAGTTATTCTGTTACATTCTAATGTAAGTAAAGTTAGTGACATACAGTTCTCCACAGAACGTGATAGACACTGCTGAGTCACTTCCTGTCCGTTAGAACTTCCAGGAAGTAAAAGCAAAGTAAATTTGACTAAAACAACTGATAGTGGTGGGAGTGCCCTTGTTTTACTCAGCAGGAAAAGCTCTATATAACTTATACAAAAAGTTTACTGCTCCTTTAAATGGAGCTTCTAACCTGCTGAATGCTGGGAAGGTTTCCACTGGTCACTGGTTTTAACTATACATTTCCCCCATACACTTCAATGCAACCTAATAAAGCGATGGCTTATCATCGGCAACGTAATCTAGGCCTGAATCAACATCTGTGACATATATCTGTTTATATACTGAATGCTTTCCCTCTTATGGTTATATTTCTTTCCTGTCAGTGTTAGTGGCAGGGTCTTAATTGCAAGGAGTACGGCTGTGTCTGGGCCCAGCATCCAAGCGTGCCCCCATCTGCTCCAGTGTCCAACAGATTCTAATTATGCATCTGCAAAAATATTTTCTATTTATTCAATGAGCTCATCCATTAAGAGTATAGGAAACACTATTTCAACTAAAACAAAGGCAAGGTTTTTTTTTTTGTTTTTTTACAGTAAGGGTGGAAAAGTTATGAAATTCTTTGCCTTGGGATGCTGTGCAAGCAGGTACTGTAACTGCTTTAAAAAAAAGCCATGGATACCTATCTAGCACAGAACAATATTGAGAATTATGACAGATGGCTTCAATGCAGATAGGATGTTGATCCAGGGAAATATCTAACTGCCATTTGGAGTCGGGAAGGAATTTTTTACCCACTTGGGGCTAAATTGGGAATGGCTTCAATTTTTTTTTTTTTTTTTGCCTTCCTCTGGAACAACAGGGGTGATTTGGCATGATCTGGACACATATATCTCATGTGCTTGGGGGCCCAAAAAATGTTTGCCCTGCGGCCCTCCAGTCATGGGCATCTGGAGGGGGGCACTTGCCTCCTTCCCCCATAGAAACATAGAGGTTGGGTGGGCTTGCCTGGCGGATCACATTATGGCTTTTCTCCCCCCTGGAAAATTTTCTGTGAATGCCCCTGCCTCCAGTGACTAGTTACACCACTGATTAATAAGGAGATGTGAGGCTTTATTGCAGGGTTGGATTACACCCCAGGCTCCCCTAGGCAAGGCCCTCCTGATGTCCTTAACTCCACCCATGAACACACCCTTGTCCTCACATGACCCCACCCCCAGTCCCATCTACTATTTCCTGACACAGCAAATACCCTTGGCTTATAAAAACAAGGACAAAAAATATTTTACCCCTTTGGTTCCTACAGATTTCCAGTTATGACCTTTTGAGTGCCATTGCTTTGCAATGCGCTGCGTATCCCTCTGGCACTCAAATTGTTCTAAAACTGGTGCAGGGACATTGAGATTGCTCTGGCCTCACCCACAGTTCAAGATGTGGGTGTGGACAGCACAGCTGAGGCACCGCCCCTCAAATTTTGGAGTAATAGACAATTGCCTACTCGGAAATCTGTCCCTGTCCTGCACACAGCCCTGTTTACACTCCTTTAAGGTTTGATTCACTTCAAATGCAAAATGACACTACTTCTAGTCAAGGACAAATATTTAGACAATGCATTTCCATCAGCAGAGAAGTGTGTGGCCTATATTATTTTACTAGAAATAGATAAAACAGATAAGTGGCAAAAACCTATCTGTCGCCAGGGCTGTATTTATTATCCTCATTATTCTTTATGTAGCGCCAAAATATTCCACAGTGCTGTACAATGGGGAACAGACATACAGATAGACATATAGAGATATTAAATAGTACAAATGGAACATAGAAAACAAAAAGATCAGAGGGCCTTGCTCATGAGAGTTACAGTCTAGAGGTTCCCTAGTAGGCAACTGCATAGAGCTCCAAGTTGTGAGGGGGCGGTTCCTCAGCTGTGCTGGCCACACCCACATTCTGAATTATGGGTGTAGCCAGGGCAATCTCAATGTCCCTGCACCAATTTATATACCTCATTGCAGGTAGTTTTTTTTTTAACCCTATGGATGCTAGCAAGAGCTCCAAGGCATTGCGGGGCACAAAGGAACCCAGTATTGCTGTGCTTTGATCAGGGTTGGGCAACCAGAGGCTGTTCAGGACTGCAACTCCCATATTCCCCAGAGGAGAGGATGATGTGAATTTTAGTCCTGACTACTCGGAACCACAGGTTGCCCACCACTGGCTTGTTGATAGCATCAGGTAGTCGTAGGTGTGGCCTGTTGCTAGGCTCAGATAGTATGTGTAGCCTGTTGCTATGATCATGTACCATGTGTGGTCTGTTGCTAGGATCAGGTAGTTGTTGGTGTGGGCTGTTGCTAGGCTGAGGTAGTAGCATGTACGGCCTGTTGCTAGGTATAGGTAGTAGTATGTGCAGCCTGTTGCTAGTAAAAGGTAGCAGTAGGTGTGGCCTGTTGCAAAGCTCAGGGCTATGTGCACCCTATGGCTAAGATCACATAGCAGTAGGTGTGTCCAGTTTCTAAAATCAGGTAACAGTAGGTGTGGCCTGTTGCTAGAATCAGGTATAGTGTATACTGCCTGTTGCTAGGGTCAGGTAGCAATAGGTGCGACCTGTTGCTAGGATCAGGTAGCAGTATGAGTAGCCTGTTGCTAGTTTCAGGTAGCTGTAGGTGTGGCCTGTTACTAGGATTAGATAACAGTATGTGTGGCCTGTTGCTAGGATCAGGTAGCAGTATGAGTAGCCTGTTGTTAGGATCAGGTAGCAGTATGCCTAACCTGTTACTAGGATTAGGTAGCAGTATGAGTAGCCTGTTGTTAGGATCAGGTAGCAGTATGAGTAGCCTGTTGTTAGGATCAGGTAGCAGTAGATGTAGCCTGTTGCTAGTTTCAGGTAGCTGTAGGTGTGGCCTGTTGCTACGCTCAGGTATATGTAGGTGTGGCCTGTTGTTAGGCTCAGGTAACTGAAAGTAGTCTGTTGCTAGGTAACTGGAGTGTTCTGTTCCACGGATCAGGTAGCAATAGGTGTGCTTTGTTCAGATATTAGGTGTGGCGAGTCCTCGGGATGCAGAGACGTTAGCTGTGGTTTGTTGCTGTTGTCAGTTCAGACTTGGGCGTATCTCGTTACTTGACACTATCAACAGTGGGCGTGCCCTTTCGTTCGGCTGTGGGTGTGTCCCGTTACTTAGAGCCGCAATCAGTTCATTCAGTGGTGGGTGTGGCCCGTAAGCTTTCAGGTGAGAGCTGGGGTGTGGCTGTGAAGTGTTGTGGGCGTTGTGCAATGACGTCACGCTCCGATCCTCGGACTGTGTCTTAGCCGCCAGGTCAGTTAGTCGGTCTGAGGTAGGAGACGAGGAAACATGGCGGCTGATGAATATGGTGAGTGCTCTCTATTAACCCTTTGCGTTGCAGTGCCTCTGTGGCACTCGAAGAGTTAAATATTTCCACTGACCCATTAAATCTGTGCTCCTTCTTTCACTTACCTGTCCTCTGTGTATTACGTGTGTCAGTACCAGCATTCCTGTCACTTTCCACTATCACCTGCCTCCCTCTTTCTCAATCTCCATTAACCCTTGAGTGCCAGAGAGGTATCTAATTCATTACAACGCAATGCGTTGGATACCTCTTTGGCACTAAAAGGGTTAGATCTCCACCTGTCCCTTCTCATGACGGTACTCTATTAAACCCTTTGCGTTACAGTGTCTCTGTGGCACTCAAAGGGCTAACATTAAATCTGTACTCCCTCTTTCACTTGCCTTCCCCTTCAGGCTCAGTACCAGCTTTCCTGTCACCTTTGTCAGTTTTCAGTATCACCTGCCTCCCTCTTTCTCAGTCTCAATGAACCCTTTGACTGCCACAGAGGTATCAAATGCAGTGCCTCTGTGACACTCACAGGGTTAAATAATTCTACTGACCCATTAAATATGTGTTCCCAATTTCACTTACCTGCCCTCTCTGTATTACCTGTGTCAGTATCAGTTTTCCTGTCACCTAATGTCACTTTCTCTTTCTCAGTCTCCATTAAATCTCCAGTTGTCCCTTCTCATGTCTCATTCACTCTCACATTATCTGCCCCCTTGCCCCCTCTCCTAGTAAACTGTCTCTGCTGTTACACTTGCAATTTTCCTATTTGAACATGTTTTTTTAAAACTGTCCAGTCTTTTCTAATCCCTTTAAATCTAGTCTCAAAAAAAGTGCAAAAAGTTTTTGTCCCCATTGGTGGTACCTGTGCTGTCATCCCTATCAATGTCTATTTTGTCACCTTTTTATCCATAGGCATAAAAAAGAGGAGCTATTCTGAAGCTGATTAACTGTTTCATGGGGTACAATACAATTCCCATTGACTTAAAGGGTCACAAATGCCCTTTTATAACTTACGTTATTTTTGCAACCTCTACAATATTAAATAATTTGGAGTAAATGCCATCTCTCATACCCTTACGGTTTGAGAGCTATTCACCACTAAAGTTTCCCTCGCGGAGGCTCGTCGGCAGAGCCGAAATCCTGTTCTTTAAAAAGAACTACTTCAATGGAACGGTCTACAAAGTGTGCTTGCAAACCAGGCACACTTTGTAGACCGTTCCAATGAAGTAATTATTTTTAACCCCTTAAGGACCAGCGCGCACACACGTGGCCAGCACGTAAGGACCACAGGGCTTTTTTTTTTTTTTAACTTCCAGTTCAGGGCTTCCGAAGCAGCGTGCAGCCGCGCCGGGAGCCCTGAACTCCATGACATGCCAGGACCATCAGTGGTCCTTAAGTGCCGGATCGCCGTGACAGTCCTGGCACGTCAGTGGTCCTTAAGGGCTTTTAAATAACATGATTTCAGCTCTGCAGCAGAGCCGCCGGCTTGTCCCAGGTCTGGGATCTCCTGCTGTCACCACATCGCTGATGTCAGGAGAAGGGGAGGGAGGAACTTCAGATGAGAATATCTCTCAAACCGTAAGGGTTTGAAAGATGGTATTTTCTCCAAATACTTTATTTTTGTAATCTCTACAATATTAAATAAAGTTATAAACAGGCATCACTGACCCTTTAACCCTTTCAGTGCAGGAGGGGTAAACATTGCATTGCTATGCAGTGAGTTGATTACCCCTCTGGATCTGAAAGTGTTACATGCGGGTTCTATCCCCTTGAATGCTAAAGACTTTTCTAGCATTCAGGGGGTTAAAAGTCTTATTTAAATCAATGGGAATTTGGTGAAATCCAGTTTGTTCGCCATGGTGCAGTTAGTTTGCCCAATAATTGTTCTTATGTTTTGCAGTGCATTGAACACACCTGGCACTTAAGGGGTTAAAATTCTCTCTTTTTTTTTTTCCCCCCCGCACCCTCCAATGTATTCCATTCACACAGTTCTCCTTTTAGTTCTTACTATGGGATGCCTTTTATTAACTCTGTATTTAGTTCACAGAATTGCTGCCTGCGTAATTGGTTACATTATGTACAACACTGATTTTTTTTGCACAGAGCAGATTTTGTTTTCCCCACAAAATCTCTCTTTTGTGTTAAAATCAGTGATAAGTTCCATAAATAATGATGTAGACAATAGTCTTTAGGTAAATCTATGGACAAAAGAAGAGATTGACTGCAACCCATACTGTTAACCTGATCCATGTCCCCTCTTTTTACACCCCAGTCCCCAAATTTATACTAAAAAAGTGTCCTTTTAATTGTTATCCTCTTTTACCTGTCCCTTACCCACTCTTTTAATAAATGTCTGTTTTCTCACTTGATCTCGCTTTAACACTTTTATTAAATGTTCTCTCTTTTGTTTCTGTTGTAACAATAAAGTTTTCTTTGCTGCTGAGGGTGGCAGTAAGGAAGGATTATAGCATAATATGAAGCCACCATGCTTGCCATAAAATTGTTTAACCTTTTATTGGCCCTTGCAAAGCATTGCATTGTACATCCCTCTGCTTCTTAACCGATAAAACAGGCATGTCTGCACAGCTAGTTAACCCCTTAAGGACCCATGATGTGCCAGGACCGTCATGGGAATACAGATTTTGTTGTATACAATGCAATAAGGATTACATAGAAAGTAAAAATGAATTAATTTCGGAGATAACCAATTGCATCAAAGGGAACAAATAAAAAGTCCACAAATTCTCTTTAATTTAACCCTTTGAGTGCCAGAGGGGTAGTGTTGTGTACCCGTATGATACTCAAAGGGTTAAATTTTACCCCTTGAATGCTAGCCATCTCTTGCAATCAAGGGGTTTAAATCCCTCCATTTAAATGCATGGACTTTTTTATTATGTCATATCGAACAGCTGGTTTGCCCTTTTGTGTGGCAAATGTTGTCAGGTTAAGTAATAATACATATATATGATTTCAACAAACGTAACTATTTTAACCCTTTGAATGCCAGAAGGCATTTGCAATGCATTTCATACCCCTCTGGCATTCAAAGTGTTAATAAATCTGTGACAATATTAGTTAGACAGACAGCACACCATACTCTGACCCATTCCTTCTTTTTAGCCATCCCCAGTTTCTGCTGATAGAAATGTCCTTTTTGTGTTAAACCTCTAGTTACCTTTTCTCCCTGTCCTAATAAAAATGCACTTTTGCTTTAACACCTGCCACCTTCTGCTCTTTCATGTGCGCTTCAGTCCTTTTACTGCTAGTGCCCTTCGTACAAGTATCCCTCTGCTTTCACTGTGCAACCAGTTCTACCTGTCTCTCCTTCACCTGTCTCCTGACTTCTCCCTCCACTCAGACCACTGCGTCCTCTTTGTTCCTGCTCCAGCCCTTCTCCTTTTCAATATACCCAGTCACCCCTAATCTCTTAACCCCTTGAATGCTAGTGAGGTCTCCAATGCGTTTCTTTGCAATGTGTTGGAAACCTCATTAGCATCCAAAGAGTTAATAAACACTACTGTAATAACGAGTTGTTTTCAAATGAACAATCATGCAAAGTTCAGATATGTACTTTTTTAAAATTGTAATTGCAATTAAAGTGGAATTAAAAACCTTAAGAATAAGTGGCTCTTATCCCTCTGAGTTCCAGAGAGGTATACAATGCATTTAATACCTCTCTGGCACTCATACGCTTAAATTAAGACATTAAGTCCTTGATAAGGTAGTTGGGCATATCTGTATAATTACTACAGAACTCTTGCCTAGGTAGGAGTCCATCATACAGCAGTCAGGTGTATCTATATAATTACTGTGTGTAATAGAAGCACTTACCTAGGTAGGAGTCCATCATACAGCAGTCAGGTGTATCTATATAATTACCATGTGTAACAGAAGCACTTACCTAGGTAGGAGTCATCATACAGCAGTCAGTTGTATTGGTTTAATTACTGTGTGTAACAGAAGCACTTACCTAGTTAGGAGTCCATCATACAGCAGTCAGGTATATCTATATCATTACTGTGTGTAACAGAAGTACTTACCTAGGTAGGAGTCCATCATACAGCAGTCAAGTGCATCTTTATAATTACTGTGTGTAACAGAAGTACTTACCTAGGTAGGAGTCCATCATACAGCAGTCAGGTGTGTTTGTATATATAGTACTGTGTGTAACAGAAGCACTTACCTAGGTGGGAGTCCATCATACAGCAGTCAGGTGTATCTATATAATTACTGTGTGTAACAGAAGCACTTACCTAGGTAGGAGTCCATCATACAGCAGTCAGGTGTATCTATATAATTACCGTGTGTAACAGAAGGACTTACCTAGGTAGGAGTCCATCATACAGCAGTCAGGTGCATCTATATAATTACTGTGTGTAACAGAAGCACTTACCTAGGTAGGAGTCCATCATACAGCAGTCAGGTATATCTATATAATTACTGTGTGTAACAGAAGCACTTACCTAGGTAGGAGTCCATCACACAGCAGTCAGGTATATCTATATAATTACTGTGTGTAACAGAAGGACTTACCTAGATAGGAGTCCATCATACAGCAGTCAGGAGTATCTATATAATTACTGTGTGTAACAGAAGGACTTACCTAGATAGGAGTCCATCATACAGCAGTCAGGTGTGTGTGTGTAACAGAAGGAATTACCTAGGGAGGAGTCCATTATACTGTATTCAAGTGTATCTACTATTTTTAGCCGTTATTGATCTCTTATAGTCCACTGCCAATTATTTTTAAAACTGATAACATCTTGTATACCTTTACCATTCATTGTGGTGTTTAAGGAGGTGTGGCATAGTAGCAGGTTTGATCACTATATACAAGAAACTGGAGATATCAGACAAGCACTCTCAGGACTTTCAATAAAGTGTATTGTTTTAGTGTGAAACTGCACATTGAAACATTGACACTTGATTGAATCCCGTATTTTGAAGGTCCTGTGAATGCTTGCCTCTCCGTCTGCTACTGCCGCTACCCAGACATTCAGCTCCACAGTGAGAGTGCTTCCCCTTCTACTGTTTTAGATTTTATATCCTAATAATGTCACTTCTCTTTACCCCCCCCCCCATATATAATTTTGCTGCTACAGAACAGTCACCTCTTGTGAGTATGGGTTTTACACCGGGCATGTCAAACTTGCCTACCCCTAGCTAATAAACCGCACCCCAGCAGGATTTCCTATTCTAATTAATCCTTTGAGTGCCAGAGAGGAATGCACTGCATTTCTACGCAATGTGTTGGATGCCTCTCTCGCACTCAGATGGTTATGTACAGTGTGATCCTGCTGGTCAGGACTCCATTTTAGATCAGTTTGGTTTGTTGTTGCTTTCTAGCACAGGGCAGACAACCTTTGGCCCTTCAGCTGTTGGCTAGTTGGGGATGATGGGGTTTTTATCATCCAATAGCTTGAGAGCCAAATGTTGCATAGTTCAATTCTAGAGGTAAGAGAGACTGGGCTCATTATCAGAGCAAATTATTTAAATTTTGACCTCCCCAACAGAATAATAGTTCAGACCTCAGCAGCCATATTTCCATGTCTCCTTACAGGGAATTGTTGAGTATCTGGCCCTCCATAGAGGGAAATATTGAGAGTGCGGCCCTCTTCTATATTTGTTTGACATGCCTGCTTTACACAGTAACAATGTTACTGTGACTGGGCTGAAAGTGTAAAAAATTACTACCTACCTTTTGCTGAAAATGTACTCATGCTAACCCTTTGAGTGCCAGTGGGGTACACAACTCATTGCATTGCAGCGATGAACGATCCAACAGTCCTCCCTTAAAGCGGAACTATCATGGACAGACAACTTCAGCTAATGTCTTAGATATCATCTAAGTGTACATGGAAACGTATGTTAAACATCCCATAAGTATATCTATATAATACAATGTGACCGTTTGTGTATGCTCCGTGATTCAGCAGACCGCAGCCATCGTGCCGATTTTTGCTTACTGCGCCTGTGTCTATTCTCCCTGTAACTGTCAGTCACAGATCTAGTCTCTACCCACAGACTTCTTTTTTTTTTTGTGGCGTGCACGCTCGAGAGACTCGCATGCAAATTATACCTGATGATGTTCAGGTCATCTTCATGCACAAGCATTACAGGCTTCATTCACGATTGGAGGGTAAGATGGTGCTTTATATAGTGCGACCGGTTTACATGCGCGCGCTCGCACTATGCTGAGATGACCTGACTGCACTTGATGCCAGGAGCACAGCAGGTCACGGGGTGCTGAGGACGATGATGCACAAGTGACAGGCAAGACTGAGGGAGGTACAGTGGAGCCTTAAGGGTCCATAGCGGTCATGCGCAGAACGGATTCAAGGGGAAAAATGTCATCAGGTAGAGATTTCTTACAAAGATTACGCTATAATAATGTTTTTTTGGGCAAACTAACTACAGAGCACTATTTAACCTAGCAAGACAAAGAGATAGAGAGTACATTGTGTTCGGGTGGTAGTTACTCTTTACAGAGATAGTAATATTTAAAATGTAAAAAAAAAAATATATATATATATATATGTTGTAGGGTTTATCCCCCTGAGTAAAACAAGGGTACTCCCACTGATGAAAGTTGTTTTAATGAAAAGTTATTACAGCTCAAAGTTTAATTTTTTTTAGGTGCAATATCACAGTGGCCTGAAAATTGTACAGTGGCGCTGTTGCTACACCATCCTACGGACAGCTCTGGTCCCGGGACCATAAATCTCCATAGGATGGTGTAGCAACAGCGCCACTGTGATATTGCACCTAAAAATTCAACTTTTGAATAAAACACCTTTCAGCAATGGGAGTACCCTTGTTTTACTCAGGGGGATAAACCCTACAACATATACATATTTTTTTTTTTTACATTTTAAGTATTACTATCCCTTTAAGGCTAGGGAGACAGCGACTCCACTTCCTGTCCCTGATCATTGACTGGTGCTATGAGAGCTGGGTCTTAACCCTTTGAGTGCAAGAGGGGTACGGAATGCATTGCATTGCAATGCACTCCGTATTCCTCCGGCACTCAAAGGGTTAAGTCTCAAGCCCCCATAGAGCCAGTGAGCTTGTGAAGAGCCAATATCCCACAACATTTCAGCTCTGTGCAAGTGCACTGGTTCTACGAAGGCATGAAATATCAGACCCAGCTCTCATGGCTTCAGTCACCAATCATGGACTAGAAGTGGAGGCTCATTTTTTTCTAGTTTTAACCCTTTGAGTGCCACAGAGCTATCCAATGCATTGCAACATAGTCTTTCCTGGTATTGTCTTTTTATTTAGCAAATGTACCATTTAATTTAATTGTGCTTTGAATAGTCTCTAATTTTTGACATCTTTCTGGGTTTGGTTTCCAGAACTCTATGCCATATCTCAAGTTGAGGTTGAACTAGTGATCTGTAAAGTGCCCTCACTTTCTGTGTTACTAATTCATCTTCCTAGACCATTTATAACCCTGCTGTCTTTCCCCATAACTTAGCTGCATTGCTTGCCTACATTTAATCATAATCAGATTTAATTACACCAGTGTCCCAACTCTGTTTTGTTTAAAGGGATAGTAATACTTAAAATGTAAAAAAAAATATGTTGTAGAGTTTATTCCCCTGAGTAAAACAAGGGCACTCCCACTGCTGAAAGATGTTTCATTCAAAAGTTATTGGTTTTCAAAGTTGAATTTTTTAGGTGCAATATCACAGTGGCCTTAAATTGTACAGTGGCGCTGTTGCTACACCATCCTATGGAGATTTATGGTCAACTGACCAGAGCTGTCCATAGGATCGTGTAGCAACAGCGCCACTATACAATTTCAGGCCACTGTGATATTGCACCTAAAAAATTCAACTTTGAAAATTAATAACTTTTGAATGAAACACCTTTCAGCAGTGGGAGTACTCTTGTTTTACTCAGGGGGATAAACCCTACAACATATTTTTTTTTACATTTTAAGTATTACTATCCCTTTAAGTCTGCCTTCCACTACATGAAAAAATATCAGAATCTGCCCCAGTCTAAAATCTCTAAAAAATAACTGCTTCTTTGTATGTAAAACAATATGTAACTGTATTTAACTATTTTGTGTGTTTGTGTATATGTGTGTTTGTATTTTTTCTGTATTTGTGTAAATATGTATCTTTTTACTGTAAAAGCTGTCTAGTACATTCTTCAAAACAAGAGAAATGTCAGTGTATTCTTCCTGGTAAAACATTTTCTAAACAGTAAATAAATAACCCTAAACTGTAATAATATTCCAAACATCAACCCCTAACCAGGAACCAAGCCCTAACCTCTTACACTATACCAAAGACTAACCCCTAACACTAACACAACCAGAAATGTATCCACAATTGATAACACCTAACCCTAATTCCTAACCCATACTACTATCCCAAACATTATACCCTATCCATAAACTCTACCCCAACCTCTAATAACTAACCCAGACACTAACACCTAACTGTAATCCTTAAAGGGAAAGTAATGCTTGTTTATAACCAATTTTAATATTGTAGACATTAAAAATATTAGTACAATGAGCTATGTCTCATCTCTCAGACATATATAGTTTGAGAAATTGAAGCATCTAAAGTTCCTCCCTCCCTCCCCTTTCTTAGACGTCAGGGATTTAGCTGAGAGAAGCAGATTCTGGTCCCCGGACCGTCCTGCGGCTCTTCCCCAGAGCAGAAATAGCGAGATATAGAAATAAATACTTGATTGGAACGGTCTACAAAGTGTGCTTGCAAACCAGACTCACTTTGTAGACCGTTCCATTGAAGTATTTATTTCTATATCGCGCTATTTCTACTCTGGTGAAAAGCCGCAGAACGGTCCAGGAACCAGAATCTGCTTCTCTCAGCTAGAGGGCAGACTTCTGTGAAACACATGGGAGGGGAAACTTTAGATGCTTTGATCTCTCAAACCATACATGTTTGAGAGATGAGATATAGCTCATTGTACTAATATTTTTAATGTGTACAATATTAAAATTGGTTATGAGCAAACATTACGATCCCTTTAACATCTAACTTCAAACCTAAAAATAGCCTCATTGCTTTTAACTTGTGGTTCCCTCCAGCTGTTGTCATATTATCCCAAAATCAGATATTAGCAGTGCTGTTTGTTTGCATCAGTGTTTCCCTACAAGGTTGCCTTGGCATTCACTTAAAGGGATAGTAATGTTTCATAATAAAAACAGCTCTAATTAATCATCATAGTGTTCGGACTTTGGAGAGTGTTATTTCAATTCTGTCAGAGTTGTAGTTCAAGAGTAATTCAATGACAAAGTATCCCCCTCCCGCCCCTTTTACTGATGTTACACTGCTCAGCCACAGCAGAAGGGAGGTGCCCAGGTGGACTGCAGAGAGGGACAATCTTCAGTTAAGATAAGGGAAAAACCTGAAAAGCTTGTCAAGGGGGGCAGGGCTTTCATTGTTCTCATAGGAAGAAGATTGTCCCCTTCTGTTATCTGTCTGGTCTATGGACTGGATTCCACATCTGAGAAGAGATGGCTTACACTAGGTAAAAGGGGAGGGAGGGGAAACTTTGCTTGTGAATATTTCTCAAACCATAAAGGTTTGAGATATAAGACTTATATTGTTCTTCATGTTTTTTTAATGCCTACAAAATAAAATAAAGTTAAAACGAAGTACTACTGTCCCTTTAAGGTTCCCCGTTTTATCTAGGGAGACTTTGACAAAAGGAGAGTGTTGAGTTATAACTCCATATATTTATGGAAATTGTTGTGCATAATATGTTTATTTTAGTTATTCTGATTGTGAGAGGTAAGGATAACTATATATTTATGTGGCTGTAACCTTCACCCTTGATAAAGGACATAAAATGTTGCTTGCCTCGAAAATTCCATTGTAATATGGGTAAAGGGTGGCACTGTGTTAGCCACAGGAAATGCAGGAGACCAATAGAGTAAAAATGATACCTTTATTGGCTGAGTGGCTCTTAGATGCAAACTTTCAAGACAAATAGGTCTCTTCTACAGGTGTAATAAGAATAGGCCCGAAGAAGTGACCTAATTGCCTTGAAAGCATGCATCTTAAAGCCACTCACTTAGCCAATATATTAGGTATCATTGTTACTCTTCTAGTTTCCCAAAAATACCATACCCTGTGTTAGAGGTTCCTTGAGTATGAAAAGATACGGAAGCACCGGTCTGTGTGATAATATTAACATAAAGTTTACAGATTCTAATATCATGCAATATTTTTATCATGCACTAACAGATGAGTGGCACGGCTTTGCCCGTGCAGTAAACTATTTTTTTTAACCCTATGAGTGCAAGAGAGGTATCCAGTGGGATACCTCTGAATACTTTCCGACATTTCAAATGGGAAAAGAGGGACACCGATGTTTTAGGTGTGGGGGTGTGGCTGGTGGGTGGAGCATTAGCTTATTTCATGACCTATTGACTCCTCTTTGTGTAACTGAATAGATTACTTAGAGCAAGACTATAATATTTTATTTACACACACTAATTTATAACTTAATACACTGAAGTTTAAGTAAATATTAATGGGAGTTTTATTGCTGTGGAGCAATGTGATACACTTATATACACACCACACAGTCTGATCTCCTAAACACAGGGACACCAGGGTGATACATTTATATACACACCACACAGTCTAATCTCCTAAACACAGGGACACCGGGGTGATACACTTCTATACACACCACACAGTGTGATCTCCTAAACACAGGGACACCAGGGTGATACACTTATATACACACCACACAGTCTGATCTCCTAAACACAGGGACACCAGAGTGATACATTTATATACACACCACACAGTCTGATCTCCTAAACACAGGGACACCAGGGTGATACACTTCTATACATACCACACAGTCTGATCTCCTAAACACAGGGACACCAGGGTGATACACTTCTATACACACCACACAGTCTGATCTCCTAAACACAGGGACACCAGGGTGATACACTTCTATACACACCACACAGTCTGATCTCCTAAACACAGGGACACCAGGGTGATACACTTCTATACACATCACACAGTCTGATCTCCTAAAAACAGGGACACCAGGGAGATACACTTATATACACACCACACAGTGTAATCTCCTAAACACAGGGACACCAGGGTGATACACTTATATACACATCACAAAGTCTGATCTCCTAAACACAGGGACACCAGGGTGATACACTTATATACACACCACATAGTCTGATAGGACACCAGGGTGATACACTTCTATACACACCACACAGTCTGATCTCCTAAACACAGGGACACCAGGGTGATACATTTATATACACACCACACAGTCTGATCTCCTAAACACAGGGACACCAGGGTGATACACTTCTATACACACCACACAGTCTGATCTCCTAAACACAGGGACACCAGGGTGATACACAAATATATACACACCACACAGTCTGATCTCCTAAACACAGGGACACCAGGGTGATACACTTATATACACACCGCACAGACTGATCTCCTAAACACAAGGACACCAGGGTGATACACTTATATACACACCACACAGTCCGATCTCCTAAACACAGGGACACCAGGGTGATACACTTATATACACTTCACACAGTCTGATCTCCTAAACACAGGGACACCAGGGTGATACACTTCTATACACACCACACAGTCTGATCTCCTAAACACAGGGACACCAGGGTGATACACTTACATACACACCACACAGTCTGATCTCCTAAACAAAGGGACACCAGGGTGATACACTTCTATACACACCACACAGTCTGATCTCCTAAACACAGGGACACCAGGGTGATACATTTATATACACACCACACAGTCTGATCTCCTAAACACAGGGACACCAGGGTGATACACTTCTATACACACCACACAGTCTGATCTCCTAAACACAGGGACACCAGGGTGATACACTTCTATACACATCACACAGTCTGATCTCCTAAAAACAGGGACACCAGGGAGATACACTTATATACACACCACACAGTCTGATCTCCTAAACACAGGGACACCAGGGTGATACATTTATATACACACCACACAGTCTGATCTCCTAAACACAGGGACACCAGGGTGATACACTTCTATACACACCACACAGTCTGATCTCCTAAACACAGGGACACCAGTGTGGGAGAGAGGGGCAGACTGAGTTGGGTCTCAAAAAGGGACTGTTACAAACATAGAGGGAGGTATGCCTCTGTAGCACTGAAAGGGTTAAATTAAGTCAGACCTCATGGTGGGGTATCAGGACCCCTCCTGATTTCCCCCCCTCCAGCTACTGATCTCCCAGACAATTCAGCTGGGTGATCAATAGAGGCGATGCAGGGGAGAGAGAAGGTTCCACTGCTTCCATTCTACCCAGAGCCGGGTAGGAGTGGGTGGGATCAGGAAACCCTCACACGTAAATGTGGGAAGCTTTCCCTCATTGACAGGAGTGGGTTTGCTGATCCTGCCCACCACAAGGTCTGAGCAATGCATTGGAGATCTCTCTAGCAACCAAGGGGTTAAAGCTGGGATGTAAATCCAACCCTGCCCAACCCTAACTAGCAAAGCCACTGGCTGTGACTTGTATCTTCTTTCTCCTATCAGAACCCAGCATTATTATGATGCTTTATGGCAGCGCTGTTCCCCATAGTCTCCTTGTCCCTCACTTACAGATGGGCCTATTTGACATTGGCGACAGGACTGTTCCAGCTGCCTCACTCACCTTCCTCCGTGTTTCACTTCCAGTACGAACTCAGGATGAGCGTGTCTTACAGTTAGTCCTCATTAGTGCCAGCTAATATCATTGGCTGATGCCCATGTTCGTTGGCTATTCTTTGGAGGTTGCAACAAGCATCACATCCTCCACCAGCATTTGTGTGAAAGGCCTTACTGCACTTTTACCACGTTCCTGCATGATACTAGTAAAGCTGCGGTATACTGGACTTTGGTACACGCGGTGATTGATGCCCATGTGAATGGGTGCCATTCACATGGGCATCTATCACCGCGTGTACCAAAGTCCCCTTACAGGATCTTCCACAATGGGAGACGTAACTAGTGCAGCAGGACCTGTATCTCTGTGGGGTAGTCCCACACTTTATATCCATGTGGTAAAGTCAGACCTTAACTTTTTAAACAGGTATCCAACACATTGCAAGGCAATGCACTGGATACCAGTCTGGCACTCAGGGGGTTAAGCTATTTCCTTAGTGGCCTGGGAGAGATGCAAATGGTGACTTAAAACGAGTTAAACAAGAAAACAGAGGGGGGGAGTGTAATTCTATGCAAATCAGCTCTGTTATGAAATAGGAAACCAATCTACATTGTTTGGTCATTTGTACTATTAAGTGTGTGACAGTCATTTGTTTTAACCCTTTGAGTGCCACAGGGATATGCAATACATTGTAATGTTATGGACACCCCTCTAGCATTCAAGAGGTTAATTTAAATCTGTGTAGTTCTTATTTTTCCCACTATGGTCATACCGAATACTTCTTTTCTCTGAGCCCCGGGAGGGCTCACGTGCTGACGGACAGGGGACGTCAGTGATGCGATTTTTGACATAAAGGGGGTGTGACTTATTTGGGTGGGCCGCGTTTGTTAGTCTGCATGTCCTAAAGTGGCAGGGAAGTAGGTGGGAAGTGGACAGAACAGGGTGGGAAAGAGAAGAAGTGGTGGGAAGCAGGAGGAACAAGGAACAGGGAAGGAGAAGAAGTGGTGGGAAGCAGGAGGAACAAGGAACAGGGAAGGAGAAGAAGTGGTGGGAAGCAGGAGGAACAAGGAACAGGGAAGGAGAAGAAGTGGTGGAAAGTGGAAGGAACAGAGTGGGAAGGAAGTGAAGTAGGTAGGATATGGAAGGAACGGGATGGGAAGGAGGAGAAGTGGGAGGAACAGGGTGGGAAGGAGGAGAAGTGGGAGGAACAGGGTAGGAAGGAGGAGAAGTGGGAGGAACAGGGTAGGAAGGAGGAGAAGTGGGAGGAACAGGGTGGGAAGGAGGAGAAGTGGGAGGAACAGGGTAGGAAGGAGGAGAAGTGGGTGGGAAGTGGGAGGAACAGGGTGGGAAGGAGGAGAAGTTGGGGGAACAGAGTGGGAAGGAGGAGAAGTGGGGGGAACAGGGTGGGAAGGAGGAGAAGTGGGAGGAACAGGGTGGGAAGGAGGAGAAGTGGGTGGGAAGTGGGAGGAACAGGGTGGGAAGGATGAGAAGTGGGGGAACAGGGTGGGAAGGAGGAGAAGTTTGCTTGAAGTGGGAGCAACATGGTGGGAAGGAGGAGAAGTGGGCGGGATGGGGAAGAAATTCAGTACCACAGGGGAAGAAACCTCTGTCCCTGGAGACCTGGTACCTGGGAACTTTTTATTGTTGTGTTCCTAGAGGGGAGTCCTCTGCTGACATGGGTGGTGTGAAAAATGACACATATCGCGTCAAAAAGGGGCGGGTCGTAACACGAGTGCCGGGGGAGGGCTTAAAAGAAGGCTGGGGGGAAGGAGCTACACAGGGGAAAAAAGTGGAAGTGGGTAGAGTTTCAATAGAAACTCCCCACATCCGGAGGACTCAGTCTCTGTCCCGGAGACCTGGTAAAGCAGTGCCAAAACCGGAGTCTCCGGGGCAAATCCGGAGAGTTCCCAGGTATGCCGATAATGCAGTATGAAAACCGGGGCAGATTGTGAGAATTCCCAGGTATGCCTGTGGTGCAGCTGGTTTGACCCAGATCAGCCTCACTTTTAGCTCTGTACAAAAGACCTGGGTGTCAGACCAACTAAATGCCTTATTAGTGCACTGCACACCTCAGTTCTACCATCGTAATTGGGGAGATCAGAGGAGCATAACAATAAGTGCCGGGGCTTTAACCCCTTAACAACCCTTGACAGCCCTGGCACGTCATGGGTTGTCTTGCGTTAAGGACCCGTGACGTGCCAGGACCATCATGGAATTCTGGGCTCTCTGCGTGGCTTCACGCCATTCGGGGAGCCTGGAACCAGATGCAGAAAAAAAAATTGTCCGTGGTCCTTAAGTGCTGGTCACATGTGCACGCAGCCAGTCATTAAGGTGTTAAAGGAGCAGTAAACTTTTTTTTATGAAAAAACATATATTGTTGGACATTTCCTGCTGAGTAACATAAGGGTGCTCCCACTGCTGACATGCATATTGCCAGAGTTATTACAGTTTAACCCTTTGAGTGCCAGAGTGTTACAGAATTATTTGCAGAACTATCAGGAAGTAAACACACAGTAAATTTACTTCCTGATTATTTGAACTGTTATATCATTTGAATAAAACAACTGACAACAGTGGGAGTGACCTTGTTTTACTCAGCAGGAAATGCTCTATAACTTAAACATTTTCATTAAAAAAGTTTACTGCTCCTTTAAACAAGAGCTCTAGGGCATGACCCTTGTCAGTTAATACCCAGCAATGCCCCCTGAGGTTCACAGAACCTGTGTTTACAAACTGGACGGAGTCTAATTTTTATGAAAAAGCTGGTCACATAGTGGTCCATGACTGGCAGGGGGGCTTTGTATGACATCTGAGGTTTGTTTAGGATTAGTACGGAGGGGTTATATTTAAAGCGATAGTAAACCTTCATTATGAAAATCTTTACTGTGTTAGGCTTCGTCAAATGGAGAACTCTTAATGCTGGGAGATGCCCTGACTTGAATTTTTTTTTTGTAAAAGCTTGAGTTTAACATTTTTGTTTTGCACCCAATGGGGGACAGGCATGGGTGTAAAGGCAGAGGGTGCCCTGTCTGTCCCAGAGTACAATAGTTTTCATTTATGCCTCGGTGAAAATATATTTTAGTGATAGGGTGCAAAAATTTTTGCACTGCAACCCTCCAATGCCTAGTTACACCAGTGGACACAGATACCATGGATAAACTTCCCTCTACTTAAAGGCACGCACTTATAGAGTTAATGATTCAAATAACTCCACCCACTCCCTAGCCCTAGTTTACCTCCCGGTCTCTGCCTACTCCCCAGTTTTACCAACAAGCAGTCGGCTGGGAAGTCTCCTCTTGTTTCTCACACACCATAGACTTGATAGACTGCAGTAGTTCCAGTAACATGCCATGGCGGAAGGAATATTATGCACTTGGATGATAGAGACGTCTGCAGGGCATTGGAGAGCTGTCTAACATCCAAACGGCTAAACTCGGTCACAAAAATGTTAATTTGTACTATAATGATTTTTGTAATGAAGCATCTCCCATTAGTGAAAGTAACATTGTTTCAATCAGCTGGGAAAACATTATCCCTTTGAGTGCCTGAGGGGTACGTAATGCATTGCATACCCTTCGGGCACTCAAATGGTTAAATGTGTTGTCTCCTGTGAGGTGAATCTCTCCTTCTTTTAGTCTTTATAATGGAGAGAGACTCTGATCATTATTTTATAGTTTCCTAAAGGCAATGAATATTTCACCTAGGGGTGGGAGGGTTGCTTGAACCAGTAGAAGTGGGTCCAACTTCCAGATATACAGGTCCAGTATAGCATATAGGGGGTCACTTTTATTTATATATATATATATATTTTTTTTTTTTTTTTTTTTTTTTTTACTTTATGCATTTTAATTTACAAACCAACAAGCAGAAAAGAAACTAAACAGAAAAGAAGAAAGTAAAGGGAAAAAGGAAAATGGAGAAAAGATTAAGGAGAAAGGGGACAGAAAAAGGCTGGCCATATACTCAAGTGCTAGTTGAAGAGCCCGTTACACGGGGCCACAGTGCCACTGCCTGCGTGGCGGCTGATACAGAGCTGGACGCTTCACGGCGCGGGCAGTCTCCACTGCGCATGTTTCAGCATGGGCAGCAGTCTCTACTGCGCATGACTGCGTCGGTACCCACGTTTAAGCGAATTATTATATAGGATAAGTACAATTAAAGTATGAAAAAACAACTTCATTGTTATCAGACATTATTTATCTCTACATAAGTGCATTAACCCTTTGAGTACAAAAGAGGTAGGCAATGTGGATTATTGGTCAGTGGGCAGCCGAAGCTACCGACTTGTGTCAGGAGGGTTAGAGGCCCTCCATTTAAAGAGGAACTACCACCCAATAATAAGATAGCATCACACCATTGTCCATCTGGTGACGAGCTGCTCAGTAGCGCTAGAATTCTTACCGGATTAAAGAGAAATCTCTATTCTTCATGGACTGACAGCAGGACGGAGCACGGACATCTTGCCTAATGACGTCCACGCTCCTGCGCTGTCAGTCCCAGCTGGGTTTAGGAGGCGTTGCTAGGAGCCGGACAGCTCCAGTAGGGACTGACAGAGCAGGCGCGTGGACGTCACTAGGGCAAGATGTCCGCTCTCCGTCTTGCTGTCAGTCCATGAAGAATACAGATTTCTCTTTAATCCGGTAAGAATTCTAGTGCTACTGAGCAGCTAGCCGCCAGATGGGCAATGATGTGATGCTATCTTATTATTGGGTGGTAGTTCCACTTGGAAGCGATGGTTTCCTTGCATAGAACAAAATAAGGAGAAAAAAACATTTTCATGTGAAGCCATTATGGAATGTGGGAGAAGGCCAAGGAGATAGTGTGTGTATATATCTAAAGGACATCTCAAAATAAATAAATGGAGAAAAAAGATTGAAGGAGGTGCCTGGGTTGATTTTTTTACACCTGGTACAAAGTCTGCCCATTGCTGACAATCGAGTTAGAGTATAATAGTCTCTATGAAGCTATTTCAATTGTATAATTGTATCACACAAACGAATTACGAGGAACAAAAAAATCAGTGCTCACCTCCTACCGTAAAACATGGACTATCAATTACCATATTTAAGGTATGAGTGAGTCAGTGTATTTGACATACTATGTAGCAACACAGAGTATAATTTTGGGGATGTGGATCTAAGAAAAGTCTGCAATAGAGATGGGGTAAAATGAACATCCAAGCACCAAACTGGGCAGTATCCGCATGCCACAGCTGCAGATATACCAGAAATAATGTCCTGGGCAGACCAAATGGCTTTTTAATAGAATCAGGTGTTTTACAAGGAGAGTCATCCACAAGGTGACATATATATACCTAAGACCCCTATGGGCCAATATCAGGAAAAGGGGTACTTTGGTATGGTGGCAAGCTTGGCATACTATGGCCATATTATGGGAATAAAACATCAACTTTAAAACAGTGATAATCCTATATTATAATTCGCTAAGGATGTTTGTCAGAAGCCGTCATGTGCAGTAAGGACAGGTGTGCACGCTGCAGTCATGCGCAGTACAGACTGCCCGTGCCCGTGCCGAGTGCTTTAAAATCAAACCGGAGTCCTCTCTGAGCACCTTCCTGGGACCGATTGGTCCCAAAAAGGTGTGCAGAGGGGACTACTGTCTGAATTTGGAGCTCCCCATTCAGTATCAGCAGCGGCGCAGGCAGTCTGTACTGCACATGACTGCAGCACTACCAGTGTTGGCCCGTGTACACATTTTCATATTAAGGTTGTACTGTGCCTTTAATTTAACAAATACAGATTGCAAGATATAATGGAAGTGTAATATATGGGTTTACCTTTTCTTCTGCTTAGTTCTTATGATCCGGTTGTCTACCAATTAACCCGTTGGATGCTAGAGGGGTGTCCAACAGTTTGTTTCACAATGGATGAATATGTTTATGTATATATAACGTGACGAGCGTGTGCAGCATTTTAAGAGTTTAGACAATCAAGAGCTTATGAAACACTGGAAATGGGGTTCCTACTAGAAAGCACACAATCTAAAGTTATTAACCCCTTCGCATCCAGTGATTTGCCAGGACCATCATGGGTGTCTGGCAGTTAAGGACCAGTGACGGTCCTGGCATGTCACATACTTTTTAGTCACTGCCCTCCTGCAGGAGTGATGTGAGTAATAGCAGGGACTGAAATTGATCGCTCCAAGACCGGAGCGATCTCTATCAGTCCCCCATTCGGCGTGCCGGCACACGTGATCAGTCACGTGGGATGGCAATTCAAACTTTTCTATGTGGTCCTTAAAGGACCACACACCCCGGGACCACTGCTCCTTAAGTGAGACAGAGTACATAATGGTTAAGTGGGGAATACCGTACTGGAATTCTGGTTGGGATAGGAGACACATAAAGTAAGTAAAGTATAAGAGTCTTGGATGCATGATCTTAGTGTTTTCTATGCATGAAGGAAACCAGTGCCTTCTAGATTGTTGGATGTGGTAGATGCCTTTCTGGCTCCTACAGAGTTTGTTATTCTGCTTGGGAAGTATCTCAAGGCACAAACAATAATAGCCTGAAGGTGTTTTCCTCATTCCAGGACACACTGACCTTTCATTTCAACCTGTTTTAATCACATACCTGGGAACTTCCAAAATGAGCTGACCCTGAGATCTTTGAATTGTTAACCATTGAAGTTCCCTAGAATGTAGATTTCAGGCGATTTATCCCTGCTTTCTCTAACTGGGAGGCACTTATATTGGTCCTCAAGGAACCCATAACATGCTGGAACGTAGAGATTTCACTCTCAGAACATACAGGAGAGAGACAGGACTCCTACCTCTTATCTTTTGGTAGAAATGGCAACAGTTAAGGACTGGACTCTTTCACCCTGAGAATTTGGCCCCCCACTCTGACACCTGAATCTCAGGGTCAAGCCCTGAGCATTCCCAGGCATGCTTATTCAGCAGGCAGTGGTGTGGCTTAGACAAGGCTTCTGTAACTAGAATTATCACCTAGTCTATCACACCTACCAACACCTGCATGCCTCCATTTTTGGGAGGGGGGACTGGACTACATTAATAAAGAATATGACCATTTGTTCTAACACTGGATTGATTTGTTAACCTCCTCAGTGCTAAAGAGGTCACAATATCTTTTATATATTCCTTGAGGTTGGTAATTTGGGGCAGATGCACTAAGGTCTGATATAATGGCAGACTTGTTTTGGCGATGTGATGAGCATGTCACTTAGGTGAAGAAGACACATTCTGCCATATGCACTAAGAATTAGGGATTCAGTGGAAGGAACAGATGGGTCTCATGTGGTGCCACTGGGAGATATAAATGATGCAGTTTGTGTCATAAAGGGGTGGGGCTTAAAGGAAAGTAACATGAAATGGGCAGAACAGGAAGAGAAGGAGGAGAAGTGGGAGGAATGGGGTGGGAATGAAGAGAAGTGGGATGAATGGAGGTGGGAAGGAAGAGAAGTGGGAGAAATGGAGGTGGGAAGGAAGAGAAGTGGGAGGAATAGGGTGGGAAGGAAGAGAAGTGGGATGAATGGTGGTGGGAATGAGGAGAAGCGGGAGGAATAGGGTGGGAAGGAGGAGAAGTGGGAGGAACGGGGTGGGAATGAGGAGAAGTGGGAGGAACGGGGTGGGAAGGAGGAGACGTGGGATGAATGGTGGTGGGAATGAGGAGAAGCGGGAGGAATAGGGTGGGAAGGAGGAGAAGTGGGAGGAACAGGGTGGGAATGAGGAGAAGTGGGAGGAATAGGGTGGGAAGGAGGAGAAGTGGGATGAATGGTGGTGGGAATGAGGAGAAGCGGGAGCAATAGGGTGGGAAGGAGGAGAAGTGGGAGGAATAGGGTGGGAAGGAGGAGAAGTGGGATGAATGGTGGTGGGAATGAGGAGAAGCGGGAGGAATAGGGTGGGAAGGAGGAGAAGTGGGATGAATGGTGGTGGGAATGAGGAGAAGCGGGAGGAATAGGGTGGGAAGGAGGAGAAGTGGGAGGAATAGGGTGGGAAGGAAGAGAAGTGGGAGGAATAGGGTGGAAAGGAGGAGAAGTGGGCAGAGGTTCATAAGAAAGTCACCACCAGCGGAGAATCAACCTCTGTCCGCGGAGACCCGGTAATTTACTGCAAAAACTGTAGTATCCGAAACAAATCCCAGGTATGCCAGTGGCCCATACTTACAAAAGCAAACTTGGGTCATTCTGGAGTAAACCAACTGCATCACACGGGACAAATAAAATGTCCTATTAAAGTGTTAGTAATGTCTGAAAAAAACTTTTTTTGCATTTAGAAGAGCTTAAAAAGCTGATCTAAATGCAAAAAAACGTATCTCTCAAACCGCTATGGTTTAAGAGATACGGGCGTTTAAACTTTGATTTCTCCTACTGACAGCTGTAAAGCTGTCAGCAGGAGATCAGTGTCGGTCGACACGCTGGCGCTTGAGAAGTGCCGAGATCTCCTTACTTACACGGAATCCCTTCATTGGAATGGTCTAAAACGTGTGCCTGAACACTAGGCCTGAACACTAGGCACACGTTTTAGACCATTCCAATGAAGGGATTCCATGTAAATAATGAGATCCCGGCACTTCTCAAGCGCCAGCGTGTCAACCGACACTGATCTCCTGCTGACAGCTTTACAGCTGTCAGTAGGAGAAATCAAAGTTTAAACGCCCGTATCTCTTAAACCATAGCGGTTTGAGAGATACGTTTTTTTGCATTTAGATCAGCTTTTTAAGCTCTTCTAAATGCAAAAAAAGTTTTTTTCAGACATTACTAACACTTTAAATTGGGCTTTTAACCTCTTGATTGCTAGAGAGATCTCCAATCTAGCATTCAAGGGGTTAAAAAGCTCTAGTCAAGTGCATGGGGATTTAAGAATTGTTATTTGTCCCCTATGATACAGTTGGTTTACTCCAGAATAACCCATGTTTGCTTTTATAAATATGGACGATTGGTCTTTAGCATATGATGGTGGAATGAAGCTTTCTGAGGAGTGGTAATGGTGCAGGTCTGCTGTCATATTAATAACCTGGTAAACTAGTAATGTGTTACAGACTTCTCCAGAGCAGAGTCACGTTAATCTTCATCTTTTCAGTCTTGTGTGTGTATGTGTATGTGTATGTGTGTGTGTGTGTGTGTGTGTGTGTGTGTGTGTGTGTGTGGTGGTGGGGGGTCACATTAGACCGATATGACGTGGAACGTCCACCCCAAACAAGTTTTATTCAATGTATATTTTAAAGTGGATGTGTTTTGTTTTTTTACTTCATTTTTTCAACTTTATATGAGAAATTTAAAAGGGATAGTAATGTTTCACAATAAAAGCAGCTCTAATTAATCTTCATAATATTTGGTCCATATAGAGTGTTATTTCAATATGGTCAGAGTTGTAGTTCAAGAGTAATTGAATGATAAAATATCCCCCTCCCTCCCCTTTTACTGATGTAACACTGTTCACCTCAGAGCAGCAAGACTGTCTGGATGGATCGCAGGGAGGGACAATCTTCAGTGAGCATAAGGAAAAACCTGAAAAACCCTTCAAGGAGGCAGGGTTTTCCTTATGATCACAGTAAGAAGATTGTCCCTTGCTGTGATCTGTCTGGTCAAGAGACCAGATTCCACATCTGAGGGGAGGTGGCTTACACTAGGTAAAAGGGGTGGCAGGGGGATACTTTATCATTCAATTACTCTTGAACTACAACTTTGACAGTAGTGAAATAACACTCTCCATGGCCCCAATACTATGAAGATTAATTGGAGCTGCTTTTACTTTGAAACATTAGTATCCCTTTAAACAAAAGTACCTTGTGAAGTTTTGTACTGTACAAGGCCATCTCCGTCCTGAAATACTCCTCCCACCACCCCTCCTACCTCTCCCTAGGACCGCCTGCATTCTATTCTTCCAGTGTGGCTGAAAACTGAGGGAACTGGAACTCTGCCGCCGCTACTAGAGTAGGTGCTTGTGCCTAAACTTGCCTCCCTCTGCATGCTCACAAGGCAGCGCATGAATGGGATATGCAAATGACACCGGTTAAACATGGAGAACGCAAACACCTTCTCCGTGTTAACCCATGCCATTTGTATGTCCCATTCATTCGCTGTCTTGAGAGAGGGAACAAGGCAATTCTGTGTGGTCGAATAGGGTGGCAGTAGGAGGGAGGTGATGTACATTGGGGCTTGTAAATGTGTGGAGGAGAAGAAAGCAAGTGGAGGTGTTCATCTGGGAGCCTGGCTTCTGTCTGGCTTAGGGTAGAATGGGGAGGAGAGCTCTTCCAATAGGACTATGCATAATCAAGATGGTAGCACTCTCCCACTCTCAAACAAAGAGGGATAAGGTTAGATTTTTCAGGATGGGGGACAATTATATAAGTTTCATGGGCAATTTTATGCTTTATGGGGGGTCTACACTGACTTGGGGGTGATGTTGAAAGGTGACAGTTACAATTTAAATAAACTTTGAAATATGATGAATGTTGAAATCTCTGGTGAACTATGAAATGCACTTCATGTGAAAAATCTGACATACACGTCTATGTAGAGTTGTGAGATACACAAGTTCCTATTATGCTACAGTCACAAGTAGTGTTATTGAATACATGTAATCTCATGCTTACACAGAAAGTGATGAAAAAATGCATATTTTTCCAGTCTCAGATGTGCATATTTGGCTCTATGACAGTATCACCAGCTCAGGGCCAGACTTACATCCCAGGTGCCCCTAGGCAAGGAGTTCTAGGTGCCCTTATCCCCACCCATGGCCACACCTCCATTCCTCACATGACCCTGCCCCCTGTCTCATCCTGGCACAGAAAATATATTTGCCCTATAACAAGCAAGGGCAAAAAATGCTTTAACCCCTTGGATGCTAGAGATATCTCAAGGCGTTGGAGATCTCTCCAGGATATGAGGGGTTAAATAATAGCCTGTAAAGGGTTATAAAACTGGTGCAGGGACACAGCTCAGCTGAGGTGCCCCTCAAAATTTGGAGCTGTAGGCAGTTGCCTACTCTGCCCATTGGGAAATCCCGCCCTGCGCCAGCTACTGACCCTTAGTGCAGCTGCTGAATGGTCACAATAAAGGAAACCAGAAAAACCCCAAATAACTAAAAGATTGGTCATGTGACCTTGACTGCCATTTGGTTGGCTCCTGTAGCTCAGGGGTAAATACTTAGTCACAGGCCAATCCCACAGTGCTCCCTTAAGACTAGAGAGAATGAGCCGCCACTTCCAGTTTATAATCTTTGAATGGCTCTGTGGCAGCTGGGACTGACTTCTCAAGCCCCCACAGAGCCAGTCCTTTTGTGCAGAGCCCCAAGTACCCCAAGATTTTGGCTCTTCACAAGCACACTGGCTTTATAAGGGCTCGCTCTTTCAGTTCCAGCTCTCCTAACACCAGTCGTTGGTCATAGACCAGAAGTGGATGGTCCTTCTCCCTAGTCTTAAGGGAACACGTTGGGATCGGCCATGTCACTGAGCTACCGGAGCATGCTGGTGGCAGTAAGAGACAATCCTTCAGTTAGATCATGTTTTTATGCTTTACTGTAGACATATGCTGTCAGGAATTCAAAAATGCCTCATTAATTTGAATTTCAATGTGCAAATACGCCGTGGGCTAAGAAAACAATGAAACATCATAAATGTGTATTCCCAGGAACGTTCAAAGTAAGCTGACTGAGGTCTTTGAAATATTAACTCTTAAAGCTTCCCATAATGTGGATTTTATACAATATGTACCTGCTTGCTCTAACCCAGAGGTGATCCAGTCCGTCCACAAGGAACCTTTAACATGCTACAACTTAGAGGTTTCACTGTGTAAACACAAACAGGACATTTCCCCCTGCCTTGCCTGGTACAAATGGCACCAGAGAGTAAAGAAATATTTACTCTTTTACCGTGAGAATTTGGCCCTTCACCCTGAGATTTGGTTAACCCATGACCATACCTGGGAACTCTCCGGATTTGCCCCGGAGACTCCGGTTCTGACAGAGCTTTACCGGGTCTCCAGGGCAGAGGCTGATTCCTCCGGATGTGGAGAGTTTCTATTGAAACTCTGCCACATCTGCTTTTTCTCCCGTTGTGCCTCCGTCCCCAGCTTTCTGTGTGACACATTTAACCCTCTGAGTGCCAGAGTGGTACGGAATGCATTGCTTTGCAATGCATTCCGTACCACTCTGGCACTCAAAGGGTTAAATCCCCCCCCCCAACACTCGAGTTAAGCCCCGCCCCTTTTTGACTTGATTAGCGTAATTTTTGTTACCCCCTGCTGAACAGAGGACTACCCTCCGGGTAGCCCTCAACTGAAAGTTCCCAGGTATGCCCATGACAGTTCCCAGGTATGTAAATGTGTTGAAGGCCTGGTGATGCAGGTGTAACATCCTGTGGTCTTGGAGTTGGACTACCCTTAAAGGGATAATAATACTTTGTTTTATCTTTATTTTATTTTGTAGGCATTAAAAAAACATGAAGAACGATATAAGTCTTATCTCTCAAACCTTTATTGTTTGAGAGATATTCACAAGCAAAGTTCCCCTCACTGACCAAAACGGTCAAGTCTGCCATCTAGCTGTCGGATTTGGAATCTGGTCCGCAGATCAACCAGTGGCCCTTCAGCAGAGCCGAGATCACAAGATATAAAAATAGCTATTTCATTGGAAAGGTCTAAAAAGTGTGCTTGCAAACCAGGCACACTTTGTAGACTATTCAAATGAAGTAGTTCTTCTTATATTTTGTGATCTCGGCTCTGCTGTAGAGCCACGGCCGGTCCACTGACCGGATTCCAAATCTGACAGCCATTTTGGTCAGTGAGGGGAAACTTTGCTTGTGAATATCTCTCAGACCATAAAGGTTTGAGAGATAAGACTTATATCTTTCTTCATGTTTTTTTAATGCCTACAAAATAAAATAAAGATAAAACAAAGTATTACTATCCCTTTAAGGCCGAATAGACATAATTTGCAGAGCTGACTCACCAAAAGAGAGTCTGAAACTGACCAATCCGGCCTTGGAGCAGTCCATTTCAGATTCCCCTAGTGATTACAGCACTGCCATAGGAGGACTGTCACTGATAAAGGTATAATCGCAGGTGAGATAGTAAAAACAGTTTGGTGCATACAATGAGATAGTGTCCCCCCCACCAGAGCTAGTCAACAGAGGTATACAATGTTAACATATTTGTTCACCAGCGTTTCAAGGGAACATCCGCCTTCATCTGGGCCATCAAGTTATGACTGATGAAGACAGATGTTGTGCGGAAACGTTGGTGAGTAAATATGGTAGCCGTCAATTCCTATGTTTGTGGTTCTGCAGCACAGTAGTTAACAATCACCAATATTTATTTGTCCCCCATGGTGCAGATAATTTACCCCAAAATTGCTCCTCTCTCTTTTTACATATAGTCCAAGGAATTGTAAGGTGACAAGTTTTTTCTGCACTTTCTCATTTTCCTGTTTGGTTTTTGATTAGTGAATGTTACAATATTCAGTGGCTACAATGTGCTGTTAATTTGTAACTAGAGTATTGTGTGTCATTGACAGACCAGGAAGAAAAGAAATATGTTTATAGCTTGCTAAAAATAAGTCCAAATTGCCCTTGTTAGAAAGGAGATATTGTGTTGCAATCACACTTTGTAATGTAATATTGACACAGGACAAGCACAAAGAAAGGAGCTCAGGTAGAATTGTTCCTTGAACCTGCAGAGAAACAGCACAGACAATTCCATTCAGTGTAATTTTTATAAAGATATTTTTACGTACTTCCAGCTAAAGTTACAACAGGATTTACATACAAGAACAACTTGCTTGCAGATATTACCTCCCTTTTAACCGTTTGAGAGTAATGCGTTGGATGACCCTTACTCAAATGGTTTAACCCTTTGAGTGCCGGAGGAGTACGCAGAGCAATGCGTTGCGTACCTCTCTGGCACTCAAAGGGTTAAGAGGCTGTAACGCTAACCCAATGTTTCATTAATGCATACTACAGAATAAAAGAGTGCGATTCATGCCAGACGGACATATTTTAATCCTGAGTATAAAATATATACTATATAAAAGATATTAGTGATTTAATGCCTCTCCATCCCGCCCCTTTCAGTGATGTCATCTACATCTGCATTGAAGGGGCTAACCCAGTTGACCAACCAGCAAGGTCTCAGCTGTGTGTGTGCTTATCTGTGTGTATATGTGTGTATCTGGGTGTTTGTGTGTATATCTGTGTATATGTGTGTGTTTGTGTGTGTATCTGGGTCTTTGTATGTATGTGTGTTTGTGTGTGGTGGGTTGGTAAGGTTAATCCATTGAGTGCCAGAGAGGTATCCAATGCATTGCAACGAAATGTGGTGGATATTTCTCTGGAGCTCAAAGGAACAATATCGCCAGAAAATAAAATTGGACTTTATACATTTAAATATCATATACACCGAGCTATAAGCTGTAAAATAATAATAATAATAATTATAGTGCTCTAAAGAGTAATCCTAAATGTACTTTTGTAATGCATTTGTTGACTATCCTATTTACTTCTGTTCTAGCAGCTTGTAATGAGTGACAGTTTATATAGGGAAGCTACTTAAATGAGGTTATTACCACTTTTTCTTTTGCTGAGGGAGGATGTTATCTGTGACAATTCCAGTCAATACTGCACTATCTCTTCCGATATTCCTATCAAGCTTAATTATGATAATGAATGTCAGGGAGCCAAAGACGAGATTTATGGCCTCAGGTACTAGTCGGATATTTTTTGTAGATGTTGCCCTGGAGTACACGTATTAAAGTGTATATAATCCCACTGTGTTCACACAGGCAATTTGAAAGCATTGTCACTACTGCCTTGTTAAAATCACCTATATCCCTATTCTCTCATGGCTCCACTCTCCCTGTGCAAGCCAATCACATGAGGGGAGTGTGTATTCAGAACGGCACAGGGTCAGCCAATGAATATCTCACCCATACATGATTGGCTGGTGCCTCTATGGATCAACCAGTGATTGGATTGTCTCTGAGATGATCATAACAACTCAGTCACTTGTTTGCCTTAACCCTTTGAGTGTGAGAGGAGTACGCAACGCATTTCTAAGTATTGCGTTGTGTACCCCTTCGGCACTCAAAGGGTTATTAAGGCCATGTTGGCTGCCATGCAGACCTTCATTACTGCAACTTCCCTACTACCATAGCTAGTCATCCGGAAGTTGCAGCATGAGGTATCCACAGACAAATGTCAGTTGCCATGTGAACAGCTCCCTTGGGTGCATTACACCATTTTTTGGGAGTGTGCACAGAGATGGTGTCACCATGGCACAGTCGCTATTCTCTTTGTATTTTTAGTGGAAACTATTAAAGTGGATGTTACATCATGTTCTTTCATAGAAGAGTAAAATGTATGTTACCATTAGAGATCCTTTAACTAAAGCAATGCATTCAGCACTCCACTGACCGTTATCCCTTTGAATGCCAGAGGGGTATGCAAGTCATTGCAAAGCAATGCCTTGCATATTCCTTGGCACTGAAAGCATTAAAGCGGAACTTTCACCCTATATCAAGTCCCCCCACAATAATCCTATATAATAATTCGCTAACTCGTATATAACGCCGTGACATGCGCAGTATACATTGCTGCACGTGCTGCAGTCATGCGCAGTAGAGAGTACCCGCACCGCAGATTATACAGAGCTGGACACTCCAAAGGATCTTACAGCTCTGTATCAGTTGCGGCACGGGCAGTCTCCATTGCGCGAGACTGCCCCGCGACCGGGTGGCAGTGGCACTGTGGCCTGTGTAACGGGCTGTTCAACTAGTTAGTCATATTGTGATTAGCCTCCTAACAGTGATATCCAACAAAAGTACCACAATCTGAAGTAATCCTTCTTTTTTCTCAGACTGACGGCTAGGCTTCTTCCTGTAGAGCCGTCTGCACACCTGCACCGTCAGTCTCTTCCAGTGCCTTAAGGCACAGTGCAGCGCCTCCTAGAGGAGACCAGGACAAACAGCACAGGCGCACCAAAGTCTCTAAGACAAGATGAGTGACTGCCTGGCCTCCAGTCTCAGAAGGAGGAGGATTACTTCATATTGTGATACTTCTGCCAGATAATATCACTGTTAAGAAGCTACTCGCAATATGCTTAATGATTGTGGGGGGCTTGATATAGGGTGATAGTTCTGCTTTAAGGCAAACAAGTGACTGAGTTATTAGGATAGTCTCAGAGACTATCCAATCACTGGCTGGTCCATATAGGCACCAGACAATCATGTATGGATGAGATATTCATTGGATGGCCCTCTCCTTTTCAGAATACACACTCCCCTCATATGATTGGCTTGTACAGGGAGAGTGGAGGCATGAGAGATTAAAAGATCATAGCCAGCAGAGTCAATGAGGTTTGAGGGCAGATTTGAAAACATACGACTCATAATAATATCCGCCTTTAACAATGCTGTCTTACTTGAAAGGTCTTGTCACTCATTTGTAGCTAAAGAAATAATTATAAAGAGTAAGATTTAAAGAAGCAGTAGCGCTTCCTAACTTCCCTTCACTTACCTTAATCTGGGCAGTAAATTCTAATGGCCGCTATGAATTAATTATTTCTGGACTGGTTCTCCAAAATTAATCTTTAATTAGTACCGGATATTATGCCCACACAGGCAGACATGATTGTTTGCTGCTAGACTCCAGGACCCCAAATTGTTCCTACTGAGAATAATTCAGTGGGAGGCGTTTGGGATTCTGCAATTATGAGTCATGTCTGCCTCCATCAAGATGTATCAAGTACTAATTAAAGTTTAATTTTGGAGAACCAGTCCATGCAGAATGAATCCATAATGGCCATTAGGATTTACATCCCGGTTTAATGTAGTGGGAGTAGGAGGTGTTAGATAGCAACACGGTTGATGAGGCTGAAAAAAGACATGCTTCCATCAAGAGGAAACCCATACCAAATCACCCCTCTTGATCCAGAGGGAGGAATGAAAAAAAATATTGAAGCCATTTTTAATTAAACCCCAAGTGGATAAAAATAAATTCCTTCCTGAATACAAATGGCAGTCAGATATTTCCCTGGAGCAACATCACATCTGCTTTGAAACCAACTGTTATAATTTTCAGTATTGTTCTGAGTTTTAAAGGTATCCATTATTTTTTTAAAGCATATGCAAGCATAGCATCTGAGGCAAAGTATGTCATAACGTTACTGCCCTTACTCTAAAAAAAATCCCTGTCTCTGTTTTGTTTGAAAAATCGTTTCCGATTAATGGATGTCCTAGTTTTTTTGCTCGGCTCTTTGTAGAAACATATCCATTACTTTTTAAAGGGGAACTATCACCCCGCAATAACTTAAGGTTGACTTATTGCTCACCTGGCGACTAGCTGCTTAGTAGCGCTAGTCGCCAGAAATCTTACCCGGTTCTGCAGATATCGGCGTTTTACAGGAGCAGGAAGCACGGACGTCTCTTCACAGTGACCTCTGTGCGCCTGCGCTGTCAGTCCCTTTTGCAACCTTAAGTTATTGCGGGGTGATAGTTCCCCTTTAAAAAGTAATGGATATGTTTCTACAAAGAGCCGAGCAAAAAAACTAGGACATCCATTAATCGGAAACAACCATCTGACACTCAAACAGTTAACTTTTTTTCCTCTAGTAGATTGCTGACACCTATGTGTTCTGTATGTAGATTCCAAAAATTGGCAATATGCCATAGACAGAAGTTGCTCGACCCCCGCCCCCTCTCGCTATAGAAATTCATAGCAGTAAAACAGTTTTCACTGGTAACTTCCTCCTGCCTCAGGTATAAAAATCTGAGAAGGGCTATTCAAGTCACAGCTTCATTCAGAGCCCCTCTGTTGCCAGAGAGAGAGAGAGAGGGCGTGACTGTGACAATCATCTTTTTTTAATCCCAGATGAAGAGACTTCAGAGCTTTTCTCCATTGTGATCATTAGTTAACAGTGTCTTACTTCAGTGCATGCTTTCACACCATGGAGTTAATGTATCACCTGTTTTATGGGGGTTATGTGGTGTAATAGCAAAAATTCTGGTTTAATGCCTAACTACAAATCGTGTGGGTAATCCCCCGATCACAAGATTTTTACTTCCTCTTATTTCTGTGCATTTTTTGGGGGAAAGAATTAAACTTACAGGAACGTTAACACGAAAAAATGAAACGTGTTAATATAACTTTAAATATCATATACTTACAGTTGGTGTATGTTAAAATGAATTATTCATTTACAACCCTAAAATATAATCCCATATTTGCTTTTTAATGCAAGTGTAAATTGTCATGTTGTTCTCTGTGTATTGAGTGATAAGAGCTAATTGATAGTCATTGTTGTTAGTTTCTACTACTCTTGTATTCAGATAGAATTGAGAGCATAGGCTCTCCTCATTGGGGAATCCTCATTAGAGAAAGATTTAGGAGTACTGATAAACAATAGACTTCACAGCAGTGTGCAGAGTCACTCAGCTACTGCAAGAGCAAATAGGGTACTAGCCTGAATAAAAAGAGGTGTAGATGCACTGAATGGGAATATAATTCTACTTCTATATAGGCCTCATCTGGAATATGGAGTACAGTTTTGAGCACCAGTTCTTAAAAAATTCATTGTTGAACTGGAAAAAGTGCAGAGACGAGCAACAAAAGTAATAAAGGGATTGGAGGATCTGAGATCCTATCCAAACTGGGTTTGTTTATATTAGAGAAGAGACGTCTAAGGGGTGATATGATTACCATTTACACTTATATTCAAGGTCAATACAGAGAACTAGCCAATGAACTATTTACTCAAAGAGTTGAGCAAAGAACAAGAGGTTATCCATTAAAGCAGAACTATCACTCTAAATAGTGTCCCCCAAATAATTATTCATGTAGTGATAAGCATAGAAATACTAATGCTGTAGCTGCATCTGTGCGCCATCACCGTCAGTCACTTCCTGTACCTTAAAGGGATAGTAAAGTTTCACAAAAACATCAGCTCCAATTAATCTTCATAGTATTTGAGCCATGGAGAGTGTTATTTCACTTCTGTCAGAGTTGTAGTTCAAGAGTAATTGAATGATAAAGTATCCCCCTCCCTCCCTTTTACCTAGTGTAAGCCCCCTCCCCTCAGATGTGGAATCTGGTCTCTTGACTAGGGTTGCCACCCAGCCGGTATTTTACCGTCAGGCCGGTAAAAAATTGGCTTCTGTCCAATGTTAAGTCTATGGAGAGAATGCCATGGCCGGTATTTTTTTTAAGAAAAGGTGGCAACCCTACTCTTGACCAGACAGCTTACAGCAAGGGACAATCTTCTTCCTATGAGAACAATGAAGGCCCTGCCCCCCTTGACAAGTTTTTCAGGTTTTTCCCTTATCTTAATTGAAGATCGTCCCTCTCTGCAGTCTACCTGGGCACCTCCCTTCTGATCTGGCTGAGCAGTGTTACATCAGTAAAAGGGGCGGGAGGGGGATACTTTGTCATTCAATTACTCTTGAACTACAACTCTGACAAAATTGAAAGAACACTCTCCAAAGTCCAAATACTATGATGATTAATTAGAGCTGCTTTTATAATGAAATATTACTATCACTTTAAGGTACAATGCAACTCCCCCTCACCAGTCCTGGAGGAGATGAGGATGGACAGAACAGGCGCACACATGTTTCTAAGGCAAGATGTCTGTGCTGATGACTGCCTGTCAGTCTCAGATCAAGTAGGATTTCTTAAGAACGCTGTACTTATTCTGGATGATACTAGTATTTCTATGCGTATTGTTGTATGAATAATTATTTGGGGGTCACTTTATTTGGAGTGATAGTTCCGCTTTAAGACTAGAGAAAAGGTGCTCTCGAAGGTGGGGATATTTTACAGTAAGGGTGGTAAAGTTATGGAAATCTTTGCCTAGGCATGTTGTGCTTGCAGATATTATAACTGCTTTCAAAAACATAATGGATGTCTATCTAGCACAGAAAAATACTGAGAATGATGACTCTTTGCTGTAAAGTAGATAGGGTGTTGATCCAGGGAAATACCTAACTGCCATTTTGAGTCAGGAAGGATTTTTTTTACCCACTTTGGGGCTAAATTGGAAATGGCTTCAGTGGGTTTTTTTTTTCCTTCCTCTGGATCAGCGGGTGATTTGGCATGGGCTGGACTTTTTTCACCCTCATCAGCTGTTACTATCTTACATTGTCATTCCAACACAAGAAGCTTGCTAAACTGTTTTTAATAGATTTATGTGATTAAGTGGTGAGGATGACAATATAAACAAATATCAGAATTATGTTAACCCCTTAACATGCTACTGTACTCTTTTCAAGTTTGCTTATAGGCACTACATCTTTAAAAACCACTACTTATGTTCCTATGGTGCCCAGAACCAGTAGTGCATTATGTTCCTTACCCAGATAGCCAGGGTGCCTGCTGTACTAGGAAGAAGGGCCCATGTCCCTGCAGTCCCCACCCCCGCATCATTTTGATGAAACCCTCAATTCCCAGGTCATGTAAATCTCCGTCTTCCCGTACTGATTACGTGAGGATACAAGTCTCCCCCTCTCCCAGGTGTATAGAGTGTAATCCGGCTGTACCTTTGCGGAATTCCCATGAGGCGCCTGTCAGATTACTGTTTACTCTGTTCAGTGACTCTTTATGTGCCCAGCTATAACACCAAGATACAGACACACGCCCAAAGATAAAGACAGTGGCATAACTATAGGGGTCGCACCTGCGACTGGGCCCGTCACTCCAGGGGCCCGGCCGCCCCCTGTGAC
This sequence comes from Rhinophrynus dorsalis, assembly GCA_037306005.1. Classification (NCBI taxonomy): domain Eukaryota; kingdom Metazoa; phylum Chordata; class Amphibia; order Anura; family Rhinophrynidae; genus Rhinophrynus; species Rhinophrynus dorsalis. Next base: position 163,580,585 of record CM074726.1, on the reverse strand, counting down.
CCCTCCGCCTGGCGCCTGCAATCTCCCTCCGGCACTCTAGTAATGCAGAGCGAGCGCTGGGAGATGACATCATCTCCCAGCGCTCTGCATTACTAAGAGGACCGTGTGGGAGCTCCAGGGAGGTAGGAGATGGGGGCATTGTGAAGACTGAGGGGCATTGTTGAGGGGGTCAGTGTGGTTGAGGGGGGCCAATGTGGTGGTGGAGGCACTTCTTACTTCAGGGCCCGGAGGCTTCTAGTTACGCCTCTGGATAAAGAGGGGCAATTCTGGGGCAAACCAACTGCACTGTAGGGGACAGATAAACATTTCTCAAATGTCCATGGATTTAAATGGAACTTTAACACTTTGCGTGACAGATACCCACTGTCATTTAACCCTTTGAGTGTCAGCAAGGTTGGATACCCCCTGGCACTTCAAGGGTTAAAATGTTAAACCCCTCAGATGATAGAGTGGTCTCTACTGCATTATGCATTCAAGGTGTTAAAGGTCCCATTTAAAGCGGAACTACCACCTAATGTAAAGTCGCCCCCACTAATTATGCATATGGCGACTAGCTTCTTAATAGGCCTATTATCTGCCACAAGTACCAGCATCTGAAGTAATCCTTTTTCTTGTGAGACCGGCAGCCAGCTTGTGCACAGACATCTTGGGTTAGTGACGCCTGCACGCCTGCGCTGTCCATTCCAATCTCCTCTAGGAGGCACTGCATGGAGCCAAAAGGCACTGGAAGAGAGTGACTGCGCAGGCGCACAGATGGCTCTAAAGCGAGAAGCCTGGCCTTCAGTCTCACAAGAAAAAGGATTACTTCAGCTGCTGGTACTTGTGACAGATAATAGGCCTATTAAGATGCTAGTCGCCATATGCATAGTTAGTGGAGAGCGACTTTATATTAGGTGGTAGTTCCACTTTAAATATAGGGCTATTTTAATTTCTGCAGTTCATATGCTCCTCTCTTATACGTAAGGTCCACACGTACTAACACACCTCAGTGGTTTAGTAAATAACCCTATCATAATCCTATCATCCACAGCTAGTCAATGCACAACAACTCCTATCATCCACAGCTAGTCAGTGCACAACAACTCCCATCATCCACAGCTAATCAGTGCCTGGTGAGGATAATGTGTTCGTTCTCTGGAGTTACACATCTAGGAACAGGATGTGTTGTGTATTCACAGTCAGGGAGACCAGCATCACAAGGGCTGGGATGAATTGTAGCCAGAAATACTGGGTCAATAAGGAGTTGTATATCAAGGACCAGGAAGATCATAACTACAAAAAAGCTCAGATTACAAATCTCAGATTACAAATCTGAAATCAGGGTTACAGGGAACAGAGCGTAGTCCAGAGACAGATAAGGGGTATAGGAATCACAATGCAGGACAAGTCCAGAGACAGATCAGGGTTACAGGGAACAGAACACAGGACAAGTCCAGAGACAGATCAGGGTTACAGGGAACAGAACACAGGACAAGTCCAGAGACAGATAAGGGGTATAGGGATCACAATGCAGGACAAGTCCAGAGACAGATCAGGGTTACAGGGAACAGAACACAGGACAAGTCCAGAGACAGATCAGGGTTACAGGGAACAGAACACAGGACAAGTCCAGAGACAGATCAGGGTTACAGGGAACAGACGTAGTCAAGTCCAGAGACAGATCAGGGTTAAAGGGAACAGTACACGGGACAAGTCCAGAGACAGATCAGGGTTACAGGGAACAGAACGCGGGACAAGTCCAGAGACAGATCAGGGTTAAAGGGAACAGAACACAGGACAAGTCCAGAGACAGATCAGGGTTACAGGGAACAGAACGCGGGACAAGTCCAGAGACAGATCAGGGTTACAGGGAACAGAACGCGGGACAAGTCCAGAGACAGAACAGGATTACAGGGAACAGAACACATTGTGAATCCAGAACATGCGACATCAGGTTGGCTGAGTGGAGTGCTCTTGGGAGGGCATTACCATGGTGCTGTTTGTTGCTTTTAATTACTGGGTAGTTTCCAGGAATTATTCTTGAGTTAAAGAGTTCTGAATAGGCTATAGACAATAACAAGGTCATTGTGTCAGTTGTAGGACTGTAGTTTCTGGATGCTGCGTATTTGGAGTGTCAGCTCTTATGTTTCACCCCCATATATTGTTTATGGATATGACATCATGTTGTTAGTATTGGAGAATGCACTCACAATACTCCTTCATTGTCTGTTCCATTAACCCACCTCTTGCCAGAGAAACTCTGAAGAACAGTACTTCATTATCTCTATCTATCTATCTATCTATCTATCTATCTATCTATCTATCTATCTATCTATCTATCTGTGCATTTGTTTTCAGTGTGTCTCTCTAGCCATCTGTCTAGCTGCATGTATCACTGCCCAGTTATGTAGATGTCTTTCTAGCTGTCTCGTTATCAAGCTGTTTACCGGGCTGTCTATTTAGCTATCCAGCAGTCTAGCTGTCTGTGTAGCTCTGTGTCTGTCAGGGGTAGCCAACTCTGGTCCTCAGGTGGATCAATCAGTGGCCCTGTTACTTTAATTATTCCACCTGTGCTCAAGCAGAGATATCCTGAAATCATGCACTGATGGTCATTCTCGAGGACCAAGGCTGGCTACGTTTTTTATCTGCTTATAAATTTGTTTGTCTATTATGTATGGATAGGTAGATGCTAGAACGACCCTGCAGAGTATCTTTCCATTTTCCTTGCTCAGTACCATAAAGACTCTGGAGCGTATCACTGTGATGTTTGATAAGGAAGTAGAGTTGATAAAATTACATATTTACTACACAAGTTTGACGCACACAGCTTCCTGGTAACACTGGGGATAGATAAGGGAGAAAGGTGTGAGAAAGGAGTGGGGGGTATATATAAGTAAGGGTAAGAAATAGGCAGAGAATGAAGTAACTCAGTGGTTCTCATACTGTGTTCTGTAGAACTCCAGGGTTCCCTGAAGTAGTTCATGTGGTTCCACAGAACAAATGTCAGTAATGTTGGACAGAAGGACAATATGATTACCTGGTAGCTCTTAGCTGATAGTGAGCAGATTGCTCAGGTGGTGTGTAACAGTGAGTTGTTATCAGTGGAACGGAGGTTATAGTTAGTGTGGAGAGCTGGAGTGGGCGTACTGCTCAGGTAGTGTGGAATAGTGAGTTGTTATTAGTGGAGCGGAGGTTATAGTTAGTATGGAGAGCTGGAGTGAGCACACTGCTCAGGTAGTGTGTAACTGAGTTGTTAGCAGTGGAGCGGAGGCAGGGCCGGATTTACATCTCAGGCGCCCCTAGGCACAGCACCCTCTGGCGCCCCTAGCACTGCCTTTGCCCCACCCCTGACCACACCCCCTAACTTAGCCACACCCCTTCACTTTACCACACACCCTTTGTGGCTGAACCCATTTTTAGATTACTATTATTATTAATACTGAAGTTAGAGATCATGGAGATGATCCCAGAACCCGAAAGTATGAGCAATCTGCAGCATTTTTATATGGCAACCAGAAGGGTTTTCTTTCATTTTACAAGGGACTGCTGCTCAACAGTGGCTTCCCCAAGACGAATGAAGGTTGGATGAGACTGGGGGATATGGTTATACGAATTTTAACATTTCAGGTGGGCTTGACAGCAGGAAGATCAATCAATCCTTTTTATTCAAATGAGCCATATGATTAGGATTGCTCCAAGGAACAACCATATGGCTTAATTATCTGCAGTGTTAGGGAAGTCTCTGCTTACCTGCAGGGTCAGTTTTAGGCTTCGCCTGGCGTGCCACTGCCACTTCTGCCACCCGTCCTTCAACAACTGGCCAGCCTGCTGTCTATACCACTCCTAACCCGCCTCTGAGCCGAACCACATGCAGTGCTCACTAACTCAGCCGACAGTCACAGGCACAGCCGCCAAACACGGGGTGTAGGCCGTTTCCTGGAGCTTTTATTTTGGCTTTTAGTTCAGGTCAGAGTAGCTTCCTCTGCTCCCAATAGGTCACAAGACGTCCCGAGGTGACCAATGAGAATAGAGAGCCTCTACCTCTGTTCTCATTGGTCACCTCGGAACGTCTTGTGACTTCAGACACAGATGCAACAGTGGGTTACGTGGGGCGGCCCCGGCGGCACAGGCTACTAGTCTAGAAGGTAACAGCGCCTGCGCCCTCGTTATTCGTGCACCCGGAATTGTGGGCGTGACAGTGGCATTGCAAGGCGCCCCTGAAAATCAGGCGCCCTAGGCAAGTGCCTTGTCTGCCTATTCAGAAATCCGGGCCTGAGCGGAGGTTATAGTTAGTGTGGAGAGCTGGAGTGGGCACACTGCTCAGGTGGTCTGGTAGCTTTCTAGAGAAGTGGTTGTGTACTACGCAAGAAAGGTGAAGGACATGTCTAGAGTGCTAGTCACTTTAGTTCTTTATCCACGTCACAATGATGGGTAGTGTAATTACATTGGAGAACAAGATGGCATAATGAATTATACAGTTTGGAGTTTGCCATTATGGATTTATGGCACAGAAGCATACCCTGTAGTCTGACTGGCATTGGCATCTATTGAACAATATATGTTTTTATCTCACTGCTTGCCTGTCTGTCTAGCTATGTAGACATTTATCAAGCAGACTAGCTAAGGTGCGGTCTTCAATGTTTGTTTGATCCAACTGCACAAAAGCATAGCTATCCATCACTGGCCCATTTTATTTAGTTAATCCACTTGTGCTGAAGCAAGGATTTCACAAACAAATTTCAGTAACAAAGGATATAATGTGGGTGGTGCTTAACAGGGGTGGGTGGGATTAGGTAGGGCAAACCTGTCTTCAGTGGTGTAGGATCTCCTCACATGAACAAAGGGGAAGCAATCAGTGGTTCTGTCACCACGAAGAATCTGCCTGAGTTAATGACATACACTGAGTGGAATCCTGAACTGAAAAACATGAAGGGGGGTGTGAAGACAGGTTTGAGCTCCCCTGGGTTACAATGTATGTGTGTATATATATATATATATATATATATATATATATATAATAGAGAGAGAGGAGTAGTCAGCCATGGTCCTCAAGAGCTACCTATAGTGTATGTTCTCCACGTGAATGAGCACAGACAGACCAATTCAAATGACTGGGACACTAATCTGTCCCTCTGTTCTCCAGCTCCTTCATTTATCATACTGTGTGTAGAAATCCAATGTCCCCTACGAACTTCACACTTGTGGCTTTTGTTCAAAAGTGAACATCACCAGTCAGTCATTGATGTCATGTCCGTGGCAGTTCTTTAACCCTTCGTGTGCCAAAGAGATATCCAACGCATTGCACTCTAAGGGTAAAAACTAAAGACACCACAGTGGGAGGAGTTTGGGTTCTGTGGTCCTGTCAGCAACTGTCATGTCCACCTCCACGGACATAACATCCAGGACTCTTGAATAATAATAATAATTAAAAAAAGGACAAAACTCATAGGGGCCTTTAGGATTTTATGGGCATATTGGGTTTATTTGGTGCAGCTTCCCCCTGAAGGAAGATAAAGATATGCTTTTCTGGAGCAAACCGACTACACCACAGTGGCAAATAAAATACACATAATTTCAATTGGTTTAAAGAGGAACTTTCAGATAATAGGCAGTCGCCATGCATTCATTAAATGCATGGCGACTAGCTTGAAAATAGATGTCTTACCATAAAAAAATACATGTGTCTAAAGGAATCCGTCCCGTTTTGGGACTGACTGGCAGGTTAGTGTGGTCTGTGAGCCTGTGCCGTCAGTCCCTTCCGGTGACCATATGGTGCAAAGCTGTCTACTCTGTGGAGACCGGGACTGACAGCGCAGGCGCACAGACAAGATGTCTGCTCTCTAGCCTCAGTTCTGGTCTCCAAATGGGATGGATTCCTTTAGAAACAAGTATTTTTTTTTTGGTAAGACATCTATTTTTAAGCTAGTCGCCATGCACTTAATGACTGCATGGCGACAGGCTATTACCTGAAAGTTCTGCTTTAAAGGGGAACTATTGCCACAAATGAAGTCTGCCCCCAACAATAAGTTTAACAATAGTAGTATTCACCAGCATAATTACCACATTACTGAGAAATCGTAATTCTGCCTAGACTGACGGCCAGGCAACAGCGCTTTAGAGGCTCAGGTGCTCAGACGTCTCTAAGCAAAGATGTCTGCGCTGTTGCCTGGCCGGTAATTATGCTGGCTAACGCTACTATTGTTAAGCTAATCACTAGATGGGCAATTGTTGGGGGAGGAAACTTTATTTGGGGTGATGGTTCCCCTTTAAATGGGGTTTGAACTTCTTGAATTCCACTGAGGCCTTCAATGCATTGCCTTGGGGACCTCACTGGCATTCAGGAGGCTTAAAGCCCCATTTAAATCAATGAGAATTTTTATTTATCCTGTTTGGTGAAGGTTTCCCGATCTCCATTTTACTGTGGGACACGTTGTTATGCAGGACTACGCAGCAACCAGTACAACCCTGCAGCATGCGTATTTCATAAGTGCCCTGCAATACAGTGGAGATCTGGACACCATGCCTTTGGTGTAATTGCTTTTTTGTTCCAGAATTATTCCTCTTCAACGTTCTGAATACATCCCTCTATTCCTGCACTTGTTGTTAACCCCTTGAGTGCCAGAGGGCAATATGTCGCTCACCCCTCTGGTACTCAGAAGGTTAAACACAGTTCCTCAGCACCAAGCCCATTAGGTACACTGATACTGCACCCTGTGCACACACTGGTGTATAAAAAGTGCTTAGTATTCACGTCCCTGGGACTTGGAGGGAAATAGACTGGGCCGTGGATGGAAGGAGAAAGTGACCGCCCCTACTTCCCTTTAAAGGAACACTAACCTTAGATCTGGGCAGAAAATCCGAATGCCCTCTGTGAATCAATTTTGCATGGATTGGTTTTCCAAAATTAATCTTTAATTGGTACTGGATAACCGTACCTGAGAACCATCAAAGTATGCTGACCCTGAGATTTTGGAATTACTAACCCTTAATCCCTTAAAGGGATAGTAATACTTAAAATGTAAAAAAAAATATGTTGTAGAGTTTATCCCCCTGAGTACAATAAGAGTACTCCCACTGCTGAAAGGTGTTTCATTCAAAAGTTATTAATTTTCAAAGTTGAATTTTTTAGGTGCAATATCACAGTGGCCTGAAATTTTACAGTGGCGCTGTTGCTACACCATCCTATGGAGATTTATGGTCCCGGGACCAGAGCTGTCCATAGGATCGTGTAGCAACAGCGCCACTGTACAATTTCAGGCCACTGTGATAATGCATCTAAAAAATTCAACTTTGAAAATTAATAACTTTTGAATGAAACACCTTTCAGCAGTGGGAGTACTCTCGTTTTACTCAGGGGGATAAACCCTACAACATATTTTTTTTTACATTTTAAGTATTACTATCCCTTTAAGGACCAGCGGTCTTGGATGGGAAGTCCCGTTATGAACCAGATGGAGAAGTTTGGTGCACCGTTACAAGTGACCGATCACGTGTGCCAGCACGCCGAACGGGTGTCTGAGAGAGATCGCTGCAGTCTTGGAAAGGTAAATTTCAGACCCCGTTTTTACTTATAGCTCTCCTGTAGGAGTGCTGTAATAAAAAAAGGATGTAACGTGCCAGGACCATCACTGGTCCTTAAGGGGTTAAAAACATCTATTTCTTTGCACTATAACCCTGGTTGCGTTAACCTGGAGATGCTCTAAACAGTTCAGAAGGGTTAAGATATATCCCCATATCTGGTAACTCTCTGGGTTTGCCCCTGACCTTTAGGGTTTTGTCCAAAATCTCAGGGAGAAGAGCTAAATTGTCAGGGAGAGACAGTCCAGTGCTACCCACTGTGTGATCTGCGCCAATTAAATGAGTCTTAAGCCTCTATATTGAGGTGATTTGTACCAGGAGGGTAGATGAGAAGTCCTGTCTGTAATCTGTGGCTTACCAGACCTCACCTTTAACCGGGGACGCATAGGAGAAATGCATACTGCAGGACTGCACTGGTTTCAGTGAAGTACTGCAAAGTGGCTATTTCCGATGTGTCTCTGGTTAAAGGTGAGGTCTGGTCAGCCTACTGCAATCTGTGGGTTCAAGCAAAGAGATATCTCTACGTTGGTATATGCTAAGAGTTCCACATGGACCGATCTGAAACACCTCTGAGTTAGAGCAAGCAGGGTCCCATTACCTAGAATCTATGTTCTGGGGATCTTTAAAGGTTAAAATTGAACAATCTCAAGAGTCGGCTCATTTAGAAAGTTCCCAGGTCTGGATATCGTATTAAACATACAAAAGACAAGCGGGTTTTCTCTCTCTGCCTTTCTGGTAGAAATGGCTGCGCTTTAGAGAGTAATGTAGTAGTCATTTATTGATATACTAGTTGAAGGCCCGTGTACATGGGCCACAGTGCCACCCAGCAACGGCCGCGGTGCAATCATGCACAGTAGAGACTGCCCATGCCGAGGCTAATACAGAGCTGGGCGCTCCAAATTCAGACCGTAGTCCTCTCTGCGCACCGAACTAAGGTCTGAATTCGGAGCCCCGCTCTGTTATCAGCTGCAGCATGGGCAGACTCTACTGAGCATGACGGCTTCTGACAAACACACACTTAGCAAATTATTACATAGGATGTTGTAGTGGGTAACACTGGACTCTTTCTTGCCCTGCAAATTTGGACCTTCACCCTGACACCTTAACCCTTTGAGTGCCAGAGGGGTACTCAACGCATTGCAAAGCAATGATTTGCAAACCTCTCCGGCACTCAAAGAGTTAAGATTCAGGTCAGACCCTGGGAGTTCCCATATATATATATATATATATATATATATATATATATATATATAGTTAATGTCCACGTAGGCAGACAGGAATATTTTTGCAGGCCCAATTAGGGTGACCACATGTCACGGATTGCCCAGGACAGTCCCGGATTTTATGTGCGTGTGTCCCATGTCCCTGGCAGCCCCCCTCTGGGAGAATACAACGTTCCGGAATGAAGACTCCAAAGCACAGAGTTCCAAACACTAGAAGGAGAACTGCCCATTGCCTACTGTGACAGGAAGTGATGCCTCTGCTGGGCTACAACAAAATGGCTTCCAGATAGAGCCCTAAACTACGGAGAGAACTGAACCTTGATCCTGACATAAGTTTGGAGCTGCAGTGTAATTATGTTGTAGTGTGATGTTAGTTTAAGGCTTTGGGTGTGATGTACATTATCTTGTAGCCCACAACAGGCAATACTTTCTGGCACAGCAAACAATGGGCAGTTCTTCCTCTAGTGTTTAGAACTCTGTGGTGCGCTCTTCTCTCCGCAATGTTTCTGAATGGCAGAATTGAAATGTGGTCAGTGGTCACCCTAGCCAAGTAACTCCTCCCAATCAATTGTTCAAGGAAAAGAAGATTAGAGCAGAAGGAATTTAGGGTCTTGGAGTCCAGCCATGTGATGACAGTTCTAATTAAAAGGACACTAACACCTAAAAATGAAGTAGGGTTCTATACACTTAAATCCCATGTACGCCATGCTGGCATCTGTAAAACTTCATTTTGTTTTCTGAGGTCTAAAATCTCAGTTTATATGCTCTGAGGGAGCAGATATTCCTGCCTGTTCCAGAGCTCCCATTAATAGTCCAGGATTATCTGTGAAAGGGGCGGAGATAAGAGGACACTAATCACAAGCAGTTCACTGACGTTCGTCAATATCTCTCTATTTAAACAGCATAAAGAACATTAAATAAATGTAATCTGAACAAGGACAATGTATACATGCAGTAAAAAGCAAGGTTAGAATTATAGCTTGGGGCTGTAACATGGATAATTAATATTTACATACGCTAGATGTAAGCACGTGCTAATTAAAGTTATATCAACCTATTTCATTCTTTTGGTGTTAATGTCCTTTTAAAAATTCATTTGGGAGACTCAGTTCACAGAAAATGGACTCATAATGCATAATAAGATTTACTGCTCAGATTAACCCTTTGAGTGCCAGAGGGGTTCGCAACGCATTGCTCTGCAATGCATTGCGTACCCCTCTGGCACTCAAAGGTTTAAGGAAAGCGGTGATATTATTAGGAAGTGCCATAATGCTACATATATATATATAGGGATCTTCTGAAAGACGCATACTGAAGGGTTGCAGTTTTTGGCTCTCCGGCAGTTGTTTGAGTGTGGCTTCCGACTTCCTCTTTCCACTGTCCAGGAGAACAGACTTGGGGCCACAGGAGATGCCTCTGATGGCCATATGTGTCCCGAGGCTAGCCTGTTTGGTCTAGACTGTGCTTCCCAGAGAACGGGCTTCTATTTTGTCTAATACGTAGCCTAAAAACAGACACAATCTGAAAATTTATCAGCACAGTCTGAGATGAAATATTTAAAGGGATAGTAAAGTTTCAAAATAAAATCAGCTCCAATTAATCGTCACAGTGTTTGGGCCATGGAGAGTGTTATTTCAATACTGTCAGAGTTGTAGTTCAAGAGTTATTGAATGATAAAGTATCACCCTCCCGCCCCTTTTACTTTTGTAACACTGCTCACCTCAGAGCAGCAAGACTGTCCGGATGGATCACAGAGAGGGACAATCTTCAGTGATCATAAGGAAAAACCTGTAAAGGGGGACAGGGTTTTCCTTATGATCACAGTAAGATTGTCCCTTGCTGAGATCTGTCTGGTCCCAGGACCAGATTCCACATCTGAGGGGAGGTGCTTACACAATGTAAGGGGCAGGAGGGGGATACTTTATCATTCAATTACTATAGAACTACAACTCTGACAGTATTGGAATAAAACTCTCCTTGGCCCAAATACTTTGAAGATTCATTGGAGCTACTTTTATTTTGAAACATTTCTATCCCTTTAAGATCAGCCACAAGTGCAGTGCAATGCATTGCAACCCACTCACACGTTCATGCAAGTTCTGTTTATACGTACATTTACTTGGAAGTTGCACCCATACATCAAACACAAGGGCGTTTGTTTCAGGTCAGGGCTGTTAACAACATTCAAGGTTAGATGTGTAATTTCCTCATGTAATTAACTGATAAGATGATTATACATACTGTAATTATCCACATAACTTTGCTGATAACCCTGCACTTGTGTGTGTGTGTGGGGGGGGATTTTCTGTTCAGGACGGAGAGGTGAATGTGTTCAGAAAGGACTTCACATCTGATGTGCCCCTGGGCAAGAAACTTTGCTCCTCTAGCCCCACCTTACCAATGATCCCAAACCATCTCACTGTCACCTAGCATACTACAATATACACAGAACATTCACTGAAAGGAAAAAAGCTGTTAAGTTCATTGTAACGTACCTGGCCACATTAGGATATAAACTAGCTTATAACCTGGACATTACAGCAATATATACTGTGGTAACATACCTCCCAACATTTTAAATTGCCAAAGAGGGACACTTGTGTTTTAGGGGGTGTTGCTGGGGGCGTGACTGGTGGGCGGGGCATTAACAAGAATTTTCAGGCTATTTCATGACCTATTGACAACTCCTTGTGTTACCTAATAAATTAATTATAACAAGACCAAAGTGTTTTATTTACACAGACTAATTTATAAACTCATATACTGACATTTAAACAAACATTAATGTGAGATTTATTGCTGTGGAGCAATATGATACACTTATATACACACCACACAGTCTGATCTAAACACAGGGACACCAGGGTGATACACTTATATACACACCACACAGTCTGATCTAAACACAGGGACACCAGGGTGATACACTTATATACACACCACACAGTCTGATCTCCTAAACACAGGGACATCAGGGTGATACACTTATATACACACCACACAGTCTGATCTCCTAAACACAGGGACACCAGAGTGATACACTTCTATACACACCACACAGTCTGATCTCCTAAACACAGGGACACCAGGGTGATACTCTTATATACACACCACACAGTCTGATCTCCTAAACACAGGGACACCAGGATGATACACTTCTATACACACACCACACAGTCTGATCTCCTAAACACAGGGACACCAGGGTGATACACTTCTATACACACACCACACAGTCTGATCTCCTAAACACAGGGACACCAGGGTGATACACTTCTATACACACCACACAGTCTGATCTCCTAAACACAGGGACACCAGGGTGATACACTTCTATACACACCACACAGTCTCATCTCCTAAACACAGGGACACCAGGGTGATACACTTATATATACACCACACAGTCTCATCTCCTAAACACAGGGACACCAGGGTGATACACTTCTATATACACACCACACAGTATGATCTCCTAAACACAGGGACACCAGGGTGATACACTTATATACACGCCACACAGTCTGATCTCCTAAACACAGGGACACCAGGGTGATACACTTATATATACGCCACACAGTCTGATCTCCTAAACACAGGGACACCAGGGTGATACACTTCTATACACACCACACAGTCTGATCTCCTAAACACAGGGACACCAGGGTGATACACTTCTATACACACCACACAGTCTGATCTCCTAAACACAGGGACACCAGGGTGATACACTTATATACACACCACACATTCTGATCTCCTAAACACAGGGACACCAGGGTGATACACTTCTATACACACCACACAGTCTCATCTCCTAAACACAGGGACACCAGGGTGATACACTTCTACACACACCACACAGTCTGATCTCCTAAACACAGGGACACCAGGGTGATACACTTCTATACACACCACACAGTCTGATCTCCTAAACACAGGGACACCAGGGTGATACACTTCTACACACACCACACAGTCTGATCTCCTAAACACAGGGACACCAGGGTGATACACTTATATACACACACCACACAGTCTGATCTCCTAAACACAGGGACACCAGGGTGATACACTTCTACACACCACACAGTATGATCTCCTAAACACAGGGACACCAGGGTGATACACTTATATACACACCACACAGTCTGATCTCCTAAACACAGGGACACCAGGGTGATACACTTATATACACACCACACAGTCTGATCACCTAAACACAGGGACACCAGGGTGATACACTTCTATACACACACCACACAGTCTGATCTCCAAAAAAGAGGGACATCAGGGTGGGAAAGAGGGACAGAGGGATTTGGGTCTAAAAGAAGGACTGTCCCTCCTAAAGAGGGACACTTGGGAGGTATGTGGTAAGTAAACTGGACATATTAATACATAAACTGGACAGTACAGCAATAAACACCACAGTAAGTGAACTGGCCAGAATAATATATAAACTGGACAGTACAGCTAAATATGAAGTGGGGATTGAACTGGACATAATATGTAAAGTGGACATTACAGCAATACACTGGCCTCCCAGTACCACTGGGAATGTGTTGACCATCCCCACATCTCAGCAGTGTTCAGCCCTTTAAAGGGACAGTAATGTCACATAAAACATTCATATAGTTTAGTAGAGGATAAAAAAATACACTCGTTGGCACAAATCCTATCTCTCAAACCGCTATGGTTTGAGAGATATTCACATTCAAAGTTCCTCCTCTCCCTCCCCTTCTCCTGACGTCAGCACTGACAGCGGGAGATCCCAGTCCGGGGACCAGCCGGCGGCTCTGCAGCAGAGCCAAAATAGCGTTATTGGAAAATAATTACTTCATTGGAAAGGTCTACAACGTGTGCCTGGTTTGCAAGCTTTACAGCTGCCATCACGAGAAGGGGAGGGAGTGGGGAAGTTTCAATGCGAACATCTTTCAAACCATAGCGGTTTCAGAGAGAGGATTTGTGCCATACAGTTTATTTTTTATCCTCTACAAAACTAAAAGCATTTTTTTAACCCCTTAAGTACTCATGTGAACTTGCATACTGTCCTGGCACGTCATGGAATTCAGGGGTCCCTGCAGGCTGCACGCTGTTCGCGGACCCCTGAATTAATTGGAGGGGAAAAAATCCCCATGGTCCTTAACTGCTGGCCATGCAGCCGGTCATTAAGGGGTTAATCCATATGGCCTTGTACTGTATATTCCCATTTGCAAAAGTCCAAAGGCTATATGCAGAAAGAAACAGATCACAACTGGGGCCAACCAACTGCTTTATAGTAATAATTATTCTTATTGATGTAAACTGTATCTTTAAGCAGGGCACATTACCAGCTCTCCTAGGCAAGGACCCCTACATGCCCTTAGCTCTTCCCATGGCCACACCCCATTCCTCACACAGCCCCACCTCCAGTCCCATTACCCTATACCAAACACACAGAAAAAGGCTTGTATCCCCATGGATATAAATGTGGCTTTTAACCATTTGTGAGCCAGTGCTTTGGAGACCTCACTCACATTCAGTGAGTTAAATGCCCCGTTTAAATTAATGAAACTTTTAATTAACCCTTTAACCCCTTAAGGACCCATGACGGTCCAGGACCGTCATAGAATTCTGGGTTCCCCGCGCAGCTGCATGCTGTTTGAGGAGTCTGGAATCAGTGCGCAAAAAAAAAAAAATGGTCCCTGGTCCTTAAGTGACGGCACAGTGTGTGTGTGCAGCTGGCCCTTAAGGTGTTAATTGCCAGAGAGGTATCCCACCTGTTGCAGTGCAATATGCTGGATATTTCTCTGCCACTCAAAGGGTTAATCCCCAGTGGTATAACCTCTTTGCTCCAGAACTGGTAAACATTTTGTTTTGCCCATATGGCCTTTATTACGTTTAACCCCCTATTGCTCCTCCCCTTCTATTCCTCACTTCTCTCTCCCTCCTTTCTTTCCACAGGAGAACCTGCCAAATATGATCCCACCTTTAATGGTCCCATCAAGAAGAGGTGAGTGAGCTGGGTGTACACACGTCTCAGTGTCTCGCCCTTTTCCTCATTGTCTATCAGAATGTTATAATATATGTATATGGAATATAATAATGAACATCCCGTGACTCATTTCTTGATCTGCAGCGGGGGAGGATGCATGCGGGGGCAGATGTCGGAGGGACTGTTTTGGTGAAAAGATTTACATATGGGCAGTGAATGGTTGGGGATGTTGATTTGTGCTGGAGTGGACAGGGTACTAAGTTCCCAGATCACTCCTGCCCAAATCACTACAAGGACCCTCACATGTGTCCCCTCTCCCAGTGTCTGGGTCCCCCAGCTGCCCCCCCATGTCCTTAGCTGCTTCCGTGTCCCTCTCCATCCAGCCCCCAAAGTCTAAAAACATACTGTTCAATCGGCTCCTACAGGGTCCTGAAAACACCATAATAGGTTGTGTGAAGAGGAAGGAGCTTCGTCTCATATAAATGTCCCAATATGGGATGCTCTTAAAGGGATAGTAATACTTTGTTTTACCTTTATTTTATTTTGTAGGCATTAAAAAATCATGAAGAATGATATAAGTCTTATCTCTCAAACCTTTATGGTTTGAGAGATATTCACAAGCAAAGTTTCCCCTCCCGCCCCTTTTACCTAGTGTAAGCCATCTCTTCTCAGATGTGGAATCCAGTCCATAGACCAGACAGATAACGGCAGTGGACAATCTTCTTCCTATGAGAACAATGAAATCCCTGCCCCCCTTGACAAGTTTTTCAGGTTTTTCCCTTATCTTAATTGAAGATTGTCCCACTCTGCAGTCCACCTGGGCACCTCCCTTCTGATCTGGCTGAGCAGTGTTACATCAGTAAAAGGGGAGGGAGGGGGATCCCTTGTCATAGAATTACTCTTTAAAGGGATAGTAATACTTCGTTTTAACTTTATTTTATTTTGTAGGCATTAAAAAAACATGAAGAATGATATAAGTCTTATCTCTCAAACCTTTATGGTTTAAGAGATATTCACAAGCAAAGTATACCCCTCCCGCCCCTTTTACTGATGTAACAGTTCTCAGCCAGGGCAGAAGGGAGGTACCCAGGTAGACTGCAGAGAGGGACAATCTTCAATTAAGATAAGTGAAAAACCTGAAAAACTTGTCAAGGGGGGCAGGGATTTCATTGTTTTCATAGGAATAAGAGTGTCCCCTTCTGTTATCTGTCCAGTCTATGGACTGGATTCCACATCTGAGAAGAGATGACTTACACTAGGTAAAAGGGGCAGGAGGGGGAAACTTTGCTTGTGAATATCTCTCAAACCATAAAGGTTTGAGAGATAAGACTTATATCATTCTTCATGTTTTTTTAATGCCTACAAAATAAAATAAAGTTAAAACGAAGTATTACTATCACTTTAACTACAACTCTGACAGCATTGAAATAACACTCTCCAAAGTCCAAATACTAGTATGATGATTAATTAGAGCTGCTTTTATTCTGAAACATTATTATCCCTTTAAGCGTCTCTAAATAAAGGAGCCAGTAACCTATTCCCAGAGTCTGTGAACACTCTCTACATAGATTCTAAAGTCCTCACACCGCTCCCGATACAAACACACGAGTGTATGTGTATCCTGTACCATACAAGGATCTATGTCCTGTGCCAAGGCATTGGCCTGCTCAGCCTATGGTAGAAGGATGCACATGCATGCTCCAGTTTGTACAGGGAGGGCTGTAAATAGTTTAGACGCTCTGGACAGTGTGTATAGATCATGGGAACAGGTTACTGGCTCTAGTTGTGTGTGTAGGGAGTGTTAAGAATAGTTCAGACCCTCTAGGACAGTCATATGGGCTACAGTTCCCTTCTCTTCACAAAATCTATTCCCACATTTACAGTACACTGCAGGATACAGCTGATGCATTGGATGCCACTCTGGCACTAAAATTGTACACTGTCGGTATATGGGTCTTGAATGCCGATGCAGCCTCTACCTTGCATTGCAGATTGTTTGCTCTTCCTCTGTTTCCCCATCACGTGCAGACCTTCTGTAATCCTCTGTTGGTGAACTGTGCAGTGGATCTGTGTCTGCAAGTGACTGGAACTTGCTCCTGGGCTTTAAATAAGAATTGCTTCAGCTCATTATTCATACTGTCACCACACCATTTGTCTGTGGGTGGGCAGCCTCTTATTTTTTATCAGGACCCAGCAGGTTCTCGCTACTGTCCTGTTTATGATAGTGTGCATCAAAATACAATTTAAAAGAGAATGAATGTGCGCATACAATTTTTCATACCTTGACAGAATGTATTAAGTTCTGTATTTAATAAATTAATATGTTTGTTTATATAATGCCACAATGTACATAGCGCCTTACAATTTAAGGGTTTAGACAATACAGGGTTACAAGTGCTTTGCACTGTGAAACATTGGAAGTGGGGTTCCTGCACGAAAGCTTTCTATCTAAAGTATTACATGTTCTGTTTGCCAGCAGACTGAGGGAAGCAATTTCCCTATGCACCTCTCTTCCTGTGTAATGTGTAGGACACAGCAGGAAGTGGAGAGTGCAGTCCTTCAGTCTTCTGAAAAACAGCACATATTAATGCCTATGTTTTAAGTTCCATCAGATTATGGAAATATCATCTGCTGTATATAAATGTTACAACATGCTTATTCATAGAGGAGCAGATTGTACATTAACATTAGTATTCCTATAATAATAATAATTAATAATAACTCTCTCCCTTCCTGCAGGAGCTGCACAGATATCCTCTGCTGTATCCTCTTTATGGTTTTCATACTGGGATATATAGTAGTCGGGATCTTAGGTAGGTCATTTCACCGATTACCAGTCTCAGTTGTCCATCCCCTGGCACAGAGATAAAACCAAGGTGTCCAAGCTTTTTTTGACCGAGGGCTGTAATAAAATACAATTGCCATAGCCAAGGGCCGCATAAGTAAGAAAAGTTTAGCATTAAAGGGATAGTAATACTTAAAATGTACAAAAAAAACCATGTTGTAGGGTTTATCCTCCTGAGTAAAACAAGGGTACTTCCAACGCTGAAAGGTGTTTTATTCAAAAGTTATTACAGCTCAAAGTTGATTTTTTTTTTTGGTGCAATATCACAGTGGCCTAAAATTGTACAATGGTGCTGTTGCTACACCATGCTATGGAAATCTCTAGTCAGTTGACCATAAATCTCCAAAAGATGGTGTAGCAACAGAGCCACTGTACAGTTTCAGGCCTGGGGGCCACAGGTTGGACATATCTGGATTAAACCACCTTATAATGACACCCCCCATTTACCTTAGTATGGACAGAAAAAAACTAATGGCCCATATTTGTCTTACCATTGCTCCTTGGTTCAACAGAACATATTCAATTAGTCCTGGATGTCAGGTCTGGTGGAGGGGGACATGACATTTGCTGGTATTTTTTTCCATCTCAAGCGGGCAGAGTGTATGAGCCACTTAACCCATTTATCTTTTACAGATTTGTAATCTTGTTTATTGCATGGTGATACACTTCTATACACACCACACAGTCTGATCTCCTAAACACAGGGACACCAGGGTGATACACTTCTATACACACCACACAGTCTGATCTCCTAAACACAGGGACACCAGGGTGATACACTTATATATACACACCACACAGTCTGATCTAAACACAGGGACATCAGGGTGATACACTTATATACACACCACACAGTCTGATCTTCTAAACACAGGGACACCAGGGTGATACACTTCTATACACATCATACAGTCCGATCTCCTAAACACAGGGACACCAGGGTGATACACTTCTATACACACCGCACAGTCTGATCTCCTAAACACAGGGACACCAGGGTGATACACTTATATACACACCACACAGTCTGATCTCCTAAACACAGGGACACCAGGGTGATACACTTATATACACACCACCCAGACTGATCTCCTAAACACAGGGACACCAACCTGCTTCCTTCTTGTAGTTTGGAATAGTCACGTGAGTTGCTGGCTGTGGGGCAGAGGTTCTAGTTAGTATGGAGAGAGGGAGTGCGCATACTGCTCAAATAGTCTGGTAGTAGGCAAGAAAGATAAACGATACAACTGGATTCTGAGTGTTAGCCAGTTCAGTTTCTTAAATGCATCACATTGTTGGGTAATGTAATTACACTGGAGAACAAATGACATGATGAATTATACAGTGTTGAGGTTACATAGATGGATTTGTGATGCAGAAGCATATATATACTAAATCCCTGAAGTCAATGATTGGACCTGTTTCCTGCACCTCTTTTAAGATTGTTAAATGGATCTATTCAGACTGCCTGGACCTTGTTTTTTTTTTGCTTTGTGATAATTTTAATTGAGTTGAAATGTTTGGTTTAGCTGTTGGAGAATCTAATGTTAACAGAGCTTTGTTCTGTGATCTTTCTAATAAAGCTGCATAATTAGTTACTGACATGTCCAGATCATCCTCTCGCCACCTTGTTAGGCTGTCCTTTTACACCAGAGGGGGTGGAATAAGTTTAATGAAGAGGGAAATAGCCATGCAAATCCTTTTGAAATGGGGACAGCCACTGAGGGGAGGATTTGTAAATGTCAGATCATCTTTAGAGATACAGTAAAACCATGAATTATAGTAACTTTAAATACTTCATTTTATCTTTATTTTATTTTGTAGGCATTAAAAAAACATGAAGAATGATATGTCTTATCTCTCAGACCTTTATGGTTTGAGAGATATTCACAAACAAAGTTTCCCCTCCCGCCCCTTTTACCTAGTGTAAGCCATTTCTTCTCAGATGTGGAATCCAGTCCATAGACCAGACAGATAACAGAAGGGGGCAATCATCTTCCTATGAGAACAATTAAATCCCTGCCCCCCCTTGACAAGTTTTTCAGTTTTTTCCCTTATATTAATTGAAGATTGTCCCTCTCTGCAGTCTACCTGGGCACCTCCCTTCTGATCTGGCTGAGCAGTGTTACATCAGTAAAAGGGGCGGGAGGGAGATACTTTGTCATTGAATTACTCTTGAACTACAACTCTGACAGAATTGAAATAACACTCTCCAAGGTCCAAATACTATGATGATTAATTAGAGCAGTGGTTCTCAATCTTTTTTTGTTTGGGGCACCCCTAACACATAATCTAGAACATTCGGGGCACCCATAACATATTTAATGTACGTTACCAAGGGCATAATGATGGGTACAATGCATAAATATACAGCTATTATTAGGTCTTACAATCATAGTAACAAAACTAAACATATTGTGCAGAACAATTTCTATTAATCTTTATTTAAAAGTCCATTTTTGTTAGTCTTCATAGAAAATGTGGGGCACCCTAAGATGATGTCCGTGGCACACTAAAGTGCCACGGCACCCTGGTTGAGAATCACTGAATTAGAGCCACTTTTATTATGAAACATTACTATCCCTTTAAATACTTACTTACGTGTCCCTGAATACCACTAAATTGCTCCAGTAGCTCTTCAGTTAACCCTCCCTCTTGCCACTCACTTGATCCTGAGCTGTTCCTGTAGGGTCGACTGAAGGTTGCTTCACGTCAGTCTTAATCATTGACTGGCTGCTATGGTGGCCGGAAAGGACAAACATCTTATCTTTTCAAGCCACATAGCAATAGTGCCATTGTGCAAAATCCTAGCTCTCTGCAATCCCATTGATACTGTGGGGTTTGGGAAGTCAGGAAGTTTGTCCTCCTCAGCCGCCATATTTAGCCAGTCACTGATCAGTCCAGAACTGAAGCAATCATCACTATACCCTGTAATAAAACAGCCTGGGATTGGGTGAGCGGCTGGGTGTGGATTGGCCCCTGTGTTACTGGATTACTTTATTGGTAATCGGCAACACTGCCAAGGTTTTACATAGGCTAGTCTGTGAGTTTACTGTTTCTTTAACATCGCTTTCACAATTTGTTGTCCTAGCAGGAGACAAATAGGATTTGTTTATTATACAGGGAGGCTACCTTGGCATACAGGTAGGGTTTTTATTTATCCCTGTGCACACTTTGTGATCATTAAAGCAGAACTTTCACCTGCTATAAAGTCGCCCTGCAATAATTAAGCAGGTAGCAACTAGCTTTATAATATATATATTACCTCTGAAATGTGTCCCATTATAAAGAAATCCTTTATTGTAGATGACTGACGGCCAGGATAATGCAGTCTGTGCACCTGAGCCGTCAGTCCTTCCGGTTACCATGTGGCACACTGCAGTGCTTCTCCATGGAGACCGGAACTGACGGTGCAGGCGCGCAAACAAGATGTCTGCACTGTTACCTGGCTTCCGGTCTCCTACAATAAAGGATTTCTTTATAATGGGCTACATTTCAGAGGTAACATATCTATTATAACGCTAGTTGCTACCGGCTTAGTTACTGCAGGGAGACTCTATAGCGGGTGAAAGTTCCGCTTTAATCCTTTGAGTTCCAGAGAGATGGCCAATGCTTTGCTTTGCAATGTGTTGCCTACCCCTCTGGCACTTAAAGGGTTAAACACCAACATATCACTAGCTGCTGATCCTCACCTGTTACTAGGGTTGCCACCTTTTCTTCAAAAAAATACCGGCCATGGCATTCACTCCATAGACTTAACATTGGAGAGAAGCCAATTTTTTACCGGCCTGCCGGTAAAATACCGGCTGGGTGGCAACCCTACCTGTTACTTTACGTAGGCCTGTATTCAGTAAGGTAAAGAGGGGCAATTCTGGAGCAAATCAAACTGCACCATGGGGGTGGGGATGAGAATTCTGTAAATTCCCATTCATTTAAATTGTGTTGTAACCCCTAGAGTTCTTGAGAGGTCTCCCATGTATTGTGAAGCAATGTGTCGGAGGCTTATGTAATATTAAGGGGGTTAAACTCCCCATTGAAATCAGTTGGATACAAGGAAGAGATGGAGTGCACTTTGATGTATCTAAGGTGTGTGAATATAATGTAAAGATACTTACAAGTGTGTATCATTCTTCTCTGGCCTATACACAGCAAGGGAAAAGTGCTCACCCCGTTCAGGCATTCAGTGGAAATATCAATAAATGATCTGTTTCTTGGAATGGTAGAAATTTGAAACAGAGCTTTCATCCGATATAAAATCGCCCTGCAATAATTAAGCAGGTAGCGACGAGCTTTATAATATATATATATTACCTCCATAAAGTAGCCAAGTGTAAAGAAATCCTTTATTGTAGGAGACTGATGACCAGGTTAGTTCAGTCTGTGCACCTGCGCTGTCAGTCCTTCCGGTTACCATGTGGCACACTGCAGTGCTTCTCAATGGAGACCGGGACTGACCGCGCAGGCGCGCAGACAAGATGTCTGCGCTGTAGCCTGCGTCCGGTCTCCTACAATAAAGGATTTCTTTACAATCTGCTACATTTGAGAGGTAACCTATCCTATATAATAATTCGCTAATGTATGTTTGTCAGAAGCCATCATGTGCAGTACGGATGGCTGCTCGTGCTGCAGTCATGCACAGTACAGACTGCCCGCGCTGCGGGTGATAACGGAGCAGGTCGATCCGAATTCAGACTGCAGTTGGTGCGCAGAGAGGACTGCGGTCTGAATTTGGAGCTCCCCGCTCCGTTATCAGCCGTGGGGCGGGCAATCTCTACTGCGCATGACTGCACTGCGGCCGTTGCTGCCTGGCACTGTGGCCCGTGTACACGGCTGTTCAACTAGTGTATTATAAAACTAGTTGCTACCTGCTTAATTATTGCAGGGTGACTTTATATCAGATGAAAGTTCCACTTTAATAATCTGTATAAAAACATATCAAAAATAAGTATCACATTAATAATAAAAAAAAGTGTGACAATTTGACGCCTTTCAAGGTCATCAAAGACCTTTTCATATAGAAGCAGACAATCAATTCAAAAAGCACCTTTCCCCTGCAGTACATCAGAGGTGAATGTATCATTCTTCATCAACCAAGGGGCGTTCCATTCGGTCTACAAGGAAACTCTTAAAGGGATAGTAATACTTGTTTTCTGTAAGCTTTAATATTGTAGTTCTGAAATAAATAAAGCAAAGCATCTATGTCTTTTTTGCAATAACTTTCAAGAGCAATTTTGTTCTAAAGTTGACCCCGACCCTTTTAGCTATGTCAGTGCTCTAGCTGTCAGACTTGGATTCTGGTCTACGGACTGGACAGCTCATCTGGAGAGCCGAAATAGCAGGGTATACACAACAAATCTTCATGACAGCAGTCTAGTGCCTCAGACCAGGCACATTTTGTAGACTATTGTCATGAAGATTTGCTGTGTATCCACTCCTATTTTGGCTCTCCAGACGAATAGGCCGATCCTCAGACATGAATCCTAGTTTGTCAGGTAGAGCGCTGATGTAGCTAAAAGGGGCAGGAGGGGGAAACTTTACATCGAGATTACACTAAAACCATGAAAGTTATAGCAAAAAGAGATGCTTGTATTTATTTCATAACCACAATATTAAAGCTTACAGAAAACAAGTATTATTGTCCCTTTAACATGAAACAACAGAGGCATCACTGCCTGGACACACACACAACACAAACAGGACTTCTCCCTCTGTCATTTTGGTACAAATGGCTTCAAACTAAAGAAGCCATTTTAGTCCAGATCATCTAGTAGGAAACACTGGATTCTTTCACCCTCGGTTTTTTTACCCATCACCTTGAGATTTGGGTCAAAACTCCGAGTTTCCAGGTCAAGCCCTGAGAGTTCCCAGGTATGAGTATACATTATAAAGTGTAACGTGCTCATTGCATAACTGCAGGTGAGTCACATTTGCACATGTATGCTGGTGGGGGTGGTTACATTGCCAAGCATTGAGTTGGACTCACCTCTGGCATTCAGAGTGTTAAAATCATACCTGGGAACTCTCCAGATTTCCCCCCGAAGACTACGAGACTTTGCTGCTAATTACCGGGTCTCCAGGGCAGAGTCTGATTCTTTAATTAAACTCTGCCCACTTCAGTGTCTTCCCAGTCTGTTCCTCCCACTCCCCGCCCACTTCTACCCAGCCTATTCCTCCTACTCTGGCCATGTATGTTAAACTCCACCCACTGCCTATTAAGCTCCACCCTCTGTTGAAGCAAATTGGGTCATTTTTTTCTCCACCCAGCGGCGCTACAGGACTTGCCTCTGTGGAGTCCACATGTTAACATTCCCAGGTATGGTTATAATGACTGAGAAAAAATCCCATTGATTGAAAACGTGCTATTAATCCCTTTATGCTGGACTGCAGGGCTCTTAAATAGTTCCTCTCTATGGAGGGCCTCACACTGCAGGGCCGCGGGCCGTGTGTTTGACATGTCTGTGATAGAAGGGAATGACCTCCTCTTCCTATTGTACCAGAAGACAGACCGGGGCCCCAGGAAAAGCCTCTGAGGGCCACAAGTCACCCACCACTACTTGATAAACATGCAAATATCTATTCTATTTTGTGGAATATTGGGACATATGTATAAGTTCTGGTCAACTAACTATGCTGTAGGGAACAGCAACAAAAAAAATTCTTAAATTCCCACTGATTTAAATGGGACTTTTAACTCATCAAATGCTGAGAGGTTTCTAGTGCATTGAGGACCTCTCTTGCATCCAAGTGATTTAAAGCTGATTTAAATCAATGGGGGTTTTATTGGACCCCTCTGGTACAGAATTGCTAAACTCTCCTTTGTGCTTATGGCTCTCGGTATTTGTGTACTGTGGACAGTGGCCAAGTCTGAAGTTAACTTTAGGCTTAGCGGGTAGCCAGGTCTGATTCTGTTAGGCTGGCCAGGTGATATTTGTTAGAGGAGGTAAACACAGGGCATTGATGTATTACTGGATTTACCTTCACTTCTCAGGAAAGTCAGGTCAGAGGCGGAAATGGACCGGTCCCTTGCACGCCGCAAAACAATGGTGCACCACTGCCTGCAGCTTCAGGGAAGGACGTTATGCGGTGGGGGAGTAGAGGGTACTATGTACATGGCTGGACTAAAACAACCCGTCAGTTGGAGGGGGTTGTATGCTGGATTTCTGTTTGGCAATATTACCATTTTATTAACTCTTTGAGTGCCAGAGGGGTACGCAACGCATTGCAAAGCAATGCGTTGCGTACCCCTCTGGCACTCAAAGGGTTAACCTTTTTGAGTCCCAGAGAGATGTCCATTGGACATCCTTCTGTCACTGAAATGGTTAAATGAGCAGTATGAGGGTGTAAACATTGGCTTTTCCAACAAAGTAAACCAAGGAACTCCGTTTGCTTTGTTCAAAAGTCATTATATTTCAGACTGTTAACCGTTAGATAGAGCACCTCCTGGGGTCAAGAGCGTTCACCCTGTATCCTGGAAGTAATTCTACTGAATTGCGTGGGAAAGGTGAGTCACTGATTACAGTTCCCAGCAGAACGTGATAGTTGTGTCTCCTGCACTTTGTGACTGTTTTAACAGTCAGTAACTTTTGGATGAATTATTTCTCTGCAGCAGGAGTACACTTGGCAAAGCCGTACACCGCAAGTGTTTTCCATAATAAAACTTTATTGATCTTTATCACGATTTCCTAAGATAGAAAAGGTTTCCAGCATTTAAGTATCATATACTCCATATACACCTACCCTGCAGCTGTAAAATAAAATAAAATAAAAATCTTTCTTTGGCACAAAAGGTCTAAAATCTGTCATATATTAATGAGTTAGGAGGCCAGAGAGTACATTACGCATGTAAAGGCAATTACCTGGTCTGCGTTGTATCTGTTTCATTTACTCGATAACCCTTCTCCTTCACAGAGACTGAAATTATAACCAGATCCGAGCTGTAATAATTTCTGATTGAAGCGTCTCCTGGATGTGGGCATTTCATTTTTTTACTTATCTGGAAAAGCCTTATACATCCATGTACATATTGACCTGCAAGCCTTATACATACATGCACATACATATTGACATGCAAGCCATACATGCATGCACACATAGGGTTGCCACCTTTTCTTCAAAACAATACTGGCCATAGAATTCCCTCCATAGACTTAACATTGGACAGAAGCCAATTTTTTACCGGCCTGTCAGTAAAATACCGGCTGGGTGGCAACTCTATGCACACATATTGACATACAAGCCTTACACATTCATGCATGCACATTAACATACAAGCCTTATATAATACATGCACACATACTGACATATAAGCCTTATACATACATGCACATGCACGTTTACATACAAGCCATACATGCATGCACACATATTGACATACAAGCCTTACACATTCATGCATGCACATTAACTTGCAAGCCTTATACATACATGCACATACACATTGGTATACAAGCATTATACATACATACATACATGCACACACATTTACGTACACGCTGTATACATACATGCACATACACAATGATATACAAGTCTAATACATACAGCAGGGCTTATAATTTTAAGTCCTTTACTACTAGCCAGACCTGAAAAGTTACTCGCCACTTCAAGCCAAAACATAACCACCAGGGCTGAAGTTCTACTCGCCAGGGCTAGATTTTCACTCGCCATTGACTAGTGGTGAGTGGAAATGTTGAGCCCTGCATACAGCATATAAGCCTTACACATTAATGCACACATATGGAGTCCAAGGAATATAAGCTGCATACATACATACATACATACATGCACAAATACAATGACATACAAGCCTTATACATACATGAATACATGCATGACCCATGGGTGCAATTCTCTGCTTTTTGCATTTCAGTGTGCCCGTTGGTAGGAGTGTACCTCCCCTGTGTTGGTGTAATCAGTACGCACAGTTCCCGGCAGTGCCTAGGAGCTGAATGGCAGTGGCAGCAGATACATTATCTCCAGTGATAAGATGAACACTATCAGCACATTTACAGTCACAGTGGAATTCATATTTACAGTCCAATACTAGGTATCGCTGTGCAAGTGATAAAGGTGTAGTCAGCCAGTTATCAGTGACTACTGTCTGCATGTATATCTATTTAATTATATATCACTGTGCATCATTGTTAAAGGGCAGCTATCACTACAAAAGCATACTCTGTAACTGCCCTGGTTTCATAAGGATAGCCCTGATTTTTAGCCCCTTGTTCTGAGCAAAAATTGTCCCGACACCTGTCTCTATGACTGGGGCTTTAAAGTCCTGTGTATGTACGAATTAATGTATTTCTGCAAGCATGCAAGGGAGAAATGCAGATAGCTTGTTGATCCAGGGAACCATCTGACTGCCATTTGGAGTCAGGAAGGAAGTTTATTTTTACCCACTTGGGGTTTTATTGAAAACTAGTTACAAAGCCCGCATACACAGGCTGATTCGGAGCGGGGAGCTCCAGATGGCTCACAGCCTCTCTGTGCTCCCGGCTCCAGGGCAGCAGCAGAGGTGTTGGGTGACAGGTTGTGTCCCTTTTTAGGAGCTATTAGGGGTCCGTTCCTCCCAAGTGTCCCTCTTTAGGAGCTATTAGGGGTCCGTACCTCCCAAGTGTCCCTCTTTAGGAGATATTAGGGGTTTGTACCTCCCAAGTGTCCCTCTTTAGGAGATATTAGGGGTCCATACCTCCCAAGTGTCCCTCTTTAGGAGATATTAGGGGTCCATACCTCCCAAGTGTCCCTCTTTAGGAGACATTAGGGGTCCATACCTTCCATGTGTGTATATTAGTGTTTCACCTTGGTGTCCCTGTGTTTAGGAGATCAGACTGTGGTGTGTATATAAATGTATCACATTGCTCCACAGTAATAAAAACTACACTAATGTTTATATAAACTTCACTATAGATGTAGAAATTAGTCTTTGTAGATACAATTATTTGTTCTTGTTCTGAATAATTTATTCAGTTACACAAAAGTGTCAATAAGTCATGAAATAACCTAAAAATTGTTGGTAATGCCCCACCCACCAGTCACGCCCCCAGCAACACACCCTAAAACACAAGTGTACCTTTTTGGCCAATTGAAATGTTGAGAGGTATGTAGACATGAATTATTCCGATAATTACATCCCTAAAACATAATCCTAAACTTGCTGTTTAACAAGTGTAATTTGTCTTGTTCAGAGAACATCTATTTAATATTGTTTGTGCTATTTGTATTGAGCGATAAAAGTTAACGTCAGTTAATTGACTGTGATTAGAACCCACTGCTGTTGTATTCAGAAGGGCTGTTATCGTATCTCAGTCCATATACAGCCAATGGGAGTCCTGGAAAAGGCAGGAATGGCTGCTCCCTCAGAGCACATGTAAGGACATGTAAGACTAGATTTAACACTTTGAGTGTTAGAAGGGTATCCAACACACTCCTTTGCAATGCATTGGATACTTTTCTGGCAATCAAAGGTTATCTCTTTGAGTGCCAGAGGGGTATGCAACACATTGCTTTGTACCCCTCTGGCACTCAAAGGTTTAAACGTGTATAACCTTATTCAGTTGCAGGTGTGTGTGTTCCTTTAAAATCCCTGTTTTAGTCAATGGGAATTTTTATTTTCCTCCTATGGGGCAGTTGAATTGCCCCAGAATTGCTCACTGTTTCCTTTGTGCATGCAGTCCATAGTGTATCATAAGACAGCAATTTGTATTTTAGCAAATGTGTCCTTAGGGAATTAGTTCATCTCCCCAGTGATCTTCTGTACTGAGCCCTGCACACGCAGCCACTCCCAGGAGGTCCCGGCCTGCAGACAGAGGCACTTGGAGCAGGTTATACCTGTTGCTGACTTGTCCCCTGCAGCCGAATTTCCTACCTCTGACATTGTCCAGTATCTACCTGCCTGAAACTTCCTGTGAGAGTCTGCATAAAGGGTTACTAACTCTTCCTAATAATAACCCCAACTTGCCTTATAATGGCCTGAAAAGCTTAATGACCTGATTAATTTTACCCTTGTGCTTTTAAACAAGTGATAATATCTTCAGTCAGTCCCGGATGACATAATGGTTGCTGGCAGCTTTTTGAAACTGAAGCAAGAGCACATGAGCCTATTTAACAGATGTATGGTACTTAAAGGGTGATGATGACCAGAGCATATCCTGTGGTCCTGCTAACCAATGTAATGTCCACCTCCATGGACATGACATCCAAGACTGAAGATATTGTCTATTGTTCAAGGGCAAAATTCCTAGGGGTCATTAGAATTTTCTTGTGAAGTATTGCATTGCACACTCCCCTTGTCAATCAAATGTTAAGATTAATATGAGTTGTGAGGAGAGTTAGAGGTCCTTTTGCATGCCTCCGAACATTCCAGATGACCAAAGAGGGACACTGATGTTTAGGGGGTGTGGCTTGGGGTGTGGTTGGTGGGCATGGCATTTGCATAAAAATGGAAAAAGAAATGCTTATTTTTTTCCTGTAGAGCCAAGTTCTGGAAACATTTGTGCACGCCAGGTTAGGGGTAGAAAGTAAAGTGATCATTTCATGCCATGGGTTGTCTTTTTTCCAAAATAGTTTGCTTTGTATACCTTTTCTTCATTTCCGTAGTTGGGACAATCATTTTAGTACAGGATGTACTAAATGCTAATACTACTAATGTATGAAAAAAAAAATTATAGAAAAGTGAGTTTGTAGTTGGTGTAACTATGTGCGTCCCTTACCCCTGGGCTCATAGCAATTGGATGCTATTTTTCTCGTAAGAACACTAGCTAATGATTACAGTAGGAAATTCCATAGTTTTCAAAGATTTCTGTACATTAGTGCCACCTTCTGGAAACACTTGCACACACCAGGCTAGTGACTCTCATTTGATATGTGGGATATCCACTTTTAGGAAATAGATATACTTGTATATAGTTATTCAGCTGTTGTAGGGTAGTTTTACCACGTAACAAACGGAATGTGCATTTTTGTTCATAAATTTGAAAATACCATTTTGCGCTCCTGCTAATTAGGGGTCTATGCAGGCCATGCATATAAGTAAAACTAAACGTTTGGTATTTTTGTACTCTGGGGATTCAGGGCTTTAAAAAAAAAAAACAATTGACATTTTGACAACCAACATGAATGTTTTTCATAACTAATTTTTGCATTTTTTTTTACATCAAAAGCTTGTCACAAAATTTAGCTTTTGTGAGGTGCTATGAAAAAAGCTGCATTTGTTTTGAAGAAAATAATATAGCGTTTTCCATATATAACTACAAAGTTACCAACGGAAATCATTCCTAAACAGATGGATGGCAAAAATGCTGAAAATGTGTCCGGCCAGCAGGGTACAGAAAATTCCCCAAGCCCCCGGCACTGAAAGGGTCACTTAGCACTTTTAAATCCTTGAATGCTAGAAAGGTCTCTGTTTTTAAATGGGTTAAGAGCAGGGGTGATTTTGTAGGAAAAAAGTTACCAGTTCATATCATTCTATAGTGATGTACTGCCCTGCTTTGCAGGACTATATGTTTTAAAGGGATAGTAATATCTGCTGTTAATAAACTTTAATATTGTAGACATTCAAAATATAAATTCAACGATGTATGCTTTGTCATATAAGGTTTTGAAGTCCCCCCATCCCTTTCACAGACGTCAGCCTCTGTTTGACAGCAGGAGGTTCGGGTCGTGCGACCCGACAGTGGCTCTTCAGCAGAACTGAAATAGCAATATCTAAAAAGAAATACTTCATTGCAATGGTCTACAAAGCGTGCTTGCAAACCAGGCACGCTTTGTAGACCGTTCCAATGAAGTATTTGCTTTTAGATATTGCTATTTCGGCTCTGCTGAAGAGCCACCGGACCCGAAACTCCTGCTTTCAGCTAGAAAGCTGACGTCAGTGAAAGGCAGGAGGGGGGGTATTTAAAACCTTATATCTCAAACTGTACAAGTTTACATATACATGCATACATCATTGAAGTTATATTTTAATGTCTACAATATTAAAGAAGTTTATTAACAGCAGGCGTCACTATCCCTATTCTAAAAAGGTACCCAGGTCATTAACCTTGGCTGAAAATCCGCTCTATTTAAGTCCTGTTTACATCAATATGAATTGAAGGAATATGTATGTCCTCTAAGGGGCAGTTTGTTTATTGGAGTATTACGCTAACCTTCCTTTGGACATAGGGTCCTTATATATTTACACCATAATTTCCAAACAGATGGTTCTTGTTTTTTAACCTAGAGCCCTAAGAATGGTAAATGTCCATGCTGGGAAATCCCATTTGGCTGAAGCAAGTTGGGTTCATACATCCAGACCACACCACATCCAGTCTGTTATAGGGAAAGCGGTATACACACCCGTATATAGGGCCGGATTTCCAAATAGGCAGAGGAAGAAACTGCCTAAAGTTCCAAATTTTGAGGGGCGTTGCCTCAGCTTTGCTGACCACACCCACATTCTGAATTGTGGGTGTGACCAGGGCAATATCTGCTCCAGTTTATATACCCTGTTATTTAAAGGGATAGTAATAAGTGAACATAAATGCTTTGATTATTCTTCTTAGTTTTGGGCCATGTGAAGCGTTAACACAATACTGTCCAATGTGCAGTTCAGGAGTAATTGAATTCAAAAGTGTCCACCTCTCTCCCCTTTTACCTAGTGTAAGCCGCCTCCCCTCAGATGTGGAATCTGGTCTCTTGATTGGACAGGTTGCAGCAAGGGACAGTCTTCTGGAGGTGAGCATAATGAAAACCCTGCCCCCTTGACGAAGGAGGGTAGGTTTTTCCTTATTCTCACTGAAGATTGTCCCTCTCTGCGATCCATCCAGACAGTCTTGCTGCTCTGAGGTGAGCAGTGTTACATCAGTAAAAGGAGCAGGAGGCGATACTTTATCATTCAATTACTCTTGTACTACAGCACTACATAGCCCAAAAATCTTTGAAGAACAATCGAAGCTGAATTAACGATCACATATTACTATCACTTTAACCCCTTGATTGCTAGAGAGATCTCCAAAGCAATGTGGAGCAGTGCATTGGAGATCTCTAGCAATCATAGGGTTAAAGCATTTTTGTTCTTGCTTGTTATAGGCCAAGGGTATTTTCTGTATCAGGAAGCAATGGATGAGACTGGGGGTGGGGCCATGTGAGGAGTGGAGCTGAGGCCTTGGGCAGAGCTAAGGGCACTTAAAATGCCTTGTCTAGGAGAGCCTGGGATGTAAATCCGGCCCTGCCACTATATGTGTGTGTGTGTATATGTATGGATATATATATATATATATATATATATTATATGCGTGACGTCGGTTAAAATATATCATGGTTCATGTATTATTCTCTCTTTCCCTAGCCTGGTTATATGGTGATCCTCGCCAGGTTATTTACCCTCGAAATTCAACAGGAATGTACTGTGGGGTTGGAGACAATCAGTGAGTGCCCAGGCCTCTAATTCTCCTCTCCAAACCTCTCCTTTAACTTACCAATTCCCCCACCTTCTCTTTTTGTACTCCAGTCCCCCTCCACACTTCCTCTATTATTCCATTTTGTACCCCAGTTCCCCCCACCCCCTCGTGTCTCCTTATCTTACCCCAGTCCCTCCCTCGTCCCCTGTCTCTCCTGATCACCCCAGTCCCCCCTCATCTCCTCTGTGTCTCCTTATATTACCCCAGAACCCCCCCCCCGCATCCTCTGTCTCTTCTTACCCCAGTTACTGCCTGGCTCCTCTCTCTCCTGTTCTTACCCCAGCCCTCCCCTGCATCTTCTGTTTCTGCTTATCTTCACCTCTTCCTAACCACCCCTATCTCTCCCTAACCAGCCCCGTCTCTCACTAACCACCCCTATCTCTCCCTAACCAGCCCCGTCTCTCACTAACCACTCCTGTCTCTCATTAACTACCCCATCTTCCTCCAATTTGCTCCTTTCCTCCTCTCCAATATAAAATAATAGACTGATAATTAATATACATAGACAGAGATAATACATGTATATAAACTATTACTTAAAGCAAAACGTTCAGATAATAGCCAGTCGCCATGCATTCATTAAGTGCATGGCAACTAGCTTGAAAATAGATGTCTTACCGTAAAAAATACATGTCTAAAGAAATCCGTCCCGTTTCGGGACTGACTGGCAGGTTAGTGCGGTCTGTGAGCCTGCGCTGTCAGTCCCTTCCGGTGACCATATGGTGCAAAGCAGTCTACTCAGTGGATACCGGGACTGACGGCGCAGGTGCACAGACAAGATGTCTGCTCTCTAGCCTCAGTTCCGCTCTCCAAACGGGACGGATTCCTTTAGACACATGTATTTTTTTACGGTAAGACATCTATTTTCAAGCTAGTCGCCATGAATTTAATGAATACATGGCGACTTGCTATTATCTGAAAGTTCCGCTTTAAAGGTGTAAGAATCACTAACAGAACTTTCACAGATGCAGTAAAACAAATGCAGTTTTATTTGGTCAACATTTCAGACAAATAAAGAAGTTTGGAGTGAAATGTTGCTCACACAAAACTTGCATCTGTTTCACAGCATCTGAGAAGGTCCTGTGAGTGCTTCCTACCCACTGTAAGTACTAGAAGTATTCTTTTGGATGGATGGATGGATAGCTCTCCTGTTACTCATGCTTCCTTTCCTCCCTCAGGGGGAAGCCATTTGTCTTATACTATGATTTACTGAAATGCGTCACTGGTACAAACATCTTGGCCGCTGCACTGAATGGACTCCAGTGTCCAACGACCCAGGTAAGAGACACACTGTAAACCTAATACAGACTTTCCTCCTCCATCCACATATTCTTGTGTTTGGATCCCTCCCCCCTCCTGTCAGTCATTTTATTTCTGCACATCATATGTTTAGGAAACCTGTGGCTGTCCAGCTGTGCTAGATTCCAGCTCCCTTCATCTTCAGTCATCCAACAACTGCCTACCCTTGGACTACATTATTACCCTATATACCACTACTTTCCTGCATCAGTGGGTACCCCAGTGCCCTAAACTATGTCTGTTTTTAAGATATAGGATTGCACATTTTAGGATTTAGTTTCCTGATATTGTTCCCGTTTTTTATTCCTCTGTCTCCCAGGTCTGTGTGGATGAATGTCCTAGAGATTTCAAATGGGCATTACCCAATGGTAGTCCATCAACTGTGTATATCCAGAAGTACTGCCAGCCGAGTATTAATCTGAGTGATACATCACTGGTGAGTATCCCAAACTATAAAACCAGACTAGTATTAACCTTCTGAGTGCCAGAGGGGCACCGCAATGCATTGCGTACCCCTCTGGCACTCAAAGGGTTAATCCCAGTAATAAAGTACTGTGCGAAAAACCTAGGATTACTTCCATTTATTATTACAACAATTATCCAAAAATATGTAGTAAGTAATGGACACTGGAATGCAACAGGAGTGTTCCTTTGAGCAGTAATATACAGTAACTAGTGTAAAAGCCTGTGTACACTGGCCAAAGTCCTGGTAATGTTAACCCTTTAAGTGCTTTGCAATGCGTTGCTTACCCCTCTGGCACACAAAGGGTTAAGCAGCCGTTACCTCACTTCACCACGCGATGCAGTCTTGCGTCACCTCACTCACGGGGTGCAGGCAGTCTCTACTGTGCATGACTGCATCATGACAAACATCCTAGCGAATTATTATATAGGATATACAAGGTATATAGAAAATGTATCTCATAGCTCTATTATAACGAGACGTATTGATCTGGGTACCACCTCATTGATGGATGTATCTAGGAATTCTGCAGGAGAATGATTAAAGGAAAATGTTAAGGGGAGGAGTGGGGTAGTTCATTAGTCCCCTATGGTCCAAATAAAATAAAAATAATAATCCCCTATCTACTTTACTGTGGCTGGAACATCCTAATGGCCCTTATGGATTTTATTCTTGTTCCATTGTTAAGAGATAACATGTCCAGTCAGTCATGTAATAATATTCATGGGACAGGGCCGTCCGTAGAAATTTTAACAGGGGGTGGGGGCAGGTGGCAATGCCATAATATAACCCCCAGGCCAGCCCCTATGTTTATATGGAGGAGAGAGGGCAAGTGCCCCCCCCCCAATCAGGACGCCCATTTATGGAGGCGGACATCACAGTTTCTAGCAGGACCACAAGATCTCAAACTCTTCTCATTGCACATGGGAATCTTAACCCTTTAGGATCAGAAAGGTATGTACAAACACATTGTAGGATCATGCACACTACCTGCTTCTGATTGACAAATCTACCAGCAACTGTCATGCCCGACCCCATGGACCTGACATCTAGGACTGACTGAAGATTTTATCTGTTGAACAAAGGCACCAGGACAAAGTTTAGAGGGGTCATTAGGATTTTCTTGCCATAGTAAGATAAGTGGCTGGTTATTAGTAGGAAGTGTTATTTCTCATTTATCACCTTAACCCTCTGAGTGCCAGAGGAGTTTGCAACGAATTGCTCTGCAATGCGTTGTGTACCCCTCTGGCACCAATGGGTTAAGAATTACACCCCTCTTTTCCTTAAGGGGTTAATTTGAGCCAAAGTGGGGAATCAGTATTGTGGGAACATAAACAAAGAGACTGACGGATACCCAGGAATAGTGCAATGTGAGTAATTATCATTATTATCACTATGTGGTGTGTAGGTCTGGAGGGCCCCAGGTTGTCCATCCGTGGTGTGTAGGTCTGGATTGCCCCAGGTTGCCCATCTGTGGTGTGTAGGTCTGGAGGGCCCCAGGTTGCCCATCCCTGGCATAGATACTGCTAGACAAGCTTTCATCCGCCCAGGACATCCAGACTGTTTGTGTGGGCCACATAATCAGAATTTCATATGTGCGAGGGTCATTTTGTTTCAGAAAGCAAGGGTGAATTATAGCCTGGTAGTTTTTCAATAATATTGTTTGGGGGGGGTTTTGGCAGTAGTGTAAATGCACTACCAAAAAATAAATTAACTTTATTTATAGAAACAAGTACAGACAGAGGCTTAGTGCCACTCGCTGATCCGTTTTATGAAGTCAGTATACTGAACAATTCTCTAGTGTGCCAGTTACACAATGATATCGGTGGGCAGGTCGGAAGGACCCACAAGCGTTTTTGTTCATGTGTGCTTAATAAATAGGTATCAAATGTTTTTTGTTAAACACTTCAAATGGGCCACATGTTGGATACCCATGATCTAATGCATCTGATTTTTTTTTTCCTCATCACTTTTGTCCCCTTTTTTTCCCTCTCAGACAGTGTCAGAAATTGCTTCCAAGGAGCTCTGTCCAGTCTTCCTGGTCCCCTCCGTCCCCTGTAAGTAATGATGTGTCCACATATACACAGATGGTTAACCCCTTGTGTTCCAGAGGGGTACGGAACGCATTGCTTTGCAATGCGCTCCGTTCCTCTCTGGCACTCAAAGGGTTAATACTGTATGTAATTATCCATTCTAGCCATACAGTAATTCAACCAGCCAAGAGCAGATTAGGAATGATGGACGATGTAGTCCCCAACAGCTGGAGGTACAAAGGCTGACAATCTCTGAGTTAGTAAGACCAGGATAACGGTCATTATAGTGCATGTTCCATTGTAATGGTGCATTATTACTGTGTGTGTGTATGTTCCTATGGAGGAAGGAGGGACATGCTGGCAGGCAAGATACAGAAAGGCATGTGTGAAGGGGCCCACCTACTTACTGACCCATTCATTGCCAATATTCCTACTATTCTAGGAATGTGCAACCTGTGATCTCTAGCTGGTGTTGAACTGCTATTTCCTCTTAGTACATTTGTCTGCATATCCGTGGCGGGCAACCTGAGGCCCTCCAGCTGTTGAGGATTACAGTTTCCATTATCCCTGGCAGAAATGGTTGGCAAGGGATGTTGGGAATTGTAGTCATCAACAGCTGGAAGGCCTCAGGTTGCCCAACTCTGGTCTAAGTGATGTATTTATGTTAATAATATGTTATATAAGCATTATCGCCTAGTTCCCCTAAGAAATAACAAGTTCTGTCCTGTATTTTTGTATTGTATTATTATTTCTGTAAAGAGCTGTGTACACATGTGGCACTATATAAATAAAGATATATACATACAATTATTCAGTATAATTACCTGTAACTGTTCCCTGGTAAATACCCGCCTAGTCATTTAGTCTCAGGTTCCTGGTACTGGTTAACATTAAAATACATGTGATTTCTATGCTATATTAACACATTGAATGCTTTGTAATGCGTTGGAGACCTCTCTAGCATTCATGGGGTTAAAAGCCCAATTTAGGGCTAGATTCTATTGCAGGTGGTAAATGTTAACACCTGTTTTATCAAACATTTTCCTGTTGAAGTCTACGGGGAAATCTGGAGATAAAAGGAGAGATAAATTAGCACCTGCAATAGAATCCAGCCCTTAAAGGGATAGTAATACTTAAGTATTACTAATCCCTATAGTAAAGCCCTACTAAAACATATTGCCCCCAGTGTCATCTCTCAAAGTTTTATGGTTTGAGAGATAATCGTTCCTAAAGTTGCCCTCTCCCTCCCCCTTCCCTGAAGTCAGCATTGTAGCTGACTGAAGGGAAATCCAGTCATAGATCATCAGGCGGCTCTGCAGCAGAGCCACGATCACGTTAATTAAAAAAAAAACTTGTACTAAAAAGGTCTTCTACGTGTGCTTGCAAACCAAGCACACGTAGAAGACCATTTCAGTGAAAGTTTTCTTTTTAGTTAACGAGATCGCGGCTGTGCTGGAGAGCCACCTGAAAGTCGTACGACTCTCTTCCCTGCAGTCAGCTAGAACGCTGACTTCGGGGAAGGGGGAGGGAGAGGCCAACGTTAGAAGCGTTCATCTCTCAAACCATAAAGGTTTGACACTGGGGGCAATACGTTTTTTTTTTTTTTAGTAGGGCTTTACAATAGGGATTAGTAATACTTACGTATTACTATCTCTTTAATCAGTGTGTATTTGAGATGTAATTTGTTTGCAACATAAAGGTGCTTCTTTAGCTTATTGAATACCGACCCCTAAAGGCCTTATGCACAAATTAAACTGGAGCAATTCTGGGACAAACCCAATGGGAGAAATAAAAAATTCCCTGTATCGTAACTGGGATATTTAACCGTTTGTATGCCAGAGAGGGAATGTATTCAAGGGGTTAAATGCTGCAGTAAAAGTTCAGTTATCATATTAAGTCTGCTCCTATGGGAACCGACTTGTTAAAAATCCCAGACTGCACTGTGCCCCCCGACTTTAACCCTTTGAGTGCCAGAGGGGTACCCACCACATTGCTCTGTGTACCCCTCTGGCACTCAGAGAGTTAACTTTAATTTTACACCGACCTATTACATTTTTAGATGGTAGTGTTCTTTTAGGTTCATTACGTTACAGTACTGATCATTTCTCTTCCCTGGTTTCCCTGTTTTTTAATGTGTTTGTCAGTCATGGTGTTGTACATTAACAATAAAGCTTTGCTCACCTGATATTAACCAGTACCTGCCATCATGTCCTGCAGTATCCTTATTTCTTCCTCTCTCTAGTTTTTAACAGGTGTTTCCCCGGTGCCAATCTGACATTCCCACAAGACTTTAACATTAGTGGTTTGACAGCAAACCAATCAAAGGCCAATATTACTGCTGCTGCCAAGTGAGATATTGTTATGTTCCCCCGCATGCCATATCTCCCTGAGACCTCTCTCTTTCATTCATCCTTCCCTCTGTTTTATCCTCAGGCTTCTATCCGCTCCATTCTTCCTTCTTTATTCCCTTCCCTACACTCCCTCTATCTTATTCCCACTTCCCCTCCTCTCTAGTCTTCGTTCTTTATTCCCTTCCCTACACTCGCTCAATCTTATTCCCCCTCCTCTCCATTCTTCGTTTTTTATTCCTTCCACTACACTCCCTCTCTCTTAACCCCACTTCCCCTCCTCTCTAGTCTTCGTTCTTTATTCCTTTCTCTACACTCCCTCTATCTTATCCCCACTGCCCCTCCTCTCTAGTCTTCGTTTTTTATTCCCTTCCCTACACTCCCTCTATCTTATTCCCACTTCCCCTCCTCTCTAGTCTTCGTTCTTTATTCCTTTCTCTACACTCCCACTATCTTATTCCCACTTCCACTCCTCTCTAGTCTTCCTTCTTTATTCCCTTCCCTACACTCCCTCAATCTTATTCCCCCTCCTCTCCATTCTTCGTTTTTTATTCCTTCCACTACACTCCCTCTCTCTTAACCCCACTTCCCCTCCTCTCTAGTCTTCGTTCTTTATTCCTTTCTCTACACTTCCTCTATCTTATTCCCACTGCCCCTCCTCTCTAGTCTTCGTTCTTTATTCCCTTCCCTACACTCCCTCTATCTTATTCCCACTTCCCCTCCTCTCTAGTCTTCGTTCTTTATTCCTTTCTCTACACTCCCTCTATCTTATCCCCACTGCCCCTCCTCTCTAGTCTTCGTTCTTTATTCCCTTCCCTACACTCCCTCTATCTTATTCCCACTTCCCCTCCTCTCTAGTCTTCGTTCTTTATTCCCTTCCCTACACTCCCTCTATCTTATTCCCACTTCCCCTCCTCTCTAGTCTTCGTTCTTTATTCCCTTCCCTACACTCCCTCTATCTTATTCCCACTTCCCCTCCTCTCTAGTCTTCGTTCTTTATTCCCTTCCCTACACTCCCTCAATCTTATTCCCCCTCCTCTCCATTCTTCGTTTTTTATTCCTTCCCCTACACTCCCTCTCTCTTAACCCCACTTCCCCTCCTCTCCATTCTTCCTTCTTTATTCCCTTCCCTACACTCCCTCTCTCTTAACCCCACTGCCCCTCCTCTCTACTCTTCGTTCTTTATTACTTTCCCTACACTCCTTCTATCTTATTCCTTTTGCTTTTCCTCTTTCTATACTTCTTTCCATCTTCTACCTCACACTCTCTTCTCTTCATTGTCCCTCTCCGTTCCCACTCCCTCTAATATTCCCATTGCCCCTCCTCTTTTACACTTCTTACCATCTTCCACATTACACTCTCCCTTTGCTTCACTGCGCCTTTTCTGTCAATTCTTACTCCTATCCCTCTTCTCACTCCCTCTCTCTTATTCCCACTGCCCCTCCTCTTTCTGTACTTTCTCTTTTCCCATTTTCCCCCTCACACTCCTTCTCTTCTCTCTATACTTCTTCCCCGCTTCTCCCTCACACTCCCTATCATCTCTCCTATGCCTCTCTTCTCTCTATGCTTCTTTCCCTCTTCTCCTTCACACTACCTCTCTTATCCCCACTGCCCCTTCTCTCTCTAATTCCTCATTCCCCACTCTTCTACCTTCTTTTCTTCATGGTTCTTTCTCTCTTCCCCCCCACACTCCCTCTTTCATTGCATCATCTATTTCTTACCCCATTATCGCTGTCTATTTCAGTCAGATTATGGATTCCTTCAATTTCCAGAATCTGGGGAAGAAAATTTTTGAGGATTTTGCCAAGTCCTGGTCGTGGATTCTCATGTGAGTAAATCTCTATTTTGCCAAATGCATATCATCAAACCAACTGCACCAGCTGACGTAACTGGTTTTTACCCCTTGACAGCTATAGATATACTCAGTGAATTAAGAAGTAGAAAGCATTCAAAAAGTCCAGTCTAAATCAATAGGAATTTTTATTTGTACCTTATGGTTCTGTGGGTTTGCCCTAAAATGTCTCCATTTTGGTTTTGTGCAAACGGCCCAACTGCTTATTAACTACGAGTACTGACATTTGTTTTTGATATTGAGACCTTCAAGAATACATATTATAATTAAAAGCCAGTGAGATGGCCAGCTGCAGAATCAGTTTGAGCAGCAAGGTCGCAGGTTCTAGTCCCAGTAAAGTAAGCTCAGCCTATCACCCTTCTGAGGTAGATAAAATGAGTACAGGACAGACTTGAACGAGAAATAATCTCAAGCATTCTTCCTGGTAAAAAAAAAAAAAAAAAAACTCGCTGCCACAATGACCACCTCGCGAAGCCCATTGGACTCAGTGGTATTGATTATCCTCTGTGTCTGCCAAACATCAGACTCACTGGTACTGATTGTCCTATGTGTCTGCCCAACATCACACTCACTGGTACTGACTGTCCTATGTGTCTGCCCGACATCAAACTCACTGGTACTGATTGTCCTATGTGTCTGCCCAACATCAAACTCACTGGTACTGACTGTCCTATGTGTCTGCCCAACATCAAACTCACTGGTACCGATCATCCTATGTGTCTGCCCAACATCAAACTCACCGGTACTGATTGTCCTATGTGTCTGCCCAACATCAAACTCACTGGTATTGATTGTCCTATGTGTCTGCCCAACATCACACTCACTGGTACTGATTGTCCTATGTGTCTGCCCAACATCAAACTCACTGGTACTGATTGTCCTATGTGTCTGCCCAACATCAAACTCACTGGTACTGATTGTCCTATGTGTCTGCCCAACATCAAACTCACTGGTACCGATCGTCCTATGTGTCTGCCCAACATCAAACTCACTGGTACTGACTGTCCTATGTGTCTGCCCAACATCAAACTCACTGGTACTGATTGTCCTATGTGTCTGCCCAACATCAAGCTCACTGGTACTGACTGTCCTATGTGTCTGCCCAACATCAAACTCACTGGTACTGATTGTCCTATGTGTCTGCCCAACATCAAACTCACTGGTACTGACTGACCTCTGTGTCTTCCCAACATCAAACTCACTGGTACTGACTGTCCTATGTGTATGCCCAACATCAAACTCACTGGTACTGATTGTCCTATGTGTCTGCCCAACATCAAACTCACTGGTACCGATCGTCCTATGTGTCTGCCCAACATCAAACTCACTGGTACTGACTGTCCTATGTGTATGCCCAACATCACACTCACTGGTACTGATTGTCCTATGTGTCTGCCCGACATCAAACTCACTGGTACTGATTATCCTATGTGTCTGCCCAACATCACACTCACTGGTACTGACTGTCCTATGTGTCTGCCCAACATCAAACTCACTGGTACCGATCGTCCTATGTGTCTGCCCAACATCAAACTCACTGGTACTGACTGTCCTATGTGTATGCCCAACATCAAACTCACTGGTACTGATTGTCCTATGTGTCTGCCCAACATCAAACTCACTGGTACTGATTGTCCTATGTGTCTGCCCAACATCAAACTCACTGGTACTGACTGACCTCTGTGTCTGCCCAACATCAAACTCACTGGTACTGATTGTCCTATGTGTCTGCCCAACATCAAACTCACTGGTACTGATTATCCTATGTGTCTGCCCAACATCAAACTCACTGGTACTGACTGACCTCTGTGTATGCCCAACATCAAACTCACTGGTACTGACTGTCCTATGTGTATGCCCAACATCAAACTCACTGGTACTGATGGTCCTATGTGTCTGCCCAACATCAAACTCACTGGTACCGATCGTCCTATGTGTATGCCCAACATCAAACTCACTGGTACTGATTGTCCTATGTGTATGCCCAACATCAAACTCACCGGTACTGATTGTCCTATGTGTCTGCCCAACATCAAACTCACCGGTACTGATTGTCCTATGTGTCTGCCCAACATCAAACTCACCGGTACTGATTGTCCTATGTGTCTGCCCAACATCAGACTCACCGGTACTGATTGTCCTATGTGTCTGCCCAACATCAAACTCACCGGTACCGATCGTCCTATGTGTCTGCCCAACATCAAACTCACTGGTACTGACTGTCCTATATGTATGCCCAACATCAAACTCACTGGTACTGATTGTCCTATGTGTATGCCCAACATCAAACTCACCGGTACTGATTGTCCTATGTGTCTGCCCAACATCAAACTCACCGGTACTGATTGTCCTATGTGTCTGCCTAACATCAAACTCACTGGTACTGATTGTCCTATGTGTCTGCCCAACATCAAACTCACCGGTACTGATTGTCCTATGTGTCTGCCTAACATCAAACTCACCGGTACTGATTGTCCTCTGTGTCTGCCCAACATCAAACTCACTGGTACTGACTGTCCTGTGTGTCTGCCCAACATCAAACTCACTGGTACTGATTGTCCTATGTGTCTGCCCAACATCAAACTCACTGGTACTGATTGTCCTATGTGTCTGCCCAACATCAAACTCACTGGTACTGACTGACCTCTGTGTCTGCCCAACATCAAACTCACTGGTACTGATTGTCCTATGTGTATGCCCAACATCAAACTCACTGGTATGTCTGCCCAACATCAAACTCACTGGTACCGACTGTCCTATGTGTCTGCCCAACATCAAACTCACTGGTACTGATTATCCTATGTGTCTTCCCAACATCAAACTCACTGGTACTGATTGTCCTATGTGTCTGCCCGACATCAAACTCACTGGTACTGATTGTCCTATGTGTCTGCCCAACATCAAACTCACTGGTACTGATTGTCCTATGTGTCTGCCCAACATCAAACTCACTGGTACTGATTGTCCTATGTGTCTGCCCGACATCAAACTCACTGGTACCGATTGTCCTATGTGTCTGCCCAACATCAAACTCACTGGTACTGATTGTCCTATGTGTCTGCCCAACATCAAACTCACTGTTACTGATTGACCTCTGTGTCTGCCCAACATCAGACTCACTGGTACTGACTGACCTCTGTGTCTTCCCAACCTCAAACTCACTGGTACTGATTGACCTTGGTGTCTGACTGTTCTGTGTCTCTCTGTCCCAGAGGTCTGGTGATCGCTATGATAGTCAGCCTTCTCTTCCTGATCCTTCTCCGTTTTACCGCTGGATTTCTGGTCTGGTTGCTGATCATCGGTGTCATCGGTGTCGTTGGATATGGTAAACCATCCTACTCCTCACTCCCTCACTGTGATACAAACCACAACACCCATCCTGCCCTTTCTTACTTCAGACTTTACTGGCAATTGTTCTGGCAGGGGAACAGTTCTAGACCAAGCCACCTGCACTATAGAGGATAAAGAAAAATTACCCACATTCTTTCAGTGTAACCCTTTTAGTGCCAGAGAGGTATCCAACGCAATGCGATGGATAACTCTCTGGCACTCAGAGAGCTGGATGGGGCTTTGAAGCCCTTGAAGGTTTCCAGCACATTATGAATTAATGTATGGAGACTTCACTAAGTAGTTTGTTGGTTAAAAGTTAATTTTAATTCAATATGAATCTTTAATTGCTTCCCTTTAGCTTCCTGAATGTGGCAGCATGTGTCTTTAACCCTTCTACCATAACATACACTTTCTCCTTCTTTTGTTCTTGTCTACATCCTGCTCTCCCGTCATTCTTCTCCTGTCCCTCTTCTCTTTATCACTCACATTCCATTCTGTCGCGGGTCATACATCTACCAATGGGTTTTACAGGGTAACTTATTTCACAGTTGCCCTCTTAGCAGTTCTGTTCCTCTGGGAGCAATGGGTCAGCAGGTGAGATGAACAGAGATGTCTGGCTGGTCTCATGAGCGAGACTGAACAGCGAGACTTTGAAGTCTCACAGATCACTCTCGTACAGCTGTGACTCCTATGGCTGGGCTCATGCAACCAGCAAAGCTATGAGTTCAGATCTCTGCCAGCCAAGATGTTTTTGTGTTTTTTTTACACCTCCTCCCCCAAACTGGTGATGGAGCCATTTTGGTACTGCACAGTGTAGCCCACCCAACCCTGGCTTTTTGCCAGTCTGCTCCATAGGAACAGTCTTAGTAAATCATGATAATCATTCTTTAAAGAGGAGTTATAATTGTTTGCTAAATCTCCTCTTACAGGAGCATTCTTAATATAAAGCAAATGCTGCAGTGTACAGCTCCAAAAATGGTCCCTATCAGTTTTCTGACCCCCTTGGCTGGAACACATCGCAGAAGCTTGTAGTTGTCAGACAGCATCTTTGCGGGTTGTGTGTGCACAGTGTACATAGACTGTGTACCAGGCTTTGTAGCCCAAAGCAGAAGGTCTATGTCAGGCTTTGTAACCCAAAGCAGACAGTCTATGGGGACCTGCACTGTATAACAAGAGACTGAAATGTGAGACTTCAATCTGGTTGTTCAGTCTCTTCACAAGAGAAACAATGAGGTCATCTCATTTCAGGCCCCCGTTTGATCTGCCTAGGCTCACAGTTCTTCCCTGAATGAATGCCAGGTCTGCCCCCAAGAGAACCAACAACAGACAGAGCACTATCCTTGTAATAGATGCCTTTTAACT
This sequence comes from Rhinophrynus dorsalis, assembly GCA_037306005.1. Taxonomy (NCBI): domain Eukaryota; kingdom Metazoa; phylum Chordata; class Amphibia; order Anura; family Rhinophrynidae; genus Rhinophrynus; species Rhinophrynus dorsalis. The sequence continues at coordinate 163,535,864 of CM074726.1, read as the reverse complement.
CCCATAATCCTGATGTAATCTGAAGATATGAGTAAATTGGTATTTGTGATACCTATTTTATCTGGACTAACAATTTCAGACAAGCTTTTGAGAGAACTGCTCTCTTCTTCAGGTCGAGCTGTACTGACTCTCACAGCCCATTCACAGTGGGCTTCAAGTCAATGCAGAGCTCCCTAGTTAGAGAACTTGGGGAGAGTGAAAAGGGTGATATCTATATAACTGGATGGAAAATAAATTAAATGGTGGTTTGGATGCAGAGCAGGGAGAAGATAAGGGAGATTGGAAAACTACAGAGGAGGTACTGGTTGTAGAAATTTCACGTAGGGAGAAAGGATCCCTTTGAGTACCAGAGGGATATGCAATGCATTGCAAAGCAATGCGTTTGCGTACCCCTCTGGTATACAAACAGTTAAAGAGCACCATCTTCCTTAGTTCAAATGTCTTTTTTTTTTTTTTTGGGGTGCTTTTAGCACTATATTTAAGGATTCTGATTGTAAGATTTTTCATTGCGTGATCTGGTTGAGAAAAATGGCGTCCAACCTCAGTACATTATATACCAGTAAAAAATGTATCACCAAATACCAGAGTACTCCTATCTTTCCATTATTAACACTGGACTAATACGTCTACTACAAATTAATTTATCATCATGGAATCTAAGGAGACATTTGGAGAGAAAGTTAGTGAAACACTGATCACCTGGAATAGGATTCAGCGCATTATGTCAGTATCTATCTCACCGCTTTCTGAGGCTGACGTACCAAAATCTGGAGCAAACCAACTGCATCAGTGGTGACAACCAAAAACTTTTAACTCAAGGGGCTTTTAACCCATTCAGTGCTAGAGAGGTCATTGCTTTGCAATGAATTGGAGACATCTCTAGCATTCAAAGAATTAAAAGACCCCTTTAAATGACTGGGGATTTGGGAAAATATAACGTGTCCCTTGTGGAGTAGTTGGTTTTCTCCAGAGTAAATCCAGGTTATTTAGAACATCGGCCTCTTATCTCTTGCTCATTTTTTTCTCTCTCCCTCCCCATTTCTCCCCATATTACCCCCCAGACACACCACCATGTTGACGTGATTGTTCCTCTCCCCTCACAGGCATTTACCACTGTTACATGGAGTATGATACGCTGAATAAACAAGGGTCACAGATAGCAGATGTCGGTTTCACCTTCAACCTCGGGGTCTATTTCAGGGTGAAAGAGACATGGCTGGCAATCTGTAAGTAATAACCCTCACTCCTCCACAGTATCCCTCCCTCTCCTTCACACCATCCAGACTTACTCCTCCACAATATCACACCCTCTCCTTCACTCCATCCAGTCTCACTCCTTCACTGTATTCCTCCCTCTCCCTTCACACCATCCAGTCTCACTCCTCTACAATATTCCTCCTTCTCCTTCACTCCATCCAGACTCACTCCTCCACAATATTCCTCCCTCTTCTTCACTCCATCCAGACTCACTCCTCCACAATATTCCTCCTTCTTCTTCACTCCATCCAGTCTCACTCCTCCACAATATCCCTCCCTCTCCTTCACTCCATCCAGACTCACTCCTCCACAATATCCCTCCCTCTTCTTCACTCCATCCAGTCTCACTCCTCCACAATATTCCTCCCTCTCCTTCACTCCATCCAGTCTCACACCTCCACAATATCCCCCCACTCCTTCACTCTCCATCCAGTCTCACTCCTCCACAATATCCCTCCTTCTCCTTCACACCATCCAGACTCACCCCTCCACAATATACCTCCTTCTCCTTCACTCCATCCAGACTCACAGCTCCACAATATACCTCCCTCTCCATCACTCCATCCAGACTCACTCTTCCACAAAATCTCTTCCTCTCCTTCACTCCATCCAGTCTACCTCCTCCTCAGTATCCCTCCTTCTCCTTCACTCCAACCAGACTCACTCCTCCACAATATCCCTACTTCTCTGTCACTCCATCCAGGCTCACTCCTCCACAATATCCCTCCTTCTCATTCACTCCATTCAGTCTCACTCCTCCACAATATCTCTCCTTCTTCAATCCATCCAGTCTTACTCTTCCACAGTATCCCTCCCTCTCCTTCACTCCATCCAGTCTCACTCCTCCACAGTATCCCCTCTTCTCCTTCACTCCATCCAGTCTCACTCTTCCACAATATACCTCCCTTTCCTTCACGCCATCCAGTCTCACTCCTCCACAGTATCCCCCTCTCCTTCACGCCGTCCAGTGTCACTCCTCCACAATATCCCTCCCTCTCCTTCACTCCATCCAGTCTCACTTTTCCACAATATCCCTCCTTCTCCTTCACTCCATTCAGTCTCACTCCTCCACAACATCTCTCCTCCTCCTTCACTCCATCCAGTCCCACTCCTTCACAATATCCCTGCCTCTCCTTCTCTCCATCAAGTCTCACTCTTTCAAATTATCCCTCCCACTCCTTCACACCATCCAGTCTCACTCCTCCACAATATCCCTCCCTCTCCTTCACTCCATCTAGTCTCACTCCACCACAATATCCCTCCCTCTCCTTCACTCCATCCAGTCTCACTCCACCACAATATCCCTCCCTCTCCTTCACATCATCCAGTCTCACTCCTCCTCCATATCCCTGCCTATCCTTCACTCCATCCAGTCTCACGTTTTCAAATCAGCCCTCCCTCTTCTTCACTCCATAAAGTCTCACTCTTTCAAATTATCCCTCCCTCTCCTTCACTCTATCCACCCTTAGTCCACCACAGTATCCCTCCCTCTCCTTCACTCCACCACAATATACCTCCCTCTCCTTCACATCATCCAGTCTCACTCCTCCACAATATCCCTCCCTCTCATTTACATCATCCAGTCTCACTCCTCCACAATATCCCTCCTTCTCCTTTACATCATCCAGTCTACCTCCTCCACAATATCACTCCCTCTCCTTCACACCTGCCATTCTCACTCCTCCACAATATCCCTCCCTCTCCTTCACTCCATCCAGCTTCACTCCTCCACATTATTGTTTAACCCTCTGAGCGCCAGTGGGGTATGCTTTGCAATGAGTTGTATACCCAACTAGCTTCAAAGGGTTAAGAAGGAGAGGATATTGGTCTTTCAAGAATGAGTTTGGTAAATTGATTATTGAGGTTAAGGAAAGGGCTGATGTTCTGCACAATCCTTTTCATTGACTACAGCCATACCATTATCAGTTATGGGGCTAACAAAAGAAGATGTCCATGGGAGACTCTGTAAAATTTAGATAGACAAAGCACCTGTCCAGAAGATATTCCTCCTAGGTTTATTTTGGAGATTAGTTCAGTGACAGCAAGAGCACTGAAGATTGGCACCAATCCAGTGTAATGCTTCTTATTTAAGAAGGGAACTATAGTGTAACCTGGGAATTATAGACCCGTAAGCCTGACCTCAATAGTGGGCATTTCATTTTGAACTTCTATGAAGAAGTAAGGCCCTAGATACTGGTGGAGTAGAAGATAGAGTATATTTACACTGTGCAAAAGCACAAAATACCATGCCACACATGGTTTTGCCCTATAAAATAAGGGAGGTTGGTTTAGGTGAAAACTGGTTGAAGTATTATAATAACACATTTTATATAGCGCTTTTCTCTCCATGTGCACTCAAAGCACTTGGCAAATGGTCTTGGCATTAACCAACTGGCAGCAGCCAATAAATAGTTGCTCTATTAACCGACTGAATGGTACTATTTTTATTGACCTCGAAAGTATGAAAGGCTGAGTTGACTCACGTTCGAACAAGTACTACAGTTGGAGCAGTGTGATGTTGTAATTGGATTTTTAAAAAAATGCCATTCTATGGACCCCATACTACTCCTTATGTATCCTGATCCCACAGACCAGGTTAGATGACCCCGCCTTATCTGGTGAGGCTAGTGATTGTCACTGATTTTCTTACGCCTCCCCACCACACTTCCCCGGTGCTTTTCCCAGGATCCTGACTTCAGTGTCTAGAGACACCAATGTTTATCAAATAATAGCTCATGATTGATTTTATTAATAATTTATTGCTTTTTATTTACTTTATTTCCAATGACCATAGTGTTTGTTTGTTTGCTTATTTATTTATTTACTGCACTGACGTTGCATTGTATGTAAGACTGGTACTGAAAGGTGTATTTCTCTTCAGCTACCTATCCAGGTGGCAGGAGAGCATTGCCCAATAAGACCCCCACCCCCCAAGTACACAGGGACACCCCTGCATGTATGGGGTCTCTTCCTAGATGAAAATATTTATGCATTTAAAAATGTGTTGTTTTTTTTTTTTTTTTTTTTTTTTTTGGTGTTTTTATTCCGTGGGATTTGTACTATCCCCAGAGCCAACAGTTCTATACCCTTCATCATTTACTGGATGGTTTACTTTTAAATGGTCGCGTAGAAAATGTTGTGTGCCCACACGAGTCATTAACCATGTCACCGTGGTTAAAATGGGACATGACAATCTCACAGTGCATGAAAGCGCGAGATTGTCATCTCGCTTCCTGAAACGTACTTATGTACGCCAGCCTGCAGACTCAGGATTCTTTTCCTCGGTTGTAATAATAACATGCTTTTCTCTCTTCTTCATTAAGCCCGCATCAAGGTTATGAAAAGGTTAATTGTTACAGAGACATGCGCAGCATAAATGGCACTTCAGCCTGCATTGATGACTCCACTTCACTCTTTAACAGAAATTCCAACATGAGTAATCAATGCGAGCTGAAGCGCCAGAGTATAAGCTCAGTGAGGGCTTAATGAAGAATAGAGAAAAGCATGTTATTTATTACAATTGAGGGAAAGAATCCTGGGTCTACAGGCTGGTGGACATAAGTAAGTTTCTATAATTAAACATGTACACGTGCTTCAGTCACAAACGTCAATGCGCCGTTTCAGGAAGCAACATGAAAATCTTGCGCTTTCATGCAGTGCCATTTTAACCACGGCGACATGGTTAATTCTTTGTGTGCACACAACGTTTTGTATGAGACCTTTTAATTGGATACCACACTGGACATAGGGTGTAATACTGAAACTGCAGGCTCTGATTTTAGTGCAGATCCCACAGAAATCATTTGGCATGTATAGAAATGCTCTTCGTGTCCCTGATCCTCTCAAGAATGTTCCTTTATATAGTAACTAGTGTAAAAGCCCGTGTACACAGGCCAAGGTCCGGTGAGGTAAAGAGACCAGTCCTGCTCTACATACTGCCGCCACCTCACTGGCGGCGCATGCGATGCAGTCATGCTCAGTAGAGACTGCCCGAATGCACAGAATGCTCCCAGCACAGAACTCTCAGCATTCCGCACAGAATGCTCCCAGCACAGAAATCTCAGCATTCCGCACAGAATGCTCCCAGCACAGAACTCCCAGCATTCCGCACAGAATGCTCCCAGCACAGAACTCCCAGCATTCCGCACAGAATGCTCCCAGCACAGAACTCCCAGCATTCCGCACAGAATGCTCCCAGCACAGAACTCCCAGCATTCCGCACAGAATGCTTCCAGCACAGAACTCTTAGCATTCCGCACAGAATGCTCCCAGCACAGAACTCTTAGCATTCCGCACAGAATGCTCCCAGCACAGAACTCTCAGCACTCCGCACAGAATGCTCCCAGTACAGAACTCCCAGCATTCCAAACAGAATGCTCCCAGCACAGAACTCTCAGCATTCCGCACAGAATGCTCCCAGCACAGAACTCCCAGCATTCCGCACAGGATGCTCCCAGCACAGAACTCTCAGCACTCCGCACAGAATGCTCCCAGCACAGAACTCACAGCATTCTGTGCGTTTGGGCAGTCTCTACTGTGCATGACTGGATCGGACAAACATTCTGGCCTTTTATATTATAGGATTAGAAATAGGTGGTTTACCAGTGGAACTTTTGTACCGTAGCACTTAATCCAATAACAGGTTGGTGCAGTAGCCCTGGACACACTGTCTGAGAGGACATACTACTGTGTTTCCCACTTGCATGAGTTGAAAATGATGAGCAATCTTGTTAGTGCCATTAACCCTTTCAGTACTAGTGGGATATCCAATGCTATACTCCTCTGGCACGCAAAGGGTTAAAATAAAGGATGGGCCATATGAATAAATGCAAAATAGAGCAATTCTGGATCAAACCAACTTCACCAGAAATTCCCCAAATCCCCATAGATTTAGATGGAGCTTTCTTTTAACCTCTTGAGTGCCAGAGAGGTGTCTAACACAATGCCTTTGATACCGATCTGGTACGCAAATGGATCACAACGCATCTGAGATCTCTTCGGCATTCAGGGGGTTAAAATATCCATTTACATAAGAGGGAATTTGGGGATTTTTTTTTTTTATTTGTCCCTATGCTGCGGTTTGCCTTTAAGTGCCTTTGCAATGCGTTGCTTACTCTTTTGGCACTCAAATGGTTAAAGCTCCATTTATGTCAAGGGGAATTCAGGGAATTTTAGTTGTTCCCTGTGGTGCATTTGGTTTACTCCAGAATGATTCCAGTTTTCTGCTGAACACATGTTCCTCTGACAGTAGTGTTCCTTCCTGTGCCCGTGTAATAATGTTCCTCTCTGTTCTTTGATTAAAATGTTCCTCTTTTTCTTCTGTAATAAAGTACCTTTCTCCTGTAGTAATAAGGTTCCTCTCTGTGTCTCAGTAATAAAGTTCCTCCCTGTCCTCACTTTGTCTTGGTAATAATAATCCTCTCTGTGCCAGGTTAATAAAGTTCCTCCCTGTCCTCTAGTAATAACGTTCCTCTCTGTATCTTGGTAATAATGTTCCTCTCTGTGTCTTTGTAATAATGTTAATCTCTGTGTCTTGGTAATAATGTTCCTCTCTGTGTATCGGTAATAATGTTCCTCACTTTGCCATGGTAATAATATTCCTCCCTGTTCTCTTGTAATAAGGTTCCTCTCTGTGTCTTGGTAATAACTGTCCTCTCTGTGTCATGGTAATAATGTTCCTCTCTGTGTCTTGGTAATAATGTTCCTCTCTATGTCTTGGTAATAGAGTTCATCTCTGTGATTTGGTAATAATGTCCCTCTCTGTGTCTTGGAAATAAAGTTCCTCTCTGTGTCTTGGTAATAATGTTCCTCTGTGTCTTGGTAATAAGGTTCCTCTCTGTGTCTTGGTAATAAAGTTCCTCTCTGTGTCTTGGTAATAGAGTTCATCTCTGTGTCTTGGTAATAATGTTCCTCTCTGTGTCTTGGTAATAAAGTTCCTCTCTGTGTATTGGTAATAATGTTCCTCTCTTTGTCTTGGTAATAAGGTTCCTCTCTGTGTATTGGTAATAATGTTCCTCTCTTTGTCTTGGTAATAAGGTTCCTCTCTGTGTCTTGGTAATAAAGTTCCTCTCTGTGTATTGGTAATAATGTTCCTCTCTGTGTCTTGGTAATAAAGTTCCTCTCTGTGTATTGGTAATAATGTTCCTCTCTTTGTATTGGTAATAAGGTTCCTCTCTGTGTATTGGTAATAATGTTCCTCTCTGTGTATTGGTAATAATGTTCCTCTCTGTGATTTGGTAATAATGTTCCTCTCTGTGTATTAGTAATAATGTTCCTCTCTTTGTCTTGGTAATAATGTTCCTCTCTGTGCCTTGGTAATAAGGTTCCTCTCTGTGTATTGGTAATAATGTTCCTCTCTTTGTCTTGGTAATAAGGTTCCTGTCTGTGTATTGGTAATAAGGTTCCTCTCTGTGTCTTGGTAATAATGTTCCTCTCTGTGTTTTGGTAATAATGTTCCTTTCTGTGTCTTGGTAATAGAGTTCATCTCTGTGTATTGGTAATAAGGTTCCTCTCTGTGTATTGGTAATAATGTTCCTCTCTGTGTCTTGGTAATAATGTTCCTGTCTGTGTTTTAGTAATAATGTTCCTTTCTGTGTTTTGGTAATAGAGTTCATCTCTGTGTACTGGTAATAATGTTCCTCACTTTGCCATGATAATAATATTTCTCACTGTGCCATGCCAATAGTGTTCCTCCCTGTCTTCGTGTAATAATCTTCCTCTCTGTGCCATGATACTAATGTTCTTCATTGTCCTCTCGGTCTCTTGCCCACAGTTATAGTGCTGTGTGTGGTTGAAGTGATCCTTCTCTTAGTCTTGCTCTTCTTAAGGAAAAGGATTCTCATTGCAATCGCACTGATCAAGGAGGCGAGCAAGTGAGTGAGGGAATAATTCACTCCAGGAGGGTGAGGGGGTGGACTATTTGGAGAAGGGATGAGGGGTGAAGAAGTACATGAAATTAACCATTGTTTTCTGTTTTGTCTCCCCCTCCTCCTGTCCCTTTTGTCACTCTCTTCCCCTTTATCATCCACTCACCATCTCCCTTTTTCCTTTCTCCATTTTCTTTGTGTGTGCCCCTCTATCTCTCTCTCTCCCCCCAATCCTTCCCCCTATCCCCTCTCGCTCCTCACCTCACTCCCCCATCTGTGTCATTACCCAATCCTCTCTTTTCCCTCTGTTCTCCCCATTTCTCTCTTCCCCTCTCTCCTCCATTTGCAGGGCTATTGGTTACATCATGTCGTCTCTCTTCTACCCTATCATCACCTTTGTATTACTTCTTGTGTGTGTCGCATACTGGGGAATGACCGCCTTGTATCCTAAAATCTTCAGAGCACAGTATAATTGGAACCTGGGCCAAACTTTCCAGGGGTGCAGATGTAACAATACCTGCCATCTCTACTATCCTGCGACCATACACATTGAGTCCAATTTCCTGTCTTGGCTGGCAGCTACTGACATCACCAGTCATGGCCACTGCCAACCAGTAACATAAGAACAGTGTTGGCGACCCCCTCTCTTTAGTTCATTAAGTCTTCAAGTACCAGAGAAGTTTCCAGCTAATTCTCTGTATTTCAGTCACTGGAAGACCTGTCAGAGATCCTCTGGTGGTGAACTGCAGCTTGGGTCTGTATCACTCATGATTATAACTTGATCCAAACCATTTATGTGTGTGGGTGGGGGAGGTAGGCACAGATTTCACCCAGAGCCTGATAGGTTCTCATTACATGCCTGATTGGAACAGTGCTGAGAGAAGGTTTAAAGGTGCAATACTCTACTGGATCTCTCTGTCAGCAGAAGGGTTAATAGAATAATGCTCTGCATTGTATTCCCGAGGATGGAGAGTTTTATGGAGCAGCACTCTCTATATGGACTGTCTAGCAAGGCGAGGGGCCAATGGAGGGATGCACGTCATGTCCAGTAAGTGAGGGGGGTCAAGGAAGCAATTCTCCTCCAAGTTTCTGGCATAGAAGGGGTTAATGGAGCAATGCAACTAGCAGAGGAGTGGTTAACAGAGCAGTGCTCTACATAGTCTCACTGATGGGGGGGGGTGCAGGGGTTACTGCTTGGTAGACCGAGGGTTAATCGATTTATCCAGCCAGACAAAAAGTTAATAAATTGCATTTATTAGAGAGGTCACGGCACACAAACATAGGACAACAATTACAGGCAAACAAACAGGGGTAAAACATAAAAACTAAACACTTCTGTGGTTCTCTTCTTGGTTGCACAGATTGCCAGGGGTTACATATCATACTCACAGTCCATTTTAGCTTCATGCTGGAGCTTACACATAGTCACCACTAGAGGCAAGAGTGGACACCCCGCCCACTACACATGCTGCTGGATTACATGAAGGTTCCTTGTATCTTTTAGTCCTGACAGAGGAGTTGGGAACGGCATCCTAAGATATTATCCCCGGCCACTTTCTTTAGTCTTGGGCCATAGCCACCGAAATTTAGCTTCCTGGCCACAATCCTTGTGGTGGGAACATCAGGGTATTTTCTGTGGCTGTAGCCGCCTTGACTTACAGCCCACAACTGAAAACGGCACCTGGCCACTACAGTGCCCACTCACTCTAACGCTTCCGGTGAGGGCACTCACCAGTCCCAGTTTCTCCAGTACTCCTTTAGGAAGCACATGGACCCTAGGCCTCCTACCATTATGGAGAGGCCTTCTCCTCTTCCTACATTTTTCAACTCTGTCTCTCTCTCTCTCTCTCTCTCTTCCTAGCCTTTTTTCTACCCACCCCCTATAGGACCTGATGTCACAGGTAACATTTTTAAGTTCTCTTTTTTGCTTAGCCTGATTTAAGGGGGAAGATACACACATTCCACACACAGATCTACCCTACCCCCCCCCCTATCTGACCAACACTGGCTATCTCATGACACAATCTCTGTGGTTAACTAGACTGGATGGCACCATCCCTCTGTACATCATACACACTAACCAACCCATTCAATGCTGGTAAATGGCCAGCACCTTCTAATGCATGCACACACAGGGGACATTAATGTTTTCAAGAATGGGAACACATATGAGACAATGGAGATCACTGAAAACAGACAGGGTTCATTCTCAGGGTGACAACCATTCAGTCACAGGGGGACATAGTAACCCTATGAGAATAAGTAAGTTATCCAGCGCTCTCTGGCACTTATAGAGTTAATGAAGCAATGCTCTGCAGGGTCTCACTAAAAAGGGGAGCAATAGAGTAAAGCACTTCAGGGTCTCTCTGGCAGGGGATGAATGAATGGAAAGATGGCCTGCAGGCCCCTTAACTCCCTCCCAGATACCTGGCTACCTCCGGGGCTCCACTATACAGGATCTCCACTGTCAACCGTAGCCTACCGGGCTGTGAAAATATCACTGGAAATGTGACCTGTGACCCCATGGTAAGTGGGATTAGTGCGCAGAATGAGTGTGAGTGTTATTTGGGCTGTGTGTGTGTGTACTGAGCATGTGGTGCTAATATTACTAAGACACTGAGTGGTACAATCATTTATTGATCCTCTAATATTCTCCCCTCCTCTCCTTTTGTACAGACATTCTCAGCCAGCAACACGACCTGCAAGGAGGCGCGCTGTATATTCTACAGATACAATAACGAGGGTCTCTTCCAGAGCAATCTCTTTAACCTGCAGATCTATAATGTCATCGGCTTCCTGTGGTGCATGAACTTTGTCATCGCTCTAGGACAGTGCGTCCTGGCTGGGGCCTTCGCCTCCTATTACTGGGCCTTCCACAAACCCAAAGACATCCCGTACTTCCCACTGTCTGCAGCATTCATGAGAACACTAAGGTGAGGCTTCTAGATCAAAGTAGCAATTTCTGTCTGTAATATAGCTCTGTAGGACCTGCAGAGTTACATGGTGCTAACAGATCAGAAAGAGGGCCTGAAATATGACCCTGGTGCTTTTCATCTGATCCTGTGAGACCGGCTTAAATGAAAAAATGTGAGTCTAAATTTTCTGTTTACAAGACCCTAGTCCCGACAGACTGTTAAGTATGAAATTTCTAACACAGCCATAGCAGTCTGCAGGGCTGTAAGCTCTACTTTAGGATGTTTGTGGTTGTAAGACAGACCCTTCCTGGTAGCTTATTACAAGCAGGGTGACCACACGTCCTTGATTGCCCAGGACTGTCCCTGATTTTAAATCTGTGTCCCAGGCAGCTCCCTTCTGGGACAATAAAAAGTCCTAGAAAGAAGATTCCAGAGCATAGAGGTCTAATAAACACTAGAAGGAGGACAGATCATTGCCTACTGTGACAGGAAGTGATGCCACTGCTGGGCTACAAGAAAATGGCTTCCAGGTAGAGCTGTAAATACTAGCAAATTGATCCTTGATGTTGACATCAGACAGGAACTACTGTGCATTTTTGTTGTAGTGAAATGCTAGACTGATACTAGAGTTCTCCCTCTAGTGTTCACAACTCTATAGTGCACAGGAGAAGGAGCAGGTTGTACATTGATGTCCAGTGATGTACAATGACCTAGAGCCAAGGACAATTACCCTGCTGCTCTCGTCTCCCCAGTGTCCCTGAATGGCAGAATGGAAATGTGGTCACCCTAGTTACAAGATGGCACACTTGTTTCAGTCTTCACATCCGCTGTAACACAAACACACATACGGTAATGATCACCCTAGTCTTGCTCCCCTCCCTGCTATTATTTACATTTGTTGAGTGGAACCCCCTTATACTTTTTCATGTAACCCTGGAGGTCCATGGAACATAGTTTGGTAAACCACTGACATATCACATACTTAAAGGAGCAGTAAACTTTTTTTAATGAAAAAAAAAATGTATATTGTATGTTGTTTTCTGTTGAGTAAACTAAGAGTACTCCCACTGCTGAGAGGTGCATATTTCCAGAGCTATTACAGTTTAAACCCATCTTTTTTTACATTAGCATTTGTGGTAAAATTCTATTTAGATATTCTGTTACATTCTAATGGAGAGGAAAGTCAGAGACATACAGTTTTCCATAGAATGTGAGAGAAACTGCTGAGTCACTTCCTGTCAGTTAGAACTTCCAGGAAGTAAACACAGTAAATTCACTTCCTGATTATTTAAACTGCTATAAGTTTTGAATAAAACAACCGACAGCAGTGGGAGTGGCCTTGTTTTATTCAGCAGGAAAAGATCTATAACCTAAAAGTTTTAATAAAAAAAAGTACTGCTCCTTTAATGAGTCTTAGAATAAACTATTTGAACAGGAAGAGACAAGTCAGATCATGTGTGGGCAGGTGGGAATGGCTACAAGGACGTTTATTCTCTCCCCTGAACATATATCCACTTCTCAGCCTTTGAGCAGTTCCCCGTAGTTCTCTTCCTCCTCCAGTCTGTTGTATTCATTACACTTACTATTTCTATTACTTGTTTTGTGTTGGGATCACATTGTGTTGCTTCTCTGGGGCATAACCTGTTTAAATTAACCCTTTGATCACCAGAGACGTGTGCAGTACATTGCGTACAAATTGTGTTGCACACCCCTCTGGAACTCAAATGTTTTAATTAGTCATCGTAACTGATTATTTGAATTATTTGCTAACCCTATGAGTGCCAGAGGGGGCGCTCAATGTATTGTTCTGCAGAACCCTTTGGCAATCAAAGGGTTAATGAAAATAAAAGTCCGTGTCCAGGAAATGAGAGAGTTGCATTCTCTCATAGTAGGGGATAAATCAGTTCCCATTGAATTAACCCTTTGAGTGCCAGATGTGTACAAAACGCATTGCAAAGCAATGCGTTCAGTACCCCTCTGGCACTCAAAGGTTTTTTGTTTGTTTTTTTAACCCCTTGAGTGCTAGAGTGGTCTCCAGTGGGTTAAAAGCCCCATATAAATCAATGGAATTTTTCTGATGTCCCCTGTGGTGCAGTTGGAATTGCTAATTTTTTTTTGCTTTCTGCATACGCTTCTATTTGCATTAAAGGGATAGTAATGTTTCACAAAACAGCAGCTCCAATGAATCTTTTTATTATTATTATTATTATTATTCCCAAAGCAATGGGAAGAAATATGTTGGAGGCCTCTCGAGAATCCAAAGGGTTAAAGGGATAGTAATGTTTCACAATAAAAGCAGATCCAATTAATCTTCATAGTATTTGGGCCATGGAGAGTGTTATGTCAATACTGTCAGAGTTGTAGTCCAAGAGTAACTGAATGATAAAGTATCCCCCTCCCGCCCCTTTTACCTAGTGTAAGCCACTTCCCCTCAGATGTGGAATCTGGTCTCTTGACTAGGGTGACCACACGTCCCGGAATGCCCAGGACTGTCCCTTATTGGGGATCTGTGTCCCGTGTCCCCGGTCACCCCCCACTGGGACAACAAGGAGTCCTGGAATGGAGCAGCATGCACCAGTACAGCCAGCCAATGAAATGTATTTGCTATATGGTCCTCATTGGCTGGCTGACCATATAGCAAATACATTTCATTGGCTGGCTGGACTGGTGCGTGCGAGACAGCTGGGATGGAGCAGATATGCTGGTGCTGTAAGTGAGACCTGCGGCTGAGGCTCCCGTCGGCGCTGGCCATCTTTCTGAGGCTGACACAGAGTAAGAGTTCCCACTGGGAACTCTTACTCTGTGTCAGCTTCAGAAAGATGGTCAGCACCGACGGGAGCCTCAGCCGCGGGACTAGAGTGACCACATGTCCCGGAATGGCAGAATGGAAATGTGGTTACCCTACTCTTGACCGATCACCCCGCCCCCTTGACAGGTTTTTCAGGCTTTTCCTTATAATCACTGAAGATTGTCCCTCTCTGTGATCCATCCGGACAGTCTTGCTGCTCTGAGGTGAGCAGTGTTACATCAGTAAAAGGGGCGGGAGGGGGATACTTTATCATTCATTTACTCTTGAACTACAACTCTGACAGAATTGAAATAACACTCTCCATGGCCCAAGTGCTATGAATATTAATTGGAGCTGCTTTTATTGTGACATTACAATCCCTTTAACCCTTTGGATTCTAGAGAGGCCTCCAACACATTTCTTCCCATTGCGTTGGATCTCTCTTTAGTATCTATCTAAAGAGTTAAAATGTGACAAAACACATACTGAGGATATAAGGTCTGAGTTTTAACCCTTTGGATTCCAGATGAGTATCCATCACATTGTGAAACACTCCATTGGATGCCCCTCTGGCGCGCACACACACAGGGTTAATCCCATGAGTGCTTGCAGGGTATCCAACGCTTTTCTTTGCAATTTGTTGGGTACCTCTCTGGCACTCATCGGGTTAAATTGAACCTGTCATCCTAAGACAAGATTAGTGTGTTTTACAGAGAGTTCAAATCTTCGTATATGTTGTACCAGTCATTTTCTCTGTAAAATAAATGAACCTTTATGTTTTGGTGCTACAGTGTGGCACCTAATGCAAATTCCCTGCACAATATTCTAATTCTGGGCTGTCCAAGTTCAGTCCTCCAGCGCCACCAACAGGCCAGGATGTAAGGATTTCCCTGATTAAAGGATAGTAATGGATAGTTTTAACCCTTTCAGTGCCAGAGGGGTACGCAACGCATTGCTCTGCCTACAAAATAAAATAAAGATAAAACAAAGTATTACTATTACTTTAATTCAATTGAAAAGTTTCGAGCATATTGATTATTATTTTAAACTCTACAAAACTGGAAATATTTTTTTTGGGACGTTACTGTCCCTTTAATCAGTGGATCATTCATTGTGAGTGACTCACCTGTGATTAATCAGGGAGATCCTTACATTCTGTCTTGTTGGTGGACCCTGAGGAATGGACTTGGACACCTCTGGGTTAATGGGTTCTGTTCTGATGAAAATCGCCTCGACAGCACGTGGGCTTTACTTGCGTTCATTCATAGGCAGTATGTGTGATATTGGTACAACACAGGAACTAATTTGATTAATGTGCTGCACGATAAAGGTTAATCAGACACTATTTATAGTACAATAGATGACTAATATAACGTACAGGAAGTGTAATACACTCTTTACAATTGATTACAATAATTTTAAGGCGACCAGTCTGATTTACATACCTGTAGATTTTTACAGCAAGTGAGTAGCACAACATGCAGGAAGGTTTTATTATCTTTAACCCTTTGAGTGCCGGAGTTGCACACCCCTCTGGCACTCAAAGGGTTAAAATTAACTAAAGATATAATTAGGACATCAAGAGTCGGGATGGTCTTGCTGGGTACCCTAGAGGTTGCAGCACTCCACGCAAAATGTTCATTGTTTAATCATACTTTGTACCCTTCCCAGTTTTCTTCTTGGATTTGCTGGATCAGTCAGTGTGAGACGTATCTTTGTATTGTGGGAAGGGATCTCTGTGCTGTATATCTAACACACTGGTGTTGACTTCTTTTTCATATTACTTATTGTTTACGATGTCTCATGTCCTCATCTTGCAAGTATGCTTGTATCTGTATTTCGAAAATTTCATTAAAAAGTTTATAAAAAAAAAAAATTAACTAAAAATATCTTAAGGTGGCAGGTGCACCTTGATCAGGTGTCTTACATGACCGATTAACCCCTTGCGTTGGATAACCTTCTGGCACAGAAACGATTAATCCAGAACCTAACTGTGAATGTTTCGAAAAAAGGTATTTAGCCCCTTAGCTTCCATGGTCCTTGGAAGTAACCTTCCCTTAAGGACCAGTTTGAAGTTTCCAAAGCACCAGTACATGTGACATGTGACGCGTACCGGCATGCCACGCTGGGGAGTGAGAGAGACTGCTGCAGTCTTAGAACAGTCAATTTCACTCCCCATTATTACTTACAGCGCTCCCGGAGGAGTGATTTAATAAAACGTACGTGACGTGCTATAACAGTCATCGGTCCTTAACGCAAAAACAGTGTGATGGGCATAGCATGGCATGCAGTCATGAAGGGATTAAAAGGGTTGTAATGTTTAACCCCTTAAGGACCGGCCACACACGCACTCGGCTGTCACTTAAGGACCATGGAGCATTTTTTTTTTTAACCCATCAGATTCCAGACTCCCCGAACAGCGTGCAGCAACGCAGGGAGCCCGGAATTCCATGACCTACATGTACATCCTTGGTCCTTTAGGAACCACAACATCATGACGTACATGGGTCGGTAAGGGGTTAAAACCATTTTGCTCGTATGTGATAGGACATGTAACATTCATGTATATATGTATATAATATATATATATATATATTTTTTTTTACTGTACCTCTTATGTCACTGTCTATCAGGTATCACACTGGGTCTCTAGCATTTGGTGCTCTCATTCTCACCATTGTTCAGCTTATCCGAATCATTCTGGAATATCTGGACCATAAACTCAAAGGTAAGGGCCATATTCAGTCCGCAACAAATGTGCCTCCCTGTCCCATGAATAGGTTACTCGTTTTCCATGTAGGATCACCCTTTATAACTATTTGGTCAATTTTAAAGGGATAGTAATGTTTCAAAATAAATGCAGCTCCGATTATTCTTTATAGTTTTTGGGCCATGTGGAGTGATATCATTCTCTATGATGTGTAGTTCCAGAGTAATTGAATCATAAAATGTCCCCCTCCCGGCCCTTTTACCTATGTAAAGCTGCACAGCAAGACGGTCTGGATGGATCACAGCAAGGGACACTCTTCTGTTATATAAGGAAAAACCTGTCCTCCTCCTTCAAGGGTGGAAGGGTTTTCCTTATGCTCACAGCCAGAAGATTGTCCCTCACTGCACTCTCTCTGGTCAAACGACCAGATTCCACATCTGAGGGGAGGTGATTTACAATAGGTAAAGGGGGGGGAGGGGGACACTTTATAATTCAGTTACTCTGGAACTACACATTGGAGAGAATGATAATACAACTCTACCTGGCCCAAATACTATAAAGGATAATTGGAGCTGCATTTATTTTGAAACATTATTATCCCTTTAAATCTGCCCGTTACTGATCATAAATCCACTGCAGGCAGAGTGAGGGGACATGTACGGAATTGCACCACACAGAGGACAGCAATGGCTGCTGTCACTGACTTGAATTTCAGACAAATAGCCATGCTGTCAACTTAATGGGAAGCTGTGATTAAAAGTTGATAAATCCATTAGAAATCTGAGAGGTTTTACTCACGTATCCATTATTTTTACCCCCTTGACTGGTTAGATGGAGACTGTTCAAGGAGTGATATATATGACACTGTATACTGGGAGCTGTATTTGTATAGGTAAATAATCATGTCCTCCTTTATAGGGGCACAGAACCCCTGCACTCGCTTCCTTCTCTGCTGTCTGAAATGCTGCTTCTGGTGTCTGGAGAAGTTCATCAAATTCCTGAACCGCAACGCCTATATCATGGTAACATCCCTGTGTAGTGTTCTATAGTCTCACCTCAGTAGTCACACCTCCATGTACAGTGTTCTATAGTCTGACCTCTATGTACAGTGTTCTATAGTCACACCTTTATGGACAGTGTTCTATAGTCACACCTCTATGGACAGTGTTCTTTAGTCTCACCTCTATGTACAGTGTTCTATAGTCACACCTCCATGTACAGTGTTCTATAGTCACACCTCTATGTACTGTGTTCTATGGTCACCCCTCTGTATAGTGTTCTACAGTCACCCCTCTGTACAGACACCCCTCTGTACAGTGTTCTATAGTCACACCTCTATGTACTGTGTTCTCTAGTCACCCCTCTGTATAGTGTTCTACAGTCACCCCTCTGTACAGACACCCCTCTGTACAGTGTTCTATAGTCACACCTCTATGTACTGTGTTCTCTAGTCACCCCTCTGTATAGTGTTCTACAGTCACCCCTCTGTACAGACACCCCTCTGTACAGTGTTCTATAGTCACACCTCTATGTACTGTGTTCTCTAGTCACCCCTCTGTATAGTGTTCTACAGTCACCCCTCTGTACAGTGTTCTATATTCACACCTCGAAGTACAGTGTTCTATAGTCACACCTCTATGGACAGTGTTCTATAGTCACACCTCTATGGACAGTGTTCTATAGTCACACCTCTATGTACTGTGTTCTATAGTCTCGCCTCTATGGACAGTGTTCCATAGTCTCACCTCTATGGACAGTGTTCTATATTCTCACCTCTCTGTACTGTGTTCTATAGTCTCACCTCTATGTACAGTGTTCTATAGTCTAACCTCTATGTACAGTGTTGTATAGTCTCACCTCTATGTACTGTGTTGTATAGTCTCACCTCTATGTACTGTGTTCTATAGTCACACCTCTATGTACAATGTTCTATAGTCTCACCTCTATGTACAGTGTTCTATAGTCACACCTCTATCTACTGTGTTCTATAGTCACACTTCTAAGTACAGTGTTCTATAGTCACTCCTCTATGTACAGTATTCTATAGTCACTCCTCTATGTACAGTATTCTGTAGTCTGACCTGTATGTACAGTATTCTGTAGTCTCACCTCTATGGACAGTGTTCTATAGTCTCACCTCTATGTACTGTGTTATATAGTCACACCTCTATGGACAGTGTTCTATAGTCACACCTTATGTACTGTGTTCTACAGTCACCCCTCTGTACAGTGTTTACACCCCCTTTTGTCTCACATGCGTCTCTCTCGTATCATCCCTGTGATATATTCCCTTTCTCTTACATGCTACCTGTCTCAGATACCCCTCTCTGTGTCACCCTTCCCCTCCCTCTTTCACATGCCCTGCCTCTTATACCCTCCGTCTCCCATTTACCCTCCCGTTCTCACTTGCCTCTCCTCTCTCACACAGATTGCGGTGTATGGGAAGAATTTCTGTGTTTCTGCTAAAAATGCCTTCAAGCTCCTGATGCGGAACATTGTGAGGTGAACACGCCTACACCCATGTTACTCTGCTTGTCGTTAACGTGTGCCTGTGTGTTATGGCTGATAGTGACTCTGGCCACACGTCCCAGCAAACTGCTGTCTGTCTTTGTCACGTTATCTGTTTTTTCCCAAAATATAACCCCTGCATGAGATTGGCATGAACTGATTTCCCTGTATATGTGTGCATGTCAGTTGTATGACCTTGACATGTCACCTCTGCCTGGTACCCCCCACCTGGCGGCTATTGAATCCTCTTCCCTTTTTGTATATCCACACATTATGGACCAGAGGGGTATGAAACACATTGCAAAGCAATGCATTGCACACTACTCTGGTCCTTAAAGGGTTAATGGAATGTTTAATACAGTCTGAGCCATATATAGGAAGACAAAAACGTAACAAACCTGGGGCAAACCAATTGCGCCATAGGAGGACAAATAAAAATTCTCATTTAAATCCATGGGAATTTGGAGGAATGTTTATTTGCTCCCTCATGGTGAAGTTGGTTCGCCCCAGAGTTGCTCTGCTTTTCTCTTTATACATATGGCCTTCTGTGCACTTTTAAGCCATGTTGTGTGTATGTGAGATGCCTATCTAGCACAGAACAGTGTGGAGGATTATGACAGATGGATGCAGTGCAGATAGGATGCTGTGTGTATGTGAGATGCCTATCTAGCACAGAACAGTGTGGAGGATTATGACAGATGGATGCAGTGCAGATAGGATGCTGTGTGTATGTGAGATGCCTATCTAGCACAGAACAGTGTGGAGGATTATGACAGATGGATGCAGTGCAGATAGGATGCTGTGTGTATGTGAGATGCCTATCTAGCACAGAACAGTGTGGAGAATTATGACAGATGGATGCAGTGCAGATAGGATGCTGTGTGTATGTGAGATGCCTATCTAGCACAGAACAGTGTGGAGGATTATGACAGATGGATGCAGTGCAGATAGGATGCTGTGTGTATGTGAGATGCCTATCTAGCACAGAACAGTGTGGAGAATTATGACAGATGGATGCAATGCAGATAGGATCCTGTGTGTATGTGAGATGTCTATCTAGCACAGAACAGTGTGGAGAATTATGACAGATGGATGCAATGCAGATAGGATGCTGTGTGTATGTGAGATGCCTATCTAGCACAGAACAGTGTGGAGAATTATGACAGATGGATGCAGTGCAGATAGGATGCTGTGTGTGTGTGTGATGCCTATCTAGCACAGAACAGTGTGGAGAATTATGACAGATGGATGCAGTGCAGATAGGATGCTGTGTGTATGTGAGATGCCTATCTAGCACAGAACAGTGTGGAGGATTATGACAGATGGATGCAGTGCAGATAGGATGCTGTGTGTATGTGAGATGCCTATCTAGCACAGAACAGTGTGGAGGATTATGACAGATGGATGCAGTGCAGATAGGATGCTGTGTGTATGTGAGATGCCTATCTAGCACAGAACAGTGTGGAGAATTATGACAGATGGATGCAATGCAGATAGGATGCTGTGTGTATGTGAGATGCCTATCTAGCACAGAACAGTGTGGAGAATTATGACAGATGGATGCAGTGCAGATAGGATGCTGTGTGTATGTGAGATGCCTATCTAGCACAGAACAGTGTGGAGAATTATGACAGATGGATGCAGTGCAGATAGGATGCTGTGTGTATGTGAGATGCCTATCTAGCACAGAACAGTGTGGAGAATTATGACAGATGGATGCAGTGCAGATAGGATGCTGTGTGTATGTGAGATGCCTATCTAGCACAGAACAGTGTGGAGAATTATGACAGATGGATGCAGTGCAGATAGGATGCTGTGTGTATGTGAGATGCCTATCTAGCACAGAACAGTGTGGAGAATTATGACAGATGGATGCAGTGCAGATAGGATGCTGTGTGTATGTGAGATGCCTATCTAGCACAGAACAGTGTGGAGGATTATGACAGATGGATGCAGTGCAGATAGGATGCTGTGTGTATGTGAGATGCCTATCTAGCACAGAACAATATGGAGAATTATGACAGATGGATGCAGTGCAGATAGGATGCTGTGTGTATGTGTGATGCCTATCTAGCACAGAACAGTGTGGA
Source organism: Rhinophrynus dorsalis (assembly GCA_037306005.1). NCBI lineage: Eukaryota > Metazoa > Chordata > Amphibia > Anura > Rhinophrynidae > Rhinophrynus > Rhinophrynus dorsalis. Next base: position 163,514,730 of record CM074726.1, on the reverse strand, counting down.
GAATTATGACAGATGGATGCAGTGCAGATAGGATGCTGTGTGTATGTGAGATGCCTATCTAGCACAGAACAGTGCGGAGAATTATGACAGATGGATGCAGTGCAGATAGGATGCTGTGTGTATGTGAGATGCCTATCTAGCACAGAACAGTGTGGAGAATTATGACAGATGGATGCAGTGCAGATAGGATGCTGTGTGTATGTGAGATGCCTATCTAGCACAGAACAGTGTGGAGAATTATGACAGATGGATGCAGTGCAGATAGGATGCTGTGTGTATGTGAGATGCCTGTCTAGCACAGAACAGTGTGGAGAATTATGACAGATGGATGCAGCGCAGATAGGATGCTGATCCAGGGAATTATCTTACTGCCATTTGGTGCCATAAAGGAATTTTACCCACTTGGGGATAAACCCTTTGAGTGCCTGAGGGGTATGCAACACATTGCAAAGTGATGCATTGCATACCCCTCTGGCAAGCAAAGGGTTATTTGGAAATGGCTTCAATTTTTTTTTGCCTTCCTCTGGATCAACAGGGGTGTTTTGGCATGGGCTGGACTTGATGGATGCATGTCTTTTTTCAGCCTCACCAGCTACGTTACTATGTGTGTGTGTTCCTCTCTGCACAGGGTGGTTGTCCTGGATAAAGTCACAGACCTGCTCATTCTCTTCGGAAAACTGATCGTAGTCGGAGGAGTGGGTAAGAGGAAGAACAAGCAGGGAGTAACTGCAGGGATGCAGCTGTAACAGGGCCAGTATCCAAGGGGCTCCTCGGCCCCAGGGCCTAATCAGTGACGTATTTAATCCTAGGACAGCAGATTCTGCATCTCTGTGTCTGTATCATTTTTCTTTTCTTTTTTTTTTAATTTCTTAAAAAAAAAAAAAAAAAAAAAAAAAAAAAAAAAAGAAAATACAAATTGACTGTTTTTAAAATGTGCAACCCAGGACTTACAACCTCATCTTAGGCACCTCTTTCCTAAAATGAACATTCCCAGATAGTCTTTTATCTTAAATCTAAATTTTCTACTTTATTTTACCCCTTGGATACTATTTATTTAGATTACTTCTGTGCCTTTAAGAGAAGGGGCCAGATTAAGTGAGGGTATGGCAAAGGGTCATATGTTCATAAGAGATGTGGAGAAGTTCAGGGACTCCAACGTATTGCTCCTCTCTAGCATTCAAGGGGTTAAGGTTCCCATTTAAACCAATGGGGATTTTTTTATTTTTAGTTCTCCCCTATAGTGCAGATGGTTTGCCCCTGAACTCCTCCACTTCTCTTTGAACATTCAAACTAAGTGTATATTGGTGGGAGGTGCAAGCACTTGGTTGGGCAGAAGGCAGGAAAGCTTAAAGGGATAGTATTACTTCAAAATTACTATCCCTCATATTGTAGCCCTTAATAAACTGAGTTAAATGACACCAGCGGCATCTCTCAGACATTTATGGTTTAAGAGATAGCTGCTTTCAAAGTTTCCTCTCCCCTGCTGTCAGCGTTCTGCTGCCAGCAGGGGAATCCGGTCCCGGGACAGGCGGAGGCTCTTCAGCAGAGCCGATATCTCGTTATGGAAGGAAAAATGATTCATTGAAACAGTCTTCTACGTGTTCCTTGCTAGAGACGGATTTCCCAATAGGCAGAGTAGGCAACTTCTTAGAATTCCAAATGTTGAGGGGAGGTGCCTCAGCAGTGCTGGCCACACCCACATTCTGATGGGTGTGGCCACAGCAATCACAATGTCCCTGCACCAGTGTACAGGCTATTCTTTAACTCCTTGGATGTTGGCTCTCCAACACATTGTGGACCAATGCATTTGTGATTTCTCTAGCAACCAAGAGGTTAAACCCTTTTTGTTCTTGCTTGTTTTAGTTGACCATAAATAGTTCCTACAGCATGCACCTGATTATGTCACATGGGATTCAGCGTGTTCATGTTTTTTAACCATTTGGGTGCCAGAGGTGTACGCAATGTGTTGTGTACTCCTCTGGCACTCAGAGGGTTAAGAACCAGTTTACATAACCTTGTACTGGATGACTTGTGTGCGCTAGAGAGTACGTCTCAGTGCGTTGGACACTTCCCTGTCATCCACTGGATTAAGACATTTTTTTGCACCTGAATGTTATAGTCTAAGGCAGGGTAGCAAATCGGGGGCTGTTCCCTTCTTACTACATAACTCACTTCTCATCCTCTCCTGTTCCCTGTCTCAGGAGTCCTAGCTTTCTTCTTCTTCTCTGGCCGGCTTCCTATACCAAATGACGCCTTCAAGTCCCCGACTCTGAACTATTACTGGATCCCCATTCTGGTAAGTGAAACAAGGAAGCCACCGAGTGGTCAACATGAATACTGCAGCGATAGGGAAATTCTTAACATTATACTGTAAAACCTATTAAAGGAGAGTTAACCCCAAAATAATCCTCCGTTTATCTTACTATGGCCAGAAGATCTTAATGGCTCTTATGAATTTTGTACCTTTATTCAAGAGATAACACATACAGTCAGTTCAGGATTTCATGTCCATGGACGCAGACATGAGTACATGAACATATTTAACCTTTTAAGGACCAGATTGGTGTGCAAAACATTGCAAAGCAATGAGCTGCACATCCCACTGATCGTAAGATTCCCGTGTGTAGTGGGCGGAGTTTGTGAAATGTGGTTCTGTTAGCAACAGTAATCATTAGGATTTTCATGCCATAGTAAGGTTATTAGTAGTAGTATTACTAGGAGGTGCTGCTTCCCCTTTAAGGTTATCTGAGCAGGAGGCTCATTACTTGTTTTTGTCCATCACAGTACTTGTTACTATTGTCTTTGTTTGTCACCCCATTGTACAGTTCTACAGACTATGTTGCAGCTCAATACATAAAATACAATAATAATAATAATTTAATATGTTGGTTTCAGACGGTGGTTGTCGGATCATACATGATAGCTCATGGCTTCTTTAGTGTGTACAACATGTGTGTGGACACGCTTTTCCTGTGCTTCTGTGAGTACTTCAATATATATTTCAGTTCTTATTAACCCTTTGAGTGAGAATTACAGAAGTGAATATTACACCAGCTACACCTCACTGACGAGGCCCAAGAAGGCCAAACCGTACATCTGAGGTCTGATGGTATTCTTGTGCAGAGGGGAATGGAACATACCGCCCAACATTTCAAATTGCCAAAGAGGGACACTTGTGTTTTAGGGGTGTTGCTGGGGGTGTGGCTGGTGGGCGGGCCATTACCGAGAATTTTTAGGCTGTTTCATGACCTATTGACACCTCCTTGCGTAACCTAATAAATTACTTATAACAAGACCAAAATATTTTATTTTACACAGACTAATTTATAAACACACATACTGACGTTTAAGGAAACAATAGTGTGAGTTTTATTGCTGTAGAGCAATGTGATACACTTATATACAAACCACACAATCTGATTTCCTGAAAAGAGGGACATCAGGGTGGGAAAGAGGGACAGAGGGACTTGGGTCTAAAAGAGGCACTGTCCGCCCTAAAGAGGGACACTTGGGAGGTATGATGGAATAACCCTGCATTTCTGAGGTGGGCTGCCCTGGTGGGTGGAGTCAGTTCAATATGCAAATAGGATTTCTTCTTTGTAATGACACTAGAGTGCTAATTATGATATATTCCTGAGTGGTTAACCAGCCGAAGAACAAAGCAAATACCAAGCACATACTCAGTAAATATTCATGCGTGTGATTCTCTAATCCTCTGTGTGTCAAAGATGAGCTCAATGCATTGCAAAGTTGGACTTGGACCCAATAATACATTTATAGAAGCAATAGGATGGCCAGTTTTCTGTTAAAAACAAAAAAAAGTAAGCAACCCTACCATGATATCCAGGGCAAAATGACCCCTGCCTCTGAAGTGGCATGTAAGTAGTTTGACTGGGTGTTTTTATTAATTGTTATATCCCCTCCCTTTTTCAGTGGAAGACTTAGAACGTAATGATGGATCTGCAGACAAACCATATTATATGCCAAAGTCTCTCATGTCCATTCTGAACAAGAAGAATCGTCCACCCCAGTCCGAAGAGAAGAAGGGGAAGAAGAAAAAGAAGTAATCTCTCTGGTCGTACATGACCTCACTTCCTGTTTCATCACCAGTTCCTGTTTCAATCTACTTCCTGCCAGGCAGAACATCACTTCCTGTTTGGCATGTTGGGGGTTTGCTGTTGGCATTCCATTTTCACTCCCTTTCAGTGTGAATTCAGCTCACTTATTTTTGCTGCCAGTGACAGACATTTTGTTTTGGTTGAGGCGGCCACTTTGTTTACATTTCAGTTGTTTAACCCTTTGAGTGCCAGAGGGGCAGGCAATGTATTGCGTTGCATACCCCTCTGCCCTCAAAGGGTTAACTCTTCCCTTACAGCAGGGCTAATCAGTGTTTGGGGCCCCCAGCTGCTGGGAACTACAGCTCCAAGCTGTTGACTGGTTACAGAAGATGGGAGTTGTAGTCCCCAACAGCTGGACTACCCCAGCATGAGAGAGAGAAGGGTTTGCTTTAATCCTTTCTATGACCTAATTGCCTGTTGAGTGGATCCAATCCCATTTCAGCTACTCTTCCTGGTTGCCTTCCATACACACCCGACTCGCCCACCATTTACTGTGCACTATTTTTTTTTCAACTTCTGTTAGTACTATAGCCTGTTCCCTTGTCCTTTAATATTTCCAAAATTATTATCATCATTAAAGGAGTAGAAAAGTTTGTTTATATCTTAGATAAGTGCCAATATTTAAAAATAATTCCATGGACACTTCTCCTCCTGTTAATCAAATGACAGTATCTCTACTGGTCCATAGCACCGTATAGTGAGATGCCAACAGACTTAAAACTGCACTTTCACATCAATTGCAGACATTACCCACATTAAATATGTCATTAAATCCTATAAATAAGCATTATCACATAGGGGAGCTCATAACTGATTAACCATTTAATGACAAGCACAAATAATATAGGGATGAAATGAAATGGGGATGACAGGAAGCTAAAGCCAGGGACTGTCCCTGGAAATTGGGGACAGTGGTCAGGTATCGTTAGCCCTTTGAGTGCCAGAGGGGTAGGCAATGCATTGCAATGCGTTGCGCACCCCTTTGCACTTAAAAGGGTTATAGGAATCTTCTTTCTGAGTATAACAAGTGTACACCCACTGATGGAAGATTTTTCATCCATAAAATATTACAGTTTAACCCCTTAACGACCCATGACGTGCCAGGACGGTCACGCCAGTTCGGCACTTAAGGACTTGTGACGATCTTGGCAAGTCATGGAATTCCAGTATCCATTGGGCAGGGGGGAAAAAAAAAAGACCCATGGTCCTTAACCCTTTCAGTGCCAGGAGGGTACGCAGTGCATTGCTTTGCAATGCGTTGTGTACCCCTCTGGCACTGAAAGAGTTAACTGCTAGCCGTGTGCTGCGTAGCTGGTCGTTAAGGGGTTAAACACTTTTTTTTAGTCAATCAGCAGCTCAAATTGGTGTCCAAAACCCAAAATTGCAGTTTAATTTAAAAAAAAAAAAAGTTTGAGCTGTGATCACTTTTAAATTACAAATCTCGCAGCACAGGGGAGAGACCATTGTTTTACTCGGTGAGAAATATAGGTTAATAACCCTTTGAGGCCAGAGGGCCGTTTTAATCTATTTTTTTCACACTGTGTTGGGACACACTTGTGGCTCTCAAAGGCTTCCTCTTCCTTTTTGCCTTTCTAAATGCGACCTCACTTGCCATACCCTTCTCCTTTAAAGCAATGCTACGTTGTAACCCTTTGTGTGCCAGAGGTGTATCTAAGGCATTGCAGCGCAATGCTTTGGATACCTTTCTGGCACTCAAAGGGTTAAACTGCCATCTTACAACTACCCAAGCTTGGAAAACATAGACTTTTGCATGTTTTATTTAATTTTTCCCCTCCTTTGTTTCTTAGTGGTAGTTGTTAGTAATCTGTCTCACGTCTTGTGAGAGGAATCCAACGTCTTCCATTTGATATACAAAAAAGAACATCTTCATTCATGTTACTTCCTGTATGGATATGACCTCACTTCCTGTTTGTACATTCTGTGAAGCTCACACAAAACTCCTACCAGCTTTTACCCTTTCTGTGCCAGAGGGGTATGCAACGCATTGAAAAGCAATGAGTTGCATACCCCTCTGGCACTCAAAGGGTTAATCCTTGATTCCTGCACGCCTTTGTTCTTGCACCTTACGTCCTCCTACTTGTGCTTCTATATTTTATCTTTACATTCTTTAAAATGACACTAACGCCTTCCAATTACACATTTCCATTTAACTTAACCCTTTAAGGACCAGAGGGGAATGCAATGCATTGTGAAGGTCTTTTAAGGGTTAATCTAGGCAGAAATCCCTAAAGACCATTATTAATGAATTCTTGTATTGGTGTCCCCCAAACTAATCTTTACTTGGTATTGTATATCATGTCCAGAGGTGAACATGATGATTCTTTGTGTCCAAACTCCTTCCTAATATCACTTCACCGGGAGTAGTTTAGGGCAGTGGAATACAGCAGCAAAAAAAATCACGTACACCTCAGTGATAATGATTTCCACTATTAAAGATTAATTTGGATGAACCAATCCACGCAAAATTAAATCATATTGGGATTAAGAATTTCTGCCCAAATTCTGGTTAGTGGGATGTTAATATTAGGATGTTAGTGTTCCTTTAAGACCAGACTTGGTCTTGCTGTTTACTTCTTGTATACATGTGACCTCACTTCCTGTCTTTCTGTTATGACCTGTGATTGGTTGTTCTCTGAAGGAACTGCTTAATGAATACCAATCAAAAGTTCCTCTACGTTTGAACAGGCCATCATGGAAAATAGCCAAAAGGGGAGGCGTTAAATAGATCCATAGTTCTGATACAGCTGCACTTTAAAGTGTATATATAAACTTGTATATTAATGTAGATTGATGATTTTATCTAAAATTTAACATGTTTTAAATAATATTCAATCCCATACAAAGGTTAACTCAATGAGAGTTTACAAGTGCGTGTATATATACTGTATATTTGGATGTATAGATATACAGCATAAACTGACTATTTTGTATTGATAGTTGAATAAACTGAATAATTATTGCAATGTGTTTATTACTGTGTTTGCTCACTTAGACATCAGATATCCATATGTACTCTTACAAATATATATGTATATCATGGGCTCATTAACTTTGCCTAATAGTAATAACCCCCACACTTAGCATAGTTGTTGAGGCTGAAAAAAGACACACATCCATCAAGCCGAGCCTTTTCTGTATCACTATTGTTGATCTGATTCTAGAGGAAGAAAACAAACAACTGAAGTAATTTCCAATTACACCAAGTGGGTAAAAAAAATGTTGCCTTACTGACTTAAAAGGAAGTTGAATATTTCCTTGGATACGCGTCCTAGCTGCTTTGAAACCAACTGTCATGAATCTCAATATTGTTTGGAGCTAGAAACAAAACCAATACTTTTTGAAAGCATCCACAGTATCTGCAAGCACAGCTAGGGTTGCCACCCAGCTGGTATTTTACTGGCAGGTCGGTAAAAAATTGGCTTATGTCCAATGTTAAGTCTATGGAGGGAATGCCATGGCCGGTATTTTTTTTTAAGAAAAGGTGGCAACCCTAAACACAGCCTCCTGAGACACAGAATTCCACAACCTTGGTGCCCATATTGTAAAAAAAATAAAATAAATAAAAAACCCTTACCTTTTAGTTGAAAGCACATTTGCCCTAGTCTTAAAAGTTCCCCCCTGCTTGTCTTTTGCTCAGCTGTTTGAATAAAAAGTTCCCCACAGAAAGCTTTGGCCTTGAATATGTGTAAATGGCAATCATATTACCCCTTAAATGTCTCTTCTCTAATGTACAGATACCCACTTTGGCTAGTCTCTCTCTTTCAATCCTATTGTTCACATCTTTGGGTTATTTCCATTTCAATAATGTATTTTTTAAGAACTGGTGCCCAAAACCATACTCCATATTCTAGATGAGGCCTAAGCAAGGATTTATACAGCGGTAGAAATATATATTTCCATTCAGTGCATCTACACCTCTTTTCATGCAGGCTAGTACTCTATTTGCTCTTTCAGCAGCTGAGTGACTCTGCACACTGCTGTGAAGTCTATTGTCTATCAGTACCCCTAAATCTTTCTCTAATGAGGATTCCCCAAGTTGTTTCCCATTTAGAGTATATGTAGCAAGTTTGTTCAGCCCAAATGCATAACCTTACATTACACAGGGCTGTCCAAGTTCAGTCCTCAAGCACCACCAACAGGCCAGGATGTAAGGATTTCCCTGATTAATCACAGGTGAGTTACAGTGGATCATTCATTGTGATTGGCCCATCAGTGCTTAACCCCTTGAATGCGAGAGAGGTAAGCAAAGCATTGCAGAGCAATTGCATTGAGTACTTCTCTGGCACTCAGAGGGTTTAATCAGGGAAATCCTTACATCCTGCACTGTCGGTGGCCCCTGAGGACTGAACTTGAACAGGCCTGACTTACATTAAACTTTTCTGCCCATTCACTGCTTATCTAACTCTTTCTGCAGAGAAAACCCACATCCTGTTCTGTATGTATTTCCTTACAACAGTGATTCTCAACTCCAGTCCTCTCTGGGAATACTGACAGGCCAGGTTTTTGTGTATCCCTAATTAATCACATCCAACTCAATCTCAATGACTGAGCCACTGCTCAATCACCTTTGATTAGGTGGGGGAATCTTGAAAAGCTGGCCTGTTAGTGTGCCCCAAGGACGAATTTCATAAGGGCCATTTTAATGTAAGTGGGTATTTATTAATAGGAAACCGTTTTCCATTAATAATGATTGGCCATTATCAAGACTAACTGGTTTCTCGTTTTGTTTTATAATGCAAACTATGGAAGAACATGAATAGGAGACTATGGCTATATGGGAACAGCACCACTGCGGTTTAAATTGCAGTTTAAATTTAAAAAAAAAAAAAGGAAAGAAATTTGAATGGACGGTCTCCCAGAGGAGGAAGCCAGGACTGTGAAATCTGAGTAACCATGTTATCCTGTCTATTGTAGCAATTGTGTTGTATATAATAGACCTTATTCTACACATTCCATACATTATATTTTATACATTTCAACCTAGTACATCCATTGTTCCTTGTGGATTCCAGCCAGTTCTACCCTGCAAATTGTAACCACTATATCTCAAACAGAGCTAATTAATGTACTGTATAGGGAATTAACATAGACAGCCACAGTGTACTAGCAAAACAAAGGGTACATTCTCAAGAAGCATTTATTTTACAGAAAAGTGGTTAATAAAGCATATAGACACATTTTTAATTATCTGCATAATAAACTAGGCATGTCTTAAGGTTCACTTTAATATCCATGTTCCCAGATACGTCGATGATGTACCTTGGCTTTGCAGATGTCAGTGTATACTGGGGGCATTAGCCACAATGTGGAAGCACATTCACTTACACGTAAATTCAATACATAGAAACAAACACACGTAGGCGATGTAATTGGACACTTTATTTACAGAACAATTGATAATTGAACATGAACATACAAGACACAGACATAGTTTTACAGTAATGCATGTTCCATTGCTATGCTTACAGTTTGCATAACCCTTTGGCAGTATCATGGTGCTGGGATACGAGAAGTGGCACTGCTAGATTAATCCGGTTTAACCCATTTGATTCTAGGGTTGTCACCAATGCATTGCTTTACATTGCACCAAGAGGTTATCTAGCATCTAAGAAGTTAAATGTAACAGCACCCTTTATATGAATGTGATTGCTGTAGGTATGTAAATATCAATACTATTATACCCCATAAAACACCTTATATGACACAGATTATATACTTTCATTAGAATTCAGTGACTATTAGAGTATCAGAAGTCATGATGCATGCTCTGTAAATAATAATCTCTCTCATTGCAGTAGTACCTGAGTAGTAGGACATGATAAACCCTGTAATGATCTAGTGCCTCCTGCTGGCTGAACAGCAGTACTAAAAGTGGTGGATTTAGCCCAATTACCTCCACGTAAATACAAAGTTAGTGCAATTAATGTCTTTGCTACTAATACTCTCCTCCCCCTCTCCATGGCAGTGAGATAACGATTAGTATTATTACTCTCATATCGTATAACAGTGGTTCAGGGGAGTGACAGCATGTGTCTGTATTAAAGGGCCACCATGGGCCGGGTGTCACAACATTCCAAATACATCCATCTCATTATAGGGCTTTATACATACACGCTGGGGGGAGAAAACATTTCTGTTGAGTGGACCCTTTGAATGCCAGAGAGACCTTTCTACCATTCAAGAGTTTAACCCTTTGAGTGCCAGAGGGGTACGCAACGTGTGTACCCTCTGGCATTAAAAGGCTCATTTAAATGGTTCTTTTAACCTACTGAATGCTAGGGAAGACTGACGCGTTTCTTTGCTTCAATACACACAGTAATAGGAGTATCTGTGTACCACGATAAGTGCTTCTCTCTCTCCAGTATAAATCTACCTGGGAACTTTCAAAATAAGCCAACCCTGAGATCCTGAAAATATTAACCCTTCAAATCCCCCACATAATATAGTTTTTCGGCGATAGGTCCCTGCATTGAAGGGATAGCAATACTTCGTTTTATCTTTATTTTATTTTGTAGGCATTAAAAAAACATGAAGAACGATATAAGTCTTATCTCTCAAACCTTTATGGTTTGAGAGATATTCACAAGCAAAGTTTCCCCTCCCGCCCCTTTTACCTAGTGTAAGCCATCTCGTCTCAGATGTGGAATCCAGTCCATAGACCAGACAGATAACAGCAGGGGACAATCTTCTTCCTATGAGAACAATGAAGGCCCTGCCCCCCTTGACAAGTTTTTCAGCTTTTTCCCTTATCTTAATTGAAGATTGTCCCTCTCTGCAGTCTTCCTGGGCACCTCCCTTCTGCTCTGGCTGAACAGTGTTACATCAGTGAAAGGGGCGGAAGGGGGATACTTTGTCATTGAATTACTCCTAAACTACAACTCTGACAGAATTGAAATAACACTCTCCAAAGTCCAAATACTATGATTATTAATTAGAACTGCTTTTATTATGAAACATTACTATCCCTTTAACATGCAGCTACTTAGAGATATCACCGCTTGTACACACACAGACAAGCAGAACTTCTGCTTCTGCCTTCCTGGTACCGATGGCACCAATTTAGAGACTAAAGAGGCAGTTCATTGGTGCAGATCACAAAGCAGGTAGCACTGGACTCTCGCACCCCGATATTTTGGCTCTTCACCCTGAGACATGGGGCCAAGACCCTGAGAGTTCCCAGTTATGTGTTTCAACCTTTAAAGCAGTTGCAATATTTATAAATGTATATATCTATATAATTTTTCTAATGTAGTTGTGGAATTCTATAGCGCAAGTTTATACTTTATATAAAATTCAATTAGCTGTATATGAAAGTCAGGGTTGAGGAACCTGTGGCTTTCCAGCTGTTGGACTACAGCTCACTACATCATCATTCTGAACTGGTCTACAGTATTAGTTTACCAGTCAGAGCCTTTATTAGGATGGTGTAGTAACAGCGCCACTGTACAATTTCAGGCCACTGTGATATTGCAAAAAAAAAAAAAAAATTGTTTGAGCTGCAATAACTTTTGAATAAAACACCTCTCAGCAGTGGGTGTGCCCTTATTTTACCCAGCAGGATACACCCTACAATATATATATAGAATTTTACATACTGAGTGTTACTGTCCCTTTAATGATCTGTACTGGGGTTCTCTTTTCTCTTCAGAATTATAATCACACATGGAATTATAACCCTTTGAGTGCCAGAGGGATAAGCAATGTATTGCTTTGCCTCTGGCATTCAAAGGGTTAAATATATATACGGCAGCACGCACACAAAAAAAGTAATTTTGGCTTTGAATGGGGCTTTTATCCCCTTAAGTGTTGGAGAGGTACCTGATGCATTGTCACCATCCAAGTGTTTAATGAACCATTTGAGTGCCAGAGGTATCCAACACATTGGATACCTCTGGCACTCAACAGGTTAATTCAATGGGACATTTGTGAATGTTCGTCTCTGAGCAGTGGGTATGACTTTCTCCCTTTTTGTTTTCTGGGTACGGCCCATAAAGCGCTGGCTAATATTCATTCACTACAGCAGCTTAGTATCGGATTTATTTTCCTTTGTTAGGATTAGCTGCTGTGATGGAATTTGTAAGGTAATTACACAGATTGAATTGCAGTCGCTGAACAGGTTTTTCTCAATAACCGTTTTGTCTGTAGGAGCTGGTTCAGAACTTTATCCTCCGCTATAACTGAGGTCATGGAGAGTTTGACTATAGAATTACAATACATAGGTAGTTCCAATAAGTGAAATGATGAGCAAAATATATAAAACTATCCCAAAAGCTTCACAGCAAGAGGCTCATTGAACTGACAAGTTCAATATGCCTTTGACAGCTGACAAGATCGAGGCCAATATGCCTCTTGCATACCTCCCAAGTGTCCCTCTTTAGGAGATAATAGGGGTCCATCCCTCCCAAGTGTCCCTCTTTAGGAGATATTAGGGGCCCATACCTCCCAAGTGTCCCTCTTTAGGAGATATTAGGGGTCAGTACCTCCCAAGTGTCCCTCTTTAGGAGATATTAGGGGTCCATACCTCCCAAGTGTCTCTCTTTAGGAGATATTAGAGGTCCATACCTCCCAATTGTCCCTCTTTAGGAGATATTAGGGGTACATACCTCCCAAGTGTCTCTCTTTAGGAGATATTAGAGGTCCATACCTCCCAATTGTCCCTCTTTAGGAGATATTAGGGGTACATACCTCCCAACTGTCCCTCTTTAGGAGATATTAGGGGTCCGTACCTCCCAAGTGTCCCTCTTTAGGAGATAATAGGGGTCCATCCCTCCCAAGTGTCCCTCTTTAGGAGATATTAGGGGCCCATACCTCCCAAGTGTCCCTCTTTAGGAGATATTAGGGGTCAGTACCTCCCAAGTGTCCCTCTTTAGGAGATATTAGGGGTCCATACCTCCCAAGTGTCTCTCTTTAGGAGATATTAGAGGTCCATACCTCCCAATTGTCCCTCTTTAGGAGATATTAGGGGTACATACCTCCCAAGTGTCCCTCTTTAGGAGATATTAGGGGTACATACCTCCCAAGTGTCTCTCTTTAGGAGATATTAGAGGTCCATACCTCCCAATTGTCCCTCTTTAGGAGATATTAGGGGTACATACCTCCCAACTGTCCCTCTTTAGGAGATATTAGGGGTCAGTACCTCCCAACTGTCCCTCTTTAGGAGATATTAGGGGTCCGTACCTCCCAAGTGTCCCTCTTTAGGAGATATTAGGGTCCATACCTCCCAAGTGTCCCTCTTTAGGAGATATTAGGGGTTGTATCTCCCAAGTGTCCCTCTTTAGGAGATATTAGGGGTTGTATCTCCCAAGTGTCCCTCTTTAGGAGATATTAGGGGTTGTATCTCCCAAGTGTTACTCTTTAGGAGATATTAGGGGTTGTATCTCCCAAGTGCCCCTCTTTAGGAGATATTAGAGGTCCTTCATCCAAAGTGTCCCTCTTCGGCCATTCAAAATATTGGGAGGTAACCAACTATCCCTGATTTCTAGGGACAGTCCCAGGATTCTGCTGCCCCTATTTTTATCCCCAATTTTAAGATTGCATATCAACTCCCTATCTTATGTGATCGTCTTTAAAGAGATAGTAACACTTAATATGTTTAAAAAAAAAAAAAAATGGCCTGAAATGTTACAGTGGAGCTGTTGCTACACCTTCCTATGGAGATTTATGGTCAGCTGACCAGAGCTGTCCACAGGATGGTGTAGCAATAGCGCCACTGTAACATTTCAGGCCAATGAGATACTGCACCTACAAAAATAGAGTTTGAGCTGTAATAACTTTTTAACAAAACATCTCAGCAGTGGGAGTACCATTTTTTTTTGTTTGTTTGTTTTTTTAACTCAGGACGATAAACCCTACAATATTTATGTTTTTTAACATATTATGTGTTACTATCCCTTTAAAACGTTAATACCTGATGAGCTGCTCCATGTGTTAATACTTGTCTATTTATATGATTTTAGATATAATGTAGATGTGGGTAATGTCTGTTACTATAAACCTACTGATGCTCTGTAATGCAGCTGCCCAGGTTAAACTTGTCCCTGAAATGTTGGTTTAACCCTTTGAGTGCCAGATGGGTATGTAATGCATTGCTTCGGTTAACCCCTTGAGTGCCAGAGAGGTACGCAACGCATTGCAATGTGTTGCGTACCCCTCTGGCACTCAAAAGGTTAAATGTTGGCAAATTTGCTCTTGCTGTGGAGTGTTTGGGATAACTTATGTATTTTACTCTCATTTGCATTAACCTTTTCAGTGCCGGGGGATACACAAAGCATTGCAACCCCTCTGGCACTCAAAGGGTTAATCGACCTGTATATTCTTTTCAAATGATCAGTTCACAGGGCATATGACCACCGCTATATCTAAAAGGGTATCATTCCCCTTTAACCCTTAAGATCATGGTCGGCTTTATTACATCTAATCAAATTAATAAAAAAAATGTAAACTGATTAAACAATGTTTAAAATCTTTTAATCTAAACCGAAAACTAAAGCTTTTTTTTTTTTAATTCTATATTACAGGTTTATCTTAAAAAAAATGAATGCTAAAAAAAGCTTAAAATAAAAAAAAAATTGGGCACAAACTATACAGAAAAAAATTAAAGTGCCACATTATAAAAATGTATTTTATTAAAAAAAAGTGATTTTCTTTAGTCAAAACCTTCAAAGAAAAACAGTGGCGTCCTTGAACTGGTGCCCAACATACCTGAGAACATTCAAAAATGAGTCAACCCTGAGATCTTTGAAATTTTAACCCTCAAAGTTCCCCAAAATGTAGATTTCAGGTGATCTATCCTTGCTTGCTCTAACTGGGAGATGTTCTTAAAGGCATAGTAATGGTTGCTTTTATTAACATATAATATTGTAGATATTAAAAATATAAATGCAAAGACCTACGTCCCGTCTTTCAAACAAGTATAGTTTGAGACATATAAGCTGCTAAAGTTCCCCCCTCCCACCCCTTTCTCAGACGTCAGTGCTCTAGCTGACAGAAGTAGATTCTGGTTTTGGGACCGGCCAATGGCTCTTCAGCAGAGTCGAAATAACGCAATCTAAAAATAAATACTTCATTGGAACGGTCTACAAAGTGTGCTTGCAAACCAGGTATACTCTGTAGACCTTTCCATTGAAGTAATTCTTTTTAAATAGCGCTATTTCGGTTCTGCTACAGAGCCGCTGGCTGGTCCTCAGACCAGCATCTCCTGCCATCAGCACAGCGATGATGTCAGGAGAAGGGGAGGGAGTGGGAAACTTAACAGGTGAATATCTCTCAAACCGTAAAGGTTTGAGAGATAGGATTTATGCCACATGATTTATTTTATTAACCTCTACAAAACAAGAATAATTTTTTATGGGACATTAAGTGTCCCTTTAACATGTGTAACTTAGAGTTTTCACTGTCTGAACATACAGAAGAGAATCAGGACATCGCCCTCTGTCCTTCTGATAGAAATGGCAGTAATTTAGGGACTATGTAAGTCGTTACTTGGTGGAGAGGAGAGAGTAGTTAACACTGGGTTCTCCCACCCTGATAATCTGGCCTTTTACCCTGAGATCTAGTTCAAAACCCAGAGTCTCAAGGTCAAACCCTGAGATTCCCAGAGAACACTAATTTACCACACTGGCTGAGACCCACTGCCTTATTGACTGTCCCCCAAGACAAGTCAGTCTCAATACTATGTTACCAGAACACACACACACACAAATATAAGTGTCTGCCCTGTAACACTCACACACTATGGGCTGATGTTCAGAAGAAAGATGGACAAGTCCTGGGGCAAAGCAATATGCAGTATAGGGGAGAACTAAAAATTGCAAACATTCCCAGAATTAAATGTAGATTTTTAACCTCTTGAATGCTAGAGAGGTCTTCAGCACATTTTTTTTTTTTTGCAATGCATTGGAGACCTTTCTAGCATTCTAGGGGTTAAATTACCCATTTAAATCAATGGGAATTTCTCGTTCTCCCCTGTAGTACAAATGGTTTGCCCCAGAAGACTTGCGCTTTTCTTTTGAACACACGGCGCTATGTGTAAGTTCATACACAGCGGTGTGTGTGTTGCACGCGGTAGAAGTGCATGTCATAAGGAGAGGGAATGATCCTTAAATAAACACAGGCACCATCCTTGGGGATAACAGGCCACAACTTTATTAATTTAACCCCTTAAGGACCAGAGGTCCTTGAGGGGAAGTCTCAGTAAGAATCAAATAGACACTCTGGTCATCGAGAGGTCAATTTCAGATACCACTTTGACTTAGAGCACTCCTGCAGGAACGCTGTAAGTAAAAAGTAATTTACATGCCAGGACTGCCACGGTCCTTAAGGGAAAAAAATGGTGACAGTCCTGGCACGTCACAGGGTCTTTAAGGGGTTAAATATTTCCAAACACAGTATTATCATTCTTATTTAGCCATAAATAGTAATTGATCATTACGCAGTCAAAATTGGCAGCCCTTGCTAACCCACATTCATTGAAACCAAGCATGGCCAAATTGCCAGGGCTCATGCTATAATCCCACCATTCCTCAGCACTTCCAGCTGAGCCCACCATTCCTCAGCACTTCCAGCTGAGCCCACCATTCCTCAGCACTTCCAGCTGAGCCCACCACATTCCTCAGCACTTCCAGCTGAACCCACCACATTCCTCAGCACTTCCAGCTGAACCCACCACATTCCTCAGCACTTCCAGCTGAGCCCACCATTCCTCAGCACTTCCAGCTGAGCCCACCACATTCCTCAGCACTTCCAGCTGAACCCACCACATTCCTCAGCACTTCCAGCTGAACCCACCATTCCTCAGCACTTCCAGCTGAGCCCACCACATTCCTCAGCACTTCCAGCTGAACCCACCACATTCCTCAGCACTTCCAGCTGAACCCACCATTCCTCAGCACTTCCAGCTGAGCCCACCACATTCCTCAGCACTTCCAGCTGAGCCCACCATTCCTCAGCACTTCCAGCTGAACCCACCATTCCTCAGCACTTCCAGCTGACACCCAAAAGAATTACCTCATTGGCTTCAATGGGTAACGTCACCACCCACGACCTAAGTCCGGGACAAACCCCTAAAGGTCTTCCGCCCAAGGTTAAATTCAGCTAACTTTGCCACAAGTTATCTATCTCTGAAAACAAGGCAAGGACTACCCACCCTGCAGCAACACACGACCACACACTACAAATACTCAAAACAGGGAGGAAGGGATGGATGCTTCTCCATGTCCTCTCTTCCCTGAACAGCAAATTACTTCCTGCCACCAACCCTCTATAAGCCACCTCCCTTACTCCTCCCCTCATACTCCTCTACCAATCTGGATCAACCCTCCTCATGACATGCTTCCTCTTCCTGTACACTTCGTTCCCTTCCAGGGAAGTCTCATTCTTTTCACAATATTGGGCCTCTGTATAAAAGAAAAGTAGAGTGATTGTGCAAATCAGCTGCACCAGGAAGGACAAATACTACTTTTCCTTGATTTAAACTGGATTTTAATCCCCTTGAATGCTAACGTGGTCAAATAAATGCATTGGAGACCTCTAAAACATTTAAGGGATTAAAATCCTTGTTTAAATCAAGAAGGATTTATGGAATTTGTATTTGTTCCTGGGGATGCGGTTGATTTGCACCAGAATTGTACCATGTTACTTTGTACATCAACCTCTGAGTTTTTGATCCGCGATTTATAGACAGTAAAGGATTCTGGGAGAAGGAAAAAAAAAAAAAAAAAAAAAAACACACCTTGTGACAAATCACGTGTAAATTGCATTAAAGAGAAAAAAAGCAGACAAAATATGACTTTTTCCCATATGATTCCACTTCTACAACAGTCTCCTGTATGAACACTCACGCACTATATGTGGCAGTAACATAACATGTATTTATTACAGAATAACCAGCGCACAGTATTGAACCATGCACACACTATGAAATCCCTGAAAGCATTAATACGGCAGTGACCTGAATATTAGGGTATCGTGTGTGCCCAGATTTAATATGCCAAGTGCCGGAAAAATTAAATAACCAGTTTGCAGATGAAAGAAAAAAAAAAAAACATCAAACAACAGGCGCACACTTAATAAATATGCTGGATCGCTGTCTGCCCTGACCCACCCCAGCAAGGCAGAAAGGTTGAGATCAGCAGCAGGTAGCCAATCAGGGGAGGTAATTTACATAGGAGTGGGCAGGGGTGTAAAGTCCCCCTGCCCACTCCTTTGAGCATCTCTACAGCGAGACTCACCACTGCAGCGATCCAGTGGGGTCCCCGAAGTGCACCGCGAGCCCAATCGTATGGCAACATCTTGCACCATTCACTAGTATTCCAATAATCAGAAAGGAGGCGCAGAATCCGTGGGACTTGTATTTCAGCTAATAGGTGACAAAGTGGAACTCTCACCTACCCTAAATACCCCCCAAAATAGTTGTAAATTTGTCTGTGAGTGTAATCAATCCCGCAGTAAATTTACCCCCATGTCACAGAGCATCCATGAGGGAGAGCGTGGCCATCTTGCTGACATATTAACAGATTGGCAGCCCTCTCCCTCCTAATCACTTTCATTGTTGCCTGGCCCCTTTTCTCAGGGGGAGGTGTTCCATGCACATTGGGCCTCCAATAAATATATAGTGAGAGAACGTTCTATGAATACGCTCTCACTATAATGAATACGCCACCGTGGGCAGGGAAGTTGGAGGGTGGGGATTGCACTTTACAGGATGGCCAGGCTTGCAATGATATGCCTGCGGCACCAAGAAGTTTTACGTCACAAGATAAACTTTTCAAAGGCTATAACTCTAAAAGTATATTAATTAAAAAAACAAATGTGTTTGCAGTTTTAAAATCTGATTTAACTGGGAGCAAGTTTGTTAGAGGTAAAAGGTCCACTTTAAAGGGATAGTAATAGTTAAGATGTAAAAATATATATAGCATAGTAAAACAAGGGCACTCTGCTGAAAGGTGTTTTATTCAAACGTTATTACAGTTCAAAGTTGAAATTTGTAGGCGCAGTATCTCAGGGGCCTTAAATTGTACAGTGGCGCTGTTGCTACACCATCCTATGGACAGCTCTGGTCAGTTGACCATAAATCTCCATAGGGTGGTGTAGCAATAGAGCCACTGTAACATTTCAGGCCACCATGACACTGCACCTAAAAAATTCTAGTTTGAGCTGTAATAAGTTTTGAATAAAACACCTCAGCAGTAGGAATACCCTGGTTTTACAATATATATTTTGTTGACATATTAGTATTACTATCCTTTTAAGGTGCCTGTTGTTGAAATACAAGTTTCCGTGGTTGCTGCCCCTTCAGACGTAAGTGTGTGTTCTCCTACTGCAACAGAACCAACTAGTATTCTAAGAACTATTTTGTGTTAACGCACTGTATTACAGTCTCATTGAGAAAGAACAGCATCACCCAGTGGCCACAATAGAATATTGCAGTTTAATATAAAACAATGAATTCTGACCTGTAAAAACATTTTAATGGAAGATCTCACAGCGGTGGCAGTGCCCTTGTTTACTCAGCAGGAAAAAATTTTGGAACTTATTTTCTAAATAAAAAGTTTACGTCTTTAAAGAGAATTATACGATGTTCAGCTTTTAAAAAATATGACTGACCTTAATCACTCCTGTAATAAATGGTGCCCACCTTACTCTAAAAAGCTTAAAAGGGACAGTGATACCTAAAACGTAAAAAATATATGTTATAGGGTTTATTCTCCTGAGTACAACAAGGGTACTTCCACTGCTGAGAAGTGTTTTATTCAAAGGTTATTACAGCTTAAATGAGAACGTTTTAGGTGCAGTATCACAGTGGCCTGTACAATGGCGCTGTTGCTACACCATCCTGTGGAAGTTTAAGGTTAACTGACCAGTGTGGTCTATAGGATGGAATAGCAACAGCACCACTGTACAATTTCAGGCCATTGTCATATTGTACCTAAAAAAAAAAAAAATTCAACTTTGAGCTGTAATAACTTTTGACTAAAATACTTCTCAGCAGTGGGAGTCCCCTTGTTTTACTCAGGGAGATAAACCCTACAATGTATATAATTTTTACATATTACGTATTACTGTCCCTTTAACAATGCACAGTAATAGACAATAAGTGACGTCATTTCTACCTGTAAAGCACGCAGTGTTGTGCAAAACAGTGTTGCTTTAAGAAACCATTTTTTTTTTTTATTCTTTTACAGATATGGCAGAGATTTAATCATAGCCCCCCCCCCCATGTCCTTCCTGACACGGAGTCTCTATAGATATTCTATTGATTACATCATTGAAGTAAGATAAAGGCTCTAGAGATAAAGTTAGAAAACAGATTCAAAATCAAGACATAATGCAGAGGCTGAAAACATATAAAACATATGAAAACCTGGAAACAGTTATGAAACAAAATCATACTAAAGTATTAACCCTCTGAGCCCCAGTGGGATGAACAGTGCTTTGCATGTTATTTTCAACGGGATGCACACCCTTTTTGTACTCAAAGGGTAAAGGTTGTAAAAGGGTAAAGGCTGTGTAAATGGGATTTAAAAAAAAAATAGGAGATTGTTTCCCTTTGAACAAACATAACATATTGTGTGTAGAATTAAAAAAAAAAAAAAAAAAAAAAAAAAAAGGCGTATCACCTAGTAATAATGGCCCTTACACACACTTACCTTACTATGGCCATAAAATACTAATGACCTCTAACAATTTGGCCCTTTTTCAAGTGATAACCTCTTCAGTCCTGGATGTCATGTCCATAGCAACATGACAGCGGCTGACAGTTTTTGCTCAAGCAGTCAAAGTGAATGAGTTTACTTAAACCCTTTAACCTGCTGGTACTCAAAGGGTTAAGGGCCGTAAAGAACTAAGATTATCAGGTGCAGTGGGCGGAGCTTGCATCCAGTGGTTCTGCTAACCACTGTCATGGCTGCCGCCATCAGGTCGGATTAATAAGGTTAATCTCTTGGGAAAAAAAACAAGGGCAAAAATCCATAGGGCCATTGGGCTTTGTTGGCCATAGTATTTTAAGGAGGGGTGTATTAGGATATGTTATTAAAAAACACACACATTTCTCCAATTGTAACTGGACTCAACAGTACCTTTCTAGGCAAGTAGTTTGTCAATCTTCAGACCTCCAGCTGTTAGGGTCTACAACTCCCATCATCCCCAACAGTCAATGGCTAGTTCTAGATTATAGGGCTTTCCTCATTGAGTAAAACAAGAGGATTCTCACGTCTAAGAAATTTGTCTCAAACTTGTCTTCTTTTTACATTAAACTACAATTTCTATTAAAGCCACCAGGAGGCACTGTTCTGAACGCTTACTATGGATAGCCATAGTAAACGACTCAATCTGTCCCACAGTGTCCCACAGAGAAAACCATTTGCCTTTTGGACACTAGATGGCACTATTGCAGGCGGCTTGAAATAATATGTTTAAACTGTACTACATTTTCAGTGAAAACTTTTACTCAGCAGAAGAAGCCATATAACATTTTTTATATTAAAAAAAGTTTAAGGAAAGTCCATCTGGTACCCCAAAGGGTTAGTCATGTATGAGTGATTTGTATTGAAAGAAAGAGCTTTAGCCAGTTAGTGGATTGTGAGTAGAACCCACTGCTTTTGCATTTCAAAGTGGTTACCTAATCTCAGCCTATTTACAGACAATCCTGCATAATTAAGAGTAAACCTGGAGAAGGCAGGAATGTCTGCTCCCTAGAGAACATGTAGCATGAGATTTTACACCTCAAAACAATTCATGAAGCATCTGTAGAACTTCTTGAAGTAAGGGGCATGTAAGTGTATATATAATTCCAGGGGGGTTATTCACTAAAGTGTGATAAAGAGGTAATTCAGTGGAGAAAGCCCCTTCAGTGTGTTAAAGGGATAGTAATGTCAGAAAAAAAGTATTAACTATATGGTAGATACAATTAAAAGAGTACTTGCACTTATTCGTATCTCTCAAACCGTTATGGTTTGAGAGATATAGGAAAATAAAATTCTCTGCTTCCTTCCCTTTCTGCTTGACCAGCTGTAAAGCTGTCAAAAGCAGATTCTGGTTCCTGGATCAGACAGTGGCTCTTCAGCAGCGCCGACATAGCGATACCTAAAAATAAATACTTCATCGGAACGGTCTACAACATGTGTCTGGTTTGCAAGCATCTGTTGTAGACCGTTCCGATGAAGTATTTATCTTTAGATATCATTATGTCGGTGCTGCTGAAGAGCCGCGTCTGGTCAAGCGACCAGTCTCTGCTTCTGACAGCATTACAGCTCGTCAAGCAGAAAGGGGAGGGAGCAGAGAACTTTATTTTCCTTATATCTCTCAAACCATAAAGGTTTGAGAGACAGGAATAAGTACTCTCTTTTAACCCCTGAAGCACTGGCCGCGAGTGCACACGTGGCCGTCACTTGAGGACCATGGACCTTTTTTTTTTTTCCGGTTCCAGGCTTCCTGAACGGTGTGCAGCCGCGGGGGGAGCCCAGAATTCCATGACTATCATAGCACGTCATGGGTCGCTAAAGCAAAACAACCCATGATGTGCTATGACTGTCAAGGGTTGTTAAGGGGTTAATTTTATCTACCATATAGTTAATACTTTTTTCTGATGTTACTATCCCTTTAAACTCTCCAGGTCCTATTCCATGGAGTCAGTGCAGTAAGATCCCTCATGTTGGAGAAATCTTAGCACATTAGCTCCATAGAATAACATGGGAGCTGGAGAGGTGATCACACACAACATGTCATCTCCACTTGGTCACCACTTTATCACACCTTAGTGCATCTCTGCCCTGGTCATTTTTAGGGGTTATTGTTCCTTTAAATCCTGGTCTTGTTTAGTGCTCTGTAATAGGGAATTACGTTTGTCTTTGAACATGTTAAAAAATATATATATATAAAAAAAAATATTTGGCCATTTGTTTTGTATTTACACACAAATTAACCCCTTGAGAACCAATGGGGTGTGCAACGTATTGAACACCATTCTGGTCTCAGAGGGACTTGCGGCTCTATTTGGAGCCGAATCATTGACACGTCTTAACCCACTGAGTCCCAGAGAGGTATCCAACACATTCTCTGGCATTCAAAGGGTTAAACAACATGTAATCTTCTTTCATAAGCCCTGAGAGTTCTGGTTCCATAGAGTTCGGACCCTATAGGATTGCATATGTAAATACAGAGATTTGTACCCATCCCAGCGGCAGTTCTGAGGATATTAGGGCCCAAAAGTGATCCCAGCCCCACGTCTCCATCTTGTAAACAGATTATACTGGTGTCCTGGAATCACGTCTGTCCGGAGTAGATCACGTGATTGGTCAGTCTGTAGGGGGAGGAGACAAGATAAGAGATATTGAGCCGTATGCACAGAAAATAGTGGAGCAACTCTGGAACAGACCAATTGCACCATATAAAAGATCATATTTATGTGGGATAAAGCAATTTGTTGAAGACCTCTCCAGCATTCAAAGTGTCAAAAGCCCATTTTAAATCAATAGAAATGTGGGTGTTTTTTGTTCCCCATGGTACAGATGGATTGGCCAGAATCGCTCTAATTTTCAGTTTGTGAGTATGGCCAACTGACTTGACTAACACACACATATGTACAGCTCGCCCTTCCCACCATAGAGACAAGCAGACAGACAGACAGACACACACATTGCCTGACACACACACACACACACACACACACTGCCTGACACACACACAATGCCTGACATGCAAACTGCATTACACACACACACTGCCTGACACACACACGCACACACTGCCTGACACACACACACACAAGCATGCACATTCCCTGACACACACACTCAAAAGCATGAACATAATGCCTGACACACACACACACACACACACACACACACACACACACACACACACACACACACACACACACACACACGCACACTGCCTGACACATACAAACACAGTTCATGAGGTTGAAAAGGAGACGCGTCAATCAAGTTCAGCTTTTGCCAGATCTCCTTTGATTGTTGTTCCAGGAGGCACCACCATTGATGCAATTTCCCATTATCCCCTACGTGGGTTTAAAAAAAAAATCCTTCCCGAAACCAAAAGGTCATATGAGATCTCCCTGTATGAACATCCTATCTTCATTGTATTTAACTGTCATAATTCTCAATATTGCTCTTAGCCAACATAGTATTCATTATCTTTCAGAACAGTTTCTGCTAACACAGCCTCCAAAGGCAAATCATTTCACATTCTTACTGCCCTTACTGTAAAAAAAATCTCTGCCTTTGGTTTAGTCAGAACCAAATAAATAAATAAATAGTTTCCCAGACAGAGATGCAGTATAGATGTAAAACACTCCAGTCTCACCTCACAGTGTGTCTCTCATCACTCCTCCTTGGCTCAGCCTCTCCTGCAGTCTCTTGATTGTCTGGTCCCGGCTCTGAGCTTCCTGCAGCAGTTTCTAAATGAGACAGCAGAGCGGTTAATGGGGTGATGTCCAGCAGAGACACCCTAGAGCGAACTAAAGGGGAACGGACCCCTAATATCTCCTAAAGAGGGACACTTGGGAGGTATTACCCCTAATATCTCCTAAAAAGGGACACTTGGCAGGTACAGACCCCTAATATCTCCTAAAGAGGAACACTTGGGAGTACAGACCCCTAATATCTCCTAAAGAGGGATACTTGGGAGGTACAGACCCCTAATATCTCCTAAAGAGGGACACTTGGGAGTACAGACCCCTAATATCTCCTAAAGAGGGACACTTGGGAGGTATGGATCCCTAATATCTCCTAAAGAGGGACACTTGGGAGGTATGTACCCCTAATATCTCCTAAAGAGGAACACTTGGGGGGGATGGACCCCTAATATCTCCTAAAGAGGAACACTTGGGAGGTACAGACCCCTAATATCTCCTAAAGAGGGACACTTGGGGGTACAGACCCCTAATATCTCCTAAAGAGGGATACTTGGGAGGTACAGACCACTAATATCTCCTAAAGAGGGATACTTGGGAGGAACGGATCCCTAATATCTCCTAAAGAGGGATACTTGGGGAGGTAAGAACCCCTAATATCTTCTAAAGAGGGACACTTGGAAGGTACTGACCCCTAATATCTCCTAAAGAGGGACACTTGGGAGGAACGGATCCCTAATATCTCCTAAAGAGGGACACTTGTTTGATTCATAAGTTCCAATGCTCTGATGGATCTCACTGGCGGGGAGGGGGGGGGGCGCAGGGTAACAGAGCATGTAGTTACCTGGGTGGTTTTATCCCTCTCTGAAGCGGTTCCCTGTAACTGTGCTCGCTCTATGTTGGCCTTTTGTAAGTCAAACATGTGCTGTTGTCTCTCTGTTCTTAGCTCCGCCTCCCGCACTCGCAGGGCTTCCCGCAGAGTCTTTTGCTCCTGAGCTCCGACCTGGAGACGCTGCTTACAGTACCGCAACTGATCCTGGGACAGGAGAGAGATGTCATGATGGAGTGAAGGGAGGTGAACTCACTGAGGCTGATGTACTAAATAAATTGGTTTAATTCTGGAGCAGTCCAACTACATAAGGAAACAAGAATTACTCAAAATGTCTGCTGACTGAAATTAGGCTTTTAACCCCTTGAATGCTAGAGAGTTATCCAATGCATTGGAGACCTCAATAGCATTCTAGGGGTTAAAAAAAAATTTCTTTTAAAATCAATGACAACGTGAACTTGTTTCCTATTGGACAGCTGGTGTGACACGGGTTTGCACCTGCCTCTGTACAGTGACATTACAGCAGTCACCCAGGAGACAAAAGGGGTTGGTCACTAGGGGAAATAGAACCATCCATTTCTATGTGCCAATGTCCCTTTAATCCACTTATGGGGCCCTTCTTTTCTATAAAGCCTTGGCAAAAATGTGAATGTTATGTTTCAAACACAGATGTATAGAAATTGTTACACACAATAGGTTTGTTTTGTCATTCTAATTGTGAGACCTAAAAAGAACTGTACAATGCTGTTTTCAGATCCGTTCTTATACCTTGACAAAATGACTAATAAAATGTTAGGTGTGCCCCGAAAATTCCAAATAGTCTTCGGGGTGCCGTGAGCAAAAAAAGGACTGAGAATTAGGAGGGACAATTTGCAATCTTCAGCTGTTGTTGAACTACAAGTCCAGTTGAGACTGGCTGAGGATGATGGGAGTACTAGATCAACAAAAGCTGGAGTCCTGCGGGTTGCCTACCCCTGATTTAAGCTACTGCCCGATGGGTGGCTCCGCACCCCTAGCCCCCAACCACAAAGGCATTCCTTGGCCCCGGACTTCAAATCAAAAAATAAATAATAGGAAAACAGGAATTGTTTTTTTACTTTTTGCACTTGGCCTTATTTCTCAATAGGCAGAGTAGGCAGCTGTCTACAGCTACAAATTCCGAGGGGAGGAGCCTAATCTGTGCAGAACACACCCACATTCTGAATTGTGGGTGTGTCCAAAGCAATTTCAATGCCCATGCATCAGTTTTATACCCTTTTATTTAGCCCCCTTGGATGCTGGAGAGATCTCAAACACATTGCAGCGCAACCAAGGAGTTAAACCTTTTTTTCGTTCTTGCGTGTTATAGTCCAATGGTATCTTCCGGGAAATAGTGAATGAGACTGGGAAAGGGGTCATATGAGGAGTGGGGTGGGGCTAAGGCTGCATAGAGTGCCTTGCCTAAGGATGCCTGAAGTATAAATCTAGCGCTGTTGGTAGGGTTGCCACCTTTTCTTCAAAAAAAATACTGGCCAAGGCATTGCCTCCATAGACTTAAAATTGGAAAGAAGCCAATTTTTTACCAGCCTGCCGGTAAAATACCGGCTGGGTGGCAACCCAAGCTGTTGGTGCAAATTGTTCTCTCTTTTTAAATTAATAAAAACAATAATAATATCAAAGTACTTTAAAAAGGAAGGATACATTGAGATTGTCTCTCGTTCAAGTATATCCTGGGGGTGCAGATATTATTAACCAATTTAATGGTACTCATTTTATCTACCTCAGAAGGATGAAAGGCTGAGTCGACCCAGCTGGGACTAGAACCTGTGACCTTGCAGTGTGAACACATTCTACAGCTGGTGCCTTCAAGGAGCAGTAAACTTTTTTTTTCTGAAAACACATTTTCTAGAGCATTTCCTGCTGAGTAAAACAAGGTCACTCCCACTGCTGTCAAGTGTTTTATTCAAAATTTATAACAGTTCACATAATCAGGAAGTAAATTTACTGTGTTTTCTTCCTGATAGTTCTAACTGACAGGAAGTGAATTTACTGTGTTTACTTCCTGATGGTTCTAACTGACAGGAAGTGACTCAGCAGTTTCTATCACATTCTATGGAGAACTGTATGTCTCTGACTTTTCTGACTTTCCTCTCCATTAGAATCTAACAGGAAATCTAATTAGAATTTGACCACTAGAGGGCACTGCTAATGTAAAAAAACATGGGTTTAAACAGTAATAACTCTGGAAATATAAATCTCTCGGCAATGGGATTACCTTTATTTTACTCAATAGGAAAATCCCTACAATATATATTTTTTCATAAAAAAAGTTTACTGCTCCTTTAACCAACTGAGGCATCTCACCAGCATTGCTTTACTCTTCAAACATGGGGTAATATAACAAACACGGTGATAATGAGTGAGATGATCAAACTGCTACAGTATGATGGATGCTGCTGATGTGACACTTCATGGGGCAGAGGTGGATTACCAAAAGGGCAAAGCTGATATTATGCTGGCATCCAAAGCCAAACTCATCACACCTATTCCTGCACCTGAATGACAGTAAGCAGGTGCCACGGTTAGGGCACTTCCTTGGGGTGCAAAACACACTTAGGGCCTCATTTACTAATGTGGAGCAAACCAACTGCGCTATGAAGGGAGAAATAAAAATATCTCCCGAATTCCCCCCCAATTTAACCCTTTGAGTGCCAGAGAGGTATCCAACGCATTGCAATGTTACACAGTTTATGTGGGAAGCTTTAGAAACAATATTTAACCTTTGCGTGCCAGGGTGCGAGCAATGCATTGCTTCACAACGCACTGCATACCCCACAGACACTCAAAGTGTTAACAAACAGGCTGGAAAAACCTGAACTTGGAGCTAGAAATAGTATTGTACTAGCAAATGAGTGAATGCTACTTTTTCCCACAATAGAAAGATAACTCTATGCAGAACCTGCACAGTAGGTGTCAGTGATGTCATAGCAGACATCGTCACTTTACGTAACATCTCTGCCTTGTACACACACCTGTAGCAGGGTCTGGCTCTCATTAAGAGCGTTCAGCAAGTCCTGGATGTCTCTCTGGTGCCGAATGCTCTGCTTCTGACTGTTTGCATGGGCCTGGGACAGGAGATTGCTCTTCTCTTGTAGCTGAGCGAGGAGAGGATCGGAAGAGCAGCCCTGGGGGTTAGACCCACTCAAATCATCCAGTCCATGGGAGAGAAGGGAGTCTGCGAGGGCCTAGAGGGGTTGAGAGAGAGTTTAAAAGGGAAATTAACAATTACAACATTGGGGAGTAGGAGGGAGGAAACAAAGATGTGTATGGTGTAACAGTATGTGTGGTATATAGAGGGTGTGTGTGTCTGTGTGTGTGTGTGTGTCTCACTGGGTTGGAGGCAACCTTTGACCTTTCGCTTGTCAGACTACAAATCCCATCATGCCTAGCTGTTCAGCTGAGCATGACAGCATTTGTCGCATAAAGATAGCTGAAGTTTGTTGGTATCCTTTTCAAAGGACGCACATAAGTGGCGAGAGTCACAACAGTTTGCTCACAATAGGTCGTCTTTCACAATGTCGCCAGGTGAGAATTTGGTAACATAGGTTAAGGTCAGTGCCCATTAGGTTTCGGGGGGTGTAACTGTATCGGGTTAGGCTGTTAAGTTAGTATCTGTTAGGTTAGGGTCAGTGTCGGTTATGTTTGGGGGATGTATCTGTATCAGGATAGTATCTGTCTCTATTATATTTGGGGGGAGTTTAGGTTAGTTGTGAGGTTAGGGTTAGTTGTTAGGTTAGGGTTAGTTGTTAGGTTAGGATACTTAGGTTAGGGTCAGGCGACTGTCAGACTTGGGGTGTGGTTTGTGGCAATATTTTAAATGCACCCTTTTCACTCTGGTAACATTTTTAAAGGGATAGTAATACTTAATTTTTAGTTTATTATTGTAGGCATTAAAAAAAATATTAAGAACTATGCAAGTCTTATCTCGCAAACCTTTATGGTTTGAGAGATATTCACAACTAAAGCTTCCCCCTCCGTGATGTCAGCGCTCTAGCTGACAGACTTGGATCCTGGTCCACAGACTGGCCAGCGGCTCTTCAGTAGAACCGAGATAGCGATCTTTAAAAAAAAAAAAAAAAAAAAACGACTTCATTGGAACTGTCTACAAAGTGTGCCTGCTGGTTTCCTGGTTTGCAAGCACACTTTGTAGACAGTTCCAGTGATGTAGATTTTTTTAAACATCGCGATCTCGGCTCTGCTGAAGAGCCACCAGCTGGGCTGCGGACCAGGATCCAAATCTGTCAGCTAGAGCGCTGACATCACGAAGGCGGAAGCTTTAGTTGCGAATATCTCTCAGACCATAAAGGTTTGCGAGATAAGACTTGCATAGTTCTTAATATTTTTTTAACCCCTTAAGGACCGGAGGTTATGGGACATTTCCGTCCCATAACGTCCGCATAGGGGCACTTTGACAAGCCGGTACACGTGACCTGTCACGTGTATCGGCGCGTCACTATGGGGCTTGAAACAGATTGCTCCGATCTTGGAGCGGTCTATTTCATGCCCTATTTTTACTTACAGCGCTCCCGGTAGAGCGCTGTAAGTAAAAAGTATGTGGCGTACCAGGACCGTCAAGGGTCTTTCGAGCAAATTTACCCTTGACGGTCCTGGTACGTCAAGGGTCCCTAAGGGGTTAATGCCTACAATAATAAATAAACAAAATATTAAGCATTACTATTGCTTTAAGTCACTGTTTTGACACCAGGGGCATAATCACAGGGGTACGGAGAGTACACTTGTGTCCAAGGGTTCACCATCTGCCCCAAGGCTAATGAGCTCTGTTTATGCATCTGTGAAAATATTTGTGTTAGGGGGCCAAAAAAATGTTTTCATCGGGGGTCTCCAATCATTACTTACACCCCTATCCATCCCTATAAACCTCTCCCTCACCTCCACATCCTGGTTACTACTGCTCAGGGCAACCTGTACTGCATTGATCAGCGCATCTTTCTCTTTCAGTGCGGAGAGGCGAAAGGCATCCTGTGAGGCTGCAGACCGTACAGCAGAGTCCAACGCCACCTCCAACTGCTGGATCGCAAAGTCCTTTTCACTTAGGAGATCTCGCAGAGCCTGAGAGGATGAGGCACAAAAGTCATCACTACAACATCCCCTGCTCTTCCTGTAAAGGCAACCACTGCTACTCCATCTTGTCCTGCTCCCCTTTCCTTTGATTTATGTACAAGACACATTAATTTGGAGCATGTCTCCAAATTCAATATAAGAAGCATTAAGGGCCGTATTCACAGAGCTTAACCTTAAAGAAGCAGTAAACTTCTATTATTAAAGGATATTCCCACTTCTGAGATTCATATTTACAGAGGTATTACAGTTTAAACTATTGATTTTTTTGAATTAACAGTGCCCTCTAGTGGTCAGATCACAACTAGTTTTTCTGCTACTGACTTTCCTCTTAAAGGGATAGTAATACTTCGTTTTATCTTTATTTTATTTTGTAGGCATTAAAAAAACATGAAGAACGATATAAGTCTTATCTCTCAAACCTTTATGGTTTATGAGATATTCACAAGCAACGTTTCCCCTCCCGCCCCTTTTACCTAGTGTAAGCCATCTCTTCTCAGATGTGAATCTGGTTGGAAGACCAGACAGATAACAGCAGGGGACAATCTTCTTTGCATGAAAACAATGAAAGCCCTTGACAAGTTTTTCAGCTTTTTCCCTCATCCCTTTGTCCCTCTCTGCAGTCTACCTGGGCACCTCCCTTCTGATCTGGTTGAACGGGGGGTTTGAGAGATAAGACTTATATCGTTCTTCATGTTTTTTTAATGCCTACAAAATAAAATAAAGATAAAACGAAGTATTACTATCCCTTTAATTAGAATGTTACAACTAGTTCTCCACAAAATGTGATAGAAAATGCTCAGTCACTTCCTGTCAGAGCTTTCAGGAAGTAATAACACTGTAATTCACTTCCTGATAATTTGAACTGTTATAACTTTTGAATAAAACAACTGACAGCGGCGGGAGTAGTGCCATTGTTTTCTCAGCAGGAAAAGTCCTATAAGATATAGAGTTTAAAAAAAGTTTACTGCTCCCTTAATGAAAATTACCCACTGACTAAATTTGGGCTTGTAACCCCTTGAGTGCCAGAGAGGCTATGTTGGAGTTTTCAAGGAGTTAAAAGTTTAATTTAAATCAATGGCAATTTAGAGAAAGTTTAGGTGTCTCCCTTGGTGCAGTTCCTTTGCACTAGAATTGCACCTCTTTACACACCTACATTTCCTGAATTGGACCCTGCTCCCTTATTCAGCTGCTCACTCACAGTGATGGTGTCCTGGTTCTCTCTCAGCACCCTGGACAGTCGCCCCACGTCCTCTTCTCGCTCCTTCAGCTCCAGCTGCAGGCGTCCAGTCTCTGCCTTACTTTGCCGCATGCCCTCCGCTAATTCGTCTGCTTCTTCCTGCTCCAAGAAGGCGAAGTATCAATGAGAAGGGAAGTAGGACAGGGTACAGAGATGCGTTCAGACGGTAAAGGGTCATTGGAGTCCCAAGGAAGGGATTATTTCATAGATTTGGTCAAAGACAAAGTTATATATTGATGTTGTGGAATATAGCTCCATTAGTTCACTGTGACTATATATTGGGAAGGAAATGGACCGCAATTAAAGGGGTTGTAATGTTTCAAAATAAAAGCAGCTCCAATTAATCTTTGTAGTATTTGGGCCATGGAGAGTGTTACTTCAATTCTGTCAGAGTTTTAGTTCAGGAGTAATTGAATGATAAAGTATCCCCCTCCCGCCCCTTTTACCTAGTGTAAGACACCTCCCCTCAGATGTGGAATCTGGCACACAGACCAGACAGCTCACAGCAAGGGACAATCTTCTTACTGTGAGAACAATGAAAACCATGCCCCCTTGACAGGTTTTTTCAGGTTTTTCCCTTATGGCAATTGAAGATTATTTATTTATTTATATAGCGCCAACTAATTCCACAGCGCTGTACAATAGGGTTGTCCCTCTCTGCAAGCCATCTGGACACCTCCTTGCTGCTCTGAGGTAAGCAGTGTTATATCAGTAAAAGGAGCAGGAGGAGGATACTTTATCATTCAATTACTCTTGAACTACAACTCCTACAGTATTGAAAAAAACACTTTCCATGGCACAAGTACTATGAAGATTAATTGGAGATGCTTTTGTTTTAAAAAATTACTATCCCTTTAAGATAAAAACTGCTAAAACCAGACTTTATGATGCTTGACCACGAAACACCCTTACTGGTTTCTCAGCTACTGGGTTCCCCAACCAGCACACAAATACTCCTTTGTCCCACTCACTGATAAGCACCTGAAGCAAACCATCTACATCATAGGAGGCAAATAAAGATTCCCATTCATTTAATTGGGACTGTTAACCTCTTGAATACTAGACAGGTCTCCAATGCATGCCTTTGCAACACATTAGAGACCTCTTTAAATCAGTAGAAATTCTGGCAACGTCCATCTGTCTCCAACAGTTCCTTTGGTTTTCACCAGATCTGGTCCATAACACACAACATTGGTGTGACTCCTCACTGGGTGCCAGCGGCTGTACGGTCTATCCTATATAATAATTCACTAAAACGTGTGTAACGACAAAGTCATGCGCAGTAGAGACAGCGTCCAGCTCTGCATCAGCCGCTGCGCAGACAGTCTCTACTGTGCATAACTGCCCTGCGACCGGCTGGCAGTGGCACTGTGACCCGTGTAACAGGCTCTTCAACTAGTTATATGATAAAGGGGGAAAATAAGGAATATTGAAGGAGAAAAGGGTGGAGAAAATACTTGGTTGTAATGACATCCAGTCCAAAATTGTCCAGATTTATGAAAACTTCAAGTTTGCTTGAAAGGATGAGAACATGGATTCAGACACATAATAAAAGAATAATGCGGAACGCGTTGGACATGGTAAGGCAGCAAAGCTCAAGTATAACTAAAGCTTCACAGTTCTGGGGTATCAAGTCACAAATTACCTAAAATGATGACACATCAGAAAAACACCTTTAAATAAAAGAGATATGACACTCTCAGAACAAACAAAAAACGTATTCCATTGTTCTTGGGAATGGAGCCCATCAGACAGTTCTCAGTCACATTTTCCACTCCCCTGTGCCATTACAAAACACATTTCCATGTTCATACTAGCTGATCTTGCCCACAGAGGGTCCAGTGGTGAAATGTCATTCAAATCTTCTCTATACGAGAGAACCAGCAAAACCCCAGACATACATTTTGGCCTTTAGTGGACTTTGTCGGTGATGTCCAGATGAACCTCTCTAGGCACGAGGAGAGTAAGGACCAAGTCTAGGATACCCTCCAACTTAGAGAGAGACTACAAGACAATTGGCAAGCTTTACAATAGGGTAGTGACAAGAGGGTAGATTAGCGACAGGGATCCTACAATAACATCTCTTGTGTCTCCTAAACCCATTCAGAGGAGAGGGGAAGCCTGCACAAGAAACAGAGACACCCTGGATGTTCGTATTTATCAGAGTCACAATTTCCAGTGATGTCATGAACATGGAAGTGAAGTCAGCAGGACATGTGTTGATGTCACACCTATGATGATGATACAGAGTATAATGTCACAGTCAGATGTGTTGGTCTCACATCACCTTCATCTTCTGTTCCCTCTCCCTTATCTTTTGAATAAGGGTCTCCACATTGGCACCAGCTGGGTCAGAGGTCACAGGCAGGTTTAGCAGTAACGTCAGGCAGTCCTAAAAATGTAGGAGAAGAAAGAGAAGTTATTATACAATTAACACCACAGTTGCTAGATACATCTCTAGTGCACTGCTCTGCAATGCAATTCAGATGCCCCTTGCATAAAAGACAGGGACAGTCAATAACCTGGCCGCCAGCTGTTGGGGACTTCAACTCTCATCATCCCCAACCAACTAACGGTTGGCTGGGGATCATGGGAGTTGTAGTCCGAAAGAGGTGGGTGTCTTGCAACTGACTAACCCTGATCTCAAAGGTTTAGGGTGCCAAAGGGCATGCCCATGCCCTTATGGCACTCCAAGGGTTAGAATACCTCCAGGATTCCCCCACAGCCTCTATACACACCTCTAGGACTTCTTCCTTAAAGTTTAAGCTTTTCACCAGTTCACGTATCAACTCCTGTTGCCCTTTGGAGGGATCCTATGGGAGAGAAAGGAGGAATAAATCAGCCACTGACCCAGCAACCTTGCAGGAATCCTCCATGCGAGACATTCTTCATTTCCCTTAAAGTGAATCCGTCACCTTCACTCAAGTTCGCGTATTTGAAAACTTAATTAAAAACTGCCTTTGTGTCATGTTAGACAAAAGACCAGCAAATGTAGAGTTAAGGAGATATTCATACTTGTAACCATATTCTAATGTATTCTAAACAAATGTGGTACCTGTGTGGTATCAGTGACGTTTCATGGGCTAATTAAGCTTTTCAGTGACATTTTACATGTTAATTAAGCACTGTGCTGCACCAGGAGACTTTCACTTCCCCTAAACTATAAATCTGCTGGTTAACATGACACAAAGGCAGTTTTGAATTAAGCTTTCAGATATGTAAAAAAAAAAAAAATCAATATGACAGGTCCACTTTTAAGAAACATAAATTATTTTTTACAAATTATAAGAGAATGTTGTAATATTAAAATGTTATAGTGTTTGTGTGTATAAATACGTATGTGTGTTTGTGTGTGTATACGTACACGTGTGTGTGTGTAATTTGTCTATAAACAATGTTAAACAAAAAACTGACACACCAGTCAAGTCATAAGACTTGCTTTTCCCACAGAAATCTCACATTTGCAGTGTTGTTACTACTGCAAGGGATTCTGGGTAGGCATATCAAATACATTTAACAAGGAATCACCTTTTTGCCTCAGATTCCACTTTATACATGGATTCCTTAGAGTATGTGTATGCTGAGCAACAGCTTTAAGACACAACTCAGGAAGTTTAAAGGGATAGTAATACTTCATTTTAACTTTATTTTATTTTGTAGGCATTAAAAAAACATGAAGAATGATATAAGTCTTATCTATGAAACCTTTATGGTTTAAGAGATATTCACAAACAAAGTATCCCCCCCCCTGTTCAACCAGATCAGAAGGGAGATGCCCAGGTAGACTGCAGAGAGGGACAATCTTCAATTAAGATAATGGAAAAAGCTGAAAAACTTGTCAAGGGGGGAAGGGCTTTCATTGTTTTCATACAAAGAAAATTGTCCCCTTCTGTTATCTGTACTGTCATACAACCAGACTCACATCTGAGAAGAGATGGCTTACACTAGGTAAAAGGGGCGGGGAGGGGAACTTTGCTTGTGAATATCTCAAACCATAAAGGTTTGAGAGATAAGACTTATATCATTCTTCATGTTTTTTTAATGCCTACAAAATAAAATAAAGTTAAAACGAAGTTTTACTATCCCTTTAACAAGGAAGAGATTCCTTGTTAAACTTATTTGCATATACCTACCCAGAATCCATTGCAGTAGGAACAACACTGCAAATGTGAGATTTCTGTGGGTAAAGCAAGTCTTATGGCTTGACTGGTGTGTCAGATTTTTGTTTAACATTGTATCTACCACCCACCAAATTCAGGTGGATGGGGTTTTCATTTACTGGTATGTGTGTGTATAAGATTCTATTACTTGATGTGATACTGCAGGTGCTGCTTCAGCAGGCTGGAAGAAGCATTTTTCCATTGCACTCCCCAGTTCAGATTCCTGAGCAGGAAGTGAGGAGTGTACATGAAACGTTCTTCCCCCATAAACAGCATGGGTTGGATACCTCTCTGGCACTCAGGGGGTTAATCAGGAAGGAAAGCCACACAGATCACAGGCAAGAGTGTATCAGCTCTGGAGCAAACCAACTCCACCATAAGAAACAAATAAAAATTGTGCCAATTGAAATGGGTTTTTAACTCATTGGATGCTGAGTAGCTGTCCAATGCAATTTGCAGGAGACCATTCTAGCATTGAATGTGTTAAAACTCCCATTTAAATAAAAGGGGGAGGGGTACATTTGTGTTTGGTGGTGACAATGGTTTGACCCAGAATATCACCTAAAATATGGTTTTCTCTGGAATGCCAAAATCTGGACAGGTTTTACTCACTACATTTGAATCTTTTTACTGCCATAGAGGTCTCAAACTCATTGCAATGTGCAATGCATTAAAAGGGTTAAGACATAAATAGAAGTTCTCTGTCATGATACTGGCCCTTTAAGAGTGCTTTGCTGTTCACTGGCTAACACACATCAGCGGTTCTCAAACATATTGTTGCGGACAAAACGTATTTTGAAATTAAATCCTTGTGAAACCCTAGCAGACACGACCTTTAACTCTCTGAATACTATGAAGTTGCTGACATACTGATTCATTGAGACTTCTCTTGCATTTAAAGAGTTAACCTTGTATCAGATCTAATGGAATGCTAATTGATACCCATGAAAAACAACAAAAATAGAGGGCGCCCAATAATTCTTGTTAAAGTTTTAACACAGAAGCGATGGAGAGTAAAAAAATATACTCACAATGAAGCTGGTTGCTAAATGGCAAATACCCAGTTGCAAAAATTCATGCTCCAGATTTTCCTGTCTCTGTTCAGGCAACAGGATCTATCAGTTAAGATTTTCAAACGGTGCTGCTGATTTTCTCTGATTTATTGAAGTATTAAAGAGATCGTAATACTTCGTTTTATCTTTATTTTATTTTGTAGGCATTAAAAAAACATGAAGAACGATATAAGTCTTATCTCTCAAACCTTTATGGTTTGAGAGATATTCACAAGCAAAGTTTCCCCTCCCGCCCCTTTTACCTAGTGTAAGCCATCTCTTCTCAGATGTGGAATGCAGTCCATAGACCAGACAGATAACAGAAGGGGACAATCTTTTTCCCGTGAGAACAATGAAAGCCCTGCCCCCCCTAGACAAGTTTTTCAGGTTTTTCCCTTATCTTAATTGAAGATTGTACCTCTCTGCAGTCTACCTGGCCACCTCCCTTCTGATCTGGCTGAACAGTGTTACATCAGTAAAAGGGGGGGGGATACTTTGTCATTGAATTACTCTTGAACTACAACTCTGACAGAATTTAAATAACACTCTCCAAAGTCGAAATACTATGATGATTAATTAGAGCTGCTTTTATTATGAAACATTACTATCCCTTTAAACAACAAAAATAAACATAATGTTTATTTTTATTGTTGTTTAATACTTCAATAAATCAAAGACAATCATCAGCACCGTTTGAAGATCTTAATTGCTAGATCCTGTTGCCTGAACAGAGACATGATAATCTCTCTGTATGCATGATTTGTTGCAACTGGGTATTTGCCCTTTAGCAACCAACTTCATTGTTAGTATATTTTTTTACTCTCCATCTCTTCTGTGTTAAAAGTTTAACAAGCACCATTGGGCGCCCTCTATTTTTGTTGTTTTTCATGTTTGGAGCTACTGTGGATTGTTTTGAGGATCTGCCTGTCGAATAGAGGATCCATACTGTTGTTGGGGACAATTTAAAAATCCCTAAAGTGCATAAATCAACTGACACGTATGTTTAAACTGAACATTGTACCCTGTGAGTAGAATTCTTGTTGGTGGTGGTAGTGGTGACATCTATACTGTAAAGACGTTATTACACCAGGAGCGCCTTCCTTTGTTTTGTTTTCCAGTTTTCTAATTGGTACCCAGTAACT
This sequence comes from Rhinophrynus dorsalis, assembly GCA_037306005.1. Taxonomy (NCBI): domain Eukaryota; kingdom Metazoa; phylum Chordata; class Amphibia; order Anura; family Rhinophrynidae; genus Rhinophrynus; species Rhinophrynus dorsalis. The sequence goes on along the minus strand of CM074726.1, from coordinate 163,476,679 downwards.
TCAGACTAAGTTATTAGGTTAATAACATCTCTAGGTGACAGTTACCAGGTAACTGCATCCCATAATTATTTTTTCTTCTGAGAGTTCGATGGTGTAGTGATTATTTCAAGAGAACTGTAATAAAAAAAACTGAATTGCACTGTGAGCAATGTTCCAATATTCCACTGGTAGTCACAGACTCATGCAGTCGCGGGACCACACAGACACTGTCTGACTTCCCCAGTCTTGTTCCACTACCTACTGGTAGTCGCAGAACCACACATACATGGTTTGACACCCCAGCCTTGCTCCACTGTCCTCTGGTAGTCACAGAACTACACAGGCATGTCTGACACGTCAGCCTTATTCTACGGTCCATTGGTAGTCACAGACCCACTCATACACTGTCTGACACCCCAGCTTTGTTCCACTGTTGGTAGTCCACACAGACACTGTCTGACACCCCAGCCTTATTCTGCTGTCCTATTGGTAATCACAGAACCAAACAGACACTGTCTGACACCCCAGCCTTGTTCAACTGTCCTATTGGTAGTCCACACAGACACGGTCTGACACCCCAGCCTTGTTCCAGAGGTAGTCACAGACTTACACATGCACTGTCTGACACCCCAGTCTTGTTTCACTGGTCGTCACAGACCCAAACATACACTGTTTGATACCCCAGCCTTGTTCCACTGTCCTATTGGTAGTCACAAACCCACACAGACACCGTCAAATAACCCATCTTTGTTCTACTGTCCACTGGTAGTAGCAGGACCACACAAAGCGCTGTTTGACTTCCCCAGCCTTGTTCCACTACCCAATGGTGGTCACAGAACCACACATACATGGTTTGACACCCCAGCCTTGTTCAGCTGTACTATTGGTAATGACGACTCACACAAACAGTGTCTGACATCCCAGCCTTTGTCCACTGCCCACTGGTGGTCACACCACCACACATTCACTGACACTCCAGCCCTGCTCCATTATCCACAGAACCAGACATACATTGTCTGACACCCCAGTCCTGCTCCACTGTCCACTGGTAGTCACAGAACCACACATCCACTGACACCTGAGCCTTGTTCCACTGTCCACAGAACCAGACATACACTGCTTGAGAGCTAAAACCTGATGCTTCTGAGCGGTGACTAGCTGTAGAACAGGCCATTACACTGTTTGTTCGTCCTCAGAAGCCGCTCACGTTTTGTATGTGCATTTTAAATACTCTTAGGGGGTCTCCCTAAGTATGAAGGGTAATCCAGACGTGGACCCCTTGCTCTCAGTGCCTAGGGAATCCAGCTGCACCTCCGTGATGAGGCCCAACAAGTCCAAAATGTACATTGTGGGTTAGCTAGTGTTCCTGTGCAGAGGGGACTTGCCCGTCATTGTGGAACTGGACCGCCCTTTTGGGGAGGGATTAGTCTAATATGTACGTGGAAATTTCTCCTCTGTAATGGCACTAGAGAGCTAAAATGTGATGCCTCTGAGAGGGGACTAGCTGTAGAACAGGCCATTGTGCTGTTTGTTCATCCTCAGAAGCTTCTCACATTTTGTAAGTGTATTTTAAATACTCTGCTTGACACACCAGCCTTGTTCCACTGCCCCCTGGTAGTAGTCACAGACCCAATACATATGCTGTCCAATATCCCTACCTCATTCGACTATCCATCGTAACTAACATTTGTTCTTTAGATCCCTTGACCTTCTTTAAAGGGATAGTAATACTTAAAATGTAAAAAAAAACATGTTGTAGGGTTTATCCCCCTGAGTAAAACAAGAGTACTCCCACTGCTGAAAGGTGTTTCATTCAAAAGTTATTAATTTTCAAAATTGAATTTTTTAGGTGCAATATCACAGTGGCCTGAAATTGTACAGTGGCGCTGTTGCTACACCATCCTATGGACAGCTCTGGTCCCGGGACCATAAATCTCCATAGGATGGTGTAGCAACAGCACCACATTGCTTTTTAAAGCGCCGGAGACATCGCTAGTGTTAAAGGTATAAATGCTCCATTTAAATCAATGGGATTTTTTTTCTCTCTCTCTTCTGGTGTGTTTGGTTTGCTCCACAATTGTTGTTCTTTTCTTCTGTGCATAGGGCTTAGCGTTCAGGCAACACCAAATTCAAAGTGTACTGAGGGGAGATAACCTGTAGGCCTATCTGTATCTTACCTGCTGCCCCGGTGCATTACAATCTTCCTGAGTTGTCAGCATCTGAGTCTGTAACCAGTTTAATGTGTCCCGGATGCGGATGACATGAGTCCTACAGATCTGGGAGAGAGGATCAAGATGAAGAGGGCATTATGTGATGGGCAGAAGAAGTGTAAGAGAGGCAAGTGGAATACATGGGGGGATGGGTAGGGTGACCATGTGTCCTGGATTGCCCAGGGACAGTCCTGGAACTTAACTGTATGTCCCTTGTCTCTGACAGCCCTCTTCTAGGACAATACAAAGTCCCGGAATGAAAACTCCAGAGCACAGTGTTCTAAACACTAGATGAACTGTTCATTGTCTACTGTGATAGGAAGTGATGCCTCTGCTGGGCTACAACAAAATGGCTTCCAGACAGAGTTCAAAACGCTAGCCAGAGAACTGAGACTTCATCCTGACATCAAACAGTAGCTGCAGTACAATTTTGTTGTAGTGTACCACCAGTCTAAGGCTTTGGGAGTGACGTATATTATCTATATAATGTCCCTGAATGGCAGAACAGTAGCTTTTTTGTTTAATATAAATATGTAAGTCACAATCATTTTCCTGCCAAGTAAAACAATGGTACGCCAACTGCTTGGTGATTTTTCATTCAAAAGTGATTACAGCTCATTTTTTTAATGGAATAGTAACCCTTTATTTCAGCTTTACATATTCTGCAAGTACATACAATGTACAGTCAATTGCTTATATTTTATGATTGTTTTCCCATCTTCACCGTTGTTTTTTCATGTCCCTAACAGTAAGCTCAGTGAATTTCTGTTTCCAGAGAGTTTCCTGGTCATTAGACCATCAGAAACGATTTCAATACAATTTTATGGTCTCTTCCGGCAGGACTGAATGCTCAGTGTGATGTAATACTACATTCTCTCCTGTAGCTCTGAATGCTCTGAGGAGTGTGTGTGATGTGATACAATGTTACACTATGCCAGTAGTACTGAATGCTCTGTGTGATGTGATACAATGTTACACTATGCCAGTAGTACTGAATGCTCTGTGTGATGTAATACAATGTTACACTCTGCCAGTAGTACTGAATGCTCTGTGTGATGTGATACAATGTTACACTATGCCAGTAGTACTGAATGCTCTGTGTGATGTAATACAATGTTACACTGTGCCAGTAGTACTGAATGCTCTGTGTGATGTAATACAATGTTACACTATGCCAGTAGTACTGAATGCTCTGTGTGATGTAATACAATGTTACACTATGCCAGTAGTACTGAATGCTCTGTGTGATGTAATACAATGTTACACTGTGCCAGTAGTACTGAATGCTCTGTGTGATGTGATACAATGTTACACTCTCCCTGTAGTACTGAATGCTCTGTGTGATGTGATACAATGTTACACTCTGCCAGTAGTACTGAATGCTCTGTGTGATGTAATACAATGTTACACTATGCCAGTAGTACTGAATTCTCTGTGTGATGTAATACAATGTTACACTGTGCCAGTAGTACTGAATGCTCTGTGTGATGTAATACAGTGTTACACTCTCCCTGTAGTACTGAATGCTCTGTGTGATGTGATACAATGTTACACTCTCCCTGTAGTACTGAATGCTCTGTGTGATGTGATACAATGTTACACTCTCCCTGTAGTACTGACTGCTCTGTGTGATGTGATACAATGTTACACTCTCCCTGTAGTACTGACTGCTCTGTGTGATGTGATACAATGTTACACTCTCCCTGTAGTACTGAATGCTCTGTGTGATGTGATACAATGTTACACTATGCCAGTAGTACTGAATGCTCTGTGTGATGTAATACAATGTTACACTGTGCCAGTAGTACTGAATGCTCTGTGTGATGTAATACAGTGTTACACTCTCCCTGTAGTACTGAATGCTCTGTGTGATGTGATACAATGTTACACTCTCCCTGTAGTACTGAATGCTCTGTGTGATGTGATACAATGTTACACTCTCCCTGTAGTACTGAATGCTCAGTGTGATGAAATACAATGTTACACTCTGCCAGTAGTACTGAATGCTCAGTGTGATGAAATACAATGTTACACTCTGCCAGTAGTACTGAATGCTCTGTGTGATGTGATACAATGTTACACTCTCCCTGTAGTACTGAATGCTCTGTGTGATGTGATACAATGTTACACTCTCCCTGTAGTACTGAATGCTCTGTGTGATGTGATACAATGTTACACTCTCCCTGTAGTACTGACTGCTCTGTGTGATGTGATACAATGTTACACTCTCCCTGTAGTACTGACTGCTCTGTGTGATGTGATACAATGTTACACTCTCCCTGTAGTACTGAATGCTCTGTGTGATGTGATACAATGTTACACTATGCCAGTAGTACTGAATGCTCTGTGTGATGTGATACAATGTTACACTGTGCCAGTAGTACTGAATGCTCTGTGTGATGTAATACAGTGTTACACTCTCCCTGTAGTACTGAATGCTCTGTGTGATGTGATACAATGTTACACTCTCCCTGTAGTACTGAATGCTCTGTGTGATGTGATACAATGTTACACTCTCCCTGTAGTACTGAATGCTCTGTGTGATGTGATACAATGTTACACTCTCCCTGTAGTACTGAATGCTCTGTGTGATGTAATACAATGTTACACTCTCCCTGTAGTACTGAATGCTCTGTGTGATGTGATACAATGTTACACTCTGCCAGTAGTACTGAATGCTCAGTGTGATGAAATACAATGTTACACTCTGCCAGTAGTACTGAATGCTCAGTGTGATGAAATACAATGTTACACTCTGCCAGTAGTACTGAATGCTCTGTGTGATGTGATACAATGTTACACTCTCCCTGTAGTACTGAATGCTCTGTGTGATGTGATACAATGTTACACTCTCCCTGTAGTACTGAATGCTCTGTGTGATGTGATACAATGTTACACTCTCCCTGTAGTACTGACTGCTCTGTGTGATGTGATACAATGTTACACTCTCCCTGTAGTACTGACTGCTCTGTGTGATGTGATACAATGTTACACTCTCCCTGTAGTACTGAATGCTCTGTGTGATGTGATACAATGTTACACTCTCCCTGTAGTACTGACTGCTCTGTGTGATGTGATACAATGTTACACTCTCCCTGTAGTACTGAATGCTTAGTGTGATGTAATACAATGTTACACTCTCCCTGTAGTACTGAATGCTCTGTGTGATGTAATACAATGTTACACTCTCCCTGTAGTACTGAATGCTCTGTGTGATGTGATACAATGTTACACTCTGCCAGTAGTACTGAATGCTCAGTGTGATGAAATACAATGTTACACTCTGCCAGTAGTACTGAATGCTCAGTGTGATGTGATACAATGTTACACTCTGCCAGTAGTACTGAATGCTCAGTGTGATGTAATACAATGTTACACTCTGCCAGTAGTACTGATTGCTGTGTGATGTAATACAATGTTACACTCTGCCAGTAGTACTGAATGCTCAGTGTGATGTAATACAATGTTACACTCTGCCAGTAGTACTGATTGCTGTGTGATGTGATACAATGTTACACTATGCCAGTAGTACTGAATGCTCTGTGTGATGTGATACAATGTTACACTCTGCCAGTAGTACTGAATGCTCTGTGTGATGTAATACAATGTTACACTCTGCCAGTAGTACTGAATGCTCTGTGTGATGTGATACAATGTTACACTCTGCCAGTAGTACTGAATGCTCTGTGTGATGTGATACAATGTTACACTATGCCAGTAGTACTGAATGCTCTGTGTGATGTAATACAATGTTACACTGTGCCAGTAGTACTGAATGCTCTGTGTGATGTAATACAATGTTACACTATGCCAGTAGTACTGAATGCTCTGTGTGATGTAATACAATGTTACACTATGCCAGTAGTACTGAATGCTCTGTGTGATGTAATACAATGTTACACTGTGCCAGTAGTACTGAATGCTCTGTGTGATGTGATACAATGTTACACTCTCCCTGTAGTACTGAATGCTCTGTGTGATGTGATACAATGTTACACTCTGCCAGTAGTACTGAATGCTCTGTGTGATGTAATACAATGTTACACTATGCCAGTAGTACTGAATGCTCTGTGTGATGTAATACAATGTTACACTGTGCCAGTAGTACTGAATGCTCTGTGTGATGTAATATAGTGTTACACTCTCCCTGTAGTACTGAATGCTCTGTGTGATGTGATACAATGTTACACTCTCCCTGTAGTACTGAATGCTCTGTGTGATGTGATACAATGTTACACTCTCCCTGTAGTACTGACTGCTCTGTGTGATGTGATACAATGTTACACTCTCCCTGTAGTACTGACTGCTCTGTGTGATGTGATACAATGTTACACTATGCCAGTAGTACTGAATGCTCTGTGTGATGTAATACAATGTTACACTGTGCCAGTAGTACTGAATGCTCTGTGTGATGTAATACAGTGTTACACTCTCCCTGTAGTACTGAATGCTCTGTGTGATGTGATACAATGTTACACTCTCCCTGTAGTACTGAATGCTCTGTGTGATGTGATACAATGTTACACTCTCCCTGTAGTACTGACTGCTCTGTGTGATGTGATACAATGTTACACTCTCCCTGTAGTACTGACTGCTCTGTGTGATGTGATACAATGTTACACTCTCCCTGTAGTACTGAATGCTCTGTGTGATGTGATACAATGTTACACTCTCCCTGTAGTACTGACTGCTCTGTGTGATGTGATACAATGTTACACTCTCCCTGTAGTACTGAATGCTTAGTGTGATGTAATACAATGTTACACTCTCCCTGTAGTACTGACTGCTCAGTGTGATGTAATACAATGTTACACTCTCCCTGTAGTACTGACTGCTCTGTGTGATGTGATACAATGTTACACTCTGCCAGTAGTACTGACTGCTCTGTGTGATGTGATACAATGTTACACTCTCCCTGTAGTACTGAATGCTCTGTGTGATGTGATACAATGTTACACTCTCCCTGTAGTACTGAATGCTCTGTGTGATGTGATACAATGTTACACTCTCCCTGTAGTACTGACTGCTCTGTGTGATGTAATACAGTGTTACACTCTCCCTGTAGTACTGACTGCTCTGTGTGATGTGATACAATGTTACACTCTCCCTGTAGTACTGAATGCTCTGTGTGATGTGATACAATGTTACACTCTCCCTGTAGTACTGAATGCTCAGTGTGATGTAATACAATGTTACACTCTGCCAGTAGTACTGATTGCTGTGTGATGTGATACAATGTTACACTATGCCAGTAGTACTGAATGCTCTGTGTGATGTGATACAATGTTACACTCTGCCAGTAGTACTGATTGCTGTGTGAAGTGATACAATGTTACACTCTGCCAGTAGTACTGATTGCTGTGTGATGTAATACAATGTTACACTCTGCCAGTAGTACTGACTGCTCTGTGTGATGTGATACAATGTTACACTCTCCCTGTAGTACTGAATGCTCTGTGTGATGTGATACAATGTTACACTCTCCCTGTAGTACTGAATGCTCTGTGTGATGTGATACAATGTTACACTCTCCCTGTAGTACTGACTGCTCTGTGTGATGTAATACAGTGTTACACTCTCCCTGTAGTACTGACTGCTCTGTGTGATGTGATACAATGTTACACTCTCCCTGTAGTACTGAATGCTCTGTGTGATGTGATACAATGTTACACTCTCCCTGTAGTACTGAATGCTCAGTGTGATGTAATACAATGTTACACTCTGCCAGTAGTACTGATTGCTGTGTGATGTGATACAATGTTACACTATGCCAGTAGTACTGAATGCTCTGTGTGATGTGATACAATGTTACACTCTGCCAGTAGTACTGATTGCTGTGTGAAGTGATACAATGTTACACTCTGCCAGTAGTACTGATTGCTGTGTGATGTAATACAATGTTACACTCTGCCAGTAGTACTGATTGCTGTGTGATGTGATACAATGTTACACTCTGCCAGTAGTACTGAATGCTCAGTGTGATGTAATACAATGTTACACTCTGCCAGTAGTACTGATTGCTGTGTGATGTAATACAATGTTACACTCTGCCAGTAGTACTGAATGCTCTGTGTGATGTAATACAATGTTACACTCTGCCAGTAGTACTGAATGCTCTGTGTGATGTAATACAATGTTACACTCTGCCAGTAGTACTGAATGCTCTGTGTGATGTGATACAATGTTACACTCTTTCAGTAGTACTGAATGCTCAGTGTGATGTAATACAATGTTACACTCTGCCAGTAGTACTGAATGCTCAGTGTGATGTAATACAATGTTACACTCTGCCAGTAGTACTGATTGCTGTGTGATGTAATACAATGTTACACTCTGCCAGTAGTACTGAATGCTCTGTGTGATGTGATACAATGTTACACTCTGCCAGTAGTACTGAATGCTCAGTGTGATGTAATACAATGTTACACTCTGCCAGTAGTACTGATTGCTGTGTGATGTAATACAATGTTACACTCTGCCAGTAGTACTGAATGCTCTGTGTGATGTGATACAATGTTACACTCTGCCAGTAGTACTGAATGCTCTGTGTGATGTAATACAATGTTACACTCTGCCAGTAGTACTGAATGCTCTGTGTGATGTGATACAATGTTACACTATGCCAGTAGTACTGAATGTTCTGTGTGATGTGATACAATGTTACACTATGCCAGTAGTACCGATTACTGCATCACAGATTGCTCTGTGTGATTTAATACAATGTTACACTCTCCCTGTAGCACTGAATGCTCTGTGTGATGTAATACAATAATAGTTTAAGAGTAATTGTTTGATAAAATATTTCCTTCTGACCCCTTTTACCTAGTGTAAGCCACCTCCCCTCAGATGTGGAATCTGGTCCCTTGACTGGACAGATCGTAGAGACAATCTTCTTACTGTGATCATAAGGAAAACACTGCCCCCCTTGACAGGTTTTTCCCTTATGCTCACTGAAGATTGTCCCTCTCTGTGATCCACCCGGACAGTATTGCTGCTCTGAGGTGAGCAGTGTTACAGCAGTAAAAAGGGAGGGAGGGGGATAGTTTATCATTCAATTACTCTTGTACTACAACTTGGACAGTATTGAAATAACACTCTCCACAGCCCAAATACGATGAAGATTAATTGGAGTGCCTTTTATTGTGAAACATTACTATCACTTTAAGTCTCAGTATCCCCAGATTAACCCCTCGTATGAGATTTGCTCATTTTTAATTATCCCCCATTTATACATACTAGTACTATATTGTGGGGAATCGACATGTGTGTTTTTTTAAAGCGGAACTACCACCCCATAGCAACATTGCCCCACATAATTCCCCCATCTGGCAACTAGCTGCTCAGTAGTGCTAGTCGCCAGAATTATCATCATGTTAAAGAGAATTTGCCATTGTTCCAGGGCTGACAGGCAGGACGGAGCGCAGACATCTTTCCATAGTGACGTCTGCGCGCCTGCACTGTCAGTCCCAGCCTGCTCTAGGAGGCGTTGCTAGCAGCCGTTTGGCTCCAAAAGGGACTGACAGCGCAGGTGGACAGACGTCACTATGGAAAGATGTCTGCACTTCGTCCTACCTGTCAGCTCCGGAACAATGGCAAATTCTCTTTAAGGTGGTAATAATTCTGGCGACTAGTGATACTGAGCAGCTAGTCGCCAGATGGGGAATTATGTGGGGAAATGTTGGCATGGGGTGATAGTTCCACTTTAATCAAACAGCAATAAAAAAAAATACATGTCTTATTAGCACTGTACCAGTAGAGGGCATTTCAGAGCTGAACTGATCTCTGTGCCACAGTGTTTTGGTGGTTGCAATATTACTCGAATGGTGCACCCTGCCCTGCAGCTCTTTTACTTGTTTTGTATGTGTAAATAAGAGATCTGCAGCTCCAAAACACGTTTTCACCTACCATACGTAGGGCTAAAAGCACCGTTTGGGAATTTTCATTTGTCCTTTATCATGGAGGGCAAATAAAAATTCCCCATAGCCCCATTTATATTAATGGGGATTTGGGAAATTTGTATTTGTCACCCATCGTGCAATTGGTTTGTCTCAGAATGAGTTCATTTTGTCTTTCTGAAAATGGATCCTGGTTCTTTACCTCTGATCCAATTCCCATGTACACATCTGATTCTCTGTCTGTCTCTTCACCCAGTGGCTCCACCCGACTGGACTCCTCTCCATTCCTCCTGTTCAGATGTCTGGCCTGTACCTCCCGAGGGCCACCGCTCTTTACCGGAATCTTGCTCCTGCCAGGAGTCTTCACCGGACTGTACTTTATTTCCTTCAAGCTCTTCAGTGCTTCCCCCAGCGCGGGTTTGGAAGAATTAAGAAAGGGAGGTGGAGAAGAAGCAAGTGGAGAAGGGGGCTCCCAAAACACCCCCATTTCTTCTTCCCCTGTGAGAGACAGCCTCTCCAGGGAGGAGGTGGAGAAAGACAAGAGGGACCCCCTGCTGCTGTCTCCACCAAAACTCCCCAATGACTTGCTGCGGTGCAGATTTATACTCCCATCTTCTGATCCTCTTCCACTGTGGTTCCGCCTCCGAGGAACAGTGCAGACCATTTCATAGTTGGAATCTGGAACCCTCCATGAAGAGCAGTACTGGCACCTATCTCCTTTGGCACAGTGTGTACATGGCTCTTCTTTATCCTCCCACCAGCTCTCGTGCTCCCACCTGGATCGATCCCTGTCCAGAAGTTTTTGGTAGGGCTTAGAGGGGGACCGAGGGGAGAGGGACCCTAGAGAGCCATGGTAAGAATTTTGAAGTCCAGGAAAAGGTGAGTCCGGGCATGAACTCTGGTACCCTGGAGAAAGGAAGTCACGGTGAGTCTTGTTTGAGCTAGAAGAACTGAGGTCATGGCAGGATCTGTGATAGCCAGGTGACTTGCTTTCGTGAATATATCCTTGGTAGTCAGGAAGGGGGAGACCCCATGCCCTAGAGTGAATGCTTCTCAGGGTGAAGGCAAGCTTTTCTCTTTCGGACATTAAGCGGTTAGATCTCCGCTCGTAGAGCTGGCGCATGCGAGACATGACCAAGTCATAACGATGATACACGTTGAGCGAGTGGCAGCACTTTCCACAGAGAAACTCAGAATCTTCCGGCCTCCCCTTCCCTTTGCGGGATCTAGAGGAGCCTCCAGATGAAGAACGAGAAACAGGGGAGCCCAGAACATGGGAGTAAAGGATAGGAAGGGAGCCTGAGCCCCCAAAAAGCCATTTGCGTCGTGATCCGCGAAGGGGACTGGAGCAGAGGCGGCAGAGGTCAGACATCACTGTTGGTGGAAAGAGAGAGAAATAATTCACGTGAGGGTGCGAAGGACATTGCTTTGAACACTCCTCTTGTATTTAAATGTTTAACCCTTTGAGTGCCAGGGGGTGTGCAACACACTCCAAAGCAATATGTTGCACACACCCCTGGCACTCAAAAGGGTTAAAACCTACAAAGATAAAATATGGTACATGAGACAAGAAGAATGAGGACAGCAAACGAATACAACTAGAATAAAATGACAGAGACAAAAGACAGTCTGATTTATCATTGGATCTGGAATTGCACTGGACCCACTAGCACAGATTTCTGTCTGTCTCTGGAGTTGCAATGCATTCTGGACCATTGGGCACCCCTCTGTCTATGACTGTAAGGTTTGCAGTTCTCTTTCGGTCTCAGATTCTGGAGTTACAGGGAATTTGGGACTTTTTAGCCTCAACCTTTCTTTGTGGATCTTCAGGCAGTAATCTTTCCCTCCCTGATCTAATCTACACCTTTTCTCATCTCTCTCTCTGTGTCTTTACCTCTAGAGTTGCAATGCATTCTTTCCTATAACCATGATCTCTCTGGTTCGGTATCTGATACGGCCCAGTTCCTAGAGTTCTGTTGTCTCTAGCTCTAGAGTTGCAATGAATTCTGTCCCATCTCCATTATCGTTAGCTCTCTCTCTGGTTCGGTACCTGATACAGACAAGTTACTATAGTTCCTCTGTCTAGCGCTGCAGTTGCAATGCATGCTGTCACCTCTTCATGATCTCTATGGTTCTGTAACTCATACAGCCCAGTTCCTATCGTTGCTCTGTCTCTAGCTCTGAAGTTGGAATGCATTCTGCCCCATTACCATGATCTCTCTCTTTAGTGCTGTATCTGATAAAGCCCAGTTCCTATAGTTGTTCTGCCTCTAGTTCTAGAGCTGCAATACATTCTGTTCCCTGTCCATGATCTCTCTGGTTCAGTATCTGACACAGCCCAGTTCCTATAGTTGCTCTGTCTCTAGCTCTGACGTTGGAATGCATTCTGCCCCATTACCATGATCTCTCTCCCTCTTTAGTGCTGTATCTGATAAAGCCCAGTTCCTATAGGTGATTTACCTCTAACTTTGGAGTTGCAATGCATTCTGTCCCCTCTCTGGATTCTGTATCTTATACAGCCCAGTTCCTATAGTTCCTCTGTCTCTATGCATTCCGTCCCCTCACCATGATCTGGTGGTTCTAGATCTAATACAACCCAGTTCCTTTAGTTTATTTGTCTCTAGCTTTGAAATTGCAAAGCATTTGGTACTGTCTCCATGGAATCTATCACTCTCTCTAGTTCCTATAGGGATGTTGCCTCTAGCTCTGGAGTTGCAATGCATTCTGTCCCCTCTCTGGTTCTGTATATGATACAGCCCAGTTCCTATAGTTCCTCTGTCTCTGTACTTGGATTTGCAATGCATTCTGTCCATTCTCTTGTTCTGTATCTGATAGAGGAACTCTAGGAACTGGGCTCTGTCTCTATGCATTCCGTCCACTCGCCATGATCTGGTGGTTCTAGATCTAATACAACCCAGTTCCTTTAGGTCATCTGTCTTTACCTCTGGAATTGCAATCAATTCTGCCCCTCTTTGGTTCTGTGTCCGATATAGCCCAGTTCCTATAGTTCCTCTGTCTCTAGTTCTAATGTTGCAGTGCATTCCGTCCCCTCACCATGATCTGGTGGTTCTAGATCTAATACAACCCAGTTCCTTTAGTCCATCTGTTTCTAGCTCTGAAGTTGCTATGCATTCTGTCCTGTCTCCATGAAGTATCTTGCTCTCTGGTTCTATATCTGATACAGTCCAGTTCCTATAGGTGTGTTACCTCTATCTCTGAAGTTATAGTCTAGTATAGTCATTTCAGGATGTTCTCTCTCTTATCTTGCAGTATATTTTGGTGGCCAACTATAATCTTTCTGTAGGTCACTATTATTGGTGGATTGTGTGACATGATTCAGTTATCCCTGATTCTGGATTGGTAATGTACCCTGGTCTACATACACCTGATCTCTCACTCTGATTTTATAGCTGTAATGCATTCTGGTCCCTTTCATTCCGATTTCCCTGTTTCTGCATTTGAAATTTGTTATGTTTTTTTATATTTTCTGGGTGTTTAGTGTATTCTGACTGTGGTAACACTGACCTCTCAGAGTTTGGATGTGCAATGCATTCTGGTTCATGTAATCATGATCCCTCTCTGATGCTGGATGCACATTACAGTCTATGGGCTTTATGGATCATACTAACGAGGTGTTTTTCTGGAGCAAACTAACTTCACCTCAGGGGAGAAATGATCATTCAAATGCATTTTAATTGTGGAATATAACAACATTAAAACTAGGGAGGTTTCCAATATTCAATGGGGTTAAAAACCTAATTAAATTCAACATTAAATTGTTCCTCTGTAGTGCAAGCTGGTTGCTCCAGAATTACACCTTTTAGTAGCTTGATTAATGAAACCCAAATCCTGTAATTACTGATCTCTGGTTGATGCACCCTTAACCCTTTGATTGCCAGAGGGGTGTCCAACGCACACCCCTCTGGCACTCAAAGGGTTAACACACTGCTGTTTCTTGACTCACAGCACATTCTGAACCCTGTAGACATTTTCTCTCATCTGATTCTAGATTCAGGACTGTGAAACTTGTTGGAAGTAAGATACTGAATTAGGAGAATTTTAAAGGGACAGTAACACTTAATAGGTAGAAAAATATGTATTACAGCGCTTATACTCTTGAGTAAAACCAGGGAATTCCGATTGCTGAGAGGCGTGTTATTTAAACGTTATTGCAACTCAAAGATGAACAATTTTAGGTGCAGTATCAAGGTGACCTGAATCTTCCCAGTGGCGCTGTTGCTACACCATCCTGTGGACAGCTCTGGTCAGTTGACCATAAACCTAAATAGGATGGTGTAGTCACAGCACCACTGGGAAAATTCAGGCCACCGTGATACTGCACCTTAAAAGAGTTTTGAGCTGTTAAAAAGTTTAAATAAAATACACCTCAGCAGTGGGAGTGCCCTTGTTTTACTCAGGAGTATAAACCCTGCAATATGTATTTTTCTACACATTACTGTCCCTTTAACCCTTTGAATGCCAGAGGGGTACGCAACGCATTGCAAAGCAATGCGTTGCGTACCCTCTGGCACTCAAAGGGTTAAGCCTATAGTGCATTCTTTTCTCATAGCTTTCTGGTCCTAGAATACATTCTGGCTCCCAAAACTGTGCGCCGTCTCTGTTCCTGTATTCTGGTTTGTGTATTCCTGCCCTCTCTGGTCCTGCCATGCAAGACTATGACAGCAGAAAAGGACCATTCGCCCCATCTAGTCTGCCCATTTGTACTACTGTAAAAACCTAAAACTTTATTTGGTCCTTGATTTTGTCTTATGCCTATCCCATGCATACTTACATTCCATCACTGAATTAACCTCTACCACTTCTACAGGTAAGCTGTTCCACCTATCTACCACCCTCTAGCCTCCACCACATCTGCTGGTAGGCTATTCCACTTATCTACTACCCTCTCACCTCTACCACTTCTTCTGGTAGGCTGTTCCACTTATCTACTACCCTCTCACCTCTACCACTTCTTCTGGTAGGCTGTTCCACTTATCTACTACCCCCTCAGTGAAGTAAAACTTTCTTACATTACATCTACACCTGTGTCCCTCTAGTTTTAGACTATGGCCTATTGTCCTAATATTTCTAGTCCTTTATAATGTACTTCCCTCCTGCACTTTGCTTAATCCCTTCATGTATTCCGGTCCTGATCTCTCTCTGGTTCTGAGTGTGCAATAGAGTCTAATTGTCCCAGCCCTGATTTCTTATCCACGGTTCTGGACTTGCAGACAGTGCATCCTGGTCTCTGTGGTCTGTATCTCACACCTGTCTGGTTCTGCAGTGGATTCTGGTACCTGTAGTCCTGATCTTTTCTCTGGTTCTGCAACTCGGCCCTGATTGCTTCCTGGTCTGGTTCTGCAATTAACTCTGTTAACTGCGGTCCTGATTGCTTCCTGGTCTGGTTCTACAATGCATTCTGTTCCCAACAGCCCTGGGTTCTCCCAGGTTCTGGATTTGCAGTGCACCCCAATTCCTGTAGTCCTGGTCTCTCTCTGGGCCTGCAGTGCATGCTGGTCCTTGTAGTCCTCACCCCTCTCTCCTTCTTCCAGCCAGTGTTCATTCAAAAACTTCCCCTACCTCCCCCTGACACATACTGAATGACCCAGTCACCATTCTATAATCCCCATTCTGGCCGCTGTCACACTTCTCTCACTGTGTGATTAGCCCCTGTCCTATTTATATCTGCACCCTCCCCCAGTCTGTGCCACAGTCCCATGTCCTGATCCCCTCTCCTACTGTCACCTTCCCCAGCCCTCCTCCCTCCACGCAGGGGACTGAGTGTGACACTAGTATAAATCTTTGTGTAGTGCAGATAACCCATAGTAATCCAGCCCTTATACTGACCAGTCTCCCAGACAGACAGCAGCCCACCTGTACGTCTCTCCCCCGGGCTCCTCTTCCTGCCAACTCACCTCTTTCTCCAGGAAGCTCTGATCTGCACACAGTAAACAGGTGGGAGGGACTGAGGTGTGCACTGAACAGCATACCTGAGCTCTCATTAACCCCTTAACCTGCCAGGCACTGTAAAGGAACATTACCCAACAGGGCGCGACCTTCAGGTCTGGCCAGGATTTAACCCTATCTGAGACTGATCAGGTATACATTTAACCCTTGGAGTGCTTTGTGTATGTGTTGCACTCCTCTCTGGAAAACAGAGTTCAAAGTAAGGCGACCACATATCCCTTTAAATCAGGGACACTTATAAAAATCACACACTGCAGGGTTCCACTGATCTCTGTGCAGTCCTGCAGGATGGGCCTTTCATACACGTCACTGATTTAAAGGGATACGCTGTCACGTTAGCACAGACTGTCCCTGTTTGAGAAAGTGAATTCTGAGCATCCATATGTCTCAGTGTCCTCACCCAGGATTTTAATTATAACTGGACATTTAAGGGCTTAAACCGCAAGCAAAAATAGGTGCAAAACAACTGCACTATAGGTGGACAAATTCAATTTCCCATAGATTTAAATGGGGCTTTTAACCCCTTTAATGCTAACGAGGTCTCCAAAGCATTCACTGATTTAAAAGTCCCATTGAAATTAATGAGAATTTTGTGAATTATTATTTGTCCCCTGTGGTGATGTTGGTTTGCTCCAGATATATTCCACTTTGCCTTAATGCAAAGATGCTTATGAGTCCCAGAGGGGGGTGCAGATCATTGCTCCACAATGCCTTGCACTCACTTCTGGCACTCAGAGGGTTAAAACAGTCTCTATGTCTTTTCTCTTCCTCTCTCTCCCTTTCTGTCTCTCCCTCTATGTCTCTCTTTTCTCTCTCTATCTGTCTCTCTCTTTCTCTATTTCTCACTCTCTCTATCTTTCTCATTCTCTCTCTGGTCTCTCTCATTCACTCTCTCTCATTCGCTCTCTCATCCTCTCTGTCTTTCTCTCTCGTTCTGTCTCTCTCTTGTTCTCACTCTCTGTCTCTCTTAATCTCTCTCTGTCTCTTATTCTCTCTCTCGCTCTCTCTCTGTCTCTCTCTCAATCTCTCTCTCTCATTCTCTCTCTCTCTGTCTCTCTCTCTCTCATTCTCTCTCTCTCAGATCAAAGAAAATATCCCCCAAATTCCCAAGGTAAGCAAGGTATCTCTAGGATAAGGAGATCAGATGCCTTTATTCCAGCATGCTTATAAAAATACACAATGCAGCTCTGCTTTCTAGGTATGAACCCCTAATATCTCCTTAAAAGGGACACATGGGGTACAGGGCCCTAATATCTCCTAAAGAGAGACACTTGGGAGGTATGGACCCTAATATCTCCTTAAGAGAGACACTTGGGAGGTATGTACTCCTAATATCTCCTAAAGAGGGACACTTGGGAGGTACAGACCCCTAATATCGCCTAAAGAGGGACACTTGGGAGGTACAGACCCCTAATATCGCCTAAAGAGGGACACTTGGGAGGTACAGACCCCTAATTAATCCTAAAGAGGGACACTTGGGAGGTACAGACCCCTAACATCTCGTAAAGAGGGACACTTGGGAGGTATGGACCCCTAATATCTCCTAAAGAGGGACACTTGGGAGGTACAGACCCCTAATATGCCCTAAAGAGGGACACTTGGGAGGTACAGACCCCTAATATCTCCTAAAGAGGGACACTTGGGAGGTATAGACCCCTAATATCTCCTAAAGAGGTGCACTTGGGAGGTATGGACCCCTAATATCTCCTAAAGAGGGACACTTGGGAGGTACGGATCCCTAATATCTCCTAAAGAGGGACACTTGGGAGGTACAGACCCCTAATATCTCCTAAAGAGGGATACTTGGGAGGTATGGACCCCTAATATCTCCTAAAGAGGGACACTTGGGAGGTATGGACCCCTATTATCTCCTAGAGAGGGATACTTGGGAGGAATGGTGTGTTATGGGCAGAATTACAATTTTCCTAAGTGTCCTGCATTTAAAAACGATACCTGGCCATCTTTACTCTAGAATTCAAGGAGTTACGAGTCCCATTTACATCACTGGGAGTTTTCATTGTCCCCTGTGTTGTAGTTGGTCAGACCCAGAACTGTACATCTTATCTTAATGATCGCGGTCCCTGATTTTGCTCACGCTACTCTTCACCCTGTTTGGCCCTGCTCAGGTTAATAGAACATCTCCATAGCAGGTAAAGGGTTTAATACAATGTAACCAGACCACACCTTGTTCTAGAGTGGAGAAATGCATTGGATACCCACCTGCTACTCAAAGGGTTCTTGCAAAAATGCAACCACATACCGTCCAGATGTACCTTTTAGCAGCCATTTTTGTGCTTTTCTACCATGAGCTTTGTGTGCCTTTTCTTAAATAAAGATACAGTCACTCCATTCTGGGTCTTGTAGTCCCATTTAACAAGCAGTGCTTTGTCTCTTCCCTAAGCTATTGCACGTGTAAACTACAACCCCCAGACTTGTGTGTGTGTAGTACTGTGTGTTTATTAGAATTGTCCTATGTGAAACAGGAAGTGGAAATGTTGGAGGATATGAGGAACCAGTTCTGTGTGTTTATTAGAATTGCCCTCCATTAACCCTTTGAGTGCCAGAGGGACACGCAATGCATTGCGAAGCAAAGCGTTGCATACCCCTCTGGCAATCGAAGGGTTAAAGGGGGCGTGTTGTCACATTAGGTTAATGTGTGAGTATTTTGTATTTAATGAACTCTCTGACTCTCTGGCAGATGAGTGGTTAATGGTTTGAGACTCTGTGGGGTCAGGGTTAATGGATTTACCCTTTGCAAGCAGGGTTCATGGATTTAAATACAACAGGGTCTCCCTGGCCAGGAAGAGGTTAATGGATTAAAACTCCGCTAGGGGTCTTCAGCATGGGAGCAACTGATGGATTTAAGCGCTGCAGGGGTTAACAAAGGTGCAGTCTGACTCTTTGAATAATCCTTTTTTAAATCCCCCTCTGAGAAAAAGTTTTCAGATCATTAACTAGGGCGTCACCTGTTTACCTAAACAAATAGACTACACCTCCCTCTTAAAAAAACAGGTGGCTTCGTATGTATTCTATGGGAGAGATTTAGTTATAGACTACAGGAGGAAATGTACTAAGGTGTGATAATGAGGAGATAATATCTCCAGTGAGATAAACTCTCCAGTTCCCATGTTATTCTATGGAAGAGCTTTAGTTATAGACTACAGGGGAGATGTAGTAAGGTGTGATAAAGAGGATTTAACTTCTCCAGTGTGATAAACTCTGCAGTTCATATGTTATTCTATGGGAGATCTTTAGTTATCCACTACAGGGGAGATGTACTAAGATGTGATAAAGAGGAGATAACTTCTCCAGTGAGATAAACTCTCCAGTTCCTTTGTTATTATATGGAAGATCTACAGGGAGAGATGTACTAAGGTGTGATAAAGAGGAGATAACTTCTCCAGTGAGATAAGTTCTCCAGTTCCTGTGTTATTCTATGGGAGTTAATTAGTTATAGACTACAGGGAGAGATGTACTAAGGTGTGATAAAGAGGAGATCACTTCACCAGTGATATAAACTCTCCAGTTCCTATTTTATTCCATGGGAGATCTTTAGTTATAGACTACAGGAGAGATGTACTAAGGTGTGATAAAGAGGAGATATCGTCTCCAGTGAGATAATCTTATTCTGAAGAAACTATGCACTAACAGATCTCCATACTCAATAAAATTGTAATGCACAGTCTCCAAAGAACTACATAGGAACTGGAAAGGTTATTTTATATGTATCACAACAAGTACACCCCCCGCCCCCGTAGTCTACAATTAAAGCTATCCCATAGAAAAACGTAGGAACTGGGGAGTGACATTGGTCGCCACTTGTCCATCTACCTGTCACTCCGGTTCACATTGTTTGGGGAGCTGAAGTGACATGATTGAGTTACGTGATGGACCCGGGTAATTCAATCTCCTATGGAGAACAATGGCCTGGGTCCTGGTTGGTCATCTGTCTCTTGTCGCTCCAATTCCTTTTGCCTGTGAATTCAAGCAGCAAGATAGAATTATGTAAAGTTCCCCTTCTGTACAATGCCCCATTGTAGTATGTTTACACTTCCACTGTCTTATGTGTACACACTATTGTCCCCAGGGATTCTCCTACTGTATCACATGTTTATACTAGCATTGTTGTTTTATGTGTGTTTTTACTATAAAAAGTGCCATGTTCTGTGAATAAAGTGTGCTAGTTGTTTTGGACTAGAGATGTCTTGTCATTATTGTGAATGGTTTAAAGGGTCCCCTCTGACCCCCATTCACAGACGCTGTGTTCCAGATTGACCAGCCTGGCTACCCACTTGTAGCCAACATCAGGAGGGAGAACCCTGGGATGATGACTAAGGTCAACCGGCTTCCTTAGTTACTGTTACACAGTGCATTCTGATATCTGTATCATTATGGATATGCAGTGCATTCTGATATCTGTATCATTGTGGATATGCAGTGCATTCTGATATCTGTATCATTGTGAATATGCAGTGCATTCTGATATCTGTATCATTATGGATATGCAGTGCATTCTGATATCTGTATCATTGTGGATATGCAGTGCATTCTGATATCTGTATCGTGGATATGCAGTGAATTGTGATATCTGTATCATTGTGGATATGCAGTGCATTCTGATATCTGTATCATTGTGGATATGCAGTGCATTCTGATATATGTATCATTGTGAATATGCAGTGCATTCTGATATCTGTATCATTATGGATATGCAGTGCATTCTGATATCTGTATCATTGTGGATATGCAGTGCATTCTGATATCTGTTTAATTATGGATATGCAGTGCATTCTGATATATCTGTATCATTGTAGATATGCAGTGCATTCTGATATCTGTGTCATTGTGAATATGCAGTGCATTCTGATATCTGTGTCATTGTGGATATGCAGCGCATTCTGATATCTGTATCATTGTGGATATGCAGTGCATTCTGATGTCTGTATCATTGTGGATATGCAGTGCATTCTGATATTTGTTTAATTATGGATATGCAGTGCATTCTGATATTTGTTTAATTATGGATATGCAGTGCATTCTGATATATCTGTATCACTGTGGATATGCAGTGCATTCTGATATCTGTATCATTATGGACATGCAGTGCATTCTGATATCTGTATCATTATGGATATGCAGTGCATTCTGATATTGTTTAATTATGGATATGCAGTGCATTCTGATATTTGTTTAATTATGGATATGCAGTGCATTCTGATATATCTGTATCACTGTGGATATGCAGTGCATTCTGATATCTGTATCATTATGGACATGCAGTGCATTCTGATATCTGTATCATTGTGAATATGCAGTGCATTCTGATATCTGCATCATTGTGGATATGCAGTGCATTCTAATATCTGTATCATTATGGATATGCAGTGCATTCTGATATCTGTATCATTGTGAATATGCAGTGCATTCTGATATATGTATCATGGATATGCAGTGCATTCTGATATCTGTATCATTGTGGATATGCAGTGCATTCTGATATCTGTATCATTGTGGATATGCAGTGCATTCTGATATCTGTTTAATTATGGATATGCAGTGCATTCTGATATATCTGTATCATTGTAGATATGCAGTGCATTCTGATATCTGTATCATTGTGAATATGCAGCGCATTCTGATATCTGTATCATTGTGGATATGCAGTGCATTCTGATATCTGTTTAATTATGGATATGCAGTGCATTCTGATATCTGTATCATTGTGAATATGCAGTGCATTCTGATATTTGTTTAATTATGGATATGCAGTGCATTCTGATATATCTGTATCATTGTGGATATGCAGTGCATTCTGATATCTGTATCATTATGGACATGCAGTGCATTCTGATATCTGTATCATTGTGAATATGCAGTGCATTCTGATATCTGTTTAATTATGGACATGCAGTGCATTCTGATATATGTGTCATTGTGAATATGCAGTGCATTCTGATATCTGTATCATTATGGACATGCAGTGCATTCTGATATCTGTATCATTGTGGATATGCAGTGCATTCTGATATCTGCATCATTGTGGATATGCAGTGCATTCTGATATCTGTATCATTATGGACATGCAGTGCATTCTGATATCTGTATCACTGTGTATATGCAGCGCATTCTGATATCTGTATCATTGTGGATATGCAGTGCATTCTGATATCTGTTTAATTATGGATATGCAGTGCATTCTGATATATCTGTATCATTGTAGATATGCAGTGAATTCTGATATCTGTGTGATTGTGAATATGCAGTGCATTCTGATATCTGTATCATTATGGACATGCAGTGCATTCTGATATCTGTATCATTGTGAATATGCAGTGCATTCTGATATCTGTTTAATTATGGATATGCAGTGCATTCTGATATATCTGTATCATTGTGGATATGCAGTGCATTCTGATATCTGTATCATTGTGGATATGCAGTGCATTCTGATATCTGTATCATTGTGGATATGCAGTGCATTCTGATATATGTATCATTATGGCTATGCAGTGCATTCTGATATCTGTATCATTGTGGATATGCAGTGCATTCTGATATCTGTATCATTGTGAATATGCAGTGCATTCTGATATCTGTATCAATATGGATATGCAGTAAATTCTGATATATCTGTATCAATATGGATATGCAGTAAATTCTGATATATCTGTATCATTGTGGATATGCAGTGCATTCTGATATCTGTATCATTGTGGATATGCAGTGTATTCTAATATATCTGTATCATTGTGGATATGCAGTGCATTCTGATATCTCTGTATCATTGTGAATATGCAGTGCATTCTGATATCTCTGTATCATTATGGATATGCAGTAAATTCTGATATATCTGTATCATTGTGGATGTGCAGTACATTCTGTTATCTGTGTCATTGTGGATATGCAGTGCATTCTGATATCTGTATCATTGTGATATCTGTATCATTATGGATATGCAGTGAATTCTGATATCAGTATCATTATGGATATGCAGTGTATTCTGATATCTGTATCATTGTGGATGTGCAGTGAATTCTGATATCTTTGTATCATTAAGAATATTCTGGTTACTGTTGTCTTGCACTCAATTTCTCTTTCTCTATCTCTCTTTTGCTTTCTGGTCCCTTAGTTATACACTCAGTTTGGATAGCTGCATACTAAGCTTCTTTCATCTTCTGCTCTCTTCTTCTTTAAAGTGCCCCTCATGATCTCTAAGCTTCTGTCTTCTTTTTCTTCTTTCATCTTCTACTCTCTTCTTCTTTAAAGTGTCCTATAAAAGAAGAATAATCAGTCAATCCAATGCTGCTGGCGGTGGAGACAGAGTCACTTTAAAGAAGAGGAAAGAAGACAACCCCGCTGAATCTCAGACTTCCAGGTAAGTGTTTAATGCTAAAGTTGTGTGGAATGGGGCATGGGATGGTGTTAGCTTTAGGGTGATTGATCATTTGAGTGCCAGAGGCATATGTAATGCTCTGCTCTGCAATGGTTAAGGCCCTCTGGGAGATAAAAGCTGACACCCAGTGGTAAGGGCTTGGGTGAACTCTGCTCAGATATAAGCGCACACAAATTCCTGGAACAATGCTTCAGGCTTCACTGGAGCCTCTCCTGCCAGTGCCTGCATCCTGGTCACATAGATGGCCATTTTAGCCTATGCCAGGGGCAGGTTTACAAGAAATTCCACAAACGCAGTACCCAAATTCACTGATACAAACCAGAATTATTTAAAGAGAAATGATCATGTTTTATGGGAGAAGACTTAGTAAAAAGCCCAGAGTCCTACTGTGCAGCCCCAAAGCATTGGTTCACTTTTGAAATAGCGCCCACTAGTGGGCGACCATCCAAACGGCGCTTTAAAAATTATCCCTGGTTGAAATGGTCAAATAAGAATATGGCATGCACAAATGTCAATACACCAGGATGCCAACACATTTTTATGTTGCAATAACTCCATTACTGTTTGAAAGACCTGTGCACAGAGCATTGCTCTCAATGTTGTTCCACTGGCTGACTGCTGCTGAAATATGACAACCCGGTGATTGTCAGCAAAGCACTTACAGAAAATCCATGATGTGTCTACAGACACGAAACGCGTTGGATAGCCTAATTTTAATAAATTAAGAAAATTGAAAAGAAATGGCTTTGCTGTGAATATCGTGAGAACTGATATGGGCTAGAAATCATTGAATCTGGTGAGAAGCTTGCAGACTGGGGGGCAGAGGCATAACTAGAAGCCACCGGGCTCTGGTGCAAAAATAGCCATGGGCCCCCCCTGACCTCATTGGCCCCCTCAACCACATTGGCAACCTCCACATTGCCCTATCAACAATGCCCCCATCTCCACATTGCCCCTTTCACAATGCCCCCATCTCCACATTGCCCCTTTCACAATGCCCCCATCACCATATTGCCCCTTTCACAATGCCCCTCATTCTCCGCAGTGCCCCTTCAACAATGCCCCCATCACAATGCCCCTCAATCTTCACAATGCCCCCATCTCCACATTGACCCTTCCACAATGCCCCTAATAAACCCCCCATCCTCCTACCTCGAGTCCCTGGTGGTCTAGCGGTGTGTGACATGACAGAGCTGTGCCTCATTCGGCACAGACCTCTGACTGGAACTTAAGCTCCCGCGCGGTTGTTAGTAATGCAGAGCGCTGGGAGATTATGTCATCTCCCAGCGCTCTGCATTACTAGAGCGCCAGCTGCTGGGAGATCAGCTGCGCTGGCCTGTTTCATAAATTGCTGCGGGCGCGTGGTGAGGGGGTAGCAGGGGGCAGCCGGGCCCCTGAGCGTGATGGCCCCTATTGTCACACCACTGCTGGGGGGCTAAAGTACGCAATTGTCCAACAGGTTTGCTCTTAGAGGGTCTGCTCCCTGTTTTTTGTCTTGTCTAACAGAAAACCGGCCTGGGTTACTGTTTGGAAGACTTGTGCACAGTGCATTGCTCTGAGATTCAGAGAGATCTGGGATACACAGTGGCATTACACGCTGCATCCGCCGTATCTGTAGCTGGTTCGGAATGGATAATTCCAAATGCCAGTGTGTGACACACAGTGAAAACAAACTAGGGACACTGCATAATCTTTTTTTTTTTTTTTTTAATCTCATATCTCTCTGAATCTTAGAGCAATGCTCTGTGCACAGGTCTTCCAAACAGTAATGGAGATAACGTGACATAAGAATATGTTGACACTTGTACATGCCATATTCAAAAAGGATTCCAATAGTCTCCCTGCAACACTGATTGATCTCTATGATGTATATGTGGCTTTTCTACATTGTTTCAGTTTTTTTTTACATTGCATCTTTTTTACTTTGTTACACTCTGCATTCAGAGTCCCACACAGAATGCCTTCTCTTCCAATAGCTGCCTGCCAGAGACATAAAAATGTATATAAAAAATATATACCGTATGTGAAGATGAAAGATAGAAAATAATATAAAGTGCAGGTAATCTGGCTTTACTTATTGTGTACTTATGGAATATGTAAAGCTAAAATAAAGGGTCACTGTTCCTTTCAGCCTTGCTGGTCAGTCCCTTAACATGGGACCAACAAAGGTGCCACTGTGGTCTCTAAGCACCGTGTTCTGCTCTCCCATTGGTCCATTGCATCTCACTGCTTCTCTGCCAGATCTGAAGATGGGGCACTATCAGGGGAACACTCTCTGCTTTCACAGTGCCACACAGAAAGCTCTCTGAAGAACACACAGCTTCATGTCAGGAATATACAAGTGTATAAAAAGAGCTTAAAAAGAATAGGAAAAAAGTATAGGCAATTTAACATTACATATGCACTTTCAGAATCTGTAAGTCACGAACTGTCCCTTTAAAGGGATAGTAATACTTAAAATGTAAAAAAAAATATGTTGTAGGGTTTATCCCCAGGAGTAAAACAAGAGTACTCCCACCGCTGAAAGGTGTTTCATTCAAAAGTTATTAATTTTAAAAGCTGAATTTTTTAGGTGCAATATAACAGTGACCTGAAATTTAACAGTGGCGGTATTGTTACACGATCCTATGGACAGCTCTGGTCCCAAGACCATAAATCTCCATAGGATGGTGTAGCAGCAGCGCCACTGTACAATTTCAGGCCACTGTGATATTGCACCTAAAAAATTCAACTTTGAAAATTAATAATTTTAGTACATGACAGGAGGCTTCGTATTTTGCATTTATCCCTCTTTACTCCTCTCACAGCAGCAAATATTCCATACCCAATCAAAACACAGAAAACTTCCCCATAAAACCCTGTTTCCCTTAAGACCCTCCCTCTTTCTTTGCTGCTCTCACAGGAGTGAACAGGTCAGCGTTTTTGGCCCTCCAGGCTGTTCTGGTCTAGGGCTTTATGTCTATTTATATTTATTTGTTGTATGTTGCTAAGCCATATGTTCTCTTTTGGTATGCTGTAGGATATGTGTTTTGTCATTTACACTTGTACGCAACAGTTCCCTTACCGGGGTTCCGGGGCTCCTTGGCTTCCCGCGGGGGTGGTTGGCGTCTGGCCCTCCGGGTGCTGCCGTTGGCGGTTGTCTGGCGGGGTCTGGGTCGGCCTTCCCTGCGGTGAATCGGGTGTGCTCTGTGCCTCCTTCCTTTTCCCTGACGTGCTGGGGTTTTGGGTATCTGTGTTCTGACTTTGGAGCGGGGAGGTAATCTCCCTGGGCTTCCACTCTGTCTCTTTCCTCGCGGCGCTGGTTCTTGTACGGGCCTGCGCTGCGCTTGTTCGTTGTCTGTTCTCTCTCTCATAAGCTTACCTTTTTTCAATAAAGTCGGATTCAAATACATAGTCTGGTGCCCACAAGTTGTTAAACACTGCTGGTTCGGCCCGCGTGATCGCGTGGCCGGCCGAGGGTGCCCTCCGGTGCGGTCTGTCGGCTGTAAGGCTGCGTCCCGCGGAGGTTCACTCTCTCCTCCTTTAGCATATGCGAATACCTTCCCACACCAAGTTAAATCATAGCACACTGGCTTTCCGATTTCCTCGGTGCTCCGTTGAAGTCGGACCGCACCGTCTGCTATGTGCAGTTGCCCTTCATGGGTCTACTTTATTTAGGTGTTGGTTAGTTCAGGCAGTACAGCCTGGTGGCCTGGGGGTTACAGGCTGTGGTCTGGTGTGTGGCACTCCTGGGTTCGATCCCTGGGTCTGACGGCTCTGCTTCTTCATGCTAAACTCTGTCTATGGCACATTGCTATGTAGGAGCCCTTGCTGTTTAGGGGTGAGCCCCCTTTTTTCTCTTATCAGGATTCTTGGTCCACTGTTTAGGGTGCTGAGTCTCCCTGGATCCTGTAGCTGTGGTGCCCCCGGCAATGGTTGGGCATTTGAGTACGCTACTCTGTGAGTAGGAAAAAAAAAAAAAAAAAACCTTTTAAATTCTATTACTCTTTGGTGTCTCTGTTTACACAAACACCGCATAGATTGTGGCCAATACATATTGTTGTTGGTGTGTCACGGTGGGGCTCCTCTGCGCAGCACAGTCTCCCTCCGCAAGGAAGGCCTGCGCTTTGCCTGATGCTTGTTCTATTCCCACAGATTGTTGCGGGAGTTATGGAGTCTTCCAGAGATCAGAATGTGGAAATGCAGGCGATGATCAACGCGGCTGTCTCAGCGTCAGTTGAGAAGGTTTTGTCCAGAATGATGGCTCAAAGGTCGGCGGACATGCCTGTGCGAGCTGATGCGGCTGATGATCTCGGATCTGATGAGGAGTGCTTGCCTCCACCTAAAAAGTCTCGACATGCTTTAGCTGGGTCTGGGTCCTCTTCTAAAGGGAAGCTTCCCAAGCGCTCCAAAGGTGATTCGATGACTGTGGATCCACGTTCCCTTGAAGGCCGTTCTTCGGACGAGGATGATGTTCCTACACCGCTGTCTGTGGTGGATGCGTGGCAAGCGGAGGAAGATTCCGGATCAGATAAAGACCTCCGATGGGAAGACGAGGACGTAGTGTCTCCTTATGTTAAGGAATCTGTGATGGATGATCGCCCTTCCACCTCACGTCCTTCTACGTCTCAGGATACGGATGGCGTCTTTTTAGATTCCTTGGGGGCACCGCTATTTGATCCTCGGCCCATACGTCATCCCCGTTCGTCTGACTGGCAGCTGCCTGCTCATCTTGCCGACTACATTCATTTCTGGCTCCGCAGATCTTTGGATAGGGAAGTTCGCAACCGCCTACGGGCCGAGTGTCCTCGACCTCTGTTGCAGGATAAGGTGGCGCTTACCCCGATCTTCGACAATACCATGGTGGTATTTATGTCACATACGGGGCGTGACCCACGGAAAGGGATGGAAAAAGGATTGCGTGCAGCTCAGGACAAGTTGCTGGACATCACGGGGCCGTTAGCGCAGATTCTCCACATGGCTGATGAGGCGGTGGTGCATAACCTTACTCTGGATCCTGTCTGTGTTAGGGAGTGGGCACTGCGCTCCTTCTGTCTGCTTGACAACGCAAACACTGCTCTGTCATCTGAACGTCGGAAGGCGGCTCTTCTCCGGATTGACAGCAAACTTTCGGATCTGGCGGCCAGAGAGTTGGGACCGGCAGCTGATGGTCTTCTATTTGGTGACTCTTTTTTGAAGGAATTGCAGAAACATGTCTCCATGTTCACGACGCTAAACAAGGCGCAACTGTCCATGAAGAAGGTTTTCCATCCTGTGGCTTCCCGTGGGGTTTTTGGACGGGCTGGCCGGCAGAGGGGCCGTGCCGCCAGCCGTTTCTGGCCTTCAGGTCCCCGCACAGGAGGGCTACCATTCTTCCCTTCCACATCTGCTAGAGCGACCTTCCAACCAAGAGGTCAAGGGCGAGGACCCTCGTTTCGTGGCAGAGGGAGAGCTTCCCAATCTAGAGGTGAGTGGTTTTCCAGATCCGCTTTCTCTAATGCTAACTGCGGGCCGTTTGGCCCTTTCATTACAGGCTTGGTCGCTCCTGACGTCGGATGCTTGGGTCTTGCAGACAGTTCAGGGGTACGTAATAGAGTTTTTTGCAGATCCTGTTCAACTTCAGCCTCCAAGGCCTATCCAGTTCGACGACGCTCAGACGGCACTGGTCGATGGCGAAATTCAATCCTTGTTTCAAAAAGGAGCAGTAGAAGAGGTGTTCGAGGCCGGCGGCTTCTTCAGCAACATCTTTTTGGTTCCCAAGAAGACTGGGGGTTTTCGTCCCGTCATCAACCTTCGTCATTTGAATACCTTTGTCCTCTACCGCCATTTCAAGATGGAGGGCATCCATCTTCTCAGGGATCTTCTCCGTCAGGACGACTGGTTTACCAGGTTGGATCTGATGGACGCTTATCTTTCGGTTCCGATGGCTCGGGACAGTCGCCGATTCCTACGTTTTCATTGGAGGAACCGAGTGTGTCAGTTCACTTGCCTTCCCTTCGGCCTCAGCTCCGCTCCTTGGTGTTTCACCAAGGTGATGAAGCCAGTCATAGCGCATCTCAGGGCTCAGGGTTTTCGTTGTTTGATCTATTTGGACGATCTTCTTCTGTTTTGCAACGATCGTTCTCGACTGCTCTCGCAAACGAAGTCTACCATTCTATTGCTGGAATCCCTGGGATTCTTAATCAATGTAGAGAAGTCGGAATTGAACCCGTCAAAGACGGTTCAATTTCTCGGGTTCGAGATCAATTCCGAATCTTGTTCACTTCATCTCCCGGCGAAAAAGATCAAGTCAATCCGAAAGGAACTCCGGAGGATGGTTCGGCTGCAACAGGTTCCACTGCGTCAGCTGGCAAGGATCGTGGGACTGTTGTCGTCCTCGATCCAGGCGATATTTCCGGGTCCTCTGCATTACAGGGCGATGCAGAGATTGAAAGCTTCATTCCTCCGAGTACAACCTTCGTACGATCAGATCATTCCTTTAACCGAGGAGGTCAAAGGGGAACTGAGATGGTGGATTCGACATATGGGTGCTTGGAACGGCAGGGCCATCTTTGGTCAGGTTCCGGATTTTGTTCTAGAGTCGGATGCCAGTTTATGGGGCTGGGGAGCGACTTGTGCGGGCACGGCGACCGGGGGTCCTTGGTCAGTAGACGAGATTGGACTACACATCAATTGTTTGGAACTCATAGCAGGCTCGTTTGCCATTCGCAGTTTTGCGAAAAATCTGTCAGATTGTTGTATCCTGCTGCGGATGGACAACGTGTCTGCTGTTCAGTACATCAATCGTCTTGGCGGTACAAAATCTTGCATTCTGACGGACACGACGAAGGAGATTTACCAGTTTTGCTTCCGCAGGAACATCACCCTGTTGGCAGAATATTTACCAGGAGAGGTCAATCTCATGGCAGACTGGTTTTCCCGGCACTGGAGGGATGTCAGCGATTGGACGCTGGACAAGGTAGTATTTCGCCGTCTTCTTCAGCTGAGGGGTCCGCTCGTTTTAGATCTATTTGCGTCTCGCACGAATCACCAATTACACAGGTTCTACAGTTGGCTTCCGGATCCGGACTGCGAGGCCGTGGATGCTTTTCTTCAGGATTGGCCGCTTCAGGGAGCGTATGCTTTTCCTCCATTTGCCATGATAGCGCGGGTTCTACATCAGATCCGGCGTCAGGGTGTTTCCATCCTTCTGATCACACCGTTTTGGCAGAGCCAAGCTTGGTTCCCAGAACTGTTGGAGCTTTCAACTCAAGATCCGCTGCTTCTTCCGACCGAACACCTTCTTCTCCTTCGAGACCCTCTGGGTCAACCTCATCCTCTAGTGGAACAAGGTCGACTTCAGTTGGTGGCTTGGATGGTTTCAGGGGCCGTTGGGATGTCAGCGGATTATCACAGGAAGCTAAGACTCTCCTCTGGGACTCATGGGCTCCAGGGACTAGACGATGTTATATCTCGGCCTGGGGTCAGTGGAGTCGCTGGTGTGTGGAATGGGGTATTGATCCCTTTACGGCAGCTTTACCAGACATTCTAAATTATCTATCTTCTTTGTTTCATTCGGGGAAGTCTTTTCGATCAATAAATGTGATGCGTTCGGCGATTTCGGCGGCTCATGTTCCAATTGGTGGAGTCCCTGTTGGTCAGGACCAGTTGGTGTGTCGTCTGTTACGAGGCATGAAGTTATCTCGTCCTCCGGCTCCCAAGTATTCGCAGTTATGGGATGTTCACCGAGTTCTTCAGTTTCTACAGGATTGGCCGGGGGATGAAGGCCTGTCTTTACGTCAATTATCCGCGAAGTTGGCCTTCTTGCTTTGTTTGGTGTCTTTTCGACGAGTGTCGGACGTTAGAGCTTTCGATGTTCATGGGTTTACTGTATCTCCGACTGGGGTTACGTTCTCTATTTCCAGGCGAACGAAGACTGATTCGCCTACTGTATTTTATCCTTTCTTTCTGGAACGTCCTAAACTTTGTGTTTGCTCGGTCCTTCGATCTTATGTCCAGCGGACAGAATCTCTTCGGTTTTCTTCTTCAGGACAGCTTTTGGTGTCCTACGTGAAACCCTACAAAGCTGTTTCTACTACGACTATAGCCAGGTGGATACGTTGGGTTCTATCTTTGGCTGGCATTGCGGAGTCTTTTGGTGCTCATTCTGTTCGAGGAGCGGCGGCTTCTTCGGCTTTTTTGGCCGGGGCATCCTTGTCTGATATTTTGCGAGCTGCTGATTGGTCAAGAGAATCTACGTTCCGTACCTTCTATTTTCGTCAGGTAGAACATGCATCATCAGCGTTATTTTCTGAGCGTTAAAACTGCAAAATACGAAGCCTCCTGTCATGTACTAAAATTGAAGATTATGCTAGCTTTAGTGTACTTATAATCTTAATTTTAATAATGACAGGAGGCGAGTATTTTCCCTCCCTTCCCTCCCGTGGTTTATTTTCTTAATGGGGATTTATGGGGATTACACGGTTTGGAAATTACTCTATGTATCTTGTGTTAGTTTTGTGCTGGTACTTGTTGGATATGTTAACATGTTGTTTTCTGTTGAATTATGATTGTAGACATATAGTGGTAGAACGTTTTCTTTCACTTTGTTTCTTTACTTTCAGCGTAAGTGGATCCTGAGCTGTGGTCGGGAGTCGTTGGTCCGGGGAAGACGATCTAGCGGTTCCTGAGAAGGGGTTCCTGTTCGTGTTATGTCAAAGAAAGAGGGAGGGTCTTAAGGGAAACAGGGTTTTATGGGGAAGTTTTCTGTGTTTTGATTGGGTATGGAATATTTGCTGCTGTGAGAGGAGTAAAGAGGGATAAATGCAAAATACTCGCCTCCTGTCATTATTAAAATTAAGATTATAAGTACACTAAAGCTAGCATAATCTTCAACTTTTGAATGAAACACCTTTCAGCAGTGGGAGTACCCTTGTTTTACTCCTGGGGATAAACCCTACAACATATATATTTTTTTTTCATTTTAAGTATTACTATCCCTTTAATACCTAGGTGTATCCAGTGTGTACCGGGAGCCTCGGGCTCAGGTGAGGCTGCAGAGTTCTGTTCTATTGTAGGCAGCATTCTGCAGTGTCATCATTATCCATGTACACTGAGGAATATTCATGTCATTCAGTATAGTCAGTCTGTTTTAAACTCTGTATGTAATATATAATCATTTTATATGAACAATTACTCCAGGGGCCTCAGAAGGTCTTAACCCTTTGTGTTTCGGGGGGGGGATGCGCAATGCTTTGCAAAAACATTTCAAAGGTTAAGACAGCCATGACGGCTGGCCTCCGTAGACAGCAGCCATGTATGAATGACTGACACCTATTGTAGGCCTACATTGATTGGACTGTTGCAATGAGCATTCAGCAGAGTACTAATGAGAAAGGGTTTTCACGTGTTAAAGGTGATTGGCTAAGGACCAGTTACTAGGACTTCAGCCGTGGGACATTGGTATAAAGTTTTAAAGCATTTATAACTTGTTTTGAATGTATTGGTGCGGTAAGGCAGATGATGGCAACTTGCAGCAATCAAATTATTATTGGATTCCACCATCCATTATCCACAGGTAGTCAAAGGTTTTCTGGGGAAGATGGGAATTGTAGTACTACAACTGGTTAAAGGCAGCAAGTTGTTCTTCACTGCTTGTAGTTTTAAGAATAGGAACAGGGAGATTACTCTGTGAAATACATTTTCTGAGTCTACTAAGAAAAAAAAATGGTTCTGACTTTCATACGCATAATGGTCTCTGTAGTCTACTTCTCTGGTTCTAAACTGCAGTGCATTCTAGTTCCTGAATTTGCAGTGCATTGTTGACCATCCAGACTTATTTTTTCACTGGTTCTGGATTTGCAGTGTATTTTGGTCCAGGTGGTCCTGCCCTGTCTCGTTTCAGATGTGCACTGACAGGTTTAACCCCTTAGTGACAGCCGTGTCCGCACACGGCTGTCACTTAACGCCCGTCATACAAAAAATAAAAAATTGCCAAATTATTTGAGTCCCCGAACGGGGTGCAGCCACACGGAGACCAGGACTTCCGGTACTACTTCCGGGACTTACCAGGTACGTCCTCTGTCACTAAGTGACAGTTTTTGCGGGACGTACCTGGTAAGTCCATTATCGGGAAGGTGTTAACTAACATGGGTGTGGCATTTATGGAACCAGGCCAGCTCAGCAATCCCCTTCCTGCCACCAATGTCCTTGTCTAGTATAAATGTTGCTACAAAATATTAATCTCTTAAGGACCAGTGACATTTCAGGACTGTCACAGTTTCCTTGCTTATAGGACCATGACGGTCCTGGCATGTCGCATATTTTGTGCTTACACTACTCCTGCAGGAGTGCTGTAAGCAGTAGTGGGGTTTGAAATTGACAGATTCTCTCTCAGACCCCCATCTGGCGCACCGGTACATATCATCAGTCACCTGTGCCACTGCGCTGAAAATCCACCATCCACCCTAAGATCTCTGGTCCTTAAGGGGTTAAGAAGGGGAGTGGTCAGGCTTGGTGGTCCAGCAAATTCTAGTTACATCTTTTTTTTTTTTTTGTGAAAGTATTTTACCAGGAAGGATACATTGAGATCGTCTCTTGTTTTCAAGTATGTCCTGGACTCATTTTATCTACCCCAGAAGGGTGAAAGGCTGAGCTGACCTTGTTGGGACTAGAACCTGCGACCTTGCGGCTTGAACAGATTCTACAGCTGGTGCCTTAACCAACTGAGCCATCTCACCGGTTTACAGAGCAGTCTGGATCTGGAATTTAAAATACTTTGCGTAGTCTTGTCCTGTCTGGTTTTATAATACATTTTCTTCCCTGTCACTCTGACTCAAGAAATAGTCAGTCACAAAATGAATGCAGAAATGTTTTATTGAACACAACAAACACCAATAAAAAAGTTGAAACACATGATAATTGTAACTAAACACTAGGCTGTAAACATGTGTCTTTTCCTGACATTAACACGGTCCATTCAGTTAATCGGTGTAGTCTTTTGTGCCTTTGTACAGCTCTGCAGACACTGTGGCCACCATAATTATAAATACATAAATATAACACATCCTGAGCTTCCCAGTACAGTCCTGCAGGGACAAGAGCTTTCTGGGCTGTTAAAAATGTGTAAAAAAAGACATCATCACCTGCCCTACCACTTCAAACACCGAGTCTGAGAGAGGAAGGGGTTGTTGCATTGTTCAGGGCTTCGCTATTGCAGCAAAAAGAACATCGTTTAAATCCCCATTTGAAAAGACTTTAGCATAGGCTAAAAGCACTTTAATCACTTGTAGATCCTTTAAAAAGGGTTAACAGGCATACAACCGCCCATCCATACAGGATACACATTTATTAGGGGTGACCTTAAGGGCTCCCAAAAAATTATCCCCTCCTTTTTTTGTAATCCAGGGGACACATTTTTGGATGCAGAGGTAGAAGGCCCTCCAATAAGATGTAAATTGTCGCCTGTTTAATTACAGCTCCCCATTTGCGCAGGAAAACATTGTTTTCCCCAGATTTTTTCGTGAAGTTCACTCTTTACAAGAGAGGTGACACACCAAGTTGAATTAAGGATAGGATGTCCCACTTGGCGCGGGTAATTTGCTCTTAAGTCTTCGTATCCAAGTCAGCTCTTGAGGAGGTGATGAGCTTCAATGTGAAGGTCAAAGAGATGAGAGGGGACCTCATGGAGAAGTTATGTGGCCCACATCACACAGTAGGGTTGGAGACAGAACTGAAAGTAGGGAGTCTCAATGTAAATAAACCTGTTTAAAATAGGTTTGTATGGTATTTCCTGCTGAAGGAAACAAAGTTACTCCCACCGCTGGGTGATTTGCCATTCAAAAGTTATTATAACTTCCAATTTCTTTTTCTCAAACTGGTAGCAACAGCTGCAACTGATGTACAATAGGCATTTTTATAATACTCTCAATGGGATAGCTTGAGTTACACTATGGCTCTCCATAACCAGTGATAGGAAGATCCCCACCTGGTGAACACAACAGAAAATTGCAGTTTCATTTCAAACACATAATTTTGAGCTATAATCATTTTTTTGAATGAAGAAAATCTCACAGTAGTGGCAGGATCATTGTTTTACTCAGCAGGAGAAGAGTATAGATTTTCTTTTTTATTTTAAAAAAAGTGTACTGCTCCTTTAAGTCCTTAGTAAAGGCATGGGCACCAGTGCTGGTCTCCGCTGATGTTGGACCACAACACCCATCATCCGCAGCTAACCAAAGGGAATTATAGTCCAACAAGAGCTGGGAGGGCATCTTGTTGTCCACCCCATCCTGGGACTTCCCAGCAGATCTCCTAACTCGGGCACAGATGGGCCACTGACTGCTCTGCTTCTGCACATTGATGAGAACCGTATGATGTGAAGAACAACTCTGAGAACTAATGTGCTGGATGAAATGTTTTACAGATGTGGACTTTCTCAAGGAACTTCGAGCCGACTGTGTCATGGGACATTGGGGAGGGAAGATGGAATAGGGTGTCAGGGAGACGGGCAGCAGCTTGTACTGAGGAAGGTACGGTCATGATGAGTTGGGAGAACAAGCAGAACACATTATTGGGGAACCCTTAGTCAATTCCATCAATATGAAGATATCTGTCATAAGTAGGGTCGAAGCCCAAGGGTTTAAGTGAGCCATTTCTCAATACACTCCTTGAAGACTGTTTGGTTGGAGTGCCACATGGTATGCAAGACGCCTGGGACGTTGTATACGGTCACTGCTCCACGGTAATCCAATGATCGAAGTCCAAAGAGGTCCTTCTGGTATACCTACAGGACAAAGGGAGGGACAGTGTGAGATGGAAAGAGGGATATCGATAGAGAGTGACAGAGACAGACAGATAAGAAGAAGGGAGGTAGATTCTACTCCAGGTGTTACCGTTCCTTTAAAAACAGGAATATATTTGATACCTAAAATAATCTGGGGTTATATACACTTAAATACCTGGTGTCAGTAAAAATTCTCAATTTGTTTTCGGAAACCTAAAATCTAGTAAAATTCTATATAAATCCTTGGCAAGGCCTCATCTAGAATATGGAGTACAGTTTTGGGCACCAGTTCTTAAAAAATACATTAATGAACTGGAAAAAGTGCAGAGATGTGCAACAAAACTGATAAAGGGATTGGAGGATCTGAGTTATAAAGACAGACTAGCCAAACTGGGTTTGTTTACATTACAGAAGAGACGTCTAAGGGGTGATATGATTACCATTTACACATATATTCTAGGTCAATACAAAGAACTATCCAATGAATTATTTACTCAAAGAAATGAGCTTAGAACGAGAGGTCATCCATTAAGACTAGAGGAAAGGCGTTTTCGACTAAGAGAAAGGCATGGATTTTTTACAGTGAGGGCGGTAAAGCTATGGAATTCTTTGCTTGGGGATGTTGTGCTTGCATATATTGTAACTGCTTTAAAAAAAGCAATGGATACCTATCTAGCACAGAATATTGCGAATTATGACAGATGGCTTCTATGCAGATAGAATGTTGATCCAGGGAAATATCTGACTGCCACTTGGAGTCAGGAAGATTTTTTTTTACCCACATGGGGTTTAATTGGAAATGGCTTCAGTGATTTTGTTTGCCTTCCTGTGGATCAACAGGGGTGATTTGGCATGGGCCGGACTTGACGGACACATGTCTTTTTTCAGCCTTATCAACTATGTTACTAAGTAGTCTTACAGATACTCTCTGGGACTCTGATTTTTGCTTTATCCAGGCCTCCTATTACCATCGCCATCGCAAATTAATTGGTGTTAGTGTTCTTTTAATCTCCAAATGTGATCAGCTGTAAGGTGTCCAGTGCATGAGAGAAACAGGAGAGTAAGAGAAAAGGGTAAAAGTATGCGAGAGGAAAAAGCGAAAGAAAGCCCGATAGAGGGAGTATACAGAATGCTTTATACAGGGGGAATATAGAAAACCTTACGGAGGAGTTATATAGAGATCCAAATAGCAGTGTATTAAAAGGAGAGATGATGTAGAGAAAGCCTTACTGAGATAGTATATGGAAAGAGTTAGAGAGGTGGTATATAGAAATCAGTAGAAAGCCTTAGGGATGTGGGGTATAGAAAGTCTTATAGAGGCAGTGTATAGAAAGCCTTAGAGAGGCTGGGTAAAGAAAGCCTTAGAGAGGCAGGGTATAGAAAGCCTTATAGAGGGGGTGTATAGAAAGCCTTATAGAGGGGGTGTATAGAAAGCCTTATAGAGGGGGTGTATAGAAAGAGGAGAGGTGGGGTATACAAAGTAATAGAGAAGTGGTGTATAGAAAGCTTTATAGATGCGGTGTATACAAAGCCTTAGTGAGGTGAGGTATAGAAGCCTTAGAGAGGGGTATAGAAACCTTACAGAGGCAGTGTATAGAAAGCCTTACAGAGGCAGTGTACAGAAAGCCTTAGAGAGGTGGGGTATAGAAGTCTTAGAGAGGTGGGGTATAAAATCCTTATAGAGGCAGTGTATACATACCCTTAGAGGTAGGGTATAGAAAGCCTTAGAGAGGGGGGTTTAAAATCCTTATAGAGGCAGTGTATACAAACCCTTAGAGGTGGGGTATAGAAAGCCTTAGAGAGGCGGGGTATAGAAAGCCTTACAGAGTTGCGGTATACAAAGAGAAGGAGAGGCGGTGTATAGGAAGCCTTACAGAGGTGATATACATAAAGCGAGGGAACACAATGAAGAAAAGCGGTCCTGTAGAGTACAAACCATCTGTGCTTTCATTTCTATGACTGTCTCGTTTTCATCATAAAATCCAAAGTGACTGCAATAAAAAAACAGAGATGGTATGAAACCTGTGTGTTTGTATTGATTTGTGTTTCAAACCTTTCTCTAAGTCACTTAATGAGTCAATCATACCTAGACTCCCACGGAGTAATAACGCCGTCATCCGGACCCCCGATGAGGACCAGTCTGCGGAGGCGCAGGAAGTTCTTCTTCCAGTCTGAATGAAGAAGGGTGAGAGTGAATGAGTGAGTGAGTGAGTGAATGACTACTCCCACGAGAAGAGGGATGGCTGCACATGTGACACACGATAGGCCTTATGGGGAAACCAAAATATACACAATTCTGTGGCAAAACAATTGCACCACGTGTTGGGGGGATAAAAATTACAATCAATTTAAATGGTGACTTTAACCCCTTGAATGCTAGAGAGGTCTCCAGTGCATTTAGTTGCAATGTGTTGAAGGCCTTGCCAGCATTTAAGGGGTTAAAAACCCCATTAAATTCAACTAAATGTTTATATGTTATCTTTCCCTAAGGTGCAGTTGTTTTGCAGCAGAATTTATTCCCGCTCTTCTTTATTTATAAGGCCACCATGTTTTTGTGTCTGAGACCACAGATCCACAGAGCGGATGACCACATGTGAATTTTAGCTCTTTACCTGTAGCGTTGGGTTCCGGTCTCTCTGAGTTTATTGGTGCGAGGAAATCACTGCTATTCAAGTATAAGCCATGGTGATGCGGGTCTGTGCACAAGAGGGACTGGCGTTAATACACTTCGCACATGTAACCAGCTGGACACTAAAATCTTCTCCTACACATTACAAAGCAATAGGCTGTAAAAGTCCTTAGGAGTCAAGGTTCACAGAAGAAATGGACTCTAGTAATAACCTAGATAGGTGTCCTTCATACAGCAGTCAAGTGTTTCTATATTGTTTTTTTTTTGTTTTGTTTTTTTTTGTGAATCTGGGGCTCGATTCTATTACCAGCGTTAAAAATAAAACAGGCGCTATGGTTTTTTTTTTTAAGTCAGTTTTTGCTATCCTATTACTTGACTTGTGAAAACAAAATCAGCGGTAATTATACTTACCGCCAGTCAAAAAAAAGCCCATAGGAAACAACTAAAAACAACGTGCAATAAGTATCCTATTACTTACACTCAGTATTAGTGCCTGTTTTGTGGTTACATTTAAGTCGGAAATTCTGCTCCTCAGAGGTTGAGGTATAGAAGCCATAACGACAGTTTCAAAACCATCATTGTTCGAACAAAAGCAGTGTAGAATACGGTATACAGCATAGAAATCCGACATAAAGTGTCCCCCTTCGACATATTAACTTGACTTACAGTGCTTTCTTTCACCACTTTAATTCGACATATATTGTTCACATTCCACATTTTAACCCTTCCCCTTCAAAATTTGACCACAGTGCTCCCATGACTTTCTTTCACTATTTAAATTCGACAAATATTGTTCACATTAGACATTTTAACCCTCACCCTTTAAAATTCGACTTATAGTGTTCCTATGACCTTTTTCTCCATTTCAAAGAAAACACAATGAAAGGGAGAGCGCACGTGCTCTAAGTGCAGACTGTGATAACTTATTGGAACCGTCACCACTGGTAATCACCCTGTAAGTGCTCAACTATTCAACTCACATGTTCCAGAGGCATAGACTCACCTCTAAATATAAATGCATCCACTGGATTACCCCCAGTGCAGATATCTATGAGGCTGGATCCCGTCTTCATCCATTTTCCTCCTGGGTAAGATCTTCCACTCTGCACCCACTTCCTTGATCTTTATATCCACAAAGTATGGCTATAGGGATATATACTGGGGCTGGGAAACCTCTAACTCCCAGTATCTACCGATTGGAAGGACTCTCTAGGGAATAGGCCTCACTAGATATCGTATAGAGTCTATGGCAAAAACACCATTGTATCAAAAAGTATAAAATTTAATAAGTCTCTACATACAGACAGTAAAATACACATAAACTAAAATACATGTGCACATACAGTGAATTATAAAAGATTACTATTAGACCTCTATTCTACCCTACGCGTTATGTAGCTCAAGGCCACTTCGTCAGGGGTTAATCAACTGTCCGTATAGTGAAGCCGGGGATCCAGCCTCACAGATACCTGCACTGGGGGTAATCCAGTGGATGCATTTATATTTAGAGGTGAGTCTATGCCTCTGGAACATGTGAGTTGAATAGTTGAGCACTTACAGGGTGATTACCAGTGGTGACGGTTCCAATAAGTTATCACAGTCTGCACTTAGAGTGTGTGCGCTCTCCCTTTCATTGTGTTTTCTTTCATATGTGCGTGGGGAGCCGAGGTGTCAGTGGTTCCATTGGAAGAGCGGCACCGCAGCCAAAGAAGATTTAAAGTTCTTTTTGGACCCTTTCTTTAGATTCATATTGGGACTGGTAGGATAACAGAGACTTATTAGTGGGATTTAGCGCTCACACAAGTGTTTTTTCTGTGTTTTTTCTCCATTTTAATTAAAATAATATTGTTCCCATTCAACATTGTTTACGCTCCAATTTTACTGCAAAATACAGACTCTTTATGTGTCACAGTGATTCCTGTACTGTCTACTACTTCACTGAGAGGGTAGTAGACAAGTGGAATAGCCTACCAGCAGAAGTGGTAGATGTCAATACAGTGACAGAATTTAAGCATGCATGGGATAGGCATAAGGCGGTCCTTAACATAAGAAAAGACCAAGGACCAAAAAAGGTTTGAAGTTGTGTGTTTTTTTTTTTTTTTTTTTTACACAGTAGGAAATTGGGCAGACTAGATGGGCCGAATGGTTCTTATCTGCCGTCAAATTCTATGTTTCTATGTACAAGAATGTATAACTTGCTGTGCTAAGTGAGAAAGACCTCTCACTCTTACCATTTGATGGCTAAACCCATTTGATGTGTTAAAGGGATAGTAATACTTCATTTTAATTTTATTTTATTTTGTAGGCATTAAAAAAACATGAAGAATGATATAAGTCTTATCTCTCAAACCTTTATGGTTTAAGAGATATTCACAAACAAAGTATCCCCCCCGTTCAACCAGATCAGAAGGGAGATGCTCAGGTAGACTGCAGAGAGGGACAATCTTCAATTAAGATAATGGAAAAAGCTGAAAAACTTGTCAAGGGGGGAAGGGCTTTCATTGTTTTCATACAAAGAAAATTGTCCCCTTCTGTTATCTGTACTGTCATACAACCAGACTCACATCTGAGAAGAGATGGCTTACACTAGGTAAAAGGGGCGGGGAGGGGAACTTTGCTTGTGAATATCTCATAAACCATAAAGGTTAGAAAGATAAGACTTATATCATTCTTCATGTTTTTTTAATGCCTACAAAATAAAATAAAGTTAAAACGAAGTGTTACTATCCCTTTAATGCTACAGTAAGAAGTGATACTAACCCCTCCTTTACTTTTGTGATTAAGGTTACTGAATAAGTGTGACCCAACTTACATAACAATAAGTGAAACTATTCTAAAAATGAGACTCCTATTTAGAATAGTTTCACTTATTCTTATGTAAATTGGGTCACACTTATTCAGTAACCTTTCTTACATCTTAGTGGTTTGAGAGATATAAGCCTGAAAGTTCCCCCCTCCCTCCCCTTCTCCTGATGTCAGCGTCTAGCTGACAGCAGGAGATCCCGGTCCGGGGACCAGCAGGCGGCTCTGCAGCAGAGCCGAAATGACATTATTGCAAAAGAATTACTTCCTTGGAAAGGTCTACAAAGTGTGCCTGGTTTGGTACAGACAGCTCCCAATTTTAGTCAATTTTTAATGATACAACAGTGGTCCAACCCAGCTTCACTTGTGTATCTCGCACATCTGTGCCCCTCACCATTCCAGAAGTTGCAGATGGAGAAGGTCTGGCCCAGCTGCGTGTAACACACTCGGTACAAATTCGATTTGACGTATCTGGGGAACAGGTACCGAAGGTAGTCTGTGTCTGAAAGGGAGATAGGTATTTTATATTATTAAAAAGAACAGTGAGTACCTCACCTGTAAAACAGGGGTATGAGGATGGTGTGTGCCAATTTCTTTATCATTTGAAGATAGGCGTGAAATATGGAACACTTTTCTGGAGCCCTATCCCAATTGTACTTTTTTTTTTTATTACTTCTGCTTTGCAGACGCTAACTTTACACACCACTCCCCAAACCAACTGCGCCTCTCTCTCTGTCAGCCAGATACTAACATTCTACTCTGCTCTAGATTACCTCCTGCCAGCCAGATACTAACATTCCACACTGATTTCCCTCCTACCTGCCACTCCCTCCAGAAGTTAACATTCCATACTAATCCCCATCCCAACTGCCACTCCCTCCTGCCCACCAGATACTAACATTCCACACTGATTTCCCTCCTACCTGCCACTCCCTCCAGAAATTAACATTCCATTCTAATCCCCATCCCAACTGCCACTCCCTCCTGCCTGATACTAACATTTCACACTGCTGTCCCTCCCACTGCCATTCCCTGCCAGCCAGATACTAACATTCCACACTGATTTCCCTCCTACCTGCCACTCCCTCCAGAAGTTAACATTCCATACTAATCCCCATCCCAACTGCCACTCCCTCCTGCCCACCAGATACTAACATTCCACACTGATTTCCCTCCTACCTGCCACTCCCTCCAGAAATTAACATTCCATTCTAATCCCCATCCCAACTGCCACTCCCTCCTGCCTGATACTAACATTTCACACTGCTGTCCCTCCCACTGCCATTCCCTGCCAGCCAGATAGTAACATTCCACACTGATTTCCCTCCTACCTGCCACTCCCTCCAGAAGTTAACATTCCATACTAATCCCCATCTCAAATGCCACTCCCTCCTGCCCACCAGATACTAACATTTCACACTGCTGTCCCTCCCAGTGCCATTCCCTGCCAGCCAGATAGTAACATTCCACAACGCTCTTCCTCCCATCTGATACTCCCTGCCAGCCAAATACTAACATTCCACACCATTCTCCCTCCCAGCAGCCAATCCCTGATGATCAATACTAGCTAATTTGCATAAAATAAAAACTAAATAAAGCTAAAGATTTCAAACTACTACTTGAAATAAAAGATGGCTGACAGAAATAAGGGTACATTTGAAAGCTCTTTCAAAAATCCCCTATTTTGGATGAATTCACTGTTCCACTTTCACCTCTTTACTAGTCATAGTTCTATTAATTATCAAGAAATAGAAAAAAGTAGATTAGAAAATAAATGCTTTCCTCTGCCTCTCTGTAGCATTCAGTGAATTAACCCTGGAATTCCGGGCTCCCCCTGTGGCTGCATGCCGTTTGGGTAGTCCGGAATCGAAAGGGAAAAAATTTTTTAAAAAAAGCTCCGTGGTCCTTTAGTGACCACCGGATGCCTGCGCGGTCGGTCATTAAGGGGTTAAAGGACTCGTTTACACCAAGGGGAATTTGTATTTGGTTTTTTTTGCTCATCTGGGGCTAGATTCTATTGCAGGTGCTAATTTTCTCTCTGCTTTTATCTCCAATTTTCCCCCACAGACTTCAATAGGAAAATGATTGATAAAACGGATGTTAACATTTAGCGCCTGCAATAGAATCTAGCCCCTTGTTTGTTACCACAGAATTGCTCTATGGTTTCTTTGTGCAGATTGTTTTTATATGAGAAACAAAGTCCCCCTCCCAAAACGAAAACGGGAAAAAAAAAAGCGTTAAGACTTTATCTGAGATGAGGTCACCGCTCTTCTACATAAATATAATAAACCTTTGTTATTCCCAGGTTTTGTATAGTGAATGGGGCTTTTATGAAGGACAGTAAAATGATCCCTAAAATCCCTACCCAGGCTGTCATAAAACTGGCATAGAAAATGCTTATTATGGGACAAAGCCATAATGTAACTAGGTACAGAGAATAGGATTAAATCATAAGGGGTGTACAACAAATTGTAACCTCTCTGGTACTCAGTGGTTTAAACCAGGCATACCAATCTCAAATAAAGCTGAGGACCACATGCTCAATGTTCCTCTCTAAGGAGGGCCGCATTCCATACAATTGCCTCTACGGAGGGACGAATTCTATACAACTGCCTCTAAGGAGGGCCGCATTCCATACAATTGCCTCTACGGAGGGACGAATTCTATACAACTGCGTCTAAGGAGGGCCGCATTCTACACATTTCCCTCTAAGGAGAGGTGCAACAAAGGCTGCTGATGTCTGTACTATGATTTTGTTGGGAAGGTCTGGAGAGAGGGATAAAATGATGATAGTCTGCTGCTTTGCTGTGGTTGTGCAGACAGTGAACCCAGTGTCTACCTTACCTCTAGATCTGAGGTATGCAACATTTTGTTCTCAATATATTGGAGACTACAATAAATAATGCTGGCTCCCAACAGGATTTCTTATTTTAAGTACTATGTGGTCCTGGTGGTCCAGAATTCCAAAAATTGCCTTCCTCTGGTTGAGAAGGTGATAGCAAACCAAGCTGATCTAAAATGGATTCTGGACCACCAGGACCACATTGTACTTAAAATGTGAAATCCTGTTGGGGGCCAAAATTATTTATTTATTTTAAGCTCCAGGGGCCTCTTGTGGCCCTGGGGCCACCTAGGCTAAACAAACAGCGCATATGAAGCAAGATCCTACCAACATGTTCAAAAGACAGATCAAAGTGAAGAGAAAAGATCAGTTTTTACAACAGTAAAGAGCTGGTGTAATTAAAGGACAACCCTCATCCAAACATAACAGATTCTCAATGTGGATTGTTACTTACACAGTTTTTAGTCTTTTTAAATGTATCT
Source organism: Rhinophrynus dorsalis (assembly GCA_037306005.1). Classification (NCBI taxonomy): domain Eukaryota; kingdom Metazoa; phylum Chordata; class Amphibia; order Anura; family Rhinophrynidae; genus Rhinophrynus; species Rhinophrynus dorsalis. The sequence continues at coordinate 163,431,738 of CM074726.1, read as the reverse complement.
ATTAAAATTGCTATGACTTGTGCTACAATAGACTTCCGGGTTGCGTCCCAGCGGGTCAGTTTTCTGACATCCCAAATGACTTACAAAATTATTTATATACATGTGTATCTGTCAAGGGCCTCAGAAGGTCTTAAAACAGCCCTGTTCAATGTGGCAAAATGACCATTTAAATTAATGAGACTTTGGGGAATTATTATTTGCTTCAGAATTGCTTTAATGATTTGATTGCCAGACAGTCATCCGACGCATTGCGTCACGAGGGTTAACTTGCAGAACACCGTCCACTGAAGTACTATATTTTTGTACTGTAGCAGACTGGATCCACCCGCTGAGAGCACACAATATTCCAGAAACATGCAATGATGACTGATTATAAATACCGTAAAATCTCAGGTATAATACGCACCTGTGTATAATATGCAGGTGCATATTATACCCAAGATTTTAGGGGAAAACAAGAATGCCTATGTATAATATGCACCCTTGTTTTCTCCCTTACTAAAAAACATTAATGCTGTCAAATACCTTCCCTCCCCACAGCACAATCCACTCTCAAAATAAGCTTTATTTCCACTCACTTAAAGGGATAGTAATGTTTTCATAATAAAAACAGCTCTAATTAATCATCATATTATTTGGGCCCTGGAGAGTGTTATTTCAATGCTGTGAGAGTTGTAGTTCAAGAGTAATTGAATGATAAAGTATCCCCCTCCCGCCCCTTTTATTGATGTAACACTGTTCAGCCAGATCAGAAGGGAGGTGCCCAGGTAGACTGCAGAGAGGGACAATCTTCAATTAAGATAAGGGAAAAACCTGAAAAACTTGTCAAGGGGGGCAGGGCTTTCATTGTTCTCATAGGAAGAAGATTGTCCCCTGCTGTTATCAGTCTGGTCTATGGACTGGATTCCACATCTGAGAAGAGATGGCTTACACTAGGTAAAAGGGGAGGGAGGGGAAACTTTGTTTGTGAGTATCTCTCAAGCCATAAAGGTTTGAGAGATAAGACTTATATTGTTCTTCATGTTTTTTTTAATGCCTACAAAATAAAATAAAGATAAAACAAAGTATTACTATCCCTTTAAGTCCCCCATCTTCCCTCATGCTCCCCAGCTCAATCGGATCTGGAAATAAGCCTTACTATTTTTCCATAGACGTCCCCATCATCTCTGTGGGCGGCATTCTTGCATTTGCCTCCCACTTCCTTCAATGGGCTGTCAGGACCTTCTGCTCATGGTATTGCCCTGTGTGGACCTCACAGGGCATTACCATCGGCTGGAGGCAGAAGGTCCTGACAGTCCATTGAAGGAAGTGGGAGGCAAATGCAAGCATGCCGCCCATAGAGATGGTGGGGACTTCTATGGAAAAATAGTAAGGCTTATTTTCAGATCCGATTGAGCTGGGGAGCATGAGGGAAGATGGTGGACTTAAGTGGGAGGAAATAAAGCTTATTTTGAGAGCAGATTGTGCTGTGGGGAGGGAAGGTATTTGCCTGCAATATATTTTTTCATCCAAAAACTCTCAAGTATAATATGCACCCCCCACTTCACATAAGGTGAAGAGGGGTAAAATTGTGCGTATTATAGCTGAGATTTTACTGTATTTATTAATTTGTTACATTATACTACATTTCATGTTAGTGTGGCACCCAATGTCTGGCATGCTGGCACTGCATACATTTATATAAAAAAACAAATGTTTAAAGAATCCGCAGACACAGTGAAAAGCATTGGGTAGCGCAACTCTGAGACATGTACGCCTTAATTATGAGCCTAAAATTGTGAATTAAATTCAGTGTCTTACTACATTAGTTAGCCAGTTTAGAATGTGAGCCAGGAGCTAGTTTGCACTGAGAAACCCGATGGCTATGTGGACTGAGAGTTGAAGCCCTGTGCTCTCATCAATCTATCAAACTCGTACCCCACAATATACCTCACATGCGGCTTAACTGTGAGGGCTGCTGGTTAGAGGAAACTGGCACTGATATACTGATTGAGAAATAGGTTTCCAAAAGCATAATACACTCTATCAAAGGCAGAAGAACTGCTACATGTACTGGACTATTTAATGAAAACTACAGTTTGTCACAATATCGATCATTTTGTTATCTTAATAATAGGGTACAGATGCGTTAATACTGACAGCTGTGAGCCGCAAGCAAGTACTATACTGTACAATCAAATAGCCACAGAGATAATGAGCGGCCATCTCCGTGCTCCTTCCTTATTATTTTATTTGGATAAGAAAGTTCATTTAGTAGGCAACTTAACCGAAGGAGATAGATACAGTAACATTTACTGAGGGATTAATTACCGTGAGAATATATTAGAGATCTTCTGGGTTCCATAATTTACACCTGATTATTGGTTGTTAAACTTGTGAATACCTAGTGCACTGATATCAACCACAAAAGAGTATTTGTCTCAATACTTTTGACAAGGGCAATATTAATTAAATGTTCTGTATCCCATTTACTATATCAGTGGGTGCAGGAAAGGCTTATTTACTCCAACCGCAACCTGAACATCTTAGATCCATTAGGATTGTGCGGTTTTAGGAGTGGAAGAAAGGAAAAAAATTATGTATTCTGTAAATGACTAATCGTGAGCAGCTGTTACACAAGCACACTTTTTCTCATATGAATAGTACACTGATACATACAACTGATGAGTAAATGTGTGCCACCGGTTCAGATGTATTTTCTATCGGTGGTGTTAATATACGTGATCCGTTCCATGATGATTTCTGCACTCGTGATTTAAATACTATGTTATAAACCTTATGGAAGTTTCAAAATACACAGTGGGATACTACATGCAGTTAGGTATTCTTTATTTCCCTCGTTCAATAAAGATTTGAATAAGCTTTATATGTTACAACACAGGATCTCCATATAGAGAGCACTGCGCCTAGTAGGACACTCTTTTCTTGATTTGTACCGTAGTATTGACAGGTAACCATAGATGATAAATGGTACCTGTACTATGTTTTTATTTAAGGTCTTTAATGATAACTAATTAATAAAAGTTAAATGTTAATACACCTTCAAGTTCCTTGTACTTAAAGGGATAGTAATGTTTCATAATAAAAGCAGCTCCATTTAATCTTCATAGTATTTGGGCCATGGAGAGTGTTATTTCCATACTGTCAGAGTTGTAGTTCAAGAGTAACTGAATGATAAAGTATCCCCCTCCTGCCCCTTTTACTGATGTAACACTGTTCACCTCAGAGCAGCAAGACCAGATGGATCGCAGAGAGGGACAATCTTCAGTGATCATAAGGAAAACCTGAAAAACCTGTCAAGGGTGCAGGGTTTTAATTTTTCTTACAGTAAGAAGATTGTCCCCTGTTGTGACCTGTCTGGTCAAGTGACCGGATTCCACATATGAGGGGAGGTGGCTTACACTAGGTAAAAGGGGCGGGAGGGGGATACGTTATCATTGAATTACTCTTGAACTACAACTCTGACAGTACTGAAATAACAATTTCCATGGCCCAAATACTATGAAGATTAACTGGAGCTGCTTTTATTTTGAAACATTACTATCTCTTTAAGTACAAAGGAGATCGTCATATACATACAAACTTAAGTACCTGCCTGCTATATCAGGAGTATTGGAAATATCAGGTATCATCTTCATTTACACCCAGTGAATATTGAACATTTTTTATATACGTATATTTTTTTAGCTCAATTTTTGTATTTTTAATTTTTCAGTAATATCACTGGTTTCACATTGTTATATACCAGTCTTTTTCATTATGCAGCTATCAGGGATAAATATAATTGTTTATTTTACCTGTCTGTATTTATTAAAAAAAAGATAAGCATCCATACAGTCCAACCCATGCCATATCACCCCTGTTGATCAAGAGGATGGCAAAAAAAAAATTTAAGCCATTTCCAATTTAGCCTCAAGTGAGTAAAAAACATTCCTTCCCAACTCTAAACGGCAGTCAGATATTTTCCAGGATCAACATCCTATCTGCTATGAAGCCAACTTTCAAAATTCTCAAAATCGTTCTGTGCTAGATAGTTATCAATTACTTTTTTTTAAAGCAATTACATCTGCAAACCCAGCATCCCGAGGCAAATAATTCCATAACTTTACTGCCCTTCCTCTAAAAAAATCCCTGCCTTTGTTTTAGTCAAAAGTGCTTTTACGCTAGTCTTGATGGATGACTTCTTGTTCTTTGCTCAGCTCTTTGAGTAAATAATTCATTGTCTAGTTCTTTGTATTGACCTTGAACATAAGTGTAAATGGTAATCATATCACCCCTTAAATGTCGCTTCTCTACTGTAAGCAAGCCCAGTTTGGATAGGATCTCTTTATAACTCAGAACAGTTGCACTTCTCTGTATTTTTTTCCAGTTCAATTGGTTTTTTTTTGTTTTTTTTAAGAACTGGTGCCCAAAACTGTACTCCATATTCCAGATGAGGCCTATATAGAAGTAGAATTATATTCCCATTTAGTGCATCTACACCACTTTTTCTGCAAGCTAGCACCCTATTTGCTCTTGCAGCAGCTGAGTGACTCTGTACACTGCTGTGAAGTCTATCGTCTATCAGCACTCCTAAATCTTTCTCTAATGAGGATGATCTTTTAAAGGGATAGTAATGTTTCATAATAAAAGCAGCTCTAATTAATCATCATAGTATTTGGACTTTGGAGAGTGTTATTTCAATTCTGTCAGAGTTGTAGTTCAAGAGTAATTCAATGATAAAGAATCCCCCTCCCACCCCTTTTACTGATGTAACACTGCTCAGCCAGAGCAGAAGGGAAGTGCCCAGGTAGATTGCAGAGAGGGACAATCTTCAGTTTAGGTAAGGGAAAAACTTGAAAAACATATCAAGGGGGCAGGGCTTTCATTGTTCTCATAGGAAGAAGATTGTCTCCTGCTGTGATGTCTGGTCTATGGACTGGATTCCACATCTGAGAAGAGATGGCTTACACTAGGTAAAAGGGGCGGGAGGGGGAACTTTGCTTGTGAATATCTCTCAAACCATAAAGGTTTGAGAGATAAGACTTATATCATTCTTCATGTTTTTTTAATGCCTACAAAATAAAATAAAGATAATATGAAGTATTACTATCCCTTTAACCTGATTCAGAGAAACGCATTGGACACCTCTCTGGAACTCAATTAATTTTTCCTTTTCCCACTGGTGTCTTTTTAACTCATCAACATAACAGACTTAAAAAAAAGTAGTCGATTTGTATAGAAGTCTTACCTCCATACTGTCCCATTTGAGGGGAGGACAGAGATATAAACGTATCCACGTTGTGGTCTGGCATTGTCTCTAAGAGACCACGGCAGATCAGCCCCCCTGCAAAGAGACAAAGAGACAGAGAGAACGGCTGTGATGTAAAGTGGTAAACACGTAACAGATCGGAGGGGCTTACTATCACATGGGGAGAGATTTACACACCTCTCCCAGATCTCCAGGTACAGTACCCAGATTTAGCTCCCTGTCCTGGTTCTAGCTTTTGTCTCTGGCTTCAAAAGTTGTTTTTAATCCACATATTCCCCATGTTTGTCATTAACCCATTGAGTGCCAGAAGCCTACCCCATCTGGCACTCAAAGGGTTAAAACACTGAACGGTTACAAGACTCCCATTGTGTTAATATTGATATGATTTTATTGGGGTATTTTGATGTGGTTAATGAAGTTGTAGTAAAATCCCAGAAGTCTGGGCTCTTAAATATCACTTCCGGTTCTTACATTTGTGTATGTGTGTTATATACACAGGGCCGGATTTGCCATAAGGCAAAGTAGGCACCTGCCTACAGGCGCACGCCACCAAGGGGCGCCTGCCATTGGGATTCTTTTTTTTTTTTATTATTTTATTTTATTCTTTTAAAAAAAAAAAAAAAAAACTAGCCACCTCGCTGGCTGCGCCGGCACCCACTCCATGTCACCCTCACATTGCCCCCCCCCCCGTTGTCTATTTCCTACCTCCCTGGCAGGACCAGCGCTCTGCATTCCTGAATAGGAGACCGCGCAGGAGCTCCAGCACTTACAGGACTGTGCCAAAGGAGGCACAGGTGACAGATCTCCTGCCAGGGAGGTAGGAAACAGATAACGGGGGGAGGTAGGAAACGGACAATGGGGGGGAGGTAATGTGAGGGCAACATGGAGATGGTGGGGGCAAGTTGGAGCCGAAGGGGGGCAATGTGAGGGCAACATGGAGATGGTGGGAGCAATGTGCAGCTGATGGGGGGGGCAATTTGGAGATTGTGGGGGCAATGTGGAGCTGACAGGGGGCAATTTGGAGATGGTGGGGGCAATGTGGAGCTGATGGAGGGCAATGTGAGGGTAAAATGGAGCTGATGGGCAAGTTGGAGCTGATGGGGGGCAATGTAAGGACAATATGGAGATGGTGGGGGAAATGTGGAGCTGATGGGGGGGCAAGTTGGAGCTGATGGGGCAATGTGAGGGCAATATGGAGATGATGGGGGCAATGTGGAGATTAGGAGCATTGTGGAGGTGTCCAGTGGAGATAGCCAATGGGGGGGGGGTGCTTCAGATTTCTGTGCCTACAGGCTCCTGAGATGTAAATCCGGCCCTGTATTTACACCTGTATATGTGCCGCCCTTCACTGGCTACTAAAACTCCCACGTGGCTTCTAAAAACTATTGTGTGGACACAAAGCTTTTTAAAGTGGAACTTTCACTCAAATTAAAGTGCCCCCCAAATCATTATTTACATAGCGATACGCATATCAATACTTGTATTATACTGAATAAGCCCGGCATTACAGAGAAATCAAATTTGTTCCGAGACTCACTGGCAGGAATCATAGTAGACATCTTGCTGAAGAGGCATGTGTGTGTCTGCGCTGTCCATCCCGGTCTCCTCCAGGACTGGTGAGGAGGAACTGCATTGTACCATAAGGTACAGGAAGGGACTGATGGTACAGGTGCACAGATTCCTCTTCAGCAGCGGTTCTCAACCATTCTAGTGCCGCGACCCTTTGATAAAATTTCCTAAGTTGTGGCGACCCCTAACAGTAAAATTATTTTCTTTGTTCCTTCATCGCTGTAATTTTGCTACTGTTATGGCCGTCAGTTTTGGAACAGTAAGGATTTCTTTATAATGCAGTAATTCTATCTAAGCGGTAACATACCTATCATTAAGCTAGTCGCCACCTAATTAATGCAGGGCGACTTTACTTATGCTTAAAGGGATAGTAATACTTCGTTTTATCTTTATTTTATTTTGTAGGCATTAAAAAAACATGAAAATCGATATAAGTCTTATCTCTCAAACCTTTATGGTTTGAGAGATATTCACAAGCAAAGTTTCCCCTCCCGCCCCTTTTACCTAGTGTAAGCAATCTCTTCTCAGATGTGGAATGCAGTCCATAGACCAGACAGATAACAGAAGGGGACAATCTTCTTCCTATGAGAACAATGAAAGCCCTTCCCCCCTTGACAAGTTTTTCAGCTTTTTCCCTTATCTTAATTGAAGATTGTCCCTCTCTGCAGTCTACCTGGGCACCTCCCTTCTGATCTGACCGAACAGGGGGAGGATACTTTGCTTGTGAATATCTCTTAAACCATAAAGATTTGAGAGATAAGACTTATATCGTTCTTCATGTTTTTTTAATGCCTACAAAATAAAATAAAGATAAAACGAAGTATTACTATCCCTTTAAAGTTCCGCTTTAAAAATAGTATAAAGTTACGAGAATTGAAATGTTTGAAATCATTATGATTATATTGTCTGCCAACATCTATCAACTGACAATTATAACTACCAGAGGAAAAAATTTGTACAATTACAAGTTTTACAGATAAGAATAGACAAAAAAAACTATTTTCTGATGGTTTTAGGCGACCCCTAGCAAATCTTCATTCGACCCCCAATGGGGTCGCGACCCACAGGTTGAGAACCGCTGCTCTACAGCAAGATGCCTGCCTGTGAATCTCGGAACAAGTTGGATTTCTCTATAATGCCAGACTTATTCAGTATAAGTATTGATAAGCGCATCGTTATGTAAAAAATGATTTGGGGGCACTTTAATTTGAGTGAAAGTTCCCCTTTAATATTTTTGTCCACCACTAGGATTATAGTGATGCTCTGTCATGTGACTATCCAGGGGGGTGGGGGGAGGTCCCTGCACATGTATCTGAAATGATGGCAACTCTGCATATTGGAATTATATGTTTGATGCAGGGGCTTCGCCAAATTTTTGGGTACAATTTAGTAAAAACATTTAAAAATTAGAAAGTGTTTCTCTCTGAGTCTACGCTAAATGCAAGTTTGATGAGACTTATTTATTAAGGAAAAGTTGTGCAATTTGAGGCAAACCATCTGCATATGGACAAACACAATTAATCATTGATTTAAATGAGCCTTTAAACCCTTGAATGCTAGAGACTGCTTTGGAGACTTCTCTAGCAATCAAGGGTTTAAAAGCCCCATTTTAAATCAGTATGATTTTCTGGAGGATTCTTTTTTCCCTGTTGCGCTTCTGGTCTGCTAGTGGAGCAGACCAAGAGTGTAACAGGGAAAAAAAGAGCCTCACAAAAAACATGAGCCTCACTGTTAGCATACAGTTAATGTTACCAGTAGGTGGCAGTCTTTGCTTTGTATACATGCCTCACTGTTAGCATATAAATAATGTTACCAGTAGGTGGCAATCTTTGTTTTGTATAGGAACACAGGATGCAAAAATTTTTTTGTAAAGTTGATACCTTTATTGGCTAACTAAACAGATTCAAAATGCAAGCTTTCAAGACTTCTTAGGTCTCTTCCTCAGGCATGTATAGGAACCTCACTGTTAGCATATAGGAAATGTCAATCTTTTCATTGTACATGAGCCTCACTGTTAGCTTATTGGAAATGTTTCCAGTAGGTGTCAGTGTTTGTGTGCATTTTAAGTGACATAAATAGATAAAGGGGCTAACTCCTGGGGGGGTGGGGCAATTGCCATGAGGGTGCCAAATTGCAGCAGGCTTGACATTCCTGCTCTGCACCCTTAATAAATCACTGCCATAAGGACATATGTATTAATGTGAAAGTGGAGCAATTCTGGGAGAAAGCTGTTGCACGATATATAGACTGCTAACCCCTTGGATACTAGAATCGTCTTCAATGTACTGCAATGCAATGCATGGGAGACCTGTCTAGCATTTAACCCTCTGAATGCCAGGGACGTACGCAACGCATTGCATAACAACATTTACAGTCAAAATGAACCACATTGGCCAAATGGAGGCCCTCCAGCTGTTCAGGACTACAATTCCCATCAACCCCCAGTCAGTTCTAAACAGCTGGAGGGCATCAGTTTGCCCAGTCCTGCTACAGAGTCACAGTGGGACTGGAGGAAAGAGAAATGGGGAGGGGATCAGGAAGATAGGGATAATGATGTGGACATAATGGAAGACACAGACAAGACTTAAAGGGATAGTAATGTCGCACAATAAAAGCAGCTTCAATTAATCTCCATAGTATTTGGGCCATGGAGAATGTTATTTCACTTCTGTCAGAGTTGTAGTACAAGAGTAACTGAATTATATAGTATTCCCCTCCCGCCCCTTTTACTGATGTAACACTGCTCACCTCAGATGGATCATAGAGAGGGACAATCTTCATTGAGCATAAGGGAAAAACCTGTCAAGGGGGCAGGGTTTTCCTTATGATCCCAGTAAGAAGATTGTCCCTTGCTGTGACCTGTACAGTCAAGAGACCAGATTCCACATCTGAGGGGAGGCGGCTTACACTAGGTAAAAGGGGCGGGAGGAGGATACTTTATCATTCAATTACTCTTGTACTAGAACTCTGACAGTATTGTAATTGAAACACTCTCCATGGCCCCAATACTATGAAGATTTATTGCAGCTGCTTTTATTGTGAAACATTACTATCCCTTTAATGATATCACACAGAGGTGATTACGTCTGTCACATGGGTTTCTATACGTGTCACTGGGTGCTTCCATGTTTCATAGCTTGTGACTCTAGGATCAGGAATGAGACAAATCCTGATGGATAGGATGTTACAAACGTGACTGCAGAGATGGGTGAGAGAGAGGAGGAGAGATAGGAGGGCAGAGGAGAACAAAGACAGGGAAAGGAAAGAGAGTAGAGACCACAAAGCAGGGGAGAGAAGACAAAGACACACACACACACATATATATTAAAAGAGACAGACAGAGAAAAACAGATGGAAAGTCAGAGTGAGACAGTGAGAGAAGACAGAATGAAAGAGAGTGAGAGTGAGAAAGAGTTGGAGACAAAAAGACAGACAGGGAGAGAGAGAGAGACACACAGTGTGGGAGAGAGGAAGATAAACAAAGAAAGAGAGAGAGAGAGAACAAGAAAGATAAAGGAGGAGAGTGATAGCTAGGAGAATGAAAAAGCCAATGGCTGGTTGGGGATAATAAGAGTTGAAATACCCAACAGCTGGATGTCCAAAGATTGACCACCCCTGCACAAATCCCTTCCTTCACCTGAAGTGCTTCCCACTCAAATGCACTGCAGTAAATCTTCTCTCACTTTCCATTATCTTCCTTCCTTTCTCAGCCTCACTCTGTCATTCCCCTCTACATACCGGTATCCTTTTAAAAGGTCGCGTTAGAAAGATCGTGTGGCCACATGCTGCATTACCCGTCATCATGCTCAAAAGGGCGACATAAGAATCTCACCCTGCATAAAAGTGCGAGATTCTCATGTTGCATCCTTAAATGGTGCAGCATTGACTGCATATTACATGTAAAAGAGCCTGACTGGTAAAACCCCTCCAATATTGCAGTGAATTACAAATAAACTTGTAACCATTGCCCTGTCATATGAAACAGTCGTTACACTGCTCTCCCAGTGAGTGAGAGCTTGCGGAATTTAGCATGGTTAACCCTTTCAGTAATAGAGAGGTTCCCATCTACTATATTCATCGGTGTCTCCTATCTCTCACTATGTCTCTGCTATATATCCATCGGTCATTTCATCTTTCCCAAAAAAGCGTCCTAGAAACACCAGGAAAAAACAAATCTAGCTAAAGATACAAACTGTGTAAACGCAGAGTAAGCAGAAACTGAGTGTGGTACAGCACTTGTCTAAGCATGTCCCTATCAGTTAAAGGGGAACTTTCACCCCGCAATAACTAAATCTCCCCTTACTGCTCACCTGGCGACTAGCTGCTTAGTAGCGCTAGTCGCCAGAAATCTTACCCCGTTCTCAAGATTTCGGCGTTTTAAAAGAGCAGGAAGCACGGACGTCTCTTCACAGTGACGTCCGTGCGCCTGCGCTGTCAGTCCCTTGTCAGTCCCTTGTGCACCGTACGGTGCACAAGGGACTGACAAGGGACTGACAGCGCAGGCGCACGGACGTCACTGTGAAGAGACGTCCGTGCTTCCTGCTCTTTTAAAACGCCGAAATCTTGAGAACGGGGTAAGATTTCTGGCGACTAGCGCTACTAAGCAGCTAGTCGCCAGGTGAGCAGTAAGGGGAGATTTAGTTATTGCGGGGTGAAAGTTCCCCTTTAAACAGCAGAGAAGGTTTAATGAATATATGTATACAATGAGAGTGTCCCCTCATCGTGTCAATAATATAGACAACACAGTGGTGTGAGAGTGGGTGCACTCTAATTCTGTGGAGAACAGGACAGGTGTAACAAGTTACAGTGAGCAGTGACAGGGAGTGTGAATTCATCTTATCAGTAGCAGGACTGAGGCTGAACAGTGAATGTGGTTTCCCCCTCTGAGAAAGATAGCAAGCAATGTGTTCTGTTGTACAGCGAATGTGACCTCACCCTGTGAGTAGCACAGCAGGTGCACTCCGTCCCTGCCAGCATTCTGCATTATTGGGTATATGGCGTCTCGGAATCCCTGAACCTGCTTCCAGAGAGGCTGTAGACTCTGCTTGTGATCAAACAGGTCCAGGACTGTAACATTGGTTCCTGGGTGTGACTGTGACAAGAGGGCAGAGAGAATGAGAGTGAGTTAGTTTCCTCCAATATAAACTCATACAGTCAGCTCCAGCCTCCTCTCCATACACACAGTTATCTCCATGCACCCATTCGTATATACAGTCACGGCCATCCTTTTCCACTTACGAGCACAGTCAAGCCCAGAATCATCAATGTATACATATGGCCAAGTCCAGACTTGGACAACTTCTGTCTTCACATACATGCCGATTTCCCAACTCCCCTCACTCTGGGAGCCAATGCCATCCTTTCGTGACCCGCATGATAATTTCCACCCCATCCCACAAGCAGTTGCAGTCCAGTGCAATTAGTGCAAACCCAGTAAGCATGGAACTCTCACCTCATTGATGTACCCAATCAGGTTCTTGAAGTTGGCAGAGCTGTCAAACAGACCATGCACCACAATGATTGGCTTGTACCCTGATGTGGGATCTACCAACCACACAAACAGTGGCAGTAAAAAGAGGAATGTGGACAACGACAGTGGACAGGACTCTGCCATGTTTATTCTAACCTGGAAGGGAAAGAGAGAGTGTGTCAGAGAGAGTGATCTACCTCTGGAACTGCACAAATAACAAATTCCATTGCTTTAAATGTGGTTTTAAAGTGGAACTACCACCCTTTAGAAACATGGCCCCAAATAATTACCCATCTGGCGACTAGCTGCTCAGTAGCGCTAGTCGCCAGAATTAATGTTAAAGAGAATTATACACTGCTCCAGGACTGACAGGCAGGAAACAGCGCAGACATCTTTCCATAGTGACGTCTGTGCTCCTGCGCTGTCAGTCCCTTTTTGGAGCCGAACGGCTCCTAGCTACACCTCCTAGAGCCGGCTGGGACTGACAGTGCAGGCGCGCAGACATCACTATGGAAAGATGTCTGCGCTGTTTCCTACCTGTCAGTCCCAGAGCAGTGTATAATTCTCATTAACACGGTAATAATTCTGGCGACTAGCGCTATTGAGCAGCTAGTCACCAGATGGGTAATTATTTGGGGCCGTGTTTCTAAGGGGTGGTAGTTCTGCTTTAATCTATTGGATGTTAGAGAGGCCCCAACACATTACTTGTATATACAATTACAAATATTAAGGCACAAACGATTCAGTCTGGGGAAAAACAATGACACTACACATGTCAGAAATAAAATTTCCCAATGATTTAACTGGGACTTTTAACCTTTTGGTCTCCGCGCATTGCTTTTGTTTCCAATGGTTCAGTCCGGTTGTTCCACTTTTGAACCTGAATGAGTTGCAACTCCGGAGTCAGAGAGAGAGATCAAGGCTAACAGAACTAAGATAATTAACCCTCTGAGTGCCAGAGAGGTATCCAATGCATTGTGTTGGATATCTCTCTGGCACTCAAAGGGTTAAGTTCAGTTTCTGCATCCAGAATTTGCAGCAAATGCAAAAATTGATAAATCAGAGTTAGAGACAAGAATGCAAGCAGGTGCTAGATTGTATAGCTAGGGGCATTAGTAGCAGAAAAAGGGAAGTGGTCATGCCTCTCTACAGATCTCACCTGGGGTATTGTGTACAGTACTAGAAACCCCATTTACAGAAAGCTATAGATACTCTAGAGCACGGATCCTCAACCTTATTTTGGTTAAGGCACCCTTAACATGCAGTCTGGAAGATTCAAGGCACACCTAACATTGCATAGGTCTTTTGACTAGAAGTAATGGAGGCTACAAATGCATAAATATACAGTTCTTTGTAGGTCTCACAATCAGGATAACAGAAACAAGCATATTGCGTAGAAACATTTACAGAAATATACAACTGAAACACAGTACTCACATTTCATCAAAATCTTTATAGAAAAGATGGGGCACCCTAAGTAGATGCCCGTGGAATACCAAAGTGCCAGGGCACCATAGCTGAGAACCACTGCTCTAGAGAGAATTCAGAGAAGGGCTACTAAAATGGTGACTGGTTTACAGATAAAAAATATCAGGATAGACTAAAGGATCTGAACATGTACAGCTTGGAGGAGAAAAGAGAGAGAGAGGTGATATGATAGAAACATTCAAATACATAAAGGGATTCAACAGAGTGCAGGAGGGAAGTACATTTCAAAGGAGTAAACATGTTAGGACAAGAGGCCATAGTCTAAAACTAGAGGGACAGAGGTTTAGATGTAATGGTAGATAAGTGGAACAGCTATCAGCAGAAGTGGTAGAGGTTAATACAGTGAAGGAATGTAAACATGCATGAGATAAGCATAAGGGTGTCCTGAACACAAGACAAGACCAAGGACCAAATAAGGTTTGAGGTTTTTACGGTAGGAAAATGGGCAGAATAGATGGGCCGAATGGTTCATATCTGCCATCTAATTCTATGTTTCATAGAAAAATAATCAATGAAAGAGACTGTGATTGGGCCCATCCAGAATACATTAATAATCCAGAACCAGTGATAACTGAATTACATGTGGTAGGGTTCCTTATTTATCAATCTAAAGAGCCACCATTCTGGAGCAAAACAACTGTACCATAGGAAGGGGAAGTGAATATTTTGTAAAAACCTGTTGATTTAAATGGGGCTTTTAACTCCTTGACTGCTAGGGAGGACAGCAAAGTGACACATGTACTGCAGTATGGAACCTGAGCAGGTGACACATTAAATTTGTGAGGGGCAACATGAGGAATACCAGCTGATGACAGGCTACAGCTCCCATCAATCCCTGTCATAATGGGAGTTATAATCTAGCAGCAGCTAGAGGGCTCCACATTACCCATCACTGCTTTAAAGGGATAGTAATGTTTCATAATAAAAGCAGCTCTAATTAATCATCATAGTATTTGGACTTTGGAGAGTGTTATTTCAATACTGTCAGAGTTGTAGTTCAAGAGTAATTAAATGACAAAGTATCCCCCTCCCTCCCCTTTTACTGATGTAACACTGCTCAGCCAGAGCAGAAGGGAGATGCCCAGGTAGACTGCAGAGAGGGACAATCTTCAATTAAGATAAGGGAAAAACCTGAAAAACTTGTCAAGGGGGCAGGGCTTTCATTGTTCTCATAGGAAGAAGATTGTCCCGTTTTGTTATCTGTCTGGTCTATGGACTGCATTCCACATATGAGAAGAGATGGCTTACACTAGGTAAAAGGGGCGGGAGGGGAAACTTTGCTTGTGAATATCTCTCAAACCATACAGGTTTGAGAGATAAGACTTATATCGTTCTTCATGTTTTTTTAATGCATTCAAAATAAAATAAACATAAAACGAAGTATTACTATCCCTTTCAAATCTCTTGTATATTACAACCTGCCTCTCTCCCCCCTTTTCTATTGAAAACCCTTCATCCCTTTTAAAGAGGAACTAACAACTTATGACAACTTGGGTTCCTTTGAAAGAGCCTTCAGAATTACCTGTATGTTTTAGCCATTTTTACTCAAAATAATAGTTCTTGAGACGTTTACGTCTAGTTGTCAGCTTATTCGAGTTAGGCAGTTTCTGCTGGCACGGCCGTACACCAGATACTGATGTTCTACAATACTCTCCTGCCCAGCACATTCTTTCTCATTCTGTGGCATTCAAGGCGGTTCAAAATAATCCTGGTCATTTTTTTTTTTTGTACAGAGGTGTCTTATGAACTTGTTTTTCTACAGTTACTACAATAAGTATGAAGGAAGGAGGAAGAGAATGAAGCAGTGGCAGTTGGGAGGGACAGCAGCGTGTGGAATTTTGTCTTAAAGGGATAGTAATACCTAAAATGTAAAAAAACATATGTTGTAGGGTTTATCCCCCTGAGTAAAACAAGAGTACTTCCACTGCTGAAAGATGTTTCATTCAAAAGTTATTAATTTTCAAAGTTGAATTTTTTAGGTGCAATATCACAGTGGCCTGAAATTGTACAGTGGCGCTGTTGCTACACCATCCTATGGAGATTTATGGTCCTGAGACCACAGCTGTCCATATGATCGTGTAGCAACAGCGCCACTGTACAATTTCAGGCCACTGTGATATTGCACCTAAAAAATTCAACTTTGAAAATTAATAACTTTTGAATGAAACATCTTTCAGCAGTGGGAGTACTCTTGTTTTACTCAGGGGGATAAACCCTACAACATATGTTTTTTTACATTTTAGGTATTACTATCCCTTTAACAAGAACTGTCTAACTTACATTACCTGACAATGAAATCTATCTATAGATCTCATAAACTACTATTTACAACTTAAAAATGTCTATAGTAACATACAGGAGATTTTGAAAGCGCTTTCAAATGAATTTAACCCTTTGAGTGCCTTACCCCTCCGGCACTCAAAGGGTTATACATTATCGTATGATGTTAATTTTACATCATGTCTCCCCCCTTCCATACTCCCACTCTCTCAACCCCTCATACCCTACTCTCCCTCCATTCTATACTAAATGACCACCTTTTTATTTCCCTCAGACCTTTTTTGCTGATCCCTATCAACACTCTCTTCTTTCTTCTTCCCCTTCATTCCTTCTGTTTTTCTCCAGACACTGCGACTCATTCATCTCTAAATGTATCATCATTTCCCATTAATCACTCTGCTAATATGGTGTAGCTAAGTTAACCCACTGCATGACAGAAGGCTGTGCAATGCGCACAGTGAAACAATCCATCTCATATTAATCTGGTGCACAATAGCTTAACCCTCTCTCTGCCAGCAACAAAACACAGCAGAACACCACTCGATTAACCATTCACCTGACAGATGAACCATAAAAATCACCAGTCCATTAGCTCCATCTCCTTTTTGAAGAGAACAGGGCATTTAACATTGAGTGCCAGAGAGGTATCCATCGCATTGCCTCTCTGGCACTCAAAGGGTTAAACGTAAGGAAGAAAGGGGTCGTGGGATGTTACAGCAAATCAAATGGGCACAATGAAGAAAATAAAGGGGGAGGATGAAAGAAGCAAGAATGAATGGATGAAAAGAGTGGGGCAGAAAGTGAATTGAGGGAGAGGTGAGAAAAGAAACAGGGGAAAAGTTAACTTGTGTGAACAAGAAATGAGAATAACAGGAGGGACGAGGGGGGAGAAGTGGGGTTAATTGGGGGGGAGAAGAGCAAGAAAGTGAGAGAGATGATGGAGTATTGGGAAGGGGAGAAAAGTAAGAGGGACAGGAGAGGAAAAGGTGAGAAGTGTGTGTGGGGAGAAAAGTGTTACTAGAGGAAGGAGAGAAGATAAATGTTACCATCGGGGGGGGGGAGCAAAAATGTGGTGTAGGAAGAAATCAGAGAATTGGTGAAAAGAGATGGAAAAAGACAAGGAAAGTAAGATTGGAGAGAACAATGATAATGAAGAGAGGTAGAGGGGTAACTAAGGAAAAGAAAGAGAAAAGAAAAACCAATATCAATCTGAGAAGGAAAGAGACACTGGACCATACGTAGAAAGAAAAGTGGAGCAACACACTGAATAATTCAAAAGCATTCAAGGGTTTAAATCCCCCATTTAAATCAATGGGACTTTTATCCTATGGTACAGTTTGTTGATTCCAGAGTTGCCCCTCTTTTGATTTATACATATGGCCCTGTAAGTGGAAGAGACAGTAAAACACACAGCGTGTCCTTACTCTCTGTGCTCTCATTTTTCTCATGTGGAAGGAGAAAGCTCTCGATTTAGTCTCTTTCTTGGTTGTCTCTTCACTCCAGTTGTCTCATTTCTCCTGGTTAGTCCGGTCTTTTCCTAGTCCAGTGTTTTGGATGGCTTCTCTATAACTCCATAGCTGTTTTTGCTCTGTATTTAATGTTTTTTATCTCCCCCCAAATCATGTGACTCTCTCCACCTCCCAAATTTTATCTAATCTCTGTGAATTTGGCTTTTCTTCTCCCTCTATCTCTGTCCCTCTGTAGTTTCTCTCTCAATGAACTGCCACTCTCCCTGAGCAGTACCTCTCCTTGTGATGCCTTGTATCTCTATACTGTCAATCTCTTCTTGTGCTGTCTCTCCTCTAGTCCTCCTGGTGATGTCTGTCTGTCCTTTCTTGATTTGTCAGTCTCTGTTCTTGTGCTCTCATTCTCTCATTGTGCTGTCTCTCCTCTAGCCCTCTCTGTGATATCTGCCCTCTCCTGATTTGACAGTCACTTTTCTTGTGCTTTGTCTCTTTCCTGAGTTTCTTTTCTTATTCCCTGCATATCCCTAAACTACTCTCTCTTCCCCTTTTTGGTGTCTCTTTCCCCTTATGATCTTCCCTCTTTTGTTCTCTGTTCCTGTCCTACTGTGTTCAGTCTGTTTCTTCCCATGTGCTTTCTTTTTCCCTTGTGAGTTATCTCTCTCGTTTCTGTCTTTCTCTCTAGTTGTGTTAATTGTCTCTTTTCCTGAGCTGTCTGTACGTCCCTGGATTATCTCTGTGTGTCCCTGTATCACCTCTCCCACCGAGCTGTCTCTCAGTGAGCTGCCTCCTTGAACTGTCTCATTCCCTCCCTTGCAGTCTGTTGTTTACAAGACAGCTGTCAGCAAATGCTAGCCCCGCCCCTGAAACGTCACTACCGGTAAATTTACCTTCCGTAGCAACGCCTGGGCTTCCCTAGCAACGGGTTGAGGCCTTGTTTAGTTTGGACCCGGAGATGAGAGCCGGGGAGGGAGACAGACATACCATGGGGCCCAGAGAGGGAGACAGCCGGGAAAGGAAACAAAAGGTCAAGGGAGGGAAGAAAAGACAAGTGTATGGTTGTTTAAAAAGACAGGCTGATATATTAGCAAAAATGGTGCGATTCTTGTGCAAACCAATTGCACCATAGTGAATACATTAAAACGCCAAAATCCCCACTTGATTTTCATACTAGAGAGAGCTTGAATGCTAGAGGGGGTCTCCATCGTACATCGAGTATTCGAGAAGTTAAAAGTCATAAATCAATTGCAATAATTATTCCCTGTGGTATGGTTGGCTTGCACCATACTTGCACAACTTGTACTTATAACATCAGCCATATTGAGGCTGATTTACAAGAAATAAGTGGAGGAATTCTAGAGCAAACTAAATGCTCCACAGAGGGACAAATACAAATTCCTGTCTTAAATGGAAATTTTGATACATGTCCTAAGTGTCCCTCTTTAGGAAGGATAGTCACTCTTTGAAACACAATCCCTGTGTCCCTTTTTTTTTAGGAGTTCAGATTATGTACTGTGTATATTATCACGTTGCTCCATAACAATAAAATGTACATTAATGTTTGTATAAACTTAAGTATATGTGTTTATAAGGTAGTTTGTGTAAATCAAATACTTTGGTCTTATTCTAAATTATTTATTCAGTTATATAAAAGGCTTTCAATAGGTCATTAATGGAAATGTATTTGTTATGCTTTGACTACCAGTCATGTTCCCAGCAATACTGCCTAAAACAAAAGTGTTCTTCGTTGGCTATCTGAACTGCGACTGTGAGGCATGATTTTGGGAATCTATATTTCTTCCCTATGGTACAACTGGTTTGCGTCATTATTACTCCGGGGGAGAGATGACTTTTCAGTTTTTCACTTGAATGAATGAATATGTTTACGCAGTGCTTTATTAAGGCTTTAGACAATACAGGGTGACAAGTGCTTTGTAGGGTGAAACACTGGGTGCGAGGTCCCTGCCCCGAAAGCTTACAATCTAAAGTGGTAATGGGAGACATACAGACTACATAAGGGTCAAGTGCTGAATACAGTGCTAATGTTTTGATGATGATAGGGGACACAAGCCTACCTGGGAACTCTCCGGATTTGCCCCGGAGACTCCGGTTCTGACAGAGCTTTACCGGGTCTCCAGGGCAGAGGCTGATTCCTCCGGATTTGAGGAGTTTCTATTGAAACTCTGCCACATCTGCTTTTTCTCCCGCTGTTCCTCCATCCCCAGCCTTCTGTGTGACAACTTTAAGCCCTGCCCCCCCACCCGTGTCAAGCCCCGCCCCTTTTTGACATGATTAGCGTCATTTTTGTCACCCCCTGCTGAACAGAGGACTCCCCTCCAGGTAGCCCTCAACTGGAAGCTCCCAGGTATGGACACAAGTAATGTAAATAATAAGAGCGTTCTTTGTACAACATCAGTGCCTTCTAGCATGCTGAGATTTTAACCAGGAGGTGTATTTTCAAGCGAAACTTAAACTCCATCAAAGAGGTGCAGCGGCACAGGGTGGGAGGTAGAGCATTCCATAGGTACCAAGTGCTTCTCCAGTTCCTATGTTATTCTATGGAGCCTATTCACTAAGATTTCAAAGGCTGAATAAATCTTAGTGCATTGGCTCCATAGACATAGGAATTTGAGAACTGATAAACTGGAGAAGTCATCTCCACTTTATCACCGCTTAGTGAATTTCCCCCAAGTTATCTTAGATTATTTGCCTCTCTCAGAGACAGCTAGGGAAAGTATTGAAGAAATTCACTGAGACAGATACAGATACATTTGTGGTACCCAGGAAGACATGGGAAGAAAGACACACTGGGGTTCTGAAAGAAAAATAGGGAGAGAGACATAGTAACATAAAAAATGGCGGAGGGCTCAGCATTGAGTCAGAAGCCACAATAAGGTGCCAGGCCATGCTGCATTCTTCCCCTATGTCTGGGGGAGGGTAAGTGCACCTGGAGAACAAAGGATGGTGGGTTTTCCCTCCCCCTTGACAGCAGGAAAAAAAGGGCAGGTTAGAGTAGGGACAAGTGAGAAGAGGGGAGGAGTTAGGGACATAAAAAAATGGCTGTGAGGGCCTTTACCGGGGGTGGGGAGGTGGTTCCAGAGGGGATGTGTGAGGGCATTGTCACCTTATTGATGAGGCTTAAAAAAAGACATGTCCAGCCTTTGCCATATCACGCTTGTTGAGCCAAGGGAAGAAAAAAAAAACAACAAACCCCTATTAAAATAATTTTCAATTAATCCCTGAGTGGGTAAAACATTTCTTTCCTGACCCCAAAAGGCAGTCGGATATTTCCCTGGATCAATATCCTATTTACAATGAAACCAACTGTCATAACACTCAATATTGTTCTGAGCTAGAAAGATATATATTTTTGAAAGTGCCTGCAAATATAGCAGGCAAATAATTCCAAAACCTTACTGCCCTTACTTTAAAAAATCCCTGCATTTGTTTTAGTCGAAAGTGCATGACCTTTTGGTTTTAATAATTCCTCAGAGAATCAGTCAAGGAGGGATTAAGATTCAGGGAAACCCAGGGGTTGACAGAGATGGAAAGAAGACACTCTGAGGCTGATATACCAAGATAATAGGATAAATCTTGGGGCAACCCAACTACATCATATACCATAAATAACATTTTTGTTGATTAAATGGGGACTATAACAATTTAAAGGGAAAGTAATGTTTCATAATAAAAGCAGCTCTAATTAATCATCATAGTATGTGGACTTCGGAGAGAGTGTTATATCAATTCTGTCAGAGTTGTAGTTCAAGAGTAATTCAATGACAAAGTATCCCCCTCCCACCCCTTTTACTGATGTAACACTGCTCAGCCAGATCAGAATGGAGGTGCCCAGGTAGACTGCAGAGAGGGACAATCTTCAAATAAGATAAGGGAAAAAAGCTGAACAACTTGTCGAGGGGGGCAGGGCCTCCAGTGTTCTCACAGTAAGAAGATTGTCCCCTTCTGTTATCTGTCTGGTCTATGGACTGCATTCCACATCTGAGAAGAGATTGCTTACACTAGGTAAAAGGGGCGGGAGGGGAAATTTTGCTTGTGAATTTCTCTCAAACCATAAAGGTTTGAGAGATAAGACTTATATCGTTCTTCATGTTTTTTTTTAATGCCTACAAAATAAAATAAAGCTAAAACAAAGTATTACTATCCCTTTGAATGCTAGATGGGTTGGAAATGCTTCAGGGACCGCTGTAACCCCATTGAATGCAATGGGAATTTTTATTTGTTCTCTGTGGTGCATTATAGTTTGCCTTAGAATTGCATCTGTTCTTCTCAGTTCATCAGGCAGTAGATTAAAGGGATAGTAATACTTAAAATGTAAAAAAAAATATGTTGTAGAGTTTATCCCCCTGAGTAAAACAAGGGTACTCCCACTGCTGAAAGGTGTTTCATTCAAAAGTTATTAATTTTCAAAGTTGAATTTTTTAGGTGCGTTATCACAGTGGCCTGAAATTGTACAGTGGCGCTGTTGCTACACCATCCTATGGAGATTTATGGTCAACTGACCAGAGCTGTCCATAGGATCGTATAGCAACAGCGCCACTGTACAATTTCAGGCCACTGTGATATTGCACCTAAAAAATTCAACTTTGAAAATTAATAACTTTTGAATGAAACACCTTTCAGCAGTGGGAGTACCCTTGTTTTACTCAGGGGGATAAACCCTACAACATATTTTTTTTTACATTTTAAGTATTACTATCCCTTTAAGGGATCCCCAGAGACAGATATGGAGAAAAAGACACCCAGGAACAACCACAGAGAGACACAGGCTGTGAACAATCAAAGGTACGAGGATAAAACAGCCAGTGAGTCAGAAAGTCAAGGGCACCCAGAGAGACAGACAGAGAGAGGAAGATACCCAGTGGTACCCATAAATGCAGACAGGGAATAAGTGGGAGAGAGACTGTCAAATGTACCCAGAGACAAAACCAAGGTGAGACATTCAGGGTACACAGAGAGACAACACATGCAGAGAAAGCAATATAGTCACAAGTAACCAGGAAGACAGTCACAAATACGTGGAAAAACAGGCAGGGCAGCCTAGATAACAACTTTGAAACTAAAGATAGCAAAGACAAACCGAGAGAACATATCGGAGATAACCAAGGAGAGAGATCATCAGTACTGAGATACAGAGATATGTCTATATATGCCTGAGAAGTTATCACAAAAGTACAAGACCATATACATGGGCAAAGTGGAGTAATACTGGTGCAAACCCAATTCACAATAAGGAACAAATAAACATCCGCAGTAAATTAAACGGTGCTTGAAACCCCATTTCAATCAATGCCCATTTTATTTCTCCCCTATGATCCACCTACTTTCCCCCAAAACTGCCGCTCTTTCATATTTGGGTTTGTTCTGCTGAGAGATGTTTTAGTCAAAAGATATTGCAACTTAAAAATTGCATTTTTTGTATGTAGTACACCTAAGGCCTGAAATTGTACGGTGGGGCTGTTGCTATTGCAGTCTATCAACAGCTCTGGTCAGCTGACCATAACCCTCTATAGTATGTTGTAGCAACATCGTCACTGTACAGTAACTTCACCTTCTATAATGTCACCCTCTAATAATTAAGCATATGGTGACTAGCTTCATAATAGTTCTATTAGCTCTTAAAAGTACCCGATTTTGAAGTAATCCTTAATTTTATGAGACTGACGGCCAGGTTAGTGCCATCCATACCTCCTAACATTTCAAATTGCCAAAGAGGGACAGTTGTGTTGTAGGGGGTGTGGCTGGGTACGTGGCCAGTGGGCAGGGCATTAACGAGAATTTTCAGGCTGTTTTATGACCTATTGACACCTCCTTGTGTAACCTAATAAATGACTTATAACAAGACCAAAGTATTTTATTTAAGCACACTAATTTATAAACACATATACTGACGTTTAAAGAAACAATAATGTGAGTTTTATTGCTGTGGATCAATGTCATACACTTATATATACACACACCACAAAATCTGATCTCCTAAAAAGAGGGACATTAAGGTGGGAAAGAGGGACAGTGGGATTTGGGTCTAAAAGAGGGACTGTCCCTCCTAAAGAGGGACACTTGGGAGGTATGGCCGTCTGCGTGCCTGCACCATCAGTCCCTTCCGGTGCCTTTCGGCACACTGCAATGCCTCCTAGAGGAGATAGGGACTGACAGCACAGGCGCGCAGACGTCTCTAAGACAAGATGTCTGCGCTGATGCCTCGGCTTCCAGTCTCCGGAGGTTAAGGATTACTTCAGAATCGGGTACTTCTGAGAACTAATAGAACTATGATGAAGCTAGTCGCCATATGCTTAATTATTGGAGGGTGAATTTATAGAAGATGAAAGTTCAGCTTTAAAGGGATAGTAATACTTTATTATTACTATCCCCCATATTGTAGGTATTTCCAAAATAATGTAATAGCCCCCTGGTTCATCTCTCAAACCTTTATGGTATGAGAGATAATCGAAGGAAAAGTTCCCCCCTCCCTCCCCCTTCCCTGAAGTCAGCGTTGTGCCAACTGCAGGGATATCCGGTCTGACTTTAATCATCTTGTGGCTCTGCAGCAGAGCCGAGATCCCGTTAGTGACAAAGAATTATTTCACTGAAACGGTCTTCTCCATGAGCTTACAAACCAAGCACATGTAGAAGACCGTTTCAGTGAAATAATTCTTTGTCACTAACGGGATCTCGGCTCTGCTGCAGAGCCACAAGCCTGTCATACGACAGACTTCAACTGCAGTCAGCACAACGCTGACTTCAGGGAAGGAGGAGGGAGGGGGAACTTTGCCTTCAGTTATCTCTCAAACCATAAATCTGGGGGATATTAAATTATTTTGCAAATATCTACAATATGGGGGATAGTAATAATAAAGTGTTAGTTACTATCCCTTTAAAATTCCAAGCCATTGTCAATGAAGACCCAGATGAAAAGCCTTAACCCACTTACTGGGAGGGATGCTAGGGAGGGGTGCTAGGGAGCGTAGTCAGTGCCTGTTTAACTTTTAACTCTTTGAGTGCCAGAGGGGTACGCAACGCATTGCTTTGCAATGCGTTGCGTGCCCCTCTGGCACTCAAAGGGTTAATACTAATGTAAAAAGCTTAATTTGACAGTAAAATTAGGACAAGTATAATAAATCCACACACACCCTTTTTATTCTATAATAAAACCTATCTTCTAAAAACAGGAAAAAATGTAATTAATAAATAAATAAATATAAAACATAACTAAACTAAGTAAAAGCTGCCACATCTATATCAGTATTCACCCCATGGAGAACCTGGGTCCTGAGCTCATAGATCCGCAACGTCTCTTACTTTCTCAAACGTAATAATCTGCACCACATTGTCTGTCTATCTGCACTTGATCAATGGCAGTAATGATAATTCCCTTACTTTCGGCCCCATAACAGTCTGTACAATGACCAGTTACACTATGAGGAAATGTCTCTTAGATGTTCTGCAAATCGTCTTTTCAACTTCCTTATAGTTCTGTCCACATTCTGTAAACCACAGACATAAGCAGATAAACTACAAATATTGCATTACAATTGAAGAAACACTTCATCCGGTATTCTTTCTCTGTTACCCTGTGATCTAAAGTTATCATCTTTTTATATCCCTGATCAAAGGGATAATGTGTACAAGTGGAAAATCTTTCCTTCCGCATTAAACTTTAACTACTAAATGCCCCAAAAATTAGTCTTGCTTAAATCCAGGGGAGGGCTGGCAACTTTTGGCCTGGGGGGGCAAGTACAATTAAGTGGCCTGTTTCTAGTACCGCTCCAGCCCAATGTCCCAGCCCATCCCCATTTGTTAATGCTATACTGGCATTAATGTTATGGATTAAGCTAAGTGATACCTCAGAGCTTATAACTGAAATGGTAGTACACAACTGATATCACAGAGATGACAATTGAAATGGAGGTACACTAGTGATACCACAGATCTTACAATTGAAATGGAGCTACACTAGTGATACCACAGAGCTTGCAACTGAAATGGAGCTACAAAACTAGTGTAGCACCTTAAAGGGATAGTAATACTTCGTTTTAAATGTATTTTATTTTGTAGGCATTAAAAAAACATGAAGAATGTAACAAGTTTTATCTCTCAAACCTTTATGGTTTAAGAGATATTCACAAGCAAAGTTTCCCCCTCCCGCCCCTTTTACCTAGTGTAAGCCATCTCTTCTCAGATGTGGAATCCAGTCCATAGACCAGACAGATAACAGCAGGGGACAATCTTCTTCCTATGAGAACAATGAAAGCCCTGCCCCCCCTTGATAAGTTTTTCAGCTTTTTCCCTTCTCTTAATTGAAGATTGTCCCTCTCTGCAGTCTACCTGGGCACCTCCCTTCTGATCTGGCTGAACAGGGGGGGGGATACTTTGCTTGTGAATATCTCTTAAACCATAAAGGTTTGAGAGATAAGACTTATATCGTTCTTCATGTTTTTTTAATGCCTACAATATAAAATAAAGATAAAACGAAGAATTACTATCCCTTTAAATTCTGTTTACTCTATTTACAGCAGCAAATGGGGAATTGAGTGAGGCAGTGGCCCACTGGCCCATATTCATGACCAGCCTGGGGGGGGGCAATTGCCCCCTTGCCCCCCAGGCCAGCCCTCCCCTGCTTAAATCCTCTCTATGTTTTCTTCTATTATAGAAAATATTGCTGGGTGCTATTATTTCTTTTATTATTTCTACTAAAGGACACCTTCGGCCTTTCTTCTTCCTTTTACATATGTCAATGTTAATTTAAAATACGCTGGATGTTATAAGCTTTGGTGATGAAAAAAAAAATTAAGTTGATCCCAATTTGTCTTAGTCCTTTCTTTATACTTTATTAGGTCTGTTCTAGTTCCTTAACTTTATCATATGCTCCAGCCAACAAATCTCGCTTATATCCCTTCTCCAAGAATTTATCTTTGATGATTACTTTCTTACAGCGGATGTATCACCTTATAAAAAGGTGTTACCATCCGCTTTGTTGATAAAAAAGTTATTATATGAAAGCTGTTTTTAAAAAAAAAAAAAATCAAGATGCCAAATTCTGTGCTGTGCACTTCTGCGTTATGAGCACAGCACAGTTCTACAGCACGTCGTATTCCTCCTCCCACCTACCTCCCAGCAGCCCCAGAGAGCGCGTTCACACTTCCCTTCGGTGTGCTGTGAACGACTCCTAGTGTTACAGCAAGCTATGGTTAGCATTATACTGAGGTTGCAACCACAGTATAATGCTTGCCGGAGCTTGCTGTAACGATAGGAGCTGTTCACAGCACACCGAAGGGAAGCGTGAACGCGCTCTCTGGGGCTGCTGGGAGGTAGGTGGGAGGAGGAATACGATGTGCAGAAGAGCTATGCCAGTCAGAATAATGGACACGCTATGCTGATCGGCAAAGCTCTTCTGCGCTTCAAATGGAATATCTTTCAAAGTATTTCGATTTTTTTAAAAAAAACTCAGCTTTCATGTAATAACTTGTATTAACAAATCGGATGGTAACACCTTTTTATAAGGTGATACATCCCCTTTAAAATCCTCATTTTATTAACATTTCTTTTAATTCTCTGTAATTTCCCAAATGATATATTTCCATTCCATCTTCTATGATGCCCACTGTCATAATGCAGTTATCCATTACTGTCCATTTCTTTCCTAATTTTCTTTATTTTTTTTTTTTTTATAAAACCCTTGCTATAAAATTGAGAGCTTAAAATTCATTCTGGGTCTTATGATTACTAATAAATCTTAAAGAGATAGTAATACTTAGTTTTAACTTTATTTTATTTTGTAGGTATTAAAAAAACATGAAGAACGATATTATGTCTTATCTCTCCAACCTTTATGGTTTAAGAGATATTCACAAGCAAAGTTTCCCCTCCCGTCCTTTTTACCTAGTGTAAGCCATCTCTTCTCAGATGTGGAATGCAGTCCATAGACCAGACAGATAACAGAAGGGGACAATCTTCTTCCTATGAGAACAATGAAAGCCCTGCCCCCCTTCACAAGCTTCTCAGGTTTTTCCCTTATCTTAATTGAAGATTGTCCCTCTCTGCAGTCTACCTGGGCACCTCCCTTCTGCTCTGGCTGAGCAGTGTTACATCAATAAAAGGGGCGGGAGGGGGACACTTTGTCATTGAATTACTCTTGAACTACAAC
Organism: Rhinophrynus dorsalis; assembly: GCA_037306005.1. NCBI lineage: Eukaryota > Metazoa > Chordata > Amphibia > Anura > Rhinophrynidae > Rhinophrynus > Rhinophrynus dorsalis. The sequence continues at coordinate 163,404,055 of CM074726.1, read as the reverse complement.
TCTGACAGAATTGAAATAACACTCTCCAAAGTCCAAATACTATGATGATTATTTAGAGCTGCTTTTATTATGAAACATTACTATCCCTTTAAGTGGGACTATTATCATTGTTGTATATAAGGAATTCTTGTAGCCTATCCATAGTTTACTCCCATATAATTGATAGCAATATCAGGTATCAGTGAGGAGACAAGATAATCAAGACATCATCTATATATCTTCTTAAAGTAAATAACATTTTCTTTAAACAAGTTATTGTTCCAAATCACTTCGTATTCCCACTTGCCTATATATAGGTTGCAAATACACAACCCATTTGGTTCCAGTGATTTGACCATAAAATTATTCTTCAAATAAAAAATAGTTTTGTTTCAATACAAATAAAATAACTTTTAAAAGTAACTACATTTGAGGAGGTGAAACAACACTATCTTCAAAAACCATTTCACTGTTAAAATCCCTTCTTCATGTGGAATACTAGTATTGAGTAATGAAATGTCACAAGGTACCCATGTCGTAAAATCTCAGGTATAATACGCAGGTGTATATTATACCCAAGATTTAGGGGAAAACAAGAGTGCCTATGTATAATACGCTCCCTTGTTTTCCCCATTGCTACAAAAAAATGTAATGCTGGCGATCCCTCCCCTCCCCCGGCGCTATCCGTTTTCATAATAAAGCTATAAAGCTTACTGAGGTCTGTAGGCAAACTTCATTTGTATCTGGGTAAATCTCTGCAGGCGGCATGCTTGCATTTGCCGGCCGCCCGCTTCCTTCCATTGCCTTCAGGACCTTCTGCCTCCAGCCAATGGTACGCAGGGCATTACTATTGGCTGGAGGAGGAAGGTCCTGAAAGCCATGGAAGGAAGCGGGTGGGCGACAGTCAAAGGCAAGCATGCCGCCCGCAGAGATTTACCCAGATGCAGATGAAGTTTGCCTACAGACCTCAGTAAGCTTTATAATGAAAGCGGATAGCACCGGGGGAGGGAAGGGATCTCCAGCATTAAAAAAGATCTTCAAAAAAATCTCTCGTGTATAATACGTGGGGTAAAATTGTGCGTATTATACCTGAGATTTTACGGTAAGTGTCCTTCCACCTAATATCTTCCATACTCTGGATGACTTGTATACTGTCCATTATAAATTAGGGTAGCAGATAGCCAGAGGTTTTAGATGCAACTCAACATATTGTGAAAGGGTTTTAAGTCAAGGAATCAATCCTTGACACTACAGGACTTCTAGGGGGATCTTTTAAATCATGGTGCAATTTAGGCATGTGATAGAACACTGATACCCTGCAATTTTCTTTATAAAGATACCTATATTCATCTTTGACTACAATCCCATTATTCTTAGCTTCCAATGATAAATTATTCATCTCTTGCTGATACTCTGTGATAGGATCTGTTCTCAAACTAATATAGGTATGTTTATCTTTTAACGGTCTAATTGCTTCTTTCCCGTAATACGCAGTATATGGAACACAAATGCCCCCTCCTTTATCTGCTTGACTTATCAGAAATCTTGAATCGTCTCTCAAGTCCTCAAGGCCAGATTGTTCCACTTATTTTAAATTGCAATGCATAATTTTCTTTTTTTTTCTATACATATTTTGTCTATTTGTACACTCATTTTTAGAAGACTTTAATATATTCTCATTGGTTTCAGACCAGAAAAGAGCTAGATTTAGTCTTAAATATGGATGATAATTCCTGCACACTTCCTCAACTGTCTCCTTGTAAAGATTCTAGTCTCCTAACACCATAAACTCTACAATAGACCAACAATAACTATTCTGAAGTATTCCTGAATCAGGGCTCAAAATTTCCACTCGCCACTAGCCAATGGCGAGTGAAAATTTAGCCTAGCAAGTAGAAATTCAGCCCTGGTGGGTATGTTATGGCTTGCAGTGGCGAGTAACTTTTCAGGTCTGGCTAGTAGCAAAGGACTTCAAATTATAAGCCCTGCCTGAATCATTACTAAGAAAAACATCTCTTAACAGTTAGGGACTTACATACTTCTTGACATCAATATATGTTTCAAATCTATGCAGACATCTTGTAAGCACCATAGAGAGTCCCCTAGCCAATACATGAGCCACATCTGGTCTAATATCTCTGCTTGAAAATTCCCCTTATTGAAATATGACTCTTTACTCCCTCTTTAAAATTTTCAACTGATTTAGACCTTTCTCCTCCTGCTCTACATCCTCTTCTTCTCTTTGTAGCCTTTTCTGGCCCTTTAGATGACAGTCCTCTTTCACCTTCTTCAATCTCTAGGGGATCCAGTGTCCTAATTCTAAAGAATCATTCCCTTTAGCAACATACTCCCTCTTCTAAAGTGTCCATTGTACTAAAACATTATTTTCATTGAATTCTTCAATCCCCTTGTCCTTACTGCTTGATATTGCAGCTTTACTAAGTTGAAAAAGCTTGTTCTAATGGGGTATTTGTTTGATATAGACACTTCCCTCTGTATAATATGCTATATTCTTGAACCACCAGGTTCTTGGGGCTATTATAAACTTACTATGAAATTTCACGCTTTCTCCCTTTTTGTTTGAACCTACTATCCTCATTTCTCTCCTTACTGTATATATGGCTCTTAGCTACCTTACCTCTACCTCTGCCTCTACCCTGAATACTGCTCTTTTTTCCAGCTGGTCTCTAACATTTCTTTTATTTGGTATATCGTCAGTATAATATAAATTGCTAGACTGCAAAGCTCCCTGTGTGCGTAACACGCACACGTGCAGTAGAGACTGCCGGAACGATGCAGTCATGCACAGTAGAGAGACTGGCCGAACATGCTGATCCGGAGCGGGGAGCTCCAAACTGCCACTGCCTGTCTCTGCTCCTCTGCTATGGGGCAGCAGAGGCCGCTGGGTGGCACTTTAGCCCATGTACATGGGCTTTCATACTAGTATAATATTCATTTCCAAGTTACTGAAGTGCTGTTGAGTGCTGTGGTCCAGGCAAGGGGTGATTCTTAGTGATAATCACCCCTTGCCTGGACCACTGCACTCAACAGCACTTCTCTCTCCCCCACACACTGACTGGCAGTTCAGGTGGCAGGAGGCACTTACACACAATAGCACTTACTCCTTTTGTGTCAAACCTACGTTCCTCTAGACTGTAAGATCTCTCCAGCAGGGCCCTCTGATCCTTCTGTTCTCCACATATGATTTACTATTTAATACCTCTGTATGTCTATTACCTACTGTAAAGTGCTGCGGAATTTGTTGGCGATATGTATATAAAGATTAATAATAATAATAAAATACTGAGTTTCTCAGGTATACTAACTTCTGATTTTTGTATTTCCTCTGTCTTTTCTACTGATCTTTCAATGTCTTCTTCTTTTCTTGTTTCTTTTCTAACAACATGTCCCTATATTTTATCAGTAACTGGATCCGGTTTTTGGACAGTCCTCCAGTTTTTTCATTTGGTCCACATAGAGGGGGACAGCCATGGAAACATAGAGGGGGATTATGTACTATGGTGATTCAAAGCTAAATTAGGAACTGGAATCAATTTTTGGTCCTTATGTCTGCCTATTGTTACTTTATCTATCTATCCGTCTATGCCAAAATCCTTCCCTTAAAGGGATAGTAATGTTTCATAATAAAAGTAGCTCTAATTAATCATCATAGTATTTTGACTTTGGAGAGTGTTATTTCAATACTGTCAGAGTTGTAGTTCAAGAGTAATTCAATGACAAAGTATCCCCTCCCGCCCCTTTTACTGATGTAACACTGCTCAGCCAGATCAGAAAGGAAGTGCCCAGGTAGACTGCACAGAGGGACAATATTCAATTAAGATAAGGGAAAAACCGGAAAAACTTGTCAAGGGGGGCAGGGCTTTCATTGTTCTCATAGGAAGAAGATTGTCCCCTGCTGTTATCTGTCTGGTCTATGGACTGGATTCCACATCTGAGAAGAGATGGCTTACACTAGGTAAAAGGGGCAGGAGGGGAAACTTTGCTTGTGACTATCTCTTAAGCCATAAAGGTATGAGAGATAAGACTTATATCGTTCTTCATGTTTTTTTTAATGCCTACAAAATAAAATAAAGATAAAAGAAGTATTACTATCCCTTTAATGTCATTTGTGCTAAGGGTGGGCAATGGGAAAGTCTATGGGCATCTCAAGGCTTTCCTCTGCTCCTCATTTATTGTTATGTATTAAACAAGGGAAAGAGTAGATGTCTGATTTAACACTTTGAATGCCAGAGCAACACCCCTCTGTCAGTCAAATGGTTAATGTCATTTCCTTGTGCATGCTATGGGGCTGGGATACAGAGATTGCTGGAATAAAAATCCTCCTACTGGTGGAGATTGTTTGCCAGTTTGCATTATAGTGGTCATATGCTGTAGTGCGTACCCCTTAGTGCAAACACAGGTGTTGCAGGTTAATCCTGGTATAGATACACTTGGGAACTGGTACATTCACCTCATAAAGGCAGACACTTATCTCATGACTTCAGTAAGATATTGCCAGGGAGACACAGTAATGATTGTACAGTATTACAGAACATGTAGGCTTCTTATAATGACATTTTAACAGTAATTGGAGACAGCTTGTTGTGCTAATAAAGACAGCCTGGGGGCAACCAGAAATGAGTATCACACAGTGGTTAGTTAGGAGTGACTGAAGACAGTCATTGACAGAGACAGCAATTAATACTTTGATCTTCAGTATAGATATTTATCCATCTCAGGCCTTCTTGAATTCCATTGCAACTGACCCTTCTTCTGGGAAGCCATTCAATGAATCTACCACCCCTTTTCTTAAAGGAACACTAACCACTTTTAATTAATATGGTCAGAAAAACATGTTGGTCACTAATGAATTAATTCCATATGGATTGGTTCCTCAGAATTAATCTGTAATTAACCCTTTCAGTGTCAGGGGTACACATCGCACTGCAGAGCAATGCGTTACATTCCCCTCTGGCACTCAAATGGTTAAAACTAAACATTTTGTCTATGGACACAGATATAGCAACATAGTAACATAGTAAATTAGGTTGAAAAAAAGACACAAGTCCATCAAGTTCAACCTTTGCCTCATAACACAGAAAAATAAGAATTATATAGCTTTTCTGCTACCAAAAAAGTTAGTCTTTATCAGACCTTCCTGATCTGCCTACTAATAAACAGTATAACCCTGTATGTTCCCTTTTGAAATACATTTATCTAACCTTCTCTTAAAAGTATCCATTGTATCTGCCATAATCACATCTTTGGCAAGGAATTCCATAATTTAACAGACCTTACTGTAAAAAACCCGTTCCTCTGCTGAAGTTGAAACCTCATTTCCTCTAATCTCAAGGGGTGGCCACTGGTTATTTGATCAGGCCTTGGAATGAATAGGTCCACAGAGAGATCCTTGTATTGACCTCCCATATACTTGTACAATGTGATAAGGTCTCCTCTTAGTCGTCTTTTCTCTAGAGTAAATAAACCAAGTTTGTCTAGTTGTTCCTCATACGTGAAGTCCTCCATTTCCTTAATTGATTTTGTTGCTCTTTGCTGTATTCTCTCCAGTTCTAGAATATCCTGTTTCAGAACTGGTGCCCAAAACTGTACTGCATACTCAAGGTCAGGTCTTACCAATGATGTGTACAATGTCAAAATGATATTATCCACTCTTGCTTCAATACCCCATTTTATGCAAGACAGGACTTTATTTGCTTTTGCAACCTCTATTTGACTCTGAAAAAAACATTTGGTATGCTATTTGACACTGATCATTTTTTCCAAGTTTGTAGTTTACAAGGATTCCCAGGTCTAACAACGAGTCCCCTAAAAATATTCCATTAAGTTCATAAGTAGCATTGGGATTTTATTATTCACAAATGCATGACTTTACACTTTCCCACATTAAGCTTCATATTCCATTTGTTTGCCCAATCTTCAATTTTATGTAAATCCCTCTGTATAGAACAAATATCCTGTTCTGAATGTATTACCCTACATAATTTAGTGTCACCTGCAAATATGATTCATTGTTGCAGAGCCCCCCTCACCTTATCCCACTGGATTCTTCTTAGGAAGGAATGAAGGAAGAATGGATTCAGTAGGAGGAGTTTGAGGACCTGGAGTCTGGGAACAAAGAATTATTCTGTCTCCAGTAATAATGAAAGATTAATGTTGGGGACCTAATAGAAGCAGACGATTCATAGTGGTTATTAGGATTTTCTGCTCGGATCAAGGTAAGTGAGGGTTAATTATTAGGAGTGTTGATGTTCTTTTAAGAATGTTATGAAGATGTAACAAATTCAGATTTTGTGATGAACATTTAATGAGAACAAAAGTGAATTATTCAAAACAAGAATCTCTCTGACTAGGGCTGGATTTAAAGAGGAACTTTCACTTACATTAAAGTTACGTTTAATAGGTTGCAATGCAAATGATAATATCTAATATCCTTTTTTTTTTTTTTAATTATTCAACTGTTTATAGAGATATTGAGTCCGTTCTTGGTACCTCCTCACGTCATCCGGCTAGTCCCTGCGGGACTAAGTGTCCCACAGCTCTTCCTAAGTCCTCCCATATGCCCGTCAATCCAGCCCACCCTCCTACTGACGTGTAGCTCTGACCTGGAGCCATGTTGGTCCTATGCGCATCCAGGTCAGAGAGAGACAGTGAGAGCAGTCTGGTAAAGTAAACGGGCAGTACTTTCACCGCCCACTGTACTCCACATAACAGGAGAGCGATGCCAATCATCGTCTATATCACAGACATGCCGCCACTCTCCCTCTCTGCTCCAGACACATTCATAGTTACTTTTTACAATACAGCAGGGATTTTCAACTTCAAAATGCATATTTCACAGACCTTAGAGACATGACTAAACTGTATAGGGTTAAGTAAGATATAGGTGAAAGCTCTGCTTTAAACTGAAAGGAAATCAACCAAGGTTACTCCGGAGCTCTGGTATCTTCCATTAGTAGCCAAGATCTGACTTACATCCTGTTCACACCAAGCAAGGCATCCTATTTGACTGTAGCTCCTCCCATTGCCACACCCCCTCCAATGACCCTCCACAGCACCTCCCACAGTAGCCTGGCACAAAAAATGCTATTAACTTATAGAATACAAGCCCCCCCAAAAAAAGGTTTTAACCCGTTGAGTGCCGGATGGGTACGCGTTGCGTACCCATCCGGCACTCAAAGGGTTAACCCCTTGGATGCTAGAAATGTTTCCAAAGCATGTCTCTAGCATTTAGGGAGTTAAATAATGGCCAGTGGGGAGATATTTGAATGACGATCCTAAAAAAATATATATCCATACGACAAAACAGCGATATTTTTAAGACATTTGGGAGCCTTATTTTTCAAGCAATGTGTAAGATACCTCTCTGGCACTCAAAGGGTTAAAAGGCCAGTTAAAATCAATAAGAGTCATCATTTCTATTTAAGGTGACCACATTTCCATTCTGCCAATCAGGGACACTGAGAAGAAGGAAACAGCAGAGTAATTGTACTCAACTCTAGGGCAGCTCTGTGGGAGGGGTCACTGTACATCACTGGACTGAATGCTAAACACTAGGGAGAACTGCCCATTGACTGCCGTCACAGAAAGCAATGTCTGTAGCTGGCTACAAGATAAAGTACATCATGCCCAAAGCCTTACACTAACAATACACACAACAGAATTACATTGCAGCTCCGGATTGATTTCAGGATCAAGGCTCTCTAGTGTTGAGAGCTCTAAATGGAAGCCATTTTCTTGTAGCCCAGTAGAGACATCACTTCCTGTCACAGTAGACAATTAGCAGGTCTTCTAGTGTTTAGAACTCTGTGCTCTGGAGTCTTCATTCCAGGACTTTGCATTGTCCCAGAAGGAGGCTTCCTGGGACATGGGACACACATTTAAAATCCAGGACTGTACCAGGCCATCCGGGACATGTGGTCACTCTATTTCTATTGCATACCTCCCTAGTGTCCCTCTTTAGGAGGGAATAGTCCCTCTTTTAGACCCAAATCCCTCTGTCCCTCTTTCCCACCCCGGTGTCCCTGTGTTTAGGAGATCAGACTGTGTGGTGTGTGTATATAAGTGTATCACCCTGGTGTCCCTGTTTTAGGAGATCAGACTGTGTGGTGTGTATATAAGTGTATCACCCTGGTGTCCCTGTGTTTAGGAGATCAGACTGTGTTGTGTGTATAGAAGTGTATCACCCTGGTGTCCCTGAGTTTAGGAGATAAGACTGTGTGGTGTGTATATAAGTGTATCACCCTGGTGTCCCTGTGTTTAGGAGATCAGACTAAGTTGTGTGTATATAAGTGTATCACACTGGTGTCCCTGTGTTTAGGAGATCAGACTGTGTGGTGTGTATAGAAGTGTATCACCCTGGTGTCCCTGTGGTTAGGAGATCAGACTGTGTGGTGTGTATATAAGTGTATCACCCTGGTGTCCCTGTGTTTAGGAGATCAGACTAAGTTGTGTGTATATAAGTGTATCACACTGGTGTCCCTGTGTTTAGGAGATCAGACTGTGTGGTGTGTATATAAGTGTATCACCCTGTTGTCCCTGTGTTTAGGAGATCAGACTGTGTGGTGTGTATAGAAGTGTATCACCCTGTTGTCCCTGTGTTTAGGAGATCAGACTGTGTGATGTGTATATAATTGTATCACCCTGATGTCCCTGTGTTTAGGAGATCAGACTGTGTGGTGTATATATAAGTATATCACTTTGCTCCACAGCAATACATCTCACATGAATGTTTGTTTAAACATCGGTATATGTGTTTATAAATTAGTCTGTATAAATAAAATACTTTGGTTTTGTGCTACATCATTTATTTACTTACATAAAGAGATGACAATAGATCATGAAATAACCTACAAATTATCTGAAATTCCCCATCCACCAGCCATGCCCCAATCAACACCCCCTAAAGCAAAAGTGTCCCTCTTTGGCTATTTGAAATGTTGGGAGTTATGCTGAAACACAGAATGATTCATTTGCAGGCTGCTGGCATGTTTTACGGACAGGGCTGCTCCAAGTGGTTACCTGAAGGGTATCCCAGTTCACTTAGGTCACATGGGCAGTGCTGATGATATGACCATACAAAACATTGTAGTACAGGTCAAATGACACCAATAAACCAATAGGTGAGACTGTGTCTCACTGATTGCTTTATCATTGTCTCTCATTGCTCATGAATTCAGTGAAATCCCTCCACCCCCGCTGTTATCCATTGCCTACTTCCTACCACAAAGTGCAGAGTCCAGTTACCCAGAATGTACTTGTGTGAGTGTGATGCGTGCATCCCCAGCTCTGTCTCTGGACCCAGTCCATTTACTTTTATTCACAGAGTACTGTGGAACATGAGACCCTGGGCACGAGGTAAGTCCAAGTACCACAGCTACATTTCTCAGCTACTTCATGATCATCTTTGTGCCTGTCCCATATTTTACTGGCAGTAAATGTACAGAAATATGGGACCAGAGATATATTATTTCCATTCCAACAACATCTCAAGCCCCTTCTGGACTTCCAAGTGGAGTCACAGTCCATTTACAATACACCGACATCAGCACATCTTCTCACATACCCGGGCTGCTGGGAGAAATGAAATCACCAACAGCTCCATCTCCTAGAGTAGCATGGAGCTCCACAGCCTACCAGATAGAAGGCATCACTCCCCATCCTTGCCAATAGTTCTACATCTCCTTTATAAGTTATCCCCATAACTTATTTATTTATATTTTCTATTCTTTTCACAACTTACATTTTACACTCTCCATCTTACCACCCATTCTCGTTTTTATCCCTCTGCCTTGGTACTATTTCAGGAGCCCATTACACCTCTCTTTGCACCTCTCCTTCCCTTATCCTTCACCTCACGGTCTCTTCTCAACTCTTCTCTCTCTCTCTCTTTTTTTCCCATTATATCTGAAGTTCGCTATAGTTACTGAGTAACTGCTGTTTATCGATAGGTAATGTATACTCACACACACACACACACAAAATATAACATTATTCCATATACACACACTCACACAAATATCTGTGCTACTGTCACGGCTCCCAGGAATCAACCAGGAGTCAGTACGGAACAGTAAAACAATCTTTTACTAGAATAATACCAGTAATGCACGTAAACAGATAACACACAGAGGGTGATTAAAGAAGCAAGCACTGTATCAGAAATAGCAGTCCGCCAATAGATCCACCACACTGTCCGAGACTAGGCCTCAGCCCGCTGGAGCCTCGAGGTAATTCTGAACGCCCAAAGGACTAGCACTGACTCAGCCTGCAGTCAGTAAGCTAGGAGTCTGATAGAGCCCCAGGTCCGCACTAGGATGGGTGTCTGTGGAGCGGGGACCAACACACTTAAGAAACAGACAGAGCCCCCTAGTCAGCACCAGAAAGGATAGTCAGACAATCCCTGTCATACATGGAGCAGGTAGTCAGCCACAGCCACAGGTTTGCACCAGATAGGATATCCACTGAAGCCTTGGTATGCTGGAAGCGCAGTGGACAGAGCCCCAAGTCAACACCAGAGTGGGTAGTCAAACATACCAGGTCATACACGGAGCGGGTAGTCAGTCAGAGCCACAGGTTTGCACCAGAAAGGATGTCTAAGCCAAATTGGAACGCATAAGGAGAATGGTCAGACAGAGCCACAGGTCAACACCAGAATGGATGGACAGACAGGCCGGCTCATACACAGTTCAGGTAATCAGCCAGAGCCACAGGTCTGTACCAGATTGGGTGTCCACTACACAATGGGAGCAGGCAAAAGAGTAGTCAGACAGAGCCACAGGTCAGCACCAGAATGGATGGTCAGACAAGCTATAACATTATTGTATGCATTGCTACACTTGGCTACATTTATGTTCAGTTTTGGTTGTGTAAAAGGTGGTTACCTGGTCCTATGGAGCATTTGGCTGGCTCCAGAATTGCTCCTCTTTTTACTTGATGAATAAGGCCTGGTCTTTCTCAAATCAAAACTGTCATATTTTGGAAAATGTAAAAGCTGCTGGAGAGGATACTGAGCCGTATTCAGCAAGCTAACCAAGTACAACTACCTAGGATTTCATCAAACCAATCAGGTGCAATGTGGTAAAGACCTACCTAGGATTTCATCAAGCCAATCAGGTGCAATGTGGTGGAGACCTACCTAGGATTTCATCAAGCTAATCAGGTGCAACGTGGTGGCGATCTACCTAGGATTTCATCAAGCTAATCAGGTGCAATGTGATGGAGACCTACCTAGGATTTTGTCAGGCTAATCAGGTGCACTGTGATGGAGACCTACCTAGGGTTTTATCAAGCAAATTAGGTAAAAGGTAGCAGAGACCTACCTAGGATTTCATCAAGTTAATCAGGTACAATGTGATGGAGACCTACCTAGGATTTCATCAAGCTAATCAGGTGTAATGTGATAGGATTTCAGCAAGCTAATCAGGTGCAATGTGATAGGATTTCAGCAAGCTAAGCAGGCGCAATGTGATAGAGACATACCTAGGATTTCATCAAGATAATCAGGTGCATTGTGGTGGAGACCTACCTAGGATTTCAGCAAGCTAATCAGGTGCAATGTGGTGGGGACCTACCTAGGATTTCAGCAAGCTAATCAGGTGCAATGTGGTGGGGACCTACCTAGGATTTTAGCAAGCTAATAAATGTACAATGTAGTGGAGACCTACCCAGGATTCAAGAGGTTAACCTTTTGAGTGCTAGAAACTATGCAATGCTTGGACACCCCTCTGGAATTCAGATGGTTAAAAGCCCCATTTCCCTCTATGGGAAGTGAGGGTATTTTCATTTGCTTGCTATGGAGTTGATGGTTTGATCCAGAATAGCACATGTTTAACTTCTGTAATAAGGAACACATTACTGTTTTCTATTCCTGTGCTATTTCCTCCTTTCTCTCTCAGCTAGATGACCCTGTGTAGGTCACTCACAAGTAGGTGATTATCAGGCCTGTAACACGCCACACACACACAGTGTCACCATGTCACTGCTATTAAGAGCCCTTCAGTGTGTTTACACTTCCCTATCAGCCTCTCCACTTAGCCACTGAACAGGCGAAAATGTTTATCCGTCCAAGAACCAGTAAATGACTCCACAGGGTGTGATGCCTTCTGCCAGCTGGGCTGTCACATTAACTGAAGAAAGATATTGTTAATTTTATTCACCATATATTCCTAACCATTTGAGTGCCAGAGGGGTAAGCAATGCATTGCACTCAGAGAGTTAAAAGAGACCTAACCTCCTAATAATAAAACTCCACTTATTATGTCCAGAAAATCCTAATGGTCCTTACAAATTTTGACCTAGTGCCTTTGTTCCAAACATAATCTCTTCAATCAGTCCTCGATGTTATGTCCAAGGAGGCAGACATGATATTTGCTGGCAGCTTTCCCTCCCCATTGGCAGCAGGAAAAAAGAGGGCAGGTTAGAGTAGGGACAAGTGAGAAAAGGGGAGGAGTTAGGGACATAAGAAAAGTGGCTGCGATGGCCTTTATCAGGGGTGGATGGTGAGGAGGTGGTTCCAGAGGGGATGCTAGCAGGTATTAAAGTGGATCTATCACATATAGAAAAGTAATGCTCATTAGTTAGAGCATTTAGCGAAAAAGTTAAACATGTTAGTCTTTTTAAAAAAAAAAAAAAAACATTATCTGAGCAAAAATTAAAGTTTAAAAGGTGCCCAGCAGCCTACTTCCGCTTGCCGCACACAGGCTGCTCCCGTTCCACTACCCAGCATCCTCCGATGACGGAGGATGTCTGTCTCTAAGCTAGAGCGATCTCATTGGCTAGATATCGATCTCTGCCAATGAGATCGCTCCAGCTTAGAGAAAGAAAGCCTCCGTCATTGGAGGATGCTGGGTAGTGGGACGGGAGCAGAGGCAGTGCTGCAAGCAGGAAGTAGGCTACTGGGCACCTTTTAAACTTGAATTTTTGCACAGATAACAGTTTTTTTTCAAAAATGACTATGTTTAACGTTTTCGCTCAATACTCTAACTAATGAGCATTACTTATCTGTATGTGATAGATCCACTTTAAAGAAGGAAGGGAGAGACAGCGCATAGGGCATCTAAATGCAGTATTAGGATTTATTGTGAAGACATAAAAAAACATGAACTTAAAATTAACGCAACACAAATATGCTAATTAAAAATAGCTATACATAAATAAAAGGAGCACAGTGTGCTCTAAATGAAAATAGATAAGTCTCTATATACAAGACAAATGCGATATTGTGTGGCAGAGTCTTAAAGGTACACTATCAACTCAAGGGATACTATTTGATCTGAATAAATGATATTGGGGGGGAGAAGGCTATAGAGAGTGGGATAAATACATTTGAAGAAGTAGTGATTGCCCCCTTACTGTAGAGTCCACATATGTGACTGTGCTACAGTGCTACAGTGCAATCTGGTGCAGAGCCCCTCTCGTGGTTCCTCAATCCAGTGTTCGGACGGCCCCTTACTTTATTCTCCTCTTCGGACTCAGAATGTAATGACAATCAGTCATGATAAGTCCTTTTCCTCTCTCCTCTCCTCCTGTCCCACTGCGTCACTTATGTTAGTACTTCATCTCTTGTGTAAGTAGTGTCCAGTGTTCAGCGGGTATTGGCAACTTATTGATGAGGATTAAAAAAGACATGTCGATCACGTTTTTGATAGGAACGTTTGAGCTACTTTATACTCGTTTGTTTTGCTATTTATTAGTGTGCATATGAGTTGAAGCATTTACCCAAAATATGTATTATATACCAGGACTTATGATTTTAAGTCCTTAGCTACTAGCCAGACCTGAAAAGTTACTTGCCACTGCAAGCCATAACATACCCACCGGGGCTGAATTTCTACTCACCAGGGCTAAATTTTCACTCGCCATTGGCTAGCGGCAAGTGGAAATTTTGAGCCCTGATTATACCATGAATATGCAAATAGAGATACACTAGCAGCATAACTTATTTCCCTTGTAAGCTCTATGGTATCAGTCATGTTGCTGTACTTACATTGTAAGCTCTATGGTATCACTAGAGTAGCCGCATTTGAACTGTAAGCTATGTGGTCTCATTTGTCTTACTTAGCAGTGTGAATGCCAACATTAAAAGTAACTAAAGGGGATAGGCTGGGACAGTGGGCTGGAGAGACTGAAGAAATGGGCCAGTAGATTGTATTTGCCCCAGGCCACAAGTTGCCAGCCCTCCCCGATTACAGATATTTAAAGAAACAGACTTATAGCCAGATTCTACCACACTCCCTGTCATAACTTTGTGTCCTGTCCTCCAGTTTTAGGTACCTAGGTGTCTCTATCCCAAATGAGCCCAAAAACCTATATGTGTTGAATTATCCCCCTATTTATAAAGCTTTTAATGGAGACTTAAAGAAATGGTTGAAATTTATGATCTCCTGGTTCTGAAAAGTTAACCTGATCAGGTTGAATTTACTGCCCCGTATCCTATATAATAATTCGCTAGGATGTTTGTCAGATGCAGTCATGCGCAGTAGAGACTGCTCAAATGCTCAAAATTCTGGGAGTTCTGTGCTGGGAGCATTCTGTGCGGAATGCTGGGCGTTCTGTGCTGGGAGCATTCTGTGTGGAATGCCTGGAGTTCTGTGCGGAATGCTGGGAGTTCTGTGCTGGGAGCATTCTGTGCTGAATGCTGGGCGTTCTGTGCTGGGAGCATTCTGTGCGGAAGGCCAGGAGTTCTGTGCGGAATGCTGGGAGTTCTGTGCTGGGAGCATTCTGGTCGGAATGCTGGGAGTTCTATGCTGGGAGCATTCTGTGCGGAATGCTGGGAGTTCTGTGCTGGGAGCATTCTGTGCTGAATGCTGGGAGTTCTGTGCTAGGAGCATTCTGTGCGGAATGCTGGGAGTTCTGTGCTAGGAGCATTCTGTGCGGAATGCTGGGCGTTCTGTGCTAGGAGCATTCTGTGCGGAATGCTGGGCGTTCTGTGCTGGGAGCATTCTGTGTGGAATGCCTGGAGTTCTGTGCGGAATGCTGGGAGTTCTGTGCTGGGAGCATTCTGTGCTGGGAGCATTCTGTGCGGAAGGCCAGGAGTTCTGTGCGGAATGCTGGGAGTTCTGTGCTGGGAGCATTCTGGTCGGAATGCTGGGAGTTCTGTGCTGGGAGCATTCTGTGCGGAATGCTGGGAGTTCTGTGCTGGGAGCATTCTGTGCTGAATGCTGGGAGTTCTGTGCTAGGAGCATTCTGTGCGGAATGCTGGGAGTTCTGTGCTAGGAGCATTCTGTGCGGAATTCTGGGAGTTCTGTGCTGGGAGCATTCTGTGCGGAATGCTGGGAGTTCTGTGCTGGGAGCATTCTGTGCTGAATGCTGGGAGTTCTGTGCTAGGAGCATTCTGTGAGGAATGCTGGGAGTTCTGTGCTAGGAGCATTCTGTGCGGAATGCTGGGAGTTCTGTGTTGGGAGCATTCTGTGCGGAATTTCCCGGGAGTTCTGTGCGGAATGCTGGGAGTTCTGTGCTGGGAGCATTCTGTGCTGAATGCTGGGCGTTCTGTGCTGGGAGCATTCTGTGCGGAATGCTGGGAGTTCTGTGCTAGAAGCATTCTGTGCGGAATGCTGGGAGTTCTGTGCTAGGAGCAGGGGCGGACTGACCATTCGGGCATTCGGTCACGGACCGAGGGCCCGTGACCGAAGAGGGCCCGCCGCCGCCACTTCCAGAGCTGAGCAGCTCTCCTACAACGGCCGCCGGCGCGCCGTTTAGTAATACAGAGCACTGGGAGATGACATCATCTCCCAGCCTCTGCATTACTAGAGGCGCGCGGGACGTTGCAGTGGTAAGCCACGCCGCTAGACCACCAGGGACTGCAGGTAGGGGCATTGTGGAGATGAAGGGGGGTATTGTGGAGACGGGTGAATTGTGGAGATGGGGGCATTGAGGAAGGGGCAATGTGGAGATGAAGGGGGCATTTTGGAGATGAAGGGGGTATTGTGGAAGAGGGCATTGTGGAGATGAAGGGGGGATTGTGGAGAGAAGGGGGCAGTGTGGAGAGAAGGGGGCATTTTGGAGATGAAGGGGGTAATGGGTATTGTGGAAGGGGGCATTGTGGAGATGAAGGGGGGATTGTGTAGATAGGGGGCATTGTGGAGAGAAGGGGGCAATGTGGAGATGGGGGCATTTTGGAGATGAAGGGGGTATTGTGGAAGGGGGCATTTTGGAGATGAAGGGGGTATTGTGGAAGGGGGCATTTTGGAGATGAAGGGGGTATTGTGGAAGAGGACATTGTGGAGATGAAGGGGGTATTGTGGAAGGGGGCATTGTGGAGATGAAGGGGGGATTGTGGAAGGGGCATTGTGGAGAGAAGGGGGCAATGTGGAGATGGGGGCATTTTGGAGATGAAGGGGGTATTGTGGAAGGGGGCATTTTGGAGATGAAAGGGGTATTGTGGAAGAGGGCATTGTGGAGATGAAGGGGGTATTGTGGAAGGGGGCATTGTGGAGATGAAGGGGGTATTGTGGAAGGGGCATTGTGGAGAGAAGGGGGCAATGTGGAGATGGGGGCATTTTGGAGATGAAGGGGGTATTGTGGAATGGGGCATTTTGGAGATGAAGGGGGTATTGTGGAATGGGGCATTTTGGAGATGAAGGGGGTATTGTGGAAGAGGGCATTGTGGAGATGAAGGGGGTATTGTGGAAGGGGGCATTGTGGAGATGAAGGGGGTATTGTGGAAGGGGGCATTGTGGAGATGAAGGGGGTATTGTGGAAGGGGGCATTGTGGAGATGAAGGGGGGATTGTGGAAGGGGGCATTGTGGAGATGAAGGAGGCATTGTGGAGAGAAGGGGGCATTGTGGCGATGAGATCAAGGGGGCATTGTGGCGATGAGATCAAGGGGGCATTGTGGAGGTTGAAGGGGGCATTGTGGAGATGGGGGCATTGTGGAGATGAGATGAAGGAGGCATTGTGGAGATGGGGGCATTGTGGAGGTGGAAGGGGCATTGTGGAGATTTCTGCAGGGGGCCCAGACCTCTTTTTGGACCAGGGGCCCTGGGTCCTGTCAGTCCGCCCCTGGCTAGGAGCATTCTGTGCGGAATGCTGGGAGTTCTGTGTTGGGAGCATCCTGTGCGGAATGCTGGGTGTTCTGTGCTGGGAGCATTCTGTGCGGAATGCCAGGAGTTCTGTGCAGAATGCTGGGAGTTCTGTGCTGGGAGCATTCTGTGCTGAATGCTGGGAGTTCTGTGCTGGGAGCATTCTGTGCGGAATGCCGGGAGTTCTGTGCGGAATGCTGGGAGTTCTGTGTTGGGAGCATTCTGTGTGTTCCAGCAGTCTCTACAGCACATCGCGTGAGTGACTGCAGACACAGAGCAGGACTGGCCTTTTAACCCTTTGAGTGCCAGAGGGGTGCGCAACGCATTGCAAAGCAATGTGTTGCGTACCCCTCCGACACTTAAAGGGTTAACATCTCCCAGACCTTGGCCCGTGTACACAGGCTTTTACACTAGTACTCCATATTTTCCAAACGCTCACAATTCCTATCCTACCAGGTGACTTCACAAAACAGAAAAATGTATCTTGCAACACAAACATTCCACAGAACAATGTAAGACCTTACAGGTCTCAAAGGCTATGGGAGGAAATGGACTCCTAAACTTACATGATTATTATCATGCAGCACAAATTAGTCATATCATAACATGACATTCACACCCAATGACTAAAAAAATAACATGACATTCGCACCCAATGACTAAAAAAATAACATGACATTCGCACCCAAGTACTGAAAAATGGGTGGATCTAGAATCTTGATTAGTCTTACCCACATCTTTATCCGACATGATCTGGATTCGATTCAGTGATAGATCACCCTTAGAAGTAGACTGCCAGTGCCCACCTGACTTTAATGCTTTTAGACTATAAGACCAAATGGCACTTGTGTACATATTAAAGGGGATGTATCACGTTATAACATTTTTTTACCATAGCTTTTATTAATAATGTAGTAATAAAAAAGCTGTTTTTTCTTTTTAATGTAAGTACTTTAAATTGGAACTTTCAGCTATTACAAAGTCTCCATGGATTCATGAAGCACATGGCGACTAGCTTGGAGATCCATGTCTTACCTTTAAAAAATAGCAGATTCTCCATTTAGAGACTGATGGGCAGGTTAGTGCAGTCTGCGCGCCTACGCTGTCATTTCCTTCTGGTTACCTTGCATGCACAATGCAATGCTACGCAATAGAGGCCGCGACTGACAGCGCAGGCGCACAGACAAGATGTCTGCGCTGTAGTCTGGGTTCCGGTCTCCGAACATCAAAGATTTCTTTAGAATCTGTGTTTTTTAAAGGTAACAGATGAGAGTTGGTACCGTGTTAGCCGTAGAAATATAGGAGGCAAATATAGTTGTTGATACTTTTATTGGCTAACTAAGCAGATTTAGAATGCAAGATTTCAAGACCTTAGGTCTCTTCCTCAGGCATGTTATACAGATAAATATGAAAACATCTCTCTTATATACAAGTACACATTACATTGTTTAGCATGGAAATCAGATAAGAGAACTCAATCCAGATCCAGATACTTTGATCAGTCAATGGTAAATTGCACTCTTCCTCTGAGGCTTTAGAGGTGTTTATGATGCTCTTGGGTCTGTTGAAAAGGTCAACCCACTAAGTGATAATGTGACAAGAACTCTCTGTCCTTATTCAAACCATTACAAATAGCATTACATTTTAACATTAATTTTACGTCCCATACCTTTCTGTCCCTCTGAGTGCGGAACCGTCCAATCAATACAGTTAACTTAATGTCCCTGACACTGGATCTGTGGGAATTAAACCTCTTATGTAGTGCCTGTCCAGTTTCTCCCACATACAGAGCTGTTGGGCATTCTGCACACATGATAAGGTATATTACATTGGATGAATTACAGGGGAAGGTACCATTGATCTTATGGTGTAACTGGGTGTTTGGAATTCGTATGTTGTCTGTGGTGTAAATGTGTGCACAAGTTTCACATCTCTTTTGTAGGCAGGGAGATGTGCCATTTTTGGTATTTTTATTCAGGGCACATCTTACCATCAGTTGTTTCAAATTGGGAGGCTGTCTGAAGGAGAGTAAGGGAGGCTGTGGGAAAATGTTCTTAAGCAGGACTTCTCCCTCTGCCTTACAGATATCACTGCATGAACACACAAGACAAGCAGGACT
Source organism: Rhinophrynus dorsalis (assembly GCA_037306005.1). Lineage (NCBI taxonomy): Eukaryota > Metazoa > Chordata > Amphibia > Anura > Rhinophrynidae > Rhinophrynus > Rhinophrynus dorsalis. The sequence goes on along the minus strand of CM074726.1, from coordinate 163,384,917 downwards.
TCTCCCTCTGCCTTACAGATACCACTGCATGAACACACAAGACAAGCAGGACTTCTCCCTCTGCCTTACAGATGTCGCTGCATGTATACACACAGGACAAGCAGGACTTCTCCCTCTGCCTTACAGATATCACTGCATGATCACACACACACACAAGACAAGCAGGACTTCTTCATCTGCCTTACAGATATCACTGCATGATCACACACAAGACAAGCAGGACTTCTCCCTCTGCCTCACAGATATCACTGCATGATCACACACAAGACAAGCAGGACTTCTTCATCTGCCTTACAGATATCACTGCATGATCACACACAAGACAAGCAGGACTTCAGATTTCTGTGCCTACAGGCTCCTGAGATGTAAATCCGGCCCTGTACATCAGTATAGAACGTTAATGACTCCTTTTAATTCAATGGGAATTTTTGGAAATTTTAGTTCTCCCCTATAGTACAAATGGTTTGCTCCAGAACTCCTTCCACTTATCTTTTTTTTTTAACATATGGCCATAATTGTTAATATTTCAAACATCTCAGGGTCAGCTTATTTTGAAAGTTCCCAGGTATGTCAAATGGGTTAACCTCTCTGGCACTCAAAGAGTTAAGCTCAGCCGAAAACATGCCTGACACCCCGGTGAGTAATGATATCCACACAAACACACACGTCCCTTTTATTCTGGCTCCTCCCTCCAGGAAGTGTGCAATTCTCCCTGCCCCCTGCCTGTGACACTCAGGCCTGACCCTCCTCCTCACCTCCAGCTACAGACTTTTTGCCCTCCTCAGGGGTAGATTCCACTTTGTCCAGGAGGGGAGGGGGTGGAAAGCTGGCAGAATGATAAGAAATTTGATCTACTACAAAGCTCCCCTCCGGGCTATGGTGAGATATCTGAGTGTAGCAGTGTACTAGAGCCTTGCAGACAACTGCTTTTGTTAGAGCCTGCAGAACATTGTTGTGTTTTTGTCTCTGCAGATTTCTAGGGACCTGCAGAGCACTGTCTCTTTCTAGGACTTTCAGAGCAACATGGTCTCTAGAGATCTGTCTGGCACTTTGACTTCCTATGGCACCGAAACTTTTAGTTTTAACCCTTTGAGTGCCAGAGAGGTACAGAATGCATTGCAAAGCAATGTGGTCTGTGCCTCTCTGGCATTTAAAGGGGCAGAGGCATGAGCAACACATTGCAAAGCAATGCATTGCATACCTCTTGTACTTAAAGGGTTAAACACAGCAGCGCTTGTAGCATCTGCAGGACAACTGCAGTTAAAGATGTATATTGAGATTCTAATCATCTGTTTACCATAAACCCTTTGAAAGCCACAGCTGGTGGCAGCATGTTGCTCTGAAATGCTTTTGAACACCCCTCTAGTACTCACATAGTTAACATCAGTCTCTCTGTGTTTTTAGAGTTGAAATGCCGACTCGTTCAAATCCTCTTAATCTCTCTCTCTCCCTGGCTTTTTTTTTTCTTTTGCAATGCATTCTGGTCTTTGTAGTCCTGGCTTTTGCTAGTTTGGTTGAAGTCCTAGTTTCCACTCAAATGTTTGTAGTATGGGGACAGCCGTGTCCTTGCAGTGACACACAGGATTGCTGTAAGAAGCCACTGATTCCCAAAACTGTCAGTTAGCACTAACATACGATTTCTCTGACTGAGCACAAGTGAGTGAATCAATATGGCTGCACCTCTGACTAAAAGGGGATTATTATAGGGCTGCCAGATAATCTCTAACCGGGACTTGCACAGAAATTTTGGGGGGTAGGGGCTCAAATGAAAAAAGGGCACGTCTCATAATTATTTATTTATTTTTTTGTTAAAAGGGCACAAGGGCACTTTGGACAAAAAGGGCAGGTGCTTAAGCCCCCCTTGGTGTCTATGTGTGCACGTGCCTGATTTCTAACCCTTAGAGTGCCAGAGGCGTATGCAAAGCATTGCGTGCCCCTCTGGCACTCATAGTGTTAAAGGGATAGTAATACCTAGTTTAAACTTTATTATTATAGGCATTAAAAAAATATTAAGAACGATGTAAGTCTTATCTCTCAAACCTTTATGGTTTGAGAGATATTTGAAACTAAAGTCAAGTTTACTATCTGGCTGACAGACTTGGGTTCTGGTCCACAGACCAGCTGGCAGCTCTTCAGCAGAGCCGAGATCATGACCTTTACAAATAACTACTTCATTGGAATGGTCTACAAAGTGTGCTTGCAAACCAGGCACACTTTGTAGACCGTTCCAGTGAAGTAGTTCTTTTTAAAGATCGTGATCTCGGCTCTGCTGAAGAGCCTCCAACCAGTCTGCGGACCAGGATCCAAATCTGTCAGCTAGAGTACTGACGTCATGGAGGGGGGAGCTTTAGTTTTGAATATCTCTCAAACCATAAAGGTTTGAGAGATAAGACATACCTAGTTCTTAATATTTTTTAATGAATATAATAATAAAGTTTAAACTAGATATTACTATCCCTTTAAGGGGCACATGAACAATGCATTTTGCATGGCTAAACGGTAGCCCTTGCAGGCCAGTAATATTCACTGCTGGCCTGCAACATTCAATTTCAGGTGTATCTCTGTTTAACCCTTAGGTCGGTATGCTCAAAAGAAAAGTGGAGGAGTCCTGGAGCAAACCATTTTCACTATAGGGGAGAACACTAAACATCCCCGTTTAAATCAATGGAAATTTGTGGAATATTTAGCTTGCCCCAAAACATCTCCACTTTCCGTTTGCACATCCAGCCGTTAGAATGGCAGAGAGGTATCCAGCACAATACCTCTGTGTCACTCAAAGAGTTAAAGAGATGGTCTGGCAACCCTAAATTATTATTATTTATACAGCTTCAACATCTTCCATTGCACTGTGCTATGGGTTAACTCCTTAAGGACCATTGACGTGCTAGGACCTTCAAGGTGGTCCGGCACTTAAGGACCAGTGACAGTCCTGGCACGGCATGGAGTTCAGGGCTCCTGGCGTGGTTGCACGCCACTCCATACGCCCTGAACCGGAACTTAAAAAAAAAAAAAAAAAAAAGCTCTGTGGTCCTCAAGTGCCGGCAGCGTGCCGGTCCATAAGGGGTTAACAATATGTAATAACATTGTTCAGTTGGGAGATGGTGGATTCATTAAAGGGGATGTATCTCCATAATAAAAGTTTCTCCTAATCTGTTTGTTTGAGCTCTACCAATAATGCTGTTTTTTTTATCTTTTACGCTAAATGCAATAGAAATCGAGTTTTAAAGCTTAGATTTTCCCCTGTGACATTCAGGGCTGGATTTACATCTCAGGAGCCTGTAGGCACAGAAATCTGAAGCGCCTCCCCCCCCCCCCCCCCCGTGGACCATCTGCACTGGATACCTCCACAATGCTCCTAATCTCCACGTTGCCCCCCATCATCTCCATATTGCCCTCACATTGCCCCCCTTCAGCTCCATATTGTCCTCACAATGCCCCCCATCAGCTCCATATTGCCCCATCAGCTCCACATTGCCCCCATTCAGCTCCATATTGCCCTCACAATGCCCCCCATCAGCTCCATATTGCCCCATCAGCTCCACATTTGCCCTCACAATGCCCCCCATCAGCTCCATATTGCCCCCATCAGCTCCACATTGCCCTCACAATGCCCCCATCAGCTCCACATTGCCCTCACAATGCCCCCCACCCCATCAGCTCCAACTTGCCCCCACCATCTCCACATTGCCCTCCATCGGCTCCAACTTGCCCCCCATTGGCTCCACATTGCCCTCTATCGGCTCCAACTTGCCCCCCATTAGCTCCACATTGCCCTCACATTGCCTCCCCCCGTTGTCTGTTTCCTACCTCCGTGGTAGGAGATCTGTATGTGCCTCCTTTGGCACAGTCTTGTACCTGATGGATCTCCCGCGCGGTCTCCTATTCAGTAATGCAGAGCGCTGGGAGATGATGTAATCTCCCAGCGCTCTGCATTCCTACAGAGCCGACGAGGGAGCTCCATCAGGTACAAGACTGGGGTGGGGGGCGGGCAATGTGAGTGGGTGCCACCGGCGCAGCCAGCGAGGTGGCTAGTTTTTTTTTTTTTTTTTAAAGAATATTAAATAAATAAATAAATAAATCAAAAGGGCAGGCGCCCCTCGTTGGCGTGCGCCTGTAGGCAGGTGCCTACTTTGCCTAATGGCAAATCCGGCCCTGGTGACGTCTTCCCACTCTGATATGCAATACGCTTGCCAACGAGAATGCAGCAGAAACCCTCCTTGGCACTGGTCTGACTCCCTCAGGGCTGCCCAACTAATTTACATCTATGATGCGCACTGCTTTCTGTCTGTAAGCTGGAGCGGTCTCATTGGCAGAGACCGATATCTAGCCAATGAGATCGCTCCATTTTACAGACAGAAGCCTCTGTCATTGGAGGAGGCTGGATAGAGGGAGGGGAGCAGAGGCAGAGTGACAGACTGCGGTTACAGAGCAGATAACAGCAGTCTATGTGGAAGAAGGTGCAGGGCAGAGTTTATAACTGGAATTTCGGCCAAATAATGCTTTTTACTCATATTCGATATATAGCCTATTTAGGCTAACTTGTATAGAGGTGATACATCCCCTTTAAACGGTCAGGGGAATGAGCTATCTAGCTATAGGTAGGTATCTGACTGCTACCAAAATTTCAGATGGCCCAAGAGGGACACTGGTGTTTAGGGGGTGTTGCTGGAGGAGTGGCTGCTCAGTGGGGTATTACAAAGAATTTTTAGGTTATTTCATGATGCATTGACACCTCTTTGTTTAATTGAATAAATGATTTAGAGCAAGACTAATTTATAAACACATCTACTGAACTTTACTGCTGTGGAGCAGTGTGATTTATATACACACCACACAGTCTGATCTCCTCAAAAGGGGAACATCAGGGTGGGAAAGAGGGACTGAGGGATTTGGGTCTCAAAGTGGGACTGTCCCTCCTAAAGAGGGACATTTGGGAGGTATGGAGTTATAATATCTCCTAAAGAGGGGCACTTGGGAGGTATGGAGTTATAATATCTCCTAAAGAGGGCCACTTGAGAGGTATGGCATTATAATATCTCCTAAAGAGGGGCACTTGGGAGGTATGGCGTTATAATATCTCCTAAAGAGGGGCACTTGGGAGGTATGGAGTTATAATATCTCCTAAAGAGGGACACTTGGGGGTATGGAGTTATAATATCTCCTAAAGAGGGACACTTGGGAGGTACGGACCCCTAATATCTCCTAAAGAGGGACACTTGGGAGGTACGGACCCCTAATATCTCCTAAAGAGGGGCACTTGGGAGGTATGGCGTTATAATATCTCCTAAAGAGGGACACTTGGGAGGTATGGCGTTATAATATCTCCTAAAGAGGGACACTTGGGAGATATGGCGTTATAATATCTCCTAAAGAGGGACACTTGGGAGGTATGTAGTTATAATATCTCTTAAAGAGGGACACTTGGGAGGTATGGAGTTATAATATCTCTTAAAGAGGGACACTTGGGAGGTATGGAGTTATAATATCTACTAAAGAGGGACACTTGGGAGGTATGGAGTTATAATATCTACTAAAGAGGGACACTTGGGAGGTATGGAGTTATAATATCTACTAAAGAGGGACACTTGGGAGGTATGGAGTTATAATATCTACTAAAGAGGGACACTTGAGAGGTACAGCATATCTCCAAACATTTCAAACAGCCTAAGAGGGACAACTTTTGTTTTATGTGGTGTTGATGGGGATGTAGCTGGTGGGCAGGGCATTAGTGAGAATATTTAGGTTATTTCATGACCTATTGACACCTCTTTGTGTAAGTGAATAAATGATTTAGAACTTACACCAAAGTATTTTATTTATACAGACTATTAATAAACACACATACTGAAGGTTATACAAATATTAATGTGCATACCTGGTATCTTTGCTATGGGGATTCCCTGGAGAGGAGTACTCTGGTGCTGCTGGAGGAGATAAATTGAGCAATGGGGTGGGACTTAATCATGAGTGGGGGCGTGGCTTCAGAAATATACAAAAAAAATGGAGGAACAGGCTGTGGAAGGAAGAGAAGTGGGCGGGGAGTGGGAGGAACAGACTGGGAAGACAGAAGTGAGCAAAGTTTTATTAAAAACTCCCTACATTCAGAAAATCAGCCTCTACCCTGGAGACCCGGTAATTAGAAGCCAAAACTGGAGTTTCCAGGGCAAATCCGGAGAGTTCCCAGCTATGTTAACCCCTTAGTGACCGGCCGCACGCACATGCAGCCGGCACTTAACGTCCACCGAACATTTTTTTAATTTTTTTAAATTTATTAAAAAGAATCCAGAGCCCCCAAGTACGTCTTCTGTCCACAAGGGACATCCGCTCGGGATGTACATGTACGTAAGGGGTTAATGTGAGTTTTATTTCAGTGGAGCTAATATACACATCACATAGTCTGATCTCCTAAAAAGAGGGACACCAGGGTGGTTTGGGTCTCCAAAGAGGGCCTGTCCCTCCTAAATGGGAACATCTGGGTGGTATGTGGCACCCCCATAGAATTCTGTGTAGACCTTCTGTACTGATATTTAATGAATTCTTGTGTGAATGTAGAATTCTGAACTTTGCTGTGTTCATATCAGGCAGCAGTGGCTCGTGTGAAAGGCAGCATAGTCCGGCATAGGCCCTTTCACAATGGGAGATGTAACCAAAGCAGCGTTGCTGTGTTTGTGCCACCTGTGTGAAAGGGGCCTTAGCAATAGTTGTAGTATTATTTTATTTATGAAGGTCAAACATATTCCTTGGCCTCATACACTTTCAGCAGAACAATATAAGACAAGGATCAGGTTGTATAATAGGAGGAATATATAGTCGTTGATACCTTTTATTGGCTAACTAAGCAGATTTAGGATGCAAGCTTTCAAGACCTTAGGTCTCTTCCTCAGGCATGTTATACAGATAAATATGAAAACATCTCTCTTAAATACAAGTACACATTGCATTGTTTAGAATGGAAATCAGATAAGATCCAGATACTTTGATCAGATAATGGTAAATTGTACTCTTCTCTGAGGCTTTAGAGGTATTTACGATGCCAGTGGGTCTGTTGTATAATGTAATCCTCCAATAAGAGACTATAGCATCATTTTCCAACCCTCTTCTCAGGATACCCTACCAGGCCCAGTCTTTAGGGTTTCCCTTTGTGTCCACATGGTTGTTAATTAACCTACTGAGCCTTTGACTCACCTGTGCACAGGCAGGGAAATCCTAAAGAAATGTCCAGTGATATGGGTATTAATGTCTAACTGCTCTATGGATGGCACATTCTTAGGTAAATTATATTGTTGTATAAATTAAGAGCCATTCATTTCTTTAGGTATATTTTCACATTAACTTGTGGAAATCCTTGATCCCTGGACTGAGTGTATCTGAGGACAGTTTTGGGAACCACTGTTTAAACAACACTGACCCAGTGTGACACTGTTTTAAAGGGATAGTAATACTTCGTTTTATCGTTATTTTATTTTATAGGCATTAAAAAACATGAAGAATTATATGTCTTATCTCTCAAACCTTTATGGTTTGAGAGATATTGACAAGCAAAGTTTCCCCTCCCGCCCCTTTTACCTAGTGTAAGCCATCTGTTCTCAGATGTGGAATGCAGTCCATAGACCAGACAGATAACAGCAGGGGACAATCTTCTTCCTATGAGAACAATGAAAGTCCTGCCCCCTGTTTTTCAGGGTTTCCCTTATTTTAATTGAAGATTGTCCCTCTCTGCAATCTACCTGGGCACCTCCCTTCTGCTCTGGCTGAACAGTGTTACATCAGTAAAAGGGGCGGGAGGGGGATACTTTGTCATTGAATTACTCTTGAACTACAACTCTGAATTGAAATAACACTCTCCAAAGTCCAAATACTATGATGATTAATTAGAGCTGCTTTTATTATGAAACATTACTATCCCGTTAAAAAACACTGATTTTCCTTTCTTCCTCTGGCACATTTGAGCCTGAATTGTAATTGGGCATGTCCTGATGCAGAAGTGTAGAAAGAGATGGCAGATAAAACAAGAAGGTTGTGTTGAACCAGACTGAGCAATAGGACCTTCACCAATCACCCGAGTGAGTTATACTCACAAGATTACCGTAAAATCTCGGGTATAATACGCACATTTTTACCCCACTTCACCTTATATGAAGTGGGGGGTGCGTATTATACATGAGAGTTTTTACAATTAAAAAAATATAGCGTTAGCAGACCTCTTCCCTCCCCCAGCGCTCCGCTTTGAAGATAAATCTTACTTTTGTGCAAATGTAGTGCCGAAGAGAAGGCAAAATGTCTTGCACTTGCCGCCCTGCTGCCCACTTCCTTCAGTTGGGCTTACAGGACCTTCCGCCTCCAGCCAATGGTAATGCCCTGTGTATCATATTGAGTCCGTTCCTACCCAGGTGTCTGGAGCACTCTCTGGATTTGGATTTGAAATGCTTTCTGGATCCTGTAGTCCTCATCTTCTTCTGATAACTGGATTTGGAGTCAATAAAAATATAGGAGCAATACGTGATCTCTGTGGTCTTGATTTCTCTTTCTGGTTTTGTAGTTATTAGATCCCTTTCTGGTTCTAGATTTTAAATGAGTGTTGGTTGCTATAGTTCAAATCTCCATCTTGGCTCTAGATTTGAAATACATTCTGGTTCCTGTATTCTTGATCTCTTTTTTTTTAGTTTAAATATCTTCTGGTCACTGTAGTCCTGATTTCCTCCTTTAGTTCTAGATTTGGAATACATTTTGTGTCCTGATTTCCCTCACCGGTTCTAGATTTTGAAGTACATTCTGGTCCCTGTATTCCACATCTACCTGTCTGGATAAGGATTTCAAATCCTATCTAATCAATGTTGACTTACATCTCTGTTTCTGGATTTATAATGAATTACCGACCCTGTATCCTGATCTCTCTTGAACTGTATGTATAATCCATTCTGGTCCTGTAGTCTAAGGGGACTATATACTAAAGCACTAATTGAAAATATGGCAGAGAATAGGTTAATTTTGTTTCAATTTCATAGATGAGGGTTAGGAAACCTTTGGCTGTTCAGCGGTTGGGGCTACAATTTCCATTAGTTTGTTGGGGTTGATGGGAGTTGCAGTACCCAACACCTGGACACTGAAGGGCCAAAAAAGTCACATATCCCTGAACTGGTTTATCAGTGTATAGTTGCTGTTGTCCTTGTGTCAATAATCAGGTACAAGTGTTTGTTTGTATGTATATCTTTATTTATATGGCTACAATAAATAAATGGGAATCAAATAAGTGTCACAGAAACAATAGGAGAGAGGTCCCTGCCCCAAAGAGCTTACAGTCTAAATTATTAATAGGAGACAGACAGCAGGGTATGAGGGTGTTGAGTGCTGAGTTTGCCAAAAGGCTGTACATGGTCCTAGTGCTTCAGCAGATAGGATTTCAGGGTAGACTTAGAGACAGAGGAGGATGGTTCTAGATGTAGGGTGAGAGGTAAGGAGTTCCATAGGTAGGGAGCGAGAAGTAAAAAAAAGGTTTGAGACAGGAGTGAGCAGAGGGTGTGGATGGTGTAACAAGAAGGGAGTTGAGTACTGAGCAAAATTTGCATGGCAAAAGATGGGACTCTGGGAAGCCAGATAGTAGTATATTGCAATAGTCTAAGCAGGCCTACGCAAGAGTTTTAATAGTTTTTTGGTGCAGAAACGGGCAGATTTTAGCAATGTTGTGGAGGAAGTAGCAACAGGTTCTAGCCAAGGAGTTAATTTGAGGGAAGAAGGAAAGGGAAGACTCAAATATGGCCCCTAGACATCATGCTGAGCTGACTGGATATATGTAAATTCCATCAACTGTAATGGTGAAGCTGGATGTTGGGTGAGATCTTGGAGGGTGTGGACATGTTTATCTTCAGATGACAGTGGGCCCATCCAGGAAGATATGGCCAAGTGGCAGTCTGAAATGTATCACTGAATTTGAAGTAAAATATCAGGAGTTGACATTTAAATGTGGGTATCATCAGCATATAGATGATACTTGAAGCCAAATGAATTAATAAGTTCACCCAATAAAAGGGTGTACAGGGAGAAAAGTAGGGGACCCAGAATGGAACATTGAGGCACCACCACAGACAGAGGGATTCTAGAGGAGATGTTATTGCCAGATGAAACAACAAAAAGAAAGTTGTGAGAGACAGGAGGAGAGCCATGAAGCAGCTTGATTGCGGAAGCCAAGGTTGTGGAAAATCTGAGCAAGAAGAGAATGGTTAAATGGATCAAAGGAAAAGGATAAGTCAAGAATTATGAGTATAGAGAAGTGGTCGCTGGATTTTGCAGTTTGGAGATCATTAGCCACTCCACAGAGAGCTGTCTCAGTTGAATGTCCATGCCGGAATCCAGAATGCAAGGGGTCCATAAGATTATTAGAGTCAAGGAATTTAGTTATTTGGGAGAAGACAAGGCATTCTAAGAGTTTTGAAGTAGGTGGAAGGGAGACAGGTCGATAAAGAGACATAAGGGGTCGAGATTAGCCTTTTTGAGTAGGGGCTTGACTTGGGCCTGTCTGAATGAAGAAGGGAAGATGCATGTGAAGAGAGAAGTGTTGAAAATGTGTGTTAATATAGGTATAAGGACTGGTGTAAGTGGAAGGGCATAGGGTTCAAGGAGCAGGTGATGAGATGAGTGGATAGGAGAAGCTGAGAAATGTTTGCCTCTGTTTCTGGAGTAAAATGATAAAAAGGATGAAGGGGTTTGGGGAGAGAGATTTTAGAAACTGATGGAAGAGCTGGAATCTGTTTGTGAATGGATTCCACTTTGTCTTTGAAGTGCTCAGCAAAAGCTTGTGGTGAATGTATGGAGCGAGAGTAAGCTGTGGAAGAAGGAGTCAATGACTGCAAAGAGACAGCAAAGGATAAATTTGTTGTTGTGGATTAGTGTGCTGTAGTATTTCCTTTCCGTAGCCTTTGATGAAGCAGAATGGAGGCAAAACACACAAATTTAAAGTGGATTAAATATGCATGTGAGCGAGATTTCCTCCAGAGACGTTCAGCAGAGTGAGTGCAAGAACGTAGGAAGTGGGTGTGGGAGTTAAGACACATGCTATATGGAATACACTGTAGTCCACGCATTAACCAATTTTCTTTAATTCTCTTTAGGTTTCCTTCCACTCCCTCCGTAGGTATTACACTCCTTCTCCTCTTCCCCGGCAACCTGTCCCTGACCTCTCCCTGACTCTTTCTCGTTACCTGCGCTCTCTCCAGCCTCTGGTCAGTGAAGATGAGCTGGAGAGCACCAGAGAAATGGTGGAAGACTTCCTGAAGCCTAGGGGCCAGGGAGAGGAGCTAGCGAGGCAACTGCAGAAGAGGGCCGAGCGTACTGATAACTGGGTGAGACCACAAGAGCTAACACTCTAATGTACATGCACTGTGGGGACTGCCACTGATTAGTGCTGAGTATTAGAAAAGCACAAATCCAGAAACAGGAGAACATTTTGGGGCATTATACTATACTATAATTCTGGAACAAACCAAGCGTACCATAGGGGTGAAATGAAAGTTTTGCTAATTTACAATTATTTAAATGGAGGATTTAACCCACCAAATGCAATGCATAGGGATCAAAAGCACCATTGATCTGAATGCAAATTATAATTTGCCCCCATGGTACAAATGGCCCGTTCAATAATTGCACCTCTTTAGCTTGGTGAAGAAGGCCCAGTATCCTTGTTTAAAGGGATAAGAACACCTATAATTGAATTGGGGCTATGTGCACTTAAACCTTCTGTTCTTCATAGAGGGTCTACAAAATGTACCTGTTTTCTGTGGCCTAAAATCTAGTCTTAGATGTACTCTGAGGGAACAGCTATTCCTGCAACTTCCAAGGCTTCCATTGACTTTCCAGGATTTTCTGTGAATGTGCGGAGTTAAGGGCACTGGTAGCCAATCACAATCAGTTAATTGGCTGTAGCACTTATCTCTTAATACAAACAGCACAAGCAAGATTAAATATATGCTCCCCTAGTATCTTCTAAAGAGGGACACTTGGGAGTTTCTGACCCCCTAATATCTCCTATAGATGGACACCTGGGAGGTATGGAGCCCTACTAGCTCCTGTAGAGGGACACTTGGGAGGTACAAATCCTTAATATCTCCTATAAAGGCACACTTGGGAGGCATGGAGCCCTAATATATCCAAAAGAGGGACACTTTGGAGGCATGGACCCCTAATATCTCCTAAAGAGGGACACTTGGGAGGTATGGACCCTAATATCTCCTAAAGAGGGACACTTGGGAGGGATGGACCCCTAATATCTCCTAAAGAGGGACACTTGGGATGTACATACCCCTAATATCTCCTAAAGAGGGACACTTGGGAGGTATGGACCCCTAATATCTCCTAAAGAGGGACACTTGGGAGGGATGGACCCCTAATATCTCCTAAAGAGGGACACTTGGGAGGTATGGACCCTAATATCTCCTAAAGAGGGACACTTGGGGGGGATGGACCCCTAATATCTCCTAAAGAGGGACACTTGGGAGGTACGTACCCCTAATATCTCCTAAAGAGGGACACTTGGGAGGGATGGACCCCTAATATCTCCTAAAGAAGGATGCTTTGGAGGTATGGATCCCTAATATCTCCTAAAGAGGAACACTTGGGAGGGATGGACCCCTAATATCTACTAAAGAGGGACACAACCCAAGTCTTCCCATGATCCCACGTCTGCCTCAACCCCATGTTCTGTTGCTTGGCACAGAAAATATGCAAACACAAAACATCTTTCCATTGCATTGATATGTAAATTTATAAATAAACTGAAATGTATTAACCCTTGGAGTGCCAGGAAGGTATCCAGTACATTTCACTCTGTGGCACTCAAAGGGTTTGACCAGAGTATAAACTGGTAAACAAACCTCCGCCACAGGTGTGTGGAGCAGCGGGTTGGGATTACTTTGGCCACACCCACAAGTCAGAATGTAGGCGTGGCCAGCACAACTGATGTACCTATCCAATACAGTGTCCTGCTATACCTAATAGATTGTATGGTCCTGGTTGTAAAATAGCAGTTTTTTCTCTTTATAAGCGATAAGCATGAAGAGGAAAGTGAAGCCGTCCTGGGGCAAGTCAACTGCACCACAGGCAATAAATTAAAAAAAAATCCCAAATTCCCATTGGGTTAACCCCTTAGTGACCGGCTGCCCGGATAAGAATTTTTTTCTAAATTATTCTGGATTCCCCGAACGGCATGCAGCCGCGTGGGTCCCCGGACTTCCGGGACGTACATGTACGTCCTCTGTCACTAAGTGACAGTTTTTGCAGGATATACATGTACGTCCATTGTCGGGAAGGGGTTAAATAAGAGTTTAACCCTTTGAGTGCCAGAGAGATATACAACTCATTGCACTGCAATGCAATGGATATCTGTCTGGCACTCAAAGGTTTAACCCAGTGGTTCTCAATCTTTTTTTGCCGGAGGCTCCCCTAACATAATCTGGGACACCCCAACATACTTAATGTAATTTATCAAGGGCATAATGGAGGGAACAATACATACAAATGTACAGTTAGTAGTTTTAAAGGGATAGTAATACTTCATTTCTACTATCCCCCACTTTGTAGCCCTTAAAAATCTGAATTAAAGCAGACCAGAGGCATCTCTCAAACATTTATGGTTTGAGAGATATCTGCATTCAAAGTTCCCTCTCCTTCTCTCTCCCCTGACGTTAGCGTTGTAGCTGACAACGGGGGAATCCGGTCAGTAAGCAAGCGGCGGCTCTGCAGCAGTGCTGAGATCGCATTATAGAAACAGAAATACTTCAATGAAATGGTCTTCTACGTGTGCTTGTATTAAACCAAGAGCAAACCAAGCACATGTAGAAGACCATTTCAGTGAAGGATTTCTGTTTCTATAACACGATCTCAGCACTGCTGCAGAGCTGCCACTTGCTCACTGACCGGATTCCCCTGCTGTCCGCTATAATGCTGAAATCAGGGGAGAGGGAACTTTGAATGCAGATATCTCTCAAACCATAAAGGTTTGAGAGATGCCGCTGGTCTCGTTGAATTCCGATTTTTAAGGGCTACAACACGGAGGATAGTAAAAGTGAAGTATTTCTATCCCTTTAAAGCCCGTGTACACGGGCCAACACTGGCGGTACTGCATTCATGCACATTTCTGACTGCCTGCGCCGCAGCTGATACGGAGCACCCCACTCCATATCAGCTTCGGCGTGGGCAGTCTGTACTGTGCATGACTGCAGCGCGAGCAGACGACTCTACTGCGCATGACGGCTTCTGACAAACATCCTTAGCAAATTATAATAAAGGATGCTTAGGTCTTACAATAATAATAACAAAAATAGATAGTCGTGTGAAAAAGAAAGTACACCCTCTTTGAATTCTATGGTTTTACATATCAGGACATAATAACAATCATCTGTTCCTTAGCAGGTCTAAATACAACCTCAGATGAACAACAACACATGACATATTACACTGTGTCATGATTTACTTAACAAAAATAAAGCCAAAATGGAGAAGCCATGTGTGACAAAATCAAGTACACCCTTACTGCTTCCATAGGAATTAAGATGCTAAGTAGCAGACAGGTGCTGCTAATCAAATGCCCTTGATTAAGTGATCATCAGTAAGTGTGACCACCTCTATAAAAGCCAAAGTTTTAGCAGTTTGCTGGTCTGGAGCATTCAGGTGTGTGTTACACAATGCCAAGGAGGAAATACATCAGCACTGATTTTAGAGAAGCAATTGTCACTGTCCATCAATCTGGGAAGGGTTATAAGGCCATTTCCAAACAATGTAAAGTCCATCATTCTATAATGAGAAAGATTATTCAAAAGTGGAAACATTCAAGACAGTTGCCAATCTTCCCAGGAGTGGAGGTCCCAGCAAATTCACCCCAAGGTCAGACAGTGCAATGCCCAGAGAAATTTAAAAAAAACCCAAAAGTTACATCTCAGACTCTGCAGGCCTCAGTTAGCATGTTAAATGTATAGTAATACTTCGTTTTATCTTTATTTTATTTTGTAGGCATTAAAAAAACATGAAGAACGATATAAGTCTTATCTCTCTTTATGGTTTAAGAGATATTCACAAGCAAAGTTCCCCCCCCCCGCCCCTTTTACCTAGTGTAAGTCATCTCTTCTCAGATGTGGAATCCAGTCTATAGACCAGACAGATAACAGCAGGGGACAATCTTCTTCCTATGAGAACAATGAAAGCCCTCCCCCCCTTGACAAGTTTTTCAGGTTTTTCCCTTATCTTAATTGAAGATTGTCCCTCTCTGCAGTCTACCTGGGCAACTCCCTTCTGATCTGGCTGAGCAGTGTTACATCAGTAAAAGGGGAGGGAGGGAGAGACTTTGTCATTGAATTATAGTTCAAGAGTAACTCTGACAGAATTGAAATAACACTCTCCAAAGTCCAAATACTATGATGATTAATTAGAGCTGCTTTTATTATGAAACATTACTATCCCTTTAAATGTTAAAGTTCATTAGAGAAAGACTGAACAAGTATGGTTTGTTTGGGAGGGCTGCCAGGGGAAAGAAAGCCTCTTCTCTCAAAAAGAACATGACAGCACGGCTTAGGTTTGCAAAGTTGCATCTGAACAAACCACAAGACTTCTGGAACAATGTCCTTTGGGCAGACAAGACCAAAATTGATCAGGCTTGTATATTTATTACACGTATTGACATTTTTTTACTCTATGGCAATATACATGTATTTTTAATAAATCTTCTATGACGTTATAAGGATCCATTTCTTCTATGGGCGAGAGTAACTGTAATGGGGCAGTTTACATATCCCCGTCTGTTTTAGCTGGTTATACCTTTTACCAGCTACCCTGTCCAGGAATTGCGAGTACCTGTATACTATTGGTTGGGTCATGCAACAGGATCCCAAGCACACCAGCAAATCTACAACAGAATAGCTGAAAAAGAAAAGAACCAAGGTGTTGCAATGGCCCAGTCAAAGTCCAGACCTCAACCCGATTGAAATGCTATAGCGGGACCTTAACCCCTTAAGGACCGGCCGCGCACGCACGGTGCTGTCACTTAAGGACAAGGGACCTTTTTTTTTTTTAACTATCCGATTCTGGACTCCCCGAATGGCATGCAGCCGAGCGGGGAGCCCGGAACTCCATGACGGTCCAGTAACATCATCGGTCCTTACTTGAAAACAAGCCATGACGGTCTTGGACTGTCATGGGTCCTTAAGGGGTTAAGAGAGCTGTGCATAAACAAATGCCCGCAAACCTCAATGAACTGAAGAAAAAGCTGTAAAGAAGAGTGGGTCAGAATTCCTCCACAACAAGGAGAGACTGATAAAGTCATACAGAACATGATTACTTCAAGTTACTGCTGCTAAAGGTGGTTCTACAAGCTATTGAATCATAAGGTGTACTTAGTTTTTCACACTTGGTTTCTCCATTTTGGCTTTATTTTTGTTAAATAAATCATGACACGGTGTAATATGCCATGTGATGTTGTTCATCTGAGGTTGTATTTACCCAATTTTTACACCTGCTAAGGAACAGGTGATTGTTATTATGTCCTGATATATAAAACCATAGAATTCAAAGAGACAATGTGTTGGGGACTTTTTTTTTCCCTCTCCTATGGTGCAGTTAGTTTACACCAGACCTTTTACATTGTGCATATGGCCATTTTTTTTCAAACATATATGCCAAACAATTTGGGTATGATGCCAGGCTAGCAAAGTGTAAACGTGTTACTTTCCTCATGGTGCAGATCAAGCTCGGGCTGGGTGAGAAATAAAACCTGAGAGCCACTAGGATGTGCTGTGGCCTCTCTGGCACTCAAAAGTCTTAACAGAATATTGTACCCAGCGGCTAATAATAATATTTTTCTCTCTTTTTCTTTCTTCTGCTTTCTCCCTTTCTTTGTTTTTATCCCGTCTCTCTCTTCCTAAATTCCCACCTTTCTCTCTCCACTCTCTATCTATCGTCCCCCATCTCACTATCACATCCTCTGCCTTCTCTTTGTCCCTCATCTCTCCTTCTCGACGCCGCCCCTTCTTTCTCGACACCGCCCCTTCTTTCTCGACACCGCTCCTTCTTTCTCCACGCCTCCTCTTCTTTCTCCACGCCTCCTCTTCTTTCTCTACGCTGCCTCTTCTTTCTCTGCCCCGTCTTGCCCCGTCACTCTCTGCCTCACCCTGTCTTTCTCTGCCCTGCCCCACCTTGTCTTTCTCTGCCCCGTTCTGCCCTTTCTTTCTTTCTCTGCCCCACCCTGTCTTTCTCTGCCCTGCCCCACCCTGTCTTTCTCTGCCCTGCCCCACCCTGTCTTTCTCTGCCCCGTTCCGCCCTGTCTTTCTCTGTAGCTGACAGACTGGAGACATCAGTCCATATACCTGGAGAATCACCTCCCCCTCCCAGTACATTCCAGTCCAGCCGTCATCCTCCCCCAGAGAGAGTACAGGGACTGGAGGGGGCAGCTCAGGTATCTGTGTGTCTGTCTGTCTGCTGTCATGTAACCCAGTGAGTGCCAGAGGGGAGTGTGAAATGTACCGCACACGCCTGTGGCACTCATAGGGTTAAAAGGCAATCATACCAGTGTCGTATCCAGTCATTGGAACGCCCCTAACAAAGAGTAAAAGTAGAACTTATTGGCCCCCTTGGAGGCCGGGCCCCATTACAACTGTACCCCTGAAATTTGTTTAACAGTGCAAGGTGTTGCTTTGCACAGCTTCGTGGTCTTCAGAGTGTTAACATGAGGACTTACCTAGGTACGTGGCCTTTATACGGATGGACACCCACCTAATATTAACTCCTTATTCTAGATAGATAATTCATAGCGGCCATTAGGATTTTTCCAGATTAAGGTAATTGGAGGGGGGGGGGGGATGTTGGTGTCAGTGTTCCTTCAACCCCTTAAGGACCAAGGATGTAAATAATGTATGTCATGGGGTGAATGTCCCTAAAGGACCCATGACGTACATGTACGTCATGCATTTCGGGGCTCCCCTCGAGGCTGAACACCGTTCGATGAGCCCTGAACAGGGATCGTAAAAAAAGAAAGAAAAAGGTCCGTGGTCCTTAAGTGCCGGCCACGTGCGTGTGAGGCTGGTCCTTAAGGGATTAAAGATCAGTGGTCCAGGGAAATTACCTTCCCTTAAGATCTGCTTTTATCCCCTCCGACGTGCCAGTACACGTGACCTGTTGCTTGTACCGGCACGCTGAGCGGGGGTCTGAGAGAGACTGCTCCGGCCTTGGAAAGGTCAATTCAGACCCCTTTTTTACTCGCAGTGCTCCCACAGGAGCCCTGTAAGTAAAAAGTACGTGATGTGCCAGGACTGTCACTAGTCCTTATGGGTATAAAAACCAGTGACGGTTACATTACAAAGTATGGGTTTCGGGGACATTTAACCCCTTGAATGCTAGTCTATGTTGGCATAACTGATGTTCTCCAGATTCTCCACTATAACAGGTGCTTCACCTTGGCTACTATCAGGCCCAGTTTTACAGGAAAGTACCAAGGATTACAAAGGGTTTTCATACAACTCGTATTAGTTGACCACACTTTATATAAGGCTGCATTTCATTTCTCCCAACATGTCACGTGGCCAATGAGCGACACTTATGTTTTAGTTAATGTTACTGGGGGTGCGTCTGGTGGGCAGAGCATTACTGATAATGTCTAGGGTATTTCATGACCTATCGACACTTCTATGTGTAAGTGAATAAATAATTTGTAACAAGATAAAGCTA